>CM053583.1:60511283-60556716 GCA_028627135.1 Pseudochirops cupreus | reverse complement strand
GAAAGAAAAAAGTCCAGCAAAATGAACCAACAAAAGAACCGTGTCTGACAATACAGTGTGGTCACTTCTACAAAGAAGGCAGGGAAATGCATTTTCTCATCTTTTTTTTTTGGTAGGACAAGTTCAGACATTAGAATTATGTAATATCATGGATTTTTCCTCTTTTTGTTCACATGGTATAATCCTTGTAAATATAATAGTGATTTCCTGGTTCTGCTTACTTTACTGACTTATGACATGTGTTCACATGCTTCTCTGAATTACTCATATTCATCATTTATTAGAGAGTAGTGATATACCTTGATTCATTTAGACATCCTTCAATCAATAAGCTTCTACTTTATTTCTAGTCCTTTGCTACCACAGAAATAACTGTTATATTTTGTTATAAAGGGGCCCTTTCTGTCTTTGCCCCCCCCAGACTCACATAATATTGAACGTCTCATTAATGCATTAATTACACACGGCTGCAGATTATCATTTCTCTAGGCTTGTGTCTTTCCCCCTTAGTAGACTCTGAGTTCCATGGAGGCAAGGATTCTGCCTTGTGCAAATACCCTGTAGGTGTTAAGCTCTGGGCCCTGTACACAATGGGAGATTAATAAATGTTTACTGAATGAACACACAGCAAGGCAAATGAAAACTTTTCAGGCAGCCTCCCTGATAGTTCCACTTGGCAGTAGTTGCCATGGAAACCCTTCCATGCCTTGGCTAGATGGGAAGCTCAGAGGAATCCTGCCAGGGCGGGGGGCCACAATGCAAAGACCCACGAAGACAAATGAGCTTGTGTCAGCCTCAATGGAGGAATAACTCGGTGCAGGTGGCAAGAGGAGCAGCATATTGTTTCTGAAGAGATTACTCAAGCCCCAGCGATTGTCATCCAGCTATTCTGTGCACTTGGGAAAGGGGATTTTCTAGGAGCTGTCCTGGGCACTACTCTGTGCTGGTGGGAGGCAGCTCTGCAGGGGTGAGCACTGGACCACAGAGAGCTCAGCAAAAAGGCCAACTGTGAGCTAGCTTCTATGCTGGAGCGTGTAGAGAAGAGGGGGAGCTACAAAGGTCCCTGCTTTCCTGAAGTGGACAATTTAGCAAGAGAATGTGACACATGCATTGCAATGAGCAGAGCGAGAGCTAGAATTCTTTCACCTGGAACAAAAACAGTTGAAGAAGGAGCAGGAAAGAGGGAAGGGAAGGCATAGCCCTCAGTCTCACTGGAGTGATGAGGAGGAAGGGCCACACAGCAAGGAGACCTTGGGAGGAGAGGTGGCAACTGCACTCTGTGGCAGCACAGGCAGATACAGTCACAAAATGAAGTACAAGCATAGTGGTCCTCATATGGAAGGAGTATATCAAGTATATTAAAGTGTATTAAGAACAACTTTGGATGAATAAGTCATTTTGAGTGTTATAAATACCCAAATTAACTACAAAGGTCATATGAAGGAAGACGCTATCTTCATTCAGAGAAAGAACTGATAAATGGATGCACAGAATATTTTTTATACACACACACACACACACACGGGTATGTGTGTGTATATACATACGCACATATTTGAATCTAAAAGTAGCCATCTCTGGGGGAAGGGAGAAAAAAATGGGGAAAAAAGAAATTTACATGATAACTTTATTATATATTTAAAAGGAATAGCAAATTATATGAAATAGAATTGTAGTTTCCTATTCAATAATTTTTGTTATATATGTTATGGAAATAATTGTTTTATTCCATAAATTAAAAATATATTTTTTAAAAGTATATCCCTCTCTGCAGGTGTTGGCATCCTGGGTCAAAGACCCAACCAGCCTTTGTCAGTTACAGACCTGGTACTTAAGGCTGTGCTTTCATCATCCAGAAGATACTCTTGTACTTAGAATTATAGCCATTTCAATTCAAAAGGCCCAGCCACATAAAATTAACATGTAGGAAATGTACAAAGTGTTAGGTAGGGTTCAAAGAGAGAAAGATCAGTATGTACTGAGGAAAGCTTTCTAGTGGAAGTGCATTTAGGTCAGGCCTTAAAGGACCAGGAAGGTATCAAAAGCCCCAAAGATGAGGAAGGGGGTATTCAAGGCACAGCACAAGCCATGAGCAATAACACAGAGGTATAAAAGGGGTCATGAAAGAAGTCATCCAGTGAACAGCAATTAGTCCAATTTGGCCAAAGGGTAGAGCACATGAAGGGAAGCACTGGGGAATAAATTGGAAAAGCAGGTTGCAGAAATTATTATGGGGGGCCTTGAATGTCAGACGATGATCTGGCTTCTACGGTTAATGGAAAGTAACTGAAGGTTTGCGAGTAGAAGATTGATGTGACGAGAGCAATGCATTAGAAAGATGACTCAAGGAAATGTGGAGGATGGATTTCAGTGGGAGATATCAGAAGCAGGAAGACCATTTCTTCTACATCTCTCTCCATGAAACTATGCCTAAGCTTAATTTTGTGTGATGGCATCATAGAACTTACAGCTTAAAGTGAAGACTCAGAGGTAATTTGGTCAAACTCCTGCATTTTTTCAAATAAAGAAACAGAGAAACAGTACAGTTGTAGAAGAACGAGCCCTAGACATGGAGTCCAAAGATCTAAGTTTCAATCACAGCTCTGCTATTTATTGTGTGAACTTGGGCAAAACATTTAACTCTGCTGGGCCTCAACTCCCTCAACTATACAATAATACAGTTAGACTACATCATCTCTAAGATCCCTTCCATACAGTGGTGTTCTGGCAAGCGTAACCCACCTCCCACCCCCTGAAATATGCTTTGTCTAGGTGAGAGATATTCTCATTGACTCACTTTGTCTCCACCCACTTTCACTTCTTTATCATTGTTTCATCCAGCAGTTATTAGCAAATAATTTAGACTTCATTAGCCACCAGAGCAATTTACTTAAAAATAGCAAGCATTTTGATATCAAGGAAATCTATCCTCAGAAAACTCTGGTAACACAAGTCATTTCATCTCTTCCCGTTATTAGGATGGATGATTCCCAGTCTATGCTCATCCCAGAGTCAAGGTCCAGTTCTGAAGTTAATCTAGGGAAACTAAAATGCTGGGATAGCAATTTACTCATCACATAAGAATAACAAGTCTTCAGGATCAGAAGCCAGAGTCACTGGACCAAGGAGGAACTCTACCCTGATTTAAGAACAGGTGAGTAGCAACAGCTCAGGCAGGTGACCAAAAGTTCGATCACTGTCACTAGCATTCTCTAGTATGGGAACAAAATTCCACCCATCTAATCTGTGCCTTAAGGGCATGAGAAAAGTTTTCCCCCTGTGCCCTCTCGAGCTTTAAGAAAGAGATCATGACTTGGGAACCCATGGTTACAACCTTCTTGCACTTTTGTCCCTTTTTGTCTCTTTCCTTGTGTTACTTTCCAGAACCCCACTACTAGTTCTGTCCCTTTTAGACTTCGCAGCCCCTGGGCTCTAAGAATCTTAAAAGAAAAGGACTAGGAAATTTATATCAAAAAGTTCAAGTACTGGCAAGGTAATAAATTCTCTCCTCTTGGAAATCTATAAATATACATTAAAAACATTCATCAGTTAACAGTCACGGATAATTATTCCCAAATATAGTAGAGGTAGCATGTGTAACATGAGTATACAATATAACCCAAATATAAAGATCTTATGCAAAAAATGAATATAGAGTTGCACTGACATGCAGTGACCAAATACATATGTCACATGTTGAAACATAAATCATGCACTTGTAGCTCCAGCCCATATAACACAGAAGGATAATATGGTGAAAATGTATACAAAGTAGCAAACATGTATATATATACACATATATATATATGACATAAAGTGTTAAAATCATAAATTGTGGTTACATTTAAAGTATCTATGATATGCATTCTAACAAAGCTACATGAATAGCTCATCCATCATGCCTTGAGCACTATGACTTAACGTGATCCTTGGCCCAATAGTTCTAGTGCTGATGACAGCTCTTCTCTCTTGGTATCTTCAGACCTTGTTTGCAGTACCATTCCAGAGCACCTTAACTATCCAGGCTAGTGATCACTGTCTCCCATAGAAGTTATTTTTTCCCCGTAAGCCTCCACAGCTGGAACAAGGATAACCTGGAGATTTATCCTTCTCCACCTTGTGTGCCAAGAGGTCCCCTGGGGCTAGGACAGAATTGTGTGACTACCTTTGATTCTCTGGCAGATGCCAACATGCAGTTTCCTTCTCATCCAATTTCTCTCCTTTTGAGCTGGAGGATGGTGCAGTGGAAAGAGTATAGAATGTAGAGTCATGGGTCCTAAGTTTGAATCTCAGGTTGCTACTTATTCTCCATGTTATTCCTGGGCCCTAAGCGGGGCTTAGAGGGAGCTCAGAGATCATTTCATCCACCTCCTTCATATTACAGAGAAGGAAACAGAAAAGCAGCATCAGTTCAAAAAAGAGAGCAGCAAACTTGCCATGTTGAACTTTAGGTCATCAGACTTGAGCTCAAATTCCAGCCCTGCTGTTTCCTATGTTGCCTTGGGCAAAACACTTCACCTTGTCAGACCTCAGATCTCATATCTATAAAATGAACTTTGGTCAAGAGGCAGATCACATGAAGCAGAGCAGAGGGAAATAAACTACAGAAGAGTTGACTGATCTACCAAATAAGGGATTTGGATGACATGGTCTCTGTGATCCTTTATATCTTTACATCTATGGTCCTGTGATCTGCTGCTGTCCAGCTTGAATGGTTTTTCCATAGCTGGTGGAGAAGAAACTACTTGGATAACTTTCTATTAGTCTTTTCTACCTTGTAACTAGAGAGTTCAACCAGTTCTCCATGGGCAATAGTGGTTGCAATGTATTGGTTTTTGAAGGCATTAATATCACAACGTATTAATTTTGCAGGAAGCTAACCATTCTTTGGGGCTTTTTGCCAGTCTGCCAAGTTGCCCAATCTTTTGACTGTTTAGAATTGGATTTGTATCCATCAGTCCACAATTAAATTTCTTAGCAGAAGTGTATTCCCTTGCTGGAGTTCTTATCCAAAACCTTGAGCATTATACCCTCGCTGGTTCTTGCCTGAGCTCTTCTAAGATGAAGTCACAGGTAAGCAATAATAGTATGTAGCTAATCTCTAAGCCAAAAGACATATATCTTATAATTCTCTACTTCTTCTCCCTATTCTGAGACTCCAAAGCACAAGTCACTGGAGGAGGGGGATGTTTTGGCCAAACATGAGAAAGTATGGCATAAAACCATGCTATCATTCTGAGTAGCTTTGTATATCCACACTAGAAATGCCACAATGCTACTAAGCCTTCTGCTCAGGAATCAGGAACCCCAGAGTGTTCAGTAGGAGGAAATTAAATGCTTCTTGAGGATGGTAGGTTGTAATTTCAAACTTCATGATTCTTGCCAAAGCTAACACTTCCTTGGATCCTGGCATGGAAATGATAAGAAATATTTCACCTATCAGACCTTGACACCAACAGAAGCCTTCTCAGTCCTTCTTCGGTTTGCCTGTATATAACAGGTAAAATGGTCTGTTCTCTAGTAATGCTGTTCATCTTCTTCCTACATCCCCCAAAGACAGTGAGATAATCCAGCATACCAACACCTCTAGGTAATTCATGCCACTAACCACCTCCATAAATCACTTAGTTACAAGTGACCTGTTCACCCAAAAGTCCTTGGGACATACACTCAAACTACATTAATCCTGCTAGGAGATGATTACCCTCTTTTTATCTTTCAGTCATGGAAATCTGGTAGTATCCTAAAGTCCAACACTGAAAACCACCAAACAGTCCTGGGCATCCTAAACTCTATTTGAGGTCTCTTGTTCTTGTCATCTGCATATGTCAGGGTCTTCTTGCCCTTCTTTTTATGGTGACTGTGGGTAATATATATGGACCAGAAGACTCCATAATGATTCCATTTCAATCAACAAACATTTATTATGTGCCTACTATGTGCAATTTGTGAGGTGCTGGAGACAATAAAGGAACAGTACTTGACCTCAAGGAACTTACATTCTGTCCAGAGAAATAATAAGTACATAAATAAATACAGATGAGACATATCCAAAATAAATAGAAGACCACTGGGAGTAAGTAAAGGCACTAACATCTGGGGAGGAAGGTAATGTGGATCAAGGAAAAAATATGAAGAAATTTGTGCTTGAAATGAGTTTTGAAGAAAACTAGCAATTCTGAGGGCCAAGGAAATACTTTCCAAGCATAGGGGAGAGTCTGTGCAGAGATACATAGATAGAAGATGGAGTACTGTATGGGAAGAACAGAAAGAAAACCAATTTTACTGGCCTATCAAGTGTGCAATGGATATTAATGTGTAATAAGGTTGGAAAGGTTGACTGGAGACAGATTGTGACTAATAGCTCTTTTATGTGGCTCCTCAGGTCTTCTGTGAAAGAAAGAAAGAAAGAGAGAGAGAGAGAGAAAGAGAGGGGTGGAGCGGAAGGATGGAAGGAAGGAAGAAAGGAAAGAAGGAAGGAAGGAAGGAAGGAAGGAAGGAAAAGAAAGATTGGAAAACTTGAGGTAGATATTATGCATTGCTACACAGACTCACTCAACATCCCACTCATGCAGAGAAAACACACCATTCTTGGTGCTGAGTTTGCTCTCAAATAGTACTTTCATTCCTCAGACACTGAAGAATCATAATAGGTGGACATCTTTGGATCTCCTCTCAAGGAAGAGGATTCAGTGCTCCTTTGATGGTCTCTACCCCTTTTTGGAGTCAAGTCAATAATACATTGTTGCAATGAATGGATACTAAAGTCAGCAGAGCCCAAACTTGCCAGAATAGGCTATATTTGGGCCCATTTAATAATGGCACACCAGAGATGTTAGAGAAAACAAGACATGCCAGGGCCACAGTATCTACATTCTTGCAGATACCCATAAGTCCCCTTAGAAAAACCATGCTCACCCTGATATACTCCAAATATAAGCAATCCTTCTTATCCAACCCACAGAGTCTTAGTCCCTGCATTAGCTGGAGAAGTCTTTCTTATCATATCGTTCCTATCAGAGTAACCATCCTGGAACCTATTGAAACCAATGTCACTGATCACAGACTATTCTCTCTGTGCTCTGAACTCTCCTTGAAGGACTCTGTGAATTCCAACAGCTTATGATATACAATATTATTTCTTTTATATACAAGTATGCACAAGTATGCTCCTAGTTCCTTTTTGTCAAATGACCTTCAGTTCATGCCCTCCACTGACATTGGTCTTTGATTGCCAGTCTTCAAAACAGTCTTTCCATATACAGAACACATTCAGTGGGCTTCTTTCTCTACTGCTGATAGGTATTGGCAAACTAGTCAGTCTTTCTGAACATCTTCTACTTTGTCAAATTCCCTACCCAGTCTCCAGAAGTATTCCAACATTGTTCAGTCATACTTGAACCATGTCCAATACTTTGTGACTCCATCTGGGGTATTCTTGGCAGAAATACTAGAGTTGTTTGCCATTTCCTTCTCCAGCTCATTTTACAGATGAGGAAACTGAGGCAAACAGGGTTAAGTGACTTGTCCATGGTCACACGACTAATAAGTGTCTGAAACCAGATTTGAATTCAGGTCCTCCTGACTTCAGGGCTGGCATTCTATACATTCTGCTACCTAGCTGCCTTATTCCAACACTGAAACCTCTGAATTCCATATTTTCAGATGCAGAGGAACATGTGAGATCAAATATGGATACCCTGAAGTTTTAAGTCTTTTCCATTCCATGTTACTCTCCTGCCACTGCTAACCTCAGAGGTATGTCCTATCCAACACTGGAATGATTCTTCCCCCAGAGGGCATCAAATATTCCCCTTGAAAAAATTCTTAGCTTTGAGTAGTGAGTGACATACATTTGCACTGGTAGGCTATCACCAGCTGTGAGGGTGGTGTTGTTTTCCTTTCTAGCAGACTTCATTTCACTTCATTTTCAATCTAAACTTCCCTTTCCAGGACTATTTTAAACCTTCCCTCTATCTCCTCATCCATAACTAGTTCCTAGACATTCCCCTCAACTTTGCTCTCTGGGGAGATGGTGGGATATGCCACTGTTTTGTATATTTTACATTAGAAGGTGCAAGATCTGGGATTTGAACCCCAATAATCTGGCTTCAAACCCAATGCTCATTCTACCATACAGTGTTTGAAAATGAAATTATTGGAAAAACATTGCTATTCCACTCACAAAGAAAAAAGGCATTTTAATTGTTTTTTCTGTCATAGGCTTAGGTGTTATGCTAAGTGCAGACCCCTGGCTGTTCCTACTGAAACAAGGAAGGAGCTCTGTGATTGTACATAATAGAAATCACTTTCTTTGCCATTGGAATTGGTGTTTTCTTGGTCTCCTCTCCCTCAAACCAGCAGGCTGGTCAGAAACCAATAGAATGGAACCCAACAGGGATAAGAACAGGGCAGTTTGTATGGGGAGGAAAATTCAACAGTTCAAATAATTCAAGATTTCAAGAATCTATGTTTTCCTCATTGGGGATAGTCTTTCCATCAATGAAAATCACAACTTTTCCATGAACGTGAATTGTTGTGGCTGGAAAAATATCATTGTTCAGGGGTCCAAACTTTCTCAGACAAGTTTCTTGGTACTGAATGAGACTGGTCCTCATCTGATAGATGCATAGACTGGTTTGAGGTCAACATTGCAATATTGCAAGCCTTCCCAATGTGGCAGAATCATCAGAATGGACTCGCTACTGACACAGCCTTGAAGAACCCTGGGTCACCTCAATTCCATGATAAAGCATTTGGAACTTCTCAAAAACTCAACCCTGGAAGCCTTTCCCACATGGCTTAACATGGTAGAATCTTCCAAAATGAATTCTCCATGGATATAGCCTTAGAGAACCCAAGGTCACCTCAAAGTCATAACTAGGCATCAAGAAGAGATGTAACTCAAGAAACTGCTCAAAATCTAAGGGGAAGAAAGAATGTAATGGTGAAATTCTTCAATTCCAATCAATTCAACAAGCTTTTATTCAGCATCTCCTCAACACAAAATACTATATTCAGTATGGGAAATACAAAGATAAAAATAAATCAATTCCTGGTCTTAAGTAGGGTATAATCTGCTATGTGGAAAACACACAACACAAATAAGCATGCAACCAGAGGGAAAATGCCAAGTTCTAAGGAGAGGCAAAGTAGCTCAAGAAAATTTGAAGAGGGGGAAGGAATCTTATGTGACAGAGTATCAAAAGTCCGAGCTTGGGAATGAAAACATTTAAGTATGAATGCTGGCTCTGTCTTGGCACCTCAGTTTCCCTCCATGAACCTGAGTTTTCCAACTGTCAAATGATTTGGTTATTGGAACTAGAACCTGTTGGACTAGAATCCCTAAGGTTCTATGTTTCTATGATATAAGGGGGGGGGGGAGGGGAAACTGGTCCTAGAGTTCCAAGCCAGATCTCAATGTTGTAGTGTGGTTCAGAAGCCAGCACCACACTGGGCTCAGGCAAAGAAGCATGGACCACGTAGGGATTCTGACAAGAAAAAAAAACCTGAACCCTTACTTCAGTATGACTTTCCATCTCTAAGCCCTTCAAATTATGAGAGAAATTAGCAAGAACTTGGTTTTGTTTGTTTGTTTTTTGAGGTAGAAGAGAATCTAAAGTGTTTCTTTTAATTTAGAGAAAATTTTGTCAATAATATTTATTTTTCCCACTCCAAGATGTCACAAGGAACAGGAGAAATATATATGTTTTAGTTAGTGTTTTTTACAATCTCAAATAGTAAAAGAAAATAACATATTTCTAGTTAAGTTCTGAATTATTTACGCGGAAGACACACAGACAACAGTATAATGAACTTCTCATCTTTGAACAGGTTTCCCTAAACCTCTAAAATGTTTCCCCCAGCGAAAACATTTAATTACGCAATACCACCATCAAGATATATACCCAAATAAGTTGTGCTTGTTCTTAAATCAACTTTCAGAAAATATTTCTTATACTCTAACTACTATGATATTTTTTAGAAATGATGACACCAATATTTTACATTACAGTTCTTTCTTAAGTTACAGTTTCTGTAACAGTCTGATATGACAAAATTCTTCCAAACAGAAAATGCGTTTTCAACAGGTGAACATAAAAATTCATTTAAAACCTCTCCTTTTTTAACAAAATATCTTAGCCCTTTTACAATAAGAACTAGAAAAGTCTGAAAGATAAAACCTACATAATTTTTCCAATGTACAAAATGTGTACTAATAAGATAAAAATAAATAAATAAATAAATAAATAAATGTTCTCTAATGCAGTCCAAAAAGCTGCCATAAAGTTACTAAATCAAAACATCCACTAGGAGCCAGGCTCATCCTGAGGAGCATCATTGCCATCGATCTCTAGTAATGCTGTACTTTACCCTGTATCGTCTTTAAAGCTATTATACTGTAGCTCAGATCCATCTGTAGAAGATGATGGCAAATTGCTTACTTCATTTCTGTCTTCACCTTGTAAAGTGACACTCAAATTCACAATCAAAACAGTACCAGGTATGGATTCTGGAGCATACAGGAGAACTTGAGAGGGCCATAAAGGTAGAGTAGACAATGAAAATAATTGAGAGGCTTTGTAACTCAGCAAAAAGAACAGCAGATTTAGGGGACAGAAGACCTGGGTCAAGGTCTATTTACCAGTCATATGATTATGGGCTAATCACTTCAACTCTCTGAGGCTATTTCTCCACCACCCTCCAACCAAAAACCTGTTATTTTTCTCTCAAATGGCCATTGAAGGAAGATCTTTGTAAACTCTAAAACACTCTTGAATCTTTGTAAACTCTAAAACACTCTTGGATTTAATCAGTATGGAGAAAACCCCTCTATCAATGCACAATTATTCACAATTTATCAACTTAGTTGTGTAGGGTTCTGACAAGTGACTTGTCCAGGGTCACGCAGCCTGCATGCATCACAAAGTGAGACTGGAATGGAGGTCTTACTGAGTCTGAGACCAATTCTCTATTTAGTGCCCCCACAGCATTTCTAAAGCCCTAGCTAATAATAATAGCTAATCTTTATATAGCACCTACTATGAGCTAGGCACTGTGTGAAGACCCTTACAACTATTTCATTTGAGCCTTACAACAACCTCTGGGAGGTGGGTGATTATAATTATTCTCATTTTACAGTGTTGAGCAAAGTGAGACAGAGATTGTGACCTACCCAAAGTCACACCACCCACAGGTGTCTGAGGCCTTTTTTGAACTCAGGTCTTGCTGACTCTAGACCCCGTGCTCTATCCACTGTGCCACCTAAGTGCCTCCATGACTGTCTGCTTATTAATGTTGCTGTTTTTATTATCATTCTTATTAGCAGAGTAACTGAGCACATCTCTGCTCTGAGTCTCTTAAGACTTCCTATATGCAAGATCAGGTTAATAATACTACTCACATATAAGGTTGTCTGATTCTGCTGCTCCCTCACCACATTCTAAGGACAGAAAGATTAAACAAGCCCGGGTAATACAGTTCAGGAAGAAGTGATGCTGGCTTCATCAATGTCTCTTGGACACAGTGGTTATATTAATGATAGGTGGGCTCACAGAGCCCAACACAGACCAGCACCAAAGAACCCCCAAGTGGGAGTGATTCTAACCCAGGAAAAAAAACCCAGATGATCACCACTCCCACACCCATAAACCAGTTCAGTTTGCTGTCCCCCACAATCCTACCCCTTTCACTCCTCACCTCTTACACCAAGTCACAGCTGCTGGACTCATATCCTTGACCTTCCCACTATTTTCTAACACACTCCATTCTCTCCTGACTGAGGCCATTCTTATTTATCCACCACTCTGCCCCAGCCATCTGCTGCCTTCCTGGAGCTTCTAAATACTGTCGTTTCCCCACCACCATCACCCCAGTTGTAATAAACAGCTCCCTCTAGGGCTGCTGTCATGACACCATCCAAATATCCTGAAATTCTTGTCAGTGCTGAGTAAAGCATTTTGCAGATTGTAAATGCTGCAGAAATGTGAATATATGTGTGTGTGTGTGTGTGTGTGTGTATAGATATATATACACACACACATAAAATTAAAAGACAAGAAAATCAGAAACGTCTAATTTTGAATCAAAGGGGCCAAGCTGAAAGGGAAGGTGTTAGTTCAAAGTTCCTTGGTGTCCCAAAACTTGGGTTTGAACCCAATCTCTCACCTCACCTCCATCTTACTAGCTAGGTGACCTCGGGAAAGTCACATCTTGGAAGCTAAATTTTCTTATTTCAAAAATGAAGGGGAGAATAATCCCCCTAAGGCTCCTTCTAACTCTAGATTAATGATCCCATCATCAACCACAAAGTGGGGAAAGCACTTTGTAAACTCAAAAGTGCTATGCAAATAGGGGTTATTATTTTCCTTGCACTTAGCATCAAGCAAAGAAGGCTTGGTAGCAATCTCATAACAGACACCTTCTACTCCAATCCACTAATCTCCCTAAATATGTGTCTTTAGAACACACAAGGCTCATTTCTGTTTTAAATCTTTTGAGCGTGGCTTTCCCCCAGCTAAAAACCTTTCTCTCCTGTTTCAAATGCTTTGAGATTATTTTGTTTGTCTGCTGGACCACAAAGCTTACTGTTGGGCCCTGTTTAAGAAAATTCTATATATGAAAACCCGAATGTACCAAACAAACTGGGAGTAGGAAAGGGGGTAGTTGGGAGATGTGACAAGTTATTTTCTTTTCTTAGCACAATCAGGGAAGGAAAACGCTTGAGCTATGGGTCTGGAAAGGTAGCAGCCTATAGCCCTAATGATTCCTGCAGTTTTTCAATAAGCATTTATCATGTGCCTACCACTGTGTTTGGTAGGAATATAAAGAAAAGCAAAAAACAGTCCTTGATCTCAAAGAATCCATAGTATAATGGGGCAGACAATTTGCAGGCAACTATATGTACAGAAAAAATATATATATACAGGATAAATTGGAGATAATCAACAGAGGGACTAGATTTAAAGGGGATTACAAGAGGCTTCTTGCAGAGGTGAGATTTAAGGTGATACATAAAGGAAGCCAGGCAGCTGACTCTGAAGTCATCTGTAGGCTATTTCTACAAGCAACAAGACTTTAAGCTTTGAATGTGGGTTCCTTACCTTGGCCCCATACTCTGGTCATAGGACTAAGTGAACTAGAAGAAGAGGAAATAAAAGACACAGGTCAGATCTCATGCCAGTTCCATTGGGCTCTTGGAGACTCTTCTTGTCACCTGAATGGTCTTTCCTATATGTGTTACCCCATGTTGAGTGACCCTAGAGAAAGTCTTAGGCATTGAGATATGCTCTAATCTTCTGAGGTATTGGACACAAAGACCATCAAAGGTATGTGTCGTAAGGTCAGCCATGGATATATGTCCTAGTAAAGACCTTCTAATACCTTATTCTCTCAGGCTGGTTATAGGATTGAGAGGATTTATTACAAAGCTCCTTCAGAAGTAGGCTCCCTACTATCCAGAAAACAGACTTCTATTCTATATTCTTCTATATTCCAAATTGTTTGATACAATCTTTTCAGTGACTGAACAAAGAAAGTCATTACTGAGTACCCACCAAGTGCCCTGTCTTGTGAAGGAACCTCTAGGAGGTACAAGATAAGTCATGGTATATAATCAGGTGTGAAACTCCACAGGAACTCAAAGAACAGTGATCACTCAAGGAAGAGTTCCTGGAGGAAGGGGTAGGAACTAGATAGGCTAAGAAAAGAAGAAAAGTGCACAGTGTGGTGGAAAGAGAACTGTGCTTGTAAACAAGTCACAGCTCCACAACTTAGTCATCTGTGTGAGTTGTAGCAAGTTATTATATCTCCCTGAACCTCAGTTGTGTAAACTCAGAGGATTCAGAGCTATGAAAGACTTTCACAATCATCTGTTCCAGATGTTCTTAACCTTCTTGTGACATGGATCCCTTTGGCAGGTTGCTGAAGCCTCTATACCCCTTTTCAGAATAATTTTATGCATTTTAATGCATAAAAATATAAAGGATTACAAAGGAAAGAAATTATATTGAGTTATAGTTCACAAAATTTTTTTTAATTCAATGATCTTAGATAAGAATGCCTGATCTAGTCCTATCCCATTATTATACAGACGAAAAAAGGGTAAGCCTAAAACAGAGAACTAACTTGACCAAGTTACATAGCAATTAAATAGCAGAGTCCAGGGCTTCTCAGATCTCTTGTTCTTTTCCAAAGTCATCCTACTAGTTGGGTAGAAGTAGAATTAGGAATCCCAGAATTTGAGAGTTGGATATGAGTCTCTTGATTCCAGGTCCAAAAAGTTGGATACAAGTCACTTGATTCCCCCCAAAACAACAATAACAACAACATCCTATCAGTGTTCAAAGTCATGGAGATTTCTTATTTATCCACGCTATTATCCACCTCCATCAATCTCCTGCTCAAGAGTAAGCTGCCATAAGGAATATCTATGTTGGCTATGTTCTGTTTCCTGGCTACTGCTGAAACATGGATTCTCTATGACTCTACTTCTTCTCCATCTGGGCACAATCTCCCTCACCCCCTGAGGTTTTACTAATGTTAAGTAACAGGTAAATAGCCACTGGTGAATATGATTCCTCTTACTGCCCTTTTTTTCAAGAGCCTAATTATTACTTGCATTCACTCTTAATGTTCTTCCCATCACAGGAAGAGGCTCCCATCAGAGTGCCCTAGTTAGGGATTGGGGAAACACTGAACTAAAACACTGGGACTCAAGACTCACTTTTATAATTAACTTGCCCTGTGACTTTCAATGGATTATAAATCCGTGGGTCTGTACAAGACCTTAGGATGTAATAATATCTGGTCAGAACCTCTATGTGTGAAGATACAATCAACAGACACATTTGTCTACAACATACCAGGTACTATACTGGACTATGAATGAAATGAAACAATCCATATTAGCATAAAGTTTATACTCTAATTGAATGCACAGCATCAGATGTGGGACCTCAGAGATCATTTATTGGCCAGGAATTTTTAACCTGGGATCCACAGGCCTTCCCCATCCCCCAAGGACCCAGGAATAAATTTTAGAGGATCCATTTTTACATTTTTACATTTTTGTTTTCAGTGACCTTTGAGATCCTCTGGTATTTAAGCAACTCTTCTGGTCAAGAAACTGACAACCTTAAGGCCAATGGTAGTACTTTCACTTACAAGTGCTAACTGAAGATGGTGGCTTCAGAAAAGAAATTCAGGTTTGGGAAACGAATAGCTAGTTAAGAAAATAGTATCCAAGGATGTGATCTAGACTTGGCTGGAGTCATAAAAAAAATAATGACACACACAAAGTTAGGAAACCCTGATCTGCTCCAGGCCCTTATCTTGCAGAGAGGAAAAGTAAAGACCCAGAGAGGTTAGGCAATGTGTTCACAGTCATACAGCAAGTTAATAACAGAGGTAGCACTAGCTAACTCACTGATGTCCTAAATCTCATTCAAAGACAATTTCTTTTTCAAAGATGATTTTATTAAAATCAAGTCATTGCACTTGGTCATTTTATTGCTACAGCAAAACAAGACCATTTTATTATTATAACAACTTTCATTTCTGACTTTAACTGATTGTCTTATTTTGCTCATCCATTGTTAAGTTTTCATGTGGACAAAATGTTTAAAAATAATGTGGAACACATTTCTTTATGCTGTGATCACAGTGAGAAATATAGAAAATAAATTTCTATGACATCAAGACTGCTTGTCTATTTTCATCATCAGAGAAACCTTAATGCTTCTAAAGAAAAAATACAGACACAACAAATATTTTTTTAATTAGGAATGTTCATTTTTTTATGCCTTTAGGAAAGTAAGTGAATTTTGAATCACTGCATTACATGACAAAAACTGTGTCATACCTATATATGTAGTATATTCTCAGATAATTCAGCATTTTAAAGGTCACTAGATATCACACAGTTGAGTCAAAGCTTTGCTTACGTGCACATTTTCAAAAAAATTTAATCAGTGCATTAAAATTGTACCCCTTTCAGAATGTAAATTCTACATTCCTACATACAGTATTTCTATATACAATAATATGATGGTATACCTCTCATGAATAGGAATTTCTAGCGATTAAGGATACATTTTATAAAGCACATCATTTAACACTTCTGGGTCTCAATTTTCCTATCTGTCCTATGGGGATGATATAATAGTCCCCTATCTCTCCACTCTTCCAGAACTGATGAACTGATCCAATAATAAGTTAGCATTTAAATTTTTCAAAGCACTTGACTTTTTTTTACTTGATCCTAATCAAATGAAGTCCCATGATTCATTCTCTCTTTTTTCAATAGGAATTTGGCAAATGAGAGCCCCACTCACCTCTGCCTGGGGCAGACCACATCAATAGTCCAGTGCTGGGGTCAGTTCTGATCAGTACTTTTCAGGAGAGACACTGATAACCAGATGGCATACAGGGGAGAAAAGTCAGGAGGGTGAAGGGTTTCAGTGCCATATAAGTGAATTGGCCTATCACTGAACTAACCTCAGATCATATAATGACATATTAATCAAACTGAAAAAAATTCTTCCCACACCATGGGAGCCCTTTATAAAGTGTGAATTAGTTCCTCAAGTAAATTAGAATGGAAGCAATGTGATAGGATGAATAATAATAGGCCACCGTTCTGGATGACCCTTAAAAAAAATTTATATCCTGAGCCAAGGAGATAAATTCAAAGAGGAACATAACTTCCAAATAAAAAAAGGAATAAGATGGAGAAAGGGATGCTGGAAGAAGTCACTTGGAGATGGGAGAGCAGAAGCATAGGCAAAGGCAGCCACCATAAAGAAAGAACCCAGGACTTGGAGGGAAAGGCTGTTTGGGCCTATTAAGTATGTCAAGAGAGAAGCTATGTTGCCAAAATCCATTGCCCCTATGGTCTACAGACCCCAAGAGGGAAATCCTTTATTTTCTAAAGTCTTTTCCACTGGATACTACTTTGCTCAGATATCTTTAGTGGCTCCTCATTGATTACCTAGTAAAAATTAGACTTTTTTACTTGGTATTCAGAGTCTTAGACAAAGTATTACCACTCAGTCTTTTCCATCTCACATTATTCTCCTCCATAAGTTCTAGCCTTCTTCACACAGGTTGTCCCCAAATCCTATAATATACACCCTCTCCCTACCTCTGCCTCTGAGATTTCCTAGTTCCCTTCAAAACTCAGTTTAAACATCATTTCTTCTGTCTGAGAAAATTTCTGGTATCTTCCACCTTCTACTCCAAACTACTTTGCATTTATTTTGTATCTATGTAGCCACATACTATCTCCCCAAATAGAATGAATGCAAGTTTCTAAAGGGCAGAGACTACTTTAGTTTTGGGGAGTCAAGGAAAGGAGGTCCTTATATCACCACCTCCAAGCACAGTGCCTAGCAAATAATAGATGCTTTAAAAAAAATACTTATTAATTGATCCTGTGGCCAATTGGACCATCTACTGTTCCTTCTACAGATTTTATCTTTTCCTATACCTCTGCTTGCTTGTTACATCCTTTTTTATGTAACATGTCTTGAAAAAGGTGCTAGGTGGGCATGTATTATATTTAGAATTATGTGAGTGTACATTCAGCCCCAGAATCCTTGACACATCAGTAATAGCATGACTATCCTTATTTCCCAAAGGCTGTGTCAGTGGTTCCCCAGCCCTATCATGCCCTGTGAAGCTAGAAAGTCTTTGAATATGAGCACAGCTGACAGATTACATCAAGTCCTGGAACATTACTTTCCTAAACAAGACCTACAATCATTCAGAGTTCAGCCTAACAATCTACACAGAAAATTGATGCTCTATGGCTACAAGTCATGGAACAGCACAACCTCTAAAGAATTAAAGTTGTAGATCACCCCCAGAGGGCAAAGGGAAGGCACACATGTCAGATATGAGCAGACTGTAATAAATCACCAGTGAATGATTTCACCAAAGTGGTCAAAGATTGTTGTCCTCAGTGTCATGAGAGGGAAAGATCAACCCACATGCTCCACAGGTATGCACATAATGTTAGGAGATCTAGGAGAAGACATCCAGCACTTTGGACATCTTTATAGAAGGGTACTGTGCAGGAGCTGCACAGGACAAGAAGGCATGAATGGGTAGCAATCTCTAAGACAGTGATGAAATCACAGCACTGCAGTATCCAAGAAAGCTAGAGCTTCTGCAAACTAAGATCGTATAGATTTATAGAGTTAAATGAACCTCAGACGTAAACCCTATCTGAGGTATGAATTTCTTTTACAATATCCCTAATGAGTGATCATCCGGACAGTCTGAACATTGCCAGTGACAGGAAACTAATGACCTTATAAGGCAGCTCATTCTATCATTGAAAAGTTTTGACTGTTGGAAATTTCTTCCTTATTTCTAAGTCATCTCCTATAACTTCAGCCCTTTGAGCCTCTCTTGAGTCCATGGGCCAAACAGAGCAAGTCTAATTTCACACAATGGACCACCGGACATTCAAAAATTGTAGCCAGCTTCCCATTAGGTCTTCTGCACCCCAGGCTGGAAATGGTGAGTCCCTTGAAACAATCTTTATCTGAACAAGGCCAAGTGAAAAAGTCCCTCACCATCCTGGTCACCCTCCTCTAGACTTGCTCCAGCCTAGGTCAAAGAGTCACAGGATTTAGAACTGGAAATGGCCTCCAAAATCATTTAATCAAATCAACAAGCATTTATTTAGTCAACAAGCATTTATTAATTAAGCATGTACAAGGTGCCAGGCACTATGCTAAGCACTTGGGATACAAAGAAATGCAAAAACAACCCCTGGCCTCAAGGAGCTCACAGTCTAATGAAAAATCTCCCCATTATTAGAGGAACAAACTTGACAAACCAAAGAAATTGAATTTGTCAGTCTCCCTCCTAAAAATAGCAGTCAGAGCTAACCAGGATATTCCAGATGTGGCCTGATTAATAACCTACATGGGCCAGGTTTACAGATGATTTACCTTCCATCTGGCTCTCTTAACCTGTGCTCATAGTTCAGGAACTGACAGTTCAGACATTAACTGTTTTCTTTTCAAAGAATTTTATCTCTTTTATAGATGACAGATAGTATTTTGAAGAGAATGTTTAACAAAATGTACATTTAAAGTGGTTTCATCAAGAGCCAGATGCAGTACTTCAAACTGTAAGAGCTCTGGGGAGTTCTGGGGAGATACTGATTAACTGGATGTATTGGGAGTTGAAAGTGGGGGAGGGAGAGGTTCCGTTCAAGCAGGTTCCTGGAGGAGGTAAGACTTATACTGTATCTTGACAGGGGTCAATTAACAAGTGTTTATAAAGGATCCTGTGGCCTAGAAAATGGGGGTATTAATACAATGAGTGAAATAATAGCTATTCTCAAGAAGAGAATTTTCATGGCAGAAATAAGTACTTATCAGCACATATGGGACAATTTAGGAAAGAGGGCACCAGCCACTGGAGGAGAAGGGATCAAGAAAGGCTTCATAAAGAAGGTAATACATGAGCTATGTCTTGAAAGAAAAGAGGGATTCCAAGAGGCAGAGGTGAGGGGAGAGTGAATTCCTGGTACGAGGATCACCGCACAGCAAGGAAACTGGAAACAGAGGACAAGGTGGGAGAAATAGAAAAGAGAACGTCACTTTGACTGGGAGACTCTAGTAGCCATCACTCACTGTTCTGTCGTTTGTTGTGTCATTTTTCAGTTGTGTCTGACTCTCCATGACCCCATTTGGGGTTTTCTTGGCAGAGATGCTGGAGTGATTTGCCATTTCCTTCTCCAGCTCAATTTACAGATGAGGAAACTGAGCAAAACAGGGTTAAGTGATTTGCCCAAGGTCACCCAGCTAGTAAGTGTCTGAGGCCAGATTTGAACTCAGGAAGATAATCCTTCCTGACTCCAGGCTGGGGGCTGTATCCACTGCACCACTTAGCTGCCCTGTTCCACCATTAACTGAACATTATAAATACCCATAGGAACAATGCCATGGTTCCCTCTCCACTCTCAGGACACCTATCTGATTAGGGTCTAAGGGATTCAGTAGGATAATAAGGCAGTCTGAGGTCCATGACATGAATGTGTGCTTATGTACTAAGGATATACAAAGTTCAAATGAGGCACGAATCTCTTAAGTATGAATCTTATAGTCCAATAACATTGGTATAGCCCTCTATCTGAACCTTACATGTGTGTTTAACAGAAATAGGGGTCATATAGAGATGGAAAAGATATTCTTCTTCCTCACTCCAGAGAAAATCGGAATGAACTACCACCTCAAACACAAATCTGACCATTTATTCCCCTGCTCAAGAAACTTTGATGGTCCCCAATTGCCTCTAGGATAAAACACAAATTCCTTACTTTGGCATTTAAAGCCCTTCATGATCTGGCTCCAGCCTTTCTTATTCCAGTAACTGCCCTTATTCCATTACCGCACCCTTTATCATTCTATATTCCAGTCAAAGTGACTTACTAACTGGTATTACAGAAATGGACATTCCACCTCCTGACGCCATAGCACTGACTACTTTGTCCTGAATGCCTAGAATCCATTTCCCCCTCACCTCTTAAAATCCCTCACTTCCTTCAAGGTTCAGCTTACGCACCAGCTCTTACAGGAAGCAACCTCACCTGTTTCCCTTGGCCCAGAGTGTCTGCTTTCTCCTCCTCCAATGGTCAATCTAAAGCTAGAAAGGATTTTAGAAACCATCTAGGCCAACACCTTCATTTGGCACATGAAGAAACTGAGGCCCAAGGAGGCTTAAATTATTCATCCTGAACAGGGTTACACAGATAGTAATCATGTTCAATTAACAGGTTCTTCTTCCTCCCCCTCCAATAGAATGTAAGCTCCTTGAGGGCAGATACTGTTGTTGGTTTTTTCCTTGTCTTTGTTACTCCAGCAATGTTTTGTATGTAATGTGTTTAATAAACACTTGTTTTATTGGCTCAGCTTTTGCTTATAACAACCCAGCAGAGAGCCTCTGACTCCCAGGGACTGATCCAGGCACATTGTTAGCATTTTCCTCTTAAAGGTGCCAGGAAATACATGATTCAGAAATCCACATGGCCATCACTCTCACTGCTTTAGAGGCAAATAGTACTATCACTCTTCCACCAGCAAAGGTTGCCAGCAACATAATCATGCTGAGCATGGGGAAGGCTCTGCTCCACAGCTCCTAAAAGGAAAATTACCCGAGTATTTACTCTGATCATTGCACCTAACCTCCCCCTTGTGGAGGAGTATAGAAAAATCAGTGCCACTCCCTCCCCTCAGCCATCCATTTTCCATCTATTTTCCAATATTTCTCACACAGAAGGAATTTCTCCCTCTCCACTTTGGCCCTTAGAAGAAGTTCCACCCTGGGATATGGAGATCCATCTTGCCCTACTGGAAAGTCAGAGGGGGATGGGGAAATATGTAGGAGAGAGTAGATTGGGGGAGGGGGTATACAGTGGGATCGCTGTTTTGGGGTGATGGGTAGGGAACAGATGGGGAGAAAATTTGTAACTCAAAATCTTACGGAAATGAATGTTGTAAACTAAAAAGAAACATAAATATAAAAAAAAACAATTAAAAAAAGAAAAAGTTAATTTCAGTGGCCCTTGGAGGTTTACAAAACATTTTTCTCACAATATTTCATGAGGTAGCTAAGTTTACATTTACTGGTACCATTTTTTTTCAGATATGTAAACTGAGGCTCAGAGAAGGAAAAGGAACTGTCTCTGAGGCACACAGTTAGCAAGGATCCGAGCTAGAATCCAAATTGAGTCCTACGATCATTCTTTTTATCCCCTGTGCCTAGTGCAGGGAGGGAACAAGCATTTATGAAGAGCCTACTATGTGCCAGGCACTGTGCTAAGAGCTTTACCAATGTGATTTCATTTGATCTTAGTATAGTGCCAGGTGCATAGTAGGTGTTTAATCAGTATTCACTGATGGATTCTGCTATAATACACCGGCTGCCCTTTAACACAGCATGAGTCTATAGTATAATTTGATGGCCAAAAAAGGCTCTTTCAAACTTTGAACAAATTAATAGAAGCCTAGAGTCTAAAATGATGGAAGGAAATAAAAACATGGCGTGTAAGAATCAGTTAAAGAAATTGGGAATATATAATCTGAAGAAGTCCTAGAAAGGAGATGAAAGCTGTCATTTTAGGGCTTTGAAAACCTGTCATATAAAAAAAAATTAGACTATCTTTTTTTTTTCCTTTTTGGAGGGGGGAAGGCAGGGCAATTGGGGTTAAGTGACTTGCCCAAGGTCCCACGGCTAGTAGGTATTAAGTGCCTGAGGGCAGATTTGAACTCAGGTCCTCCTGACTCCAGGGCTGGTACTCTATTCACCACGCCACCTAGCCGCCCCCTAGACTGTTTCCTTAGTTCAGAATGGCAGGGCTTAGGTCAAAGAGCCAATCTACTACCCACCATCTATCTATCAAGCATATATGATATGTAGGGTACTAAGTTCACATGCATTGCTGGCACACCCCAGTACTGAGTCAGCAGATGGTCCAAACCAAGGGGAAAATGACCAATAGGACTCAAGCCTGCTGATGAGTTAAAGCACAGAAGACTTCCCCCCAGTGGAATACAGGGATGAGAACAATTTCTTCCAATGATCAGGACCTGGGGTCCATCAGTCCATCTCTTTGAATTCCACTTCCCCTAACTATAAAATGAGAAGTTTGGACTAGCACGATCTTTCAGATTCCTTCCGGTTCCCTCATTCTGATCTATAATTCTAAGTCTTTTAAGAATGCTTCTGTTTTGTGGCCAGTGTTCTAAGGGTGTGCCCAGCTCTGATATTCTGCATCCCAAGGATTCCTCATCTTTAAGTATCTAAGAATTTCTCTGATCTCTATCTTACTTATAAGCCAGGGGGAAAGGGAGTCACATATAGCACTGAAACCAAGGCCCAGCAATGCCTCCAAACTAGTTACACCAAAGAAACAGATCTTGGGGTTTAGCCTTATGGGGGGAGGGAGGTTTTTTTACTTGTCTGTCAAGGACAAAACAGTGCCAGCTTGCTTTAAATGTGCCTTGTACTTGATAGGTATTTATGTTTGAACTGTACCTACCTTGGTTATGCCTTTCAACTCCTCTAAGAAAAGCCACTATAAAATTGTGAAGTCAATTTCTCTTCCCTTTCTTATGCCCCATCCCCATCTCACAAACTCCCTGTGAGTCTGGTTCATGCTAATCTCTGGCTTTCCAAGTCCCCTCCCACTCTCCCTGAGTAGTGTCCAGTCAAGTCTCTCACCTTGACTTCTCCCTCCAACCCTACCCACTCCACTGTGATGAATCCTTCACAGCACTTCTCTCTGTCCCCAGAAAAAGAGCTTTTAACTCAATCTGACTGAACTGCAAATGACCCATAACAACTTAATATGCTGCCTTGTTAGGAAGCTGCTGAGCCACAGTAGAAAGAGAAAGGGATATCATACCTGAAGCCTGGGGTTCATATCCTCACTCTCCCATTCCAACTTTGAAGACAAGTGACTTTGGACAAGACATTTCATCTCTATAAGCCTGGGCTTCTCCATCTGTAAAAGAGGATTTATAATCATGAATCTAAGTCTCAAAGGAAATCATCTAGTCCAGCCTTTTAATTTACAGGTGAAGGAACCAAGGCCTTAGAAAGCTAAGTGACTTCCCAAGGTCACAGAGATAATAAGTGGCAAAGGCAGGATTTTAATTCAGGTCCTTTGACTCTTGAGTCAGTACTCTTTACATTAGATCATGCTGCCTTTATGTAACCTTCCTCATAGGGTTGCTCTGAGTAAATCTCTTTGGAAACTATGTCACTACATGAGTATGGGCTATTATTGTCATTAGGATAGGATGTGGTATTCATGCTTTCCAATAAGGTTTGGAAATTATACTCTTGGTGTGTTACTGCCCACCTCCTCACCCCCCAGAAGTTTTTGAGCTTTCATTGACACCCAGGATTTCTCATGAGATAAATCAGGATATGGAAAGAAAGATTTCCTTCTTGCTCGCCCCACCTTCAACATCCAATTCAGACAGTCACCAAGTTCTTTCTTTTTTTTTTTAAGACAATCAGGGTTAAGTGACTTGACCAGTATCACACAGCTAGTAAGAGCCTGAGACCACATTTGAACTCAGGTCCTCCTGACTCCATGGCCAGTGCTAGTTGTCAAGTTCTTTCAAATCTGACTGCCCAGTTCCACTCACATGCTTAACCTCTACTCCATGCTCTTGTTACTTCTCAGTGAGGCCATTATAAAAGCATTTCAATTGGTTTCTCCCCACTATGATACAAGTTGTGCTCCCCTTCTTAAATGCAATGGCATGATAATGAATGAATCATTTACTAGTTCACTATCTCAGTTTCCTCATTTGTAAAATGGGCATAATCATGCCTCCATCACAGGTGTCATAGACCATCATTGCTAAGAGTGACCTTAGAGATGACTCAATCCAATTCACATTGTCATATGAGGAGATTGAAATCCACAAAGGTGAAATGACTTTGCCAAAAAAAAAATGGCAATTCCAAGGTTCAAGCCTGGTCAACTCTACCTTCATATTCTGTCACACATCAGTCCTTCTCCATTCCTACTTTCACTAACCTAGCTCAGGCCCCCCTAACTTCTTTCATGGACTGCTGAAGTTCTGTTCTAACCAATCATCCTGTCACAAAGTTCTCCTTCCCTTGCTACACACACACACACACACACACACACACACACACACACACACACACATCAGTCACCTAACTCAGGCCATAAATTTCCTTCTCAAATTGTCCATTGACTACATGATGAAATGTGAATTACTTAGCAAAGCATCCAAAGCCCTTATACTCTGACTCCAGTGTGTTCTTCCAGTCTTATCTAGATCTAGACTGGACTATTAACCATCCTCTGATCCCATGCCCTACACACAAGCAGTTATCCAAACCTAGAATGACTCCTGGCTCTCTCCCACATATACACACATATGCAATTATTGAAAAGCATTTTCTTCCCAGCAGTAGCTAAGAGGTGACAGTTTTGACAAAGATACACCTCTACATTCTTTCATCACTCAACCATAGGCCAATCTATTTGGAGAAAAGATAAATTGCCCCAGAGGAAGAGAAGCTTACTGTGCTACCTGAAGCCCTAGCCTCAAGGAGTTTACAGTCTAATTGGGGGTAAGGAGGATAGGAAGATGTCTTTTTTCATTTGTATATTCCCATAACTAAAACAGGCTCTGGCACACAGCTGGTAATTAATAAATGCTCATTGAACTGAATCTTCTGTATACTTGTTAAAATACTCTGATGGCTCTGTGATCTCTACCTTCTCATAACTCATCCATATACCTGCCCATCCTGTTCGATTCTTCTCTCTTCCTCTTCTTCCCTCCTTTCTTCTCTCCATTTCCCCTTCCCTCTTTCTCTCCTTCTCCCTCTCCCTCCCTCCTTCTCCCTCTGTCTCTCTCTCTCTCTCTCTCTCTGTCTTTGTCTCTCTGTCTCTTTGTCTCTCTCTCCTCTTCTTTCTCCTCCTTCTCTTTCTACCTCCCAGTATTGTGGTAAGGATCAAAAGGCTATATAGCTGTGTGTCCCTTTTGACCTAGCAATACCACTACTAAGTCTGTATCTCAAGAACATCAAAGAAAAAGGAAAAGGATCTGTATATACGAAATATTTATAGCAGTTCTTTTTGTGGTTGTGAAAAGTTGGAAATTGAGGCGATATCCATTAATCAGGAAATGGCTGAAAAAGTTGTGGTATCTGATTGTGATGAAGTACTGTAAAAAATGATGCAGAGGATGGTTTCAGAAAATACATAGCAAGACCTATAGGAACTGATGCAAAGTGAAGTGATCAAGAACTGGGAGATCACTGAGATACCAACAGCAATATGGTAATGATGATCAACTGCAAAAGACTTGGCTATTCTGGTCAACACAATAATCCAAGAAAATCCCAAAGGACTCATGTTGAAAAATGCTATCTACTTCCAGAGAGAGAACTGGTGAACTCTGAGCACAAATTTAAGTATAATTTTCTTTTTTTCTTTTTTTCTTTTTTTTTTTTGCTTTTTTAGAGCTAGGGCTAATCTGGAAATATATTTTAGATGATTTCACATGTATAATGCATATGATTTTGCTTTTCCTCCTAGTAGGTGAGGGGAGAATGGGAGGGACAGAATTTGGATCTCAAAGTTTAGAAAGAAAAGAATGTTAAAAATCAATAATTTTTAAAAGTTTAAAAATAAAAAGATAGCCCTTATTGGTGCACACCCCACTGTGTACTATGTGTCTGCCTTCTTCATTCTGTTTTCAGTCCCAATTCTTTTGACAGATGAAAGAGTGGAGTCACATTGACCTTGGGCATCATGTTAGCCCTGTCAAGGACTACGTGATTTAATCAGTGCTTTTTGATGATCTAGTGGCTCAAAATCTAGGAAAAATAATTATATTTAGAGTCCACAGACCCTGTGTTCAAACCCTGGTTCTGGTACTTACTTACTCTAGGCCTCAGTTTATAGAAGAGGATGTTAATTTGAATAAATTATCTCTAAATCTCTACATCAGGGTTCTTAGACATTTATTTTTCTGGTTAAGGGCTCCTTTGGCAATCTGGTAAAGACTATGGATCTCTTCTCTGAATTAGTTTTTAAACACATAAAAAAATACAAAAGATTACCAAGTAAACTAATTATATTGAAATATAACTATCAAAAAAATTTTAAAGAATATGTTTACAGATACCTGATGTTGGGGTAGCTTGTCTAGGTGTCATAGTAGAGGGAATTTGTCGTCTGTTCATTGCCCTTTCTCAGCATTTGCCAAGAACTCCCCTGAAGATGAGGAGGTAAAGGTAGAAATTTGATGACATCTCCCCCCCACCCACACCTCTGTCCTGGCTTATAGCAAACTAATCTGGTAAATCTCTTCCTTCCCCACAGTTTTAAAATGGAATCTGAACATTTCCAATTAAATTAGTCTTTCTGCTCCAGACATTAGTAGAGCATTGGGTCCCCAAACAGACACGTGCTGGGAGACAGCCTTCAGATCCCCCGCTTAGAATTTTGCTTCAGGTCTCAGGCTGGGAGCCCCACTGAGAGGAGAAACAGGATCATATGCTATATGGGAGGCAGATGGGTTTCATTTCAGAGCCTGACACATCTGGCTCACCAGAAGAGGAGATAAATGACCTGCCTCTGATGCTTTTATCATCTTGATATCCTTGGATTATAATTAAAAATATACTCTCCCATATCTCCTGACCATGAGTTACCTTCTGCAACACAGAGCAGGAGCATTTGCTGACATAGAAGTTGTTTATGGGAAATTCCCTTGGGTAATTTATCTTTTCCCCAAACATATTGGCTTCTGGCTGAGTGATGAAGAGAGGTCAGACAACGTCACTGTCAAACTGTCTCCTCTCAAGGGCTGCTGAAAGAAAAGTGCTTTAAAAACTTTAAAGTGCTTTGGAAAGAGCATTCAAACAGAGATAGTTTGGCTTTTGCCTTTGTAGCCCTAGTAAGTGCTTACTGAATGAATGAATGAATGAATGAATGAATATATGAAGGAATTAATGAATTGACTCTCAGTCATTATCATCTGATAGGACAGGACTAAGGCCAAAGGACCTTCATAAGCACCCAAAGGTCTTTTGGGGGTATTTAGAATGAACAAAGGTATCTCAATAGTCTCTGAAAAATAGGCATTTGTCTTTGATTTGGGGAGCAGGAATTTGACCCATGTATGTTAATAAGACTCACAGACAACAATCATAGTTTACATATATGAACCCATGAAGGTATAAAAATAATAAAGAACTAACTATTCCAAGCACAATCACCAATAGAAGTACTAGTTACAATTAAAGCATTTACTACCTATCCAAAAGTCAGAATTCTGGACATTTCAGCTATTTGCAACATCAAAGCCCAAAGTGAGAAAGCTATCATAAAACCAATGCATTTTGTACCACAGAATATCCTTTCAGTCTCTGTCTTTGTTCAGCCAATTTACTATTATTTTTTATAGATTTCAAAGAGGTTTCACTTCTAAGCCCACAGCAGATTAGGAGTAGAAAATTAAAAGGCAGGAAAGGAGCTCCCCTTGATTTTTCCCTCAGGAGAGGCTCTGAGATAAGTTCCTTTTGGGGGTATGTGTACGTGTGTGTTTTCAGGAAAAGAGTTTTTTCACCCAGGGAAAGGGATTCAATGGCAGGAAGCATCCCACAGATGAGGTAGAGATTATGGAGATGAGGATCTTTCCCAATGCCTAGAAGTAACTGCTTACCAGTCAGGGAGAAGGTAAAAAAGCTACAGGGAGAAATAATTTTAAAATAAATAAAAACTTTTAAAAAAGCCAATAGTCTCAAGAACTATAAAAGCCCTAGAATCTAGAAACCTGAGTTTGGTATTAATTCCCTGGCCTCAGGAATACCACTTCATCATCCCAAGACTCTGTTTCCTCCTCTCTGGAAAGATGAATATGATACTTGCCCTGCCTTCTGCACAGGATTGTTAGGATGTCTGTGTGCCTTTTGTAAACTGCAAAATGCTAAAGAAAAGAAGCTCCTTGAGATCAAAGACAGCTTAATTTTTTCCTTTTTATGTCCAGCATCTAGCTCAAAGCCTAGTACTATGATTGCTTAATAAATGCTTCTTGATTGATTGAAATGTGAGATCTAACTCTATGGCTCTATCTATTCTTCTATGATCCCATGACCACATGTATACATATATGTATATTACAAATATATACATAGATACATATATAGACATGTGTATACACATATTATATATATGTATATATATACATATATATCTTTGACTATGACGTTCTGCTCTCTGTAAGAGCCTAAGGCCCACCCACTAGAGCAGTCAAGATTACTCACCATGTGAATCTAAGTCAATAAAACATAGTCATGAAATCCTGTTTAGACTGGTAAAGATCTCATTTGCTCTAAATTTGAGGGGGAAATATCACCTTGGTTTGCAAACTCATCTGCTCCTGAACTGTCCACCCCAGGAGTCATAGGGATACTCACGAGAAATAAACTTCTTTTAGGAAAATTGAGGGCTGTTTTATTCCTTTTCAATAGAACCCTCTCCTGTTCCTTTTTTTCGTATACATGTGGTAGGGGAATGGGATTCATAGATTCCAAAGGATTTATAAATCCATTGTCTTCCTTATAGATCCACAGAATGTCAGAGCTAGAGGAACCTGAGAACATGGATTTCAGAATTTTAGAAACAAAAGGAACTTTAGAATGTAAAATATAGAACTTCAGAGCAGCGAGGAATCTTCTAATGTAGAACATGGAATGTGAGAGAAAGGAGAATAACAGAACCTAAAACATGGAATGCCAGAAAAGAACCTTAGAAAGTAGAACACAGAATATGAGAGCTAGGAGGGACCTTAGAGACATCAAGTCTAACCTCATTAGATAGAGAAAGAAATTGAAGGCCAGAGAGAAGAAGGGAATTGCCCAAGGTTACCCAGGGCAGTAATGGCTGTATTAGTGCAACCAAGGAAAAGATCGGTGATCTATAAAGCAGGAAGGTTATAGCTATTGCCAATGGTCCCAGCTAGGATACCAGTCTCTCTCTTACTTTGTGTCTAGTTGAACACAGCATACAAAGTTAGGGAGAGCCTGAACAGTTGACTCTGCCCCAACACTCTATCTTTGACTGGGGGGCTGACTATTGTTAGGAGAGAAAACAAGACATTTAGGAGAGAAGTAGGTCTACATTGTAGAGCAGGATGGTCTGGGAAATCTGGTTACCTGATCAGCTTTCTCTGCGTCTCTGTGTCCCATTACAGCCTGTGTATCCTGGGGGAAATGGGAGCTATCTGAGGGATTGGGAACCAAACCATTAGGTGGTGATGATGCTTTTCTACAAGGTCAGCAGGAGCAGTTTCCTTGGCAACACCTTTGAACCCTTTGAACTCTCATTACTTGTACTCTCAAGTGCACCTGCACCAGAGGCAGGGGATACTCAGCAATTCCACAGGGGATGGGGTGTGTTCTCATCCCAGAACTGCAGAAGTGTCCTCCATTCTGTCCACTCTGGTGCAATCATGGTCTACTGCCACAGAACCTTACCTAATAGTTAATAGTTAGCATATATATGTATATAGCATATATATGTATATAGCACTTACAATATGCCAAGCACTGTGCTAAGCACTTCACAATAATTTGATCCTTACAACAACTATGGGAGGTAGGTGCTATTCTTATCCCCATTGTGCAGATGAGGCAACTGATGCAAGCAGAGATTTGCTCTGGATCACATACTAGGAGGTCTCCAAGGCCAAATTTAAACTCAATTCCTCCTGACTTCAGGCCCAGTGCTCTATACACTGTGCCTCCTAGCTACCTTGAATAGAGGTCCTAAGTCAAAGGTCACTGCTCAATGCAGGCAGGCATGAGCACCCTCAATCAACCTGAAAGAGCATCCAGCTGAAGAGGACTCACAGCTACCCACTGCATGTAAATCACATAGCCCAACCACCATCCCAACTGGGATAGTTTCTTGACCCTGGCTATCAGTGGACTGCGCAAGGCTAAGGGGTTTTGCTAGGTTCAGTCTCTGGGCATATTTGAGTAGTTATTGAGTGAGTAAAAACAAGTAGGGTACAAGAGAGAATGAGAGCAAAGTTCATTCTGGATGCTTATAAGATGGGTGTATAAGATAGAAGAGTATGTGAATGTGTATATATACATATGTGTATATATGTATATATTTATATATATATGTGTATATATATATATGTATATATATATATATATATATATATCGATATAAGTAAATATAATTTAAAGGGGTACAGAAGTTGCATGGGATGATTCCCAAGGTCCTTTTCAGTTTTGTCATTCCATGATTTTATGCTCAGATTCTGCACTGAGTATGGAAGGAAGGAAGGAAGGAAGGAAGGAAAGAAGGAAGGAGGAAACAAGCATTGATTAAGTGCCTACTATGCACTAAGCACGTCACAAATATTATCTCATTTAATCTTCCCAACAGCCTTGGGAGGTATGTGTTATTATTATCCACACTTTATATTTGGGGAAACTGAAACAAGTCAAAATTAACTGATTTGCCCAGGGTCACACATTTAGGAAGTATCTGAAACTGGACTTAAACTCAAGTCTTCCTGACTTCAATCCCAGCATTCTCCCACCTTTGAGGACCTTTGAGACCATCCTGCATATGGATGGAAGCATCAATGAGCTTTTTTCAGTCTCAATCTATATTTGGGAGCCAGCGTCTTTTTATTTTTCTTTCCTTAAAAATTCCTTTGGCTCCCAAATTTTGAGAGTGGCTTTGAGATTCAAAATAGGTTTGCCAAGCCCTAGATTAAATGATTGCTAGGTCCCAACTCTAATATCCCACGTTCTAAGGTCCTAGTTCCGAACTTGCATATTCTTAGGTGCCATCTAGATCTGATATTCTATGTTCTAAGGTCACTTTAGGTTTCAGCAATCTAATTTTATGCACTTCTGACATTAGCTAGGGAAAGATCTAGAGGTGAGGAGACCCCTTAAGTTTCACTGAATCTTTTACACAGCAGACCAGCCCTGAGCTTACACACTGTTATGTTGTTCATCTTCCCTGTGAGATAAGAGTGAAATCTTCCCTTGGTTTGGGACAGCAGAGCCCTAGCAAGTATCTCTGAATTTCCTGAGTATTCCTAGAATTTTCAGGCCTTGTTAAAGAAATAAGTCACAGAAATTTATGGTAAAATAATGAAGATAAGAACAATAAATAAATACAAAAAATACCTTTCTGGACTCACTGAAGTCCATTAAAATCTCTCCCTCTGCCAAGGCTTTCTGTGTCAGGGAGATTTCCATTAAACAACTTTTTTCCCCATGAAAGTGAACTGATGTTTCAGAACATGGCCCAAATTGTATTGGTTTAGCCTTTTAGAAACAGCATAAAAAAGCACCCCATGAAGCTAACTATTTCTCAAAAGCTGGAGCAAAGGTTTCATGGAAGTTTGTTCTCTTCTGAACACAGCAGCTTGATGGTGTCAGCAGCAATATTTGGCCTATGCATTATGTAGTATGTCATTCAGCCACCTCAAAGAACAGCAGCCACAATATGGTGTTACAACTCAAAGCATCCTTGGCCAATAGGAACATGGCAGGCCTCAGAGGCAATTTAGCCCAGTGCTAGACTCATCTACTTGGTGAACAGAATTCAAAGATGTTACAGCTAAAAGGGACTTTAGACCGTGTAACAAAAAAAACCGCAAAACTCAGAGCTGGAAAAGAGTCGACTTTATTTTACTTGGTCTCTGAGAACAAAACTAGAAACTATTGATGGAAGTTGCAGAGAGGCAAATTTTAGCCCTAATATAAGAAAAAAATTATTAATAATAGAGCTATGCAGAAAGGGAATCATTGGTTTGAAGAGGTAATTGCTTCCAACTCACTAGAATTCTTTATGTAGAGGCTCAATGATATCAGAAGAATTATAGAAGACATTCTTATCGAAATATGAATTGGGCTAGATGGCCTTCAGGGTCCTTTCTAATTCCAAAATTGATGGGGTAAATGTCAGCTACAGGGACAGAAGACTATGGAAAACCAAATGTTGGAATTGTAAGGAATCTTAGAACATAGAATTAAATTCCTTGAGTGTAGAAATTATTGTATTTCATCTTTGGAGCCCCAACAATGACCTTTCATATAGTAATTACTAAATAAATTCTTGTTGGATTAAATCTGGAGAATGTTGAAAGTCAGAGCTGGAGGAGCTCTTGGTTATAATCTAGTACAGAGATGGAACACGAGTCAAAAAACAGGACTGGATGAGGAATGGAAAAATCTGGGATCGAATCCCAACTCTGCCATTTACTACCTCTGTGAACTTGGACAAGTTAATGAAGTTGTGTGGCTTTTAACTCTGAAAAATGAAGGTGTTGGACTAGACAACATTTAAGATTCCTCTGAGTTCTTTATCTAGGATCCAGTGAGCCCTCATCTTATAATTGGGAAATTGAGGTCCAGAAAGGAAAAACTGCTTGTCTACCTTACTACAGCAAGGAAGTCATAGAGTTTAGAATCCAATCCTAAGCCATGTGTTTGCAAGTTCTACTAAAACAAACTAAAAAAAGTGAGACTGACTGAAGAAATCTGAGCATGCAGACACACAATGAAAGGCAGTGTAGCTTCACCTTCCCAGTACGTCTTTGACAGAGTATGAATAGCCCAGGAATAGGAGTCCAAGGACCTAGGCTCTGGTTCTGCTACTAACTCGTAGGACCTTGAACAATTTCTTTTACTTCTCAATGCCTCGCTTTCCCCCAACCTCAGCAAAATAATAGGGGTTGATTAAACGATCTCTAAGATCATTTGGCTTTCTATCTTCTTCGTTCCAGTTTTGTTGTTCTGTAATTGTGGTTAGTGGATTTCCATTAAAATTAGAAGTACAGGAACGTAAGATCATAGATCTAGCTTAATTTACAAATTAAGATACTGATGCTAAGACAGGTTAAATGGTTTACCTAGAATCACACAGCTAATAGGTATCTAGTACAAGATCTGAACTCTTGTTTTCCTGATTTCAAGTCCAGCATTCTAATTAAGAACTGCAAGAGACTGTACTATGCTAGCATTTGAGAATCTGGGGTGGCTTCCTTGCCATTATAATGAATCAGAGGAGAAAGAAGGCGTGAATGTAAACCTCACACATTTTTTAAAATCCCACCTGATCACCCATGTCAAGCATTTAGGAAACCTATAAATTCAAGCTCTGATTTTTCATCTTACCAGTTCAGCAACCCACTAACCTACTCAGAAAAGTTTGGTCTTCTATCTTACTGCTAACCTGTGATGTCCTTGAGGACAGGATCTGTGCCTTGCCTAACTCTGACATCTCCTTTAGGATTGAACACAGCACTCCACATGAAGTGATATTTCCCTTATGGTCTCATTAACATGGACACTCTTTCCACCAGTATAGATGGTAGCCCATCTTCAGCAGGGTACTTTGGAAAAAGTATTGGCTTTAGTCAAGTGAAAAGTCTGACCCTCTCACTTACTGTGTGACACTGAGCAAGTTACTTCCTTCCTCTGGACCTCAGTTTCCTCATCTGCAAAATGAAGAGGTTCAATCAGGTGTCCTCTAAAGACCCCTTCCAGCTCTAAACTTAGGATCAATCCCTGTGATCTCTGTTCAATACTTTTCCCTATTTTCCCATGAATCTTCCATAGACAAACTATCTAAAACATTTTAGGCCTCTCTATTGACCTTTGAATGTTCTGTGGGTATCAGTGTGGCAACTGGGCTGACCACCTTTTATCCTTCACTCTCACTATGTCTTTTTCTGATCAGATATTTATGGGTGACATCTTTTAGACAATTTTTGGTTCCCAAGTCATCATTAGTGACATGCTGTGGCCTTCTTACATACACTTAGCACCTCTCCATTGACCTCTGGGCCACCTACAATTTTGATTCTTTAGGTATCATAGTGTTCCATAATGGACAGCCGCATAGCATCACCCAGGAGATTTTCTGAGTTAACCTACGTGGGTTTTCATGTCAAGGAGCAGCTTGGAAGGTTCAATTCCCCAAATCAGTGATCCAACTCAGTCATAGCCCCTTCGCAGTTTTTATTTATCTGTTTGTTTTTGTCAGGGAAAAGGCAATGAGAAAGAGGGCCATGCATTGTGGGTATGTGACTTTTATGCAGTTGCAGAAAGGCTTATACTACCAAAATTTCAAAGTACGAGGATGGTCATTTCCATAATCCAAAATAACTAGTGTGAAAATCCCAAGAGAGGTGAGATGAAGTGTTGACAGATCTTAGACCTTTTGCCTCCTCTTGTCCCCCAATTATTTTTTAAATGAATACATTTTGTTTTGACATGGTAGGCATATCCTAACACAGACCCCAAAAAGTACTTTCCCTGAAAACAATTAAGCAAAACTGTTTAATAGCATGATTACAATGAATAGTTCAGGTTACTTCTCATTGTTGTAGTCTACCAATAGTTAACAGAAATCATAGACACTTGAAAGTCAATAATTTGATCCTAATGCTGTTGTCTTCATACCAGAGTTCAGTTACTTTTCAGTGCTTTTCTTAAGAGCTAATTAACTGCCCTTTGTTAGAAACTGAGTTGTCTCCCTACTACTTGGAATTGGAGTGACTTGGAAGTTGGCTGCCCCAGGTTAAGTTTGAAAATCATGCCCTTTCTGCACAACTGTTCAAGTGTGAACCTTCATGGTATCACATGTGATTTGACTTCTCCCCAAGTCAATCCCTATGGGCCATAGAGCAGAGGATTTTCTAACGTTTAAAGACATACTTCTATGATACCACATATGTACTTCCCACAGACAGTACAGGGACTTCAGAGGTCATCTGCATTAACACTCTAATCTTAAATACAAAATAATAAAGATTCAATTAATTCCGAGGCCAGGATCACACAGGTAATACATATCAGACCTAGGACTGAGGTTCAGCTTTTATTCTTTCAAGTTCCAGGATCCCTCTATACTCATTCATTCTATTGCCATATCCCATAGAAAAGAAGATAAGTAATTCTCTCCATACAACCAGGGTACACATACAATTTCCTCAGTGTTCCATTCTACATAGATTCATCATAGGTTAGAACTAAAAAGGATTTGAGAAGTAATATAATTCTGCTCCTCCATTTTAATATGGGCAAAATAAACTCATAGAGATAAAGTGTTTTTTTCTCCAAGTTAATATAAGAGATGGAACCAAGACCCAAACACAGATTTCCTGACCCCTAACCCAATATGCTTCTCACTATATCATAGTTGCCTTGTCTTAAATATGGAAAATATAAAGAGCCACCAAAAAGAATAGGAAAGATAAAAAGGAATAGAACTGTAATTCATAGGTATCAATTTGAGGCCCAAATAACCACTAAGACACAGCATTGGAATATACTCTCCTGGTTGTATTTCAGCCACTCACCTACAGCCAAGCTACAGACCACCAACTAATACTACCACAGTCTTAGTTCCATTATCTACAAGATAGCCAGGATTGCCTCTATGGGAATGGGATTAAAGAATGCTGATGATGAGAGGAAATTAAGAGGTTTAGAGAGAAAAGATACGAGGAGGGGAAAAGGTAATGGAAAAGGCTAATCAGATTATAATGCTAGGGTCATGCCAAAGATTTCACCAGGGTAAGAAAAAAATCCAGAGAGTTTAGTAGAGTGCATGAAACAGAGTCCAAATTAGTCCCCAGAAATGAGGACAAATCAAAAGAGAGTAGATGAGGCATGTACTGTGAATGGAGCAAGAATAAGGCATTAGCAAATGACAATTTGTTTCCTGCCAAGTCTTCAACAGAGACATCTTTGCATAGTGGTAAATTATTAGTTGTGCTAGGCCCCTCGCTCAGATATACTAGTGCTACAGTGGGCCCAGACACAGAGAGGCCATCGGAGCTTTTATGGTGCATTTACCTATCCAGAGTTGTTGTCACTCAAAAGTCACCTGAAGCCGGTAGATATGTTTTCACGCACCTGCATTGGATTTCCTTTTAGTGCCGGCCCCTTTGATCCCATTACTGTGGCCATAACAGGTCTACACACTCTGTATTTCCCAATGCCTCACAGGTGCAAGGATATATATGTGACATCTAGTACTCAGATTGGCATGAAAGCTAGCCAGAATGGGCAGGTGTATGCAAAAGCAAGCTCAAAGCAATGAATTCCTGAGTAATTCATGGCTCAACATCATTAGTTCAGTTGTTACCCATGCTTACGCTCCTGTTGCTACCCACCTTGCTTTTGGATTTAATTATCTCCACTGTTCTTTCTAGTATCAAGCTAAGGAAATAGTGAGGTTACTTCAGTTCTACCTTTTCACAAAACCACTAGCATCTATCAAGTCTCTATCATTTTTATCAGGACTGGCTCATGGGCCATGAAATTGTAAAATCATTCAAGAGTAATTGGCTTTCCTATATTCTTCATTTTGTGGTCCTTTTCACCTAGTTGCACCCCATCTCTATCCTTTTCAGGCCCTCAGTGATGTCCCGTTCCTCTTTTCTTATCCTAAAAATCTGTTCTCAAGAAGGGCTCTAAGTCTCATTTGCCATGAGATATGAAATGTTTAACTTAAATGGATAACAGAAAGATAAATGATATAGAGTCGGGAAATCTGAGTTTACATCTCAGTTCTGACACTAATGGTGTGACCACTTGCCCAATTCACTTAAACTCTCTCATGTTTAGCTACCTCATCTATAAAATAGGGATAGCAACAGTTACACTATTTGCCTCACAAATGTATAGATATGTTATATAAGTGTATGCATGTGTATGTATATATATATATGTGTGTGTGTGTTTGTGTGTATGCATACACATGTGTACTACAGGTTGAAAATGTTTGCATATGTGTGTATATATTACATTTGTATGCCTTTAAATTGTGTGTATGTGTATATATATACGTAGGCATTATATATACACATATATATACATATATATATACATATATATATATATATATATACACATATTGTATATACATGCATGAGTGGGGGGATGGCAATTTTGTCTTTCTCCCTTCCTTTTCACTTTAATCAGATTTGCAAGGCAGCAGAAAAATACATTTTATTAGTCATTGTTAGTTGAACTCCATCCCTTGCCTGTCTGCCATTCCTATATTTTAATAGTTGAGAAATAAAAATCCTGTCCTCAGATATCACCTTCTTAACTGATTGCTCACTCCCAATTTTTTCCCCTTCTGAATCATGTTGGGTATGATAAAGATAACACTTGTTCTCAAAGCTAAGTTCCATTTTTTTGGCCTAGATTTTATGCCTTTAATAATATTTCCTGTGTTCCCTGTGGCATTATCATTTGTGCCCATATGAATCACAAGAAGTGGGTAATAGTCATCTTAAAGAGAATACTTATTTTTCAATATTGTATGACCCCATTACAAAAATTGATCAGATGCTAAGGCATAAAGAACTCATGAATAAATGAAGAAAGGCAGAAATATTATAAATCTGAGAGCTTTTGTTAACCATAATTACAGTGAAAATTATAATTAATATAATGTTTGTGACAAAGGATACAAACTTAAGTAGAAACTAAATAAAAACAAAAAATAGATCATAGAAATAATAAACATATTAGAGAACATTATATAATTAGACAACATACCAACATTTCCTTAAAGGAAATTTTCCTCTGGACACTTATATGGACAAAAGATAGAAATTTAAAAAGCTATTAATTAACATGCAGCTACCAAAAAAACCCTAGAAAATCAATAATTTAAAAATCAAGAGTATCAAGGGAATCAGAGAAAAAAACGTGAAGGCCTAGTCGTACCAAATTTTCAACTGTATTGCGTAGTAGTAATCACCAAAATAATCTGGTACTGGCTAAGAAATAGAGTGCTGTATTAGTGGAATAGATTAGGTACACAATACAGAATAGTAAATAACCATAATAATCTCATATTTGACAAATCCAAAGATCCAAAATTTGGGGACAAGAAATCATTATTCATCAAAAAAATTGCTGGAAACTGGACAGCAGCTAGGCAGAAACTACATATAGACAAATACCTCACACCAAATACCAAGATAAAGTCAAAATGAGTATATGATTTAGGACACACAGGGGGAATATCATAAGCAATTTAGGGGAGCATGGCATATTTGATCTGTCAGATTTATGGATGAAGGAAGAATTTATGACCAAACAAGAGACAGAGCATTAAGAGATATAAAATGGTTAATTTTGTTACATGAAATTAAAAAGGGGTTGCATAAACAAAACCAATGTAGCCAAGATTAGAAGGTAAACAGGAAACTAAGGGGGAAATTTTTATAGCAAGTTTCTCTGATAAAGGCTTTATTTCTCAAATATAGAGAGAAGAGTTAAATTTATAAGAATACAAATCATCCCCAAGTGATAAATGGTAAAAGGATATGAACAGGCGGTTTTCAGAAGAAGAAATTGAAGTTATCTATAGTTGCATTATTAAAAGCTCTCAGTCACTATTAATTCGAAAATTCAAACTAAAACAATTCTGGGGTACTATTTCACACCTATCAGATTGGCTAATAGAACAGAAAAGAAAAATGACGAATGTTGGAAGGGATATGGGAAAATTGGGAAAATAATGCACTGTTGGTGGAATTATGAACCAATCCAACCATTCTGGAGAGCAATTTGGAACTAGGCCCAAAAGGCTATTAAATAGTACATACCCTGTCAGGGTTCTCTATCAGAGTACCTTAACTTGCCCCCAGGGGAGCCAGTTACTTACCTCACTCAAGTAGGCACTAGAGCATTTTAAGAATAGAAGAGTCACAGCTCGGAGGTGCAAGCAGAGAAAGTTTATTGAGTCTTCTCCATGGGGAAGCCTTACAGTGAGATCTTAAGGCAGACTTCAAACTACCCCCAAGGCTTAAGCCTTATATATACCCCAGATCTACATACCACACATGACAGAGCCCAGCTGAACAGAACTGTGAGAGGCGAGGTGCAATTATAGGGGCATGAAGGCCTCAGGGTTTGGAGACACTAATCAGGAACATCAGGAAATCCCAGGTAAGAGAATCTTGAGCAATGCAGTACCCCCCGGCCTCTAAGTGACCAGGGGTGGTGCAGTATGCTCTGACCTCTATGTGACCCAGCTAATTCCAGGGCCTCAGACACCTCCCTGTGCCTCAACACAACCGCTTGCAGCCTGCACATATTTCCTAACCCTCACAATACCCTTTGATAATCAACACCTCTATTAGGTTTGTATCTCAAAGAGATTTGTTTTAAAGAGAAAGGCCTATATATACAAAAATATTTATAGCAGCTCTTTTTATGATAGCAAAGAATTGGAAATTGAGGAGACAGTCATCATTGAGTGAATGGCTTAACAAGTTGTAGTGTATGATTGTGATGGAATACTATTGTGCTATAAGAAATGACCAGGAGGCAGCTAGGTGGCACAGTGAATAGAGCACCTGAAGTCAGGAGTATCTGAGTTCAAATCCAGTCTCAGATCCTGAATACTTACTAGCTGTGTGACCTTGTGACACTTAACCCCAATTGCCCTGCCTTCCTCCCTCAAAAAAGAAAAAAGAAAGAAAAAAAGAAATGACCAGGATCATCTCAGAAAAACCTGGAAAGACTTACATGAACAAATGTAAAATAAAATGAGTAGAACCAGGAGAACACTGAAGACAGAAACAGCAATAATGCATGATAATCAACTGTCAAAGACTCAGCAATACAATGAGCCAAGACAATTCTGACCTACTTATAATGAAAAATGCTACCCACCTACAGAAAAAGAACTAACGGATTCTGAATGGAGATCAAAGCATACTTTTTGAAACTTTTTTTTCTTATTTGATTTATTGGTTGGTTTGGGGTTGGGTTTTTTCTTTTTTTTTTTGGTTTATGTTTCCTTTTACAACATGGCTAATATGGAAATATGTTTTGCATGACTGTACATTTATAACCTATTATCAGATTGCTTATCTTCTCAATGTGGGGGAGATGAAGAAGGGGAAGAAAGAATCTGCAACTCAAAATTTTTAAAAAACCAAATGTTAAAATTTTTTGTTACATTTAATTGAGAAAAAAATAAAAAACAACCCCCCCAAAAAATCAACAATTTAACCATTTCAAAACAAACAGCAGATAAGAAATTTTCAAAATGAAATAAGGGATAAATTAAAGTGAAAATGGAAAGACTACGAAGATGAAGAATTAAACAAAGAGCCATCTTTAAGGACTAATTAAAATATGTAAACCATTAGTTAAATTTTTCAAAGATGAAAACCAAATTTTCCAAATCAAAAATATGAATAGAAGGCTCACAACAAATGCACAGAAAATAAAGGAAATTACCAGAAACAACTACTCCCAATTAGACATTTTCCTAAACAAGATTAGCTACAGCCTTCCCTGGAAGGCATTTATTGTCTGTGGGATCTTGGGCAAGTCACTTAAACTGTGAGCCTCAGTTTCCTCAGCTGTAAAAAGAGGTAGTTGGATTGAATGATCTATGCTTCTATAGAATAAATATTTAAAAATTTACTTTAAATTAATAAATATTTTCAAAAATATAAAAAATCCAGATTAACAAAATATCAACAAAGGATAATATAAACAATCCAATCTCAGAAAGATAAATTAAGCAAGCCAAAAATATCCTCCCAAAGAAAAAGTCATGGTCAAGATACATTTACAAATCTATCTTATGAAACATTTAAAGAATAAATCATTGCTACGTTACGTTGCTGTCAATGTTGTTCAGTTACATCTGACTCTTCATCACCCCGTATAGGGTTTTCTTGGCAAAGATGCTGGAGTGGTTTGCTATTTCCTTCTCCAGTGGATTAAGGCAAACAAACTTTAAATTACTTGCTGAGGATCATACAACTAATGAATGTCTGAGTCCAGACTTGAACTGAGGTCTTCCTGATTCCAGGCCTAGTGCTCTACCCACCAAATATTACTCACTTCCCAAAATAGAATTTTAAAAATTCTACCAAATGTCTTCTATGACTCAAGTCTAATTCTGATATCCAAAACAGTTGAATACAGAGAAAGAAAACTCTAGTTTAATATCATTAATAAATGTTGTTGTAAAATATGAAATAAAATGTTAGTAAAAATGCTATATCAATATATTGGGGGGAAATGTACTATTACCAGGTTGGATCTATAACAGGCATTCAAGGATGGTTCAGCATTACGAAGAGTTTAAGCATAACAAAGCATTTGTCACTTTAGGAAGGACTCCACCTACTGGACTCATTTCCAGACTCCACCTTCTTCATCTCCTCACCTATCATTTCTCCCCCATCCCAAACTTTTTCACCTTCTCTGTATGTGTTGTCTTCCTACTTTAGAATGTAATCTCCTCCAGGGCAGGAACTGTGTTGTTTGCTTATATTTCTGTTTCCAGTACTTAGCACGATGCTTGGTTAGGTAAACACTTAGTAAATGCTTAAAAAATAATTAGCATTTATACAATGCCTATTTTGCGCCATGCACTGTATTAAGCACTTTACAATCACCATCTCACTTGAACCTAACAATAACCTTGGGAGGTAAGGTCTATTATTATCCCCATTTTAAAGATGTGAAAATTAAAGCAAACAGAGGTTAAATCACTTGCCCAGGATGATACAGTTAGTAAATGTTTGAGGCCAGATTTGAATTCTTGTCTTCCTGATCTACCTAGTAGCACTATTTTTATCTATTTAGCTGTCTTCTTCCATCTGTTTCTCTATCAATCCATCCACTCATTCACCCACCCACATATCCATCCATCTATCCAACCATCCATCCATCCATCCATCCATCCATCCATCCATCCATCTATCACTCTATCTATATTTATCAAGAACCTATGATTTTGTCATTATGGGAACTCTTTATGTGACAACCCTTCTCCTTTACTACCATAAATCATTTTAAGATCAAAATTGTTTAAATTTGCTGAGAAGTTTTCCTGTAGCTCTTTTGAGGACTCCTAGCCACTGCTTACTTCACCTCCTGACAATTCTTTGGTCTGCTCTCTCCCCACACCAACTGCCTTAGTCCCCTTCATGTTTAACTTCTTTTTATGTTTTGTCTTTTCCTATTAAAATGTAAGTTCTTCAGGAGTGGGGATTGTCTTGTTTTCTTGCTTTTATATTCCTGCCACTTAACAGAGTACCTGGAATATCATAAGTACTTAAATGCTACCAAATCTATTGTTTTTATAATCAAGAAATAATACAATCAAAAAATGCAAAACACCATGGAGTTTTGTATTCTCTATGCCTTTCAGTTAATTGAGTGACCATAAAAATTTGATATACTATAGAATATAATTTACAAAAACAACAAATATAAAAAATTCAGAAAAACATGGAAGATGTATAGGACCTAATCCAGGAGGAAGCAAAAACAGAAAATAATGTACATAATGACTATAATGATATAAATGCAAATAAAAGCAACAAAAAAGGGAAACTGAATGCTGCACAATTATTACAGAACTTTTCTTATGAAGAAAGTGTGAGGAAACTGTACCAACCTCTCTTCTTTGCAAAGATACAGAGAATGAGGTTATGGAATATTAATATGTATAGTCAAATAGTCAATGTCTTAGTTAGTTTTATTAAACTTTTTTAATGTTTAAAAACTATCCAATATAAGGAATAGTTCACTGAGTAAAAGAGGGAGGCAGAATATTTTCAGAAAGGAAGGTGACATAAATGCAAAAGATATCAACTTTTCAATTAAAAATCATTTTAGAGAAGTGGAGCCAAGATGGCAGAGTAGAAGCACAAACTTGGCATGGGCTCCAGCTCCAAACAATTCCAATACCTGTAAAGAAATGATTCTAAACAAATTTTAAAGCTACAGAACCCACAAAGTGACAGAGAGAAACAAATCTCCCATGGAAGACAGCCAGCAGGCCAACGGGAAAGGTGTATCACAGCATGATGTGAGCCAACCACAGTCCCACAGGAGCCACACGGTCCCAGCCCCAGGGTGGCCTCAATCAGCAGCAGCCAGAGCAGACTCCAGGAGAGTGAATAACCAGCAGCTGTGGCAGCTTCCAGACTTCTCAATGCATAAATGCCAAAGACAAAGTAAAAGGTCAGTGTGGAACTTTGTTGGAACTGGGGTGGGGGACCAAAAAGCACAGTCTGGATGTTGTACCCAGAGCAAGAAGCAGCAGAGGCACAATGGCTACACTGCATGGCTGCCTCAGGAGCTCCTGGCCTACAGATTGTAGGGGGATCAAGCAACCATTCAGAGGGTAGTCACTCTTGCTCTAACCTGCTTGGATAGGGATGGTGGTCTTGGGTGATGGTCCTGGGGTGTGTGACCAATGAGCCAGAGCTTTTGGGAGCTATAGGGTGGGCAACCTCCTAATAGCTCCAGCAGCAGCAAAGACTCCAGCAATTTGGGGCAAAGCTCTTTCCACTCTGGAAGTAGAGTTCTATCATGACAAAGAGCTCAAGGGTCAAGTAATTGGCTGGCAGTATGAGCAACTGCAAGAAGCACAAACAGACAATAGAATCGTTTTTGGGGGACAAAAAGGATCAAGGCTTGGAGCAGGAAGAAGACAGTGAAGACAGAACTCCTGCTTCAAAAGTCTCCCAGAAAAATATGAATTGGTTACAGGCCATGGAGGAGCTCAAGAAGGATTTTGAAAATCAGGAAAGAGAAGTGGAGAAAAAATTGGGAAGAGAAAAGAAAATGATGCAGGAAAATCATGAAAAGCAAGTGAACAGCCTGCTAAAGAAGACCGAAAAATACAATGAAGAAAACAACTCCATAAAAAATAGACAAACTCAAATGGCAAAAGAGGTCCAAGGGGGCGGAGTCAAGATGGCGGCGTAGCAGCAGCAACATATTGCAGCTTTCACATAGCCATCCCAAAATATCCATAAAATATGACTCTAAACTAATCCTAGAACTCCAAAACACACACAAACATACCTTCCACTAAAGTCAGCTCGGCTACAAGGAACCATATCAGCGCTGCAAACCAAAACCAGCCTGGCCTGAAGCCCTGGCTGAGCCCTGGAGGCGGCTGGACGGGAGGAGTGGAGGATACTCGGATTAGCAGCAGCTGTGAGCGAGCAACGTTCAGAACTAGGTCAGTGGAGCTTGCGAAATCGGGGAAGATAAGCAGTCCAGCCAAAACGCCTCCAGGGCGGAAAAGCGAAAGGCAGAGGTTTTGCACCCACCTCTGTATTGCAGCTTCCACGCCCGCAGCCTGCAGACAGCAGGAGGACTAAGTGATTGTTCAGAGGCCAGTGCTCTCACATTGAGCGGCCTGGATCCAGATCGCAGTCTTGGGCTTTCAGGCCTGCAGTCTTCATTATCCAGTGAGCCGGAAGTAAGTAGAAAAGTTACCCAGCACCTTCCTGAGAGCTGCAGTAGCCAGGAGGACCCCAGCAATTTGGGACAGAACTTTCCTTTCTGGAAGCAGAGCCCCACAGAGATTTAAAAAAAAAATCACGGACTGACCAACCATGAGTAAGAATAAGCATAAGAAGCAGGGTAAGAACAGCAACCAAACCCTAGATTCCTTCTTTGAAGAAAAGAAGGATCATGGCAAAGAGAGGGAGGAGGAAAGTGCAGCCAGAACGTCCCCACCAGGAGCCTCCAATAAACATAAAGAATGCCTTAAAGCTAGAGATGAGCTGAAAAAGGATTTTCAAAACCAAATAAGAGAAGTGGAAGAAAAATTGGGAAGAGAAATAAGAATGTTGCAAGAAAATCATGAAAAGAGAGTCAGCAGTATGACTGAAGAAATCAACACCCTAAAAAACAGATTAACTCAAATGACAAAAGAGGCCCAAAAAGCCAATGAGGAGAAGAATGCCTTAAAAAGTCGACTTTGCCAGATGGAGAAAGAATCTCAAAAGCACTCTGAAGAGAATAATTCCGTCAAAATTAGAGTGGGGCAAATGGAAGCAAA
>CM053583.1:60495337-60510783 GCA_028627135.1 Pseudochirops cupreus | reverse complement strand
TGCAAGCTGCCAGGAAGAAACAATTTGAATATTGTGGAAACACAATTAGGATAACCCAGGATCTAGCAGCTTCTACATTAAGAGATTCAAGGGCCTGGAATATGATATTCCGGAGTTCAAGGGAGCTTGGATTAAAACCAAGAATCACCTACCCAGCAAAATTGAGTATAGTATTCCAGGGGAAAATATGGTCGTTCAATGAGGTGGAGAACTTTCAAACATTATTACTTTAAGGGAGTATATCTTCTTAGTAGACAAGGCTACTCCAGTCCTACTTTTATTTATCCTGTTCCTTTTGAGAAGGCAGTGTGAACATGCTGCAATAAATAACAAATAAGAAACTCAGCAGAACTGAAACAAAAGGTATCATCAAAGGAGTGTGGGATCAAAAAAGAAGATGAGTTAGTGATTTGCTGAGAATGAGAATCATATGCTTCACTGGTATTCACAATGTCAAGAGAAAATTAGGAAGCCCTCTAGCACATTGAGTAGGCCTTCTGTGGATGACTCATGGTAGATAAGAGTCATTAGAATGGGGAAGCATATATGGGTAGCAATCTGCATCTCTGGAGATACCATCCATATTGATGTGATCACAGGTCTATTTGAGTACTGTATTCCAGAAAACAACTTCAAATTTTATAAGAAAAGTTAATGAATTATTCATAAAATTACATAGTAATAAGTACCAGATCCTCCTAAGGTCCAAGGGGATTATTGACATCATGGCAACAAGAAAAGATAAATGTATTGTATAAATATATAATGCATGTGTTTGCAGGTATATAAATAAGGCATTAAGTACTTAGCATGTGCCAGAAACTGTGCTATGTGCTGGAGATACAAATACAAGCTATCAGAACTGTACCTATCTTCAAAGAGTACAAATGTACATGTAGGGGATTCTGGAAATCCTGAAGTATAAAAGATACTGGAAGGAAACCAGTGCATTGCGTCAGAAGAATGAGGTGGAGTCTGGAGAAAGCTGAGACAAGAGTGAGCTGGCTAGCATCCTTCCTAAAAGATGTTCCCAGGGAGGGAATCACCAAAGAGAAAGGAGGGCCCCATAGTAGCATTGTTTGTGATAACCAAAAGCTAGAGATAAAAAATGTGGACAGGGAGTGGTGAATAGCTGAGCAAACCATTGCACATGAAAGTAACAGAGATCACTGTGGCATAAGAAATTATTAATGTGAAAATTCAGAAAAATCTAGGCAGATTTGTATAAAGTATGAAAAAAGCTGAACCAAAAGTCTGTATGAGATGAATAGAATAATCTTAATAAAGACAATACTAAAGAGACAACAAAACTCAATCAAACACGAAAAGTACATCCTTCCTTTTCCTAACTGAAGAACCTCCCCCCGCCAAAGAAATTGCCATAGGCTATTAAGTTCATTTGGGTGGTTTTGCTTATTTGATTTCAAAGGATATATTTTATGGGGAGATGGGTCATTCAGGTATTCGTTATGAATACTTGTTTCAAAAGAAAAATGTTCTTTTCCAAAAACATGAACAAGAACCACACAGGAAGAAAAGGCAAGGGCAAGTTGCTACCTGCACTGGTAGAAAGAAGAGTCAGATTAATGAAATCATTGAAGTATCCCCAAAGTATTGACTTACCAAGATCAAGAATTTTATCTTCAGGCTAAAATTTAATAGTCAACATGTTTACTAAGAATGTTCTGTGTGCAAAGTCCTGAGCTAGATGGGAAAATACAAAACTTAGATATGAAAGAGTCCCTGCCCTCATGCAGTTTACATTTGGATTGGGAAGCAAGATATCACACAAGCAACTGTCATTACACAGCACTGTTTCACAAGTGTTTTAGGGAGTGCAAAATAAAGTGCTATCTGAAGTCTCAGAGAGAAGGTTGTTACCAAAAGAGTTTCAGACATCAGGGAAGATTTCCTGGAGGAATTAGTGTTTGAGTTGGACTTTAAAGATGAGAAAAATTCAACAGTAGGAAGAAGGAGAAAGAGGACCTTCTAAACACTGGGAATGACATGAGCAAAGGTTCAGAATAAAGGACCTTAGGGAATGTTTGGGGAGAAGGGGAACAGAAACTAGTCTAGTTATTATTGGGGTTTTGTTGTTGTTGTTTTGAGCTGATAGTATGTGGAATGAATGAAGGAAATGAAGGAGGTTTGACCTATAGGGTAAATGAAAAAGCTAGGTAGATAGATGGTGATATGTCTTCTTTTGTGTCACTTCCATTAACAAAACCATGTCCATTTCTAATGTTGAACCTTTGGATAGTGCCAAGGACTTTGATGGTGAGAAGTTTCTTTTTTGGTCTTCAGTTGCTGTGGCTGGATATGGGAGTGGAGGCTTGGGCGAAAGTTACAACACCTGAAGTGGCCAGGTAGAATCTCCACCAGAGTGGTTTCCCTGGAGGATAGCTACTGGGAGAGAAGTAATTTGGCCTAAGGCTGAAAAGGTCAAGTGAAAATAAGGTTTAGAGAGTTTTGAATGCCAGAAGAAAAAAAAAGAGATTTTTGAATAATATGGAGCCATCAGAAACTCTCGAGCAGAAGAAAGTGGCTGAATGCATGCATGGGGAATACTGCTCCAACATGAAGGACAAATTGGAGGCAGGAAGGCTGCTGTAATAGTTCATTTGGTAGAAACCAGGGCTTGTGCTCAAGGAAATGAGTTATGGGAAAGTGTGTTGAAAGGTTTAAAAGGCAGCACTTAGAACAGGAGCCTAGTAATACATTTTCCATTAAGAAAAAAAAAAAACACCACTGTCAGCTTATACCATGTCCCAGACTTGAAAGGAAACTCTACTAGTCAGGAGAGATTAGGATCAGGAAATTCTTGTCAAAATGACAATAGTCAGTGCTCATTAGTTCCAGTCCCAAGACTCTCAAAAACTCCTTGGAATTCCCTTCGTCTCTTTGGATTGTCCTTTTTCGGTGTGCATCTAAGCAGTGGAGGTAGGTCAAGGATCCAAAGACTTTTTCTATAGCCCTTCTTCATCTTTCCCATCAGCTTCATCATCCTCCTTCATCTCAGAACTTCCATGCCCTTACAATCTACAACTGAGAAGATAGATTTGATTCTGGGTTATCTCACAGAATGATGCAAGCTGGAGGAGTCTATGGGTTTTAAGAGTTAAGAATGTTCAAAAATGAACTTCATCACACTTCTCTCCCTTCCCTAGATAGAGAGGTGGGGAATAACGGCATGCACACATGAAGCATATACAGTGAGATGTTGTTGCACTGTTGTTGGTTTTGCATAAATGTTTTTATCTGTTACTAAGGAGGCTTCTGGGGAGGCTGGGAATTGGAAAATAGGCCTGGTGTAGAAAAAAAAGGCTTCAATAAAACTTTTTAAACAAGTTTTCTCATTTTGGAACACAGTATTCCACCATCCAGAATGTATATAAAACACTTTGCAAATGTTCAAGTACCCTATAAATGAAAGTTACTATGATAATTACCTAGTTCCTACTTATGTTGTTTGGTCCATTAGTCATGTCCAACTGTGACACTGTTTGCAGTTTTCTTAGTAAAGACACTAGAGTGGTTTGCCATTTCCTTCTACAGCTCATTTTACGGATGAGGAAACTAAGGCAAATAGGGTTAAGTGACTTGCCTAGGGCCACACAGCTAGCCAGATTTAAACTCAGGTCCTCCTGACTACAGGACCCTGGCACTCTATCTACTGTACCACTTAGTTGCCCCAGTTCCTACTAGCCAGCCTAATAACATGTTTTCTCTGATTCTTGGATTAACAAGCATGTATTAAGCGCCTACTGGGTGCCATACATTACTCACATTATAGAAGCCGTAATAATGTTCTCTAATTCCTCTATACTCACTTGTACCCATTGGAGGCTATGGAGTCTGAGACAGACTTGATTGATTGCAAAGAAATTTAATGACATATTTGTTGCTGTCAGATATCTAATTTTCTTCAATGGGAAGCAAATAAGGTCTGCAGGACATAGGAGATGTGATAAGAACTAGGAGTCTAGGTGGGATGATCTTAAGGAATGGGCAGTGGCCACCTACTTTCTGAAAAAATAACTCTATAGGGAAGAGAAAAGTCCTCTTCTTCTAGATTTGGTTTATTTACCCAGGGTCATAAAAATGTTGATGCTAATTGTGATGATGAAGTTAACGTCATACAGCACTTTAAGGTTTACAAAGCCATACATATTACCTCATCTGATCCTCATAGCAGTCCATGAGGAAAGTGCTATTACTACCACCGATTTGCACATGAGAAAATCTAGAACTGAGAAATGATTGAGCAACTTTCCCAAATCACACTTTTAAGTATCTGAGACAGATGTTAAAGTCAGGGAACCCTGACTCCAAGTCCAGTGCTGTAGGCACTACACTGTGCTGTCTCTATATCACCATGTAGTCAAAAGACTACAGTAATAGGAATGTTTATGATTCTAATTACAAATACTCCAGCTCAAAAAAGAGAGAGATCTTTCTATATGCCCTCTGAGGAGAAGATCATGTAGTCTAGTCCCATCAAGAGAGAAGATGAAATTGAGAGGGGAAAAAAATAACTTGTCCAAGATCACAATCTACTGATTGATTTCTCCAGAATTAAAGACAGAGATACCTTTATTAGTGGTTTGACAGAAGATGAGGAAGTCATTCTGTCCCAAAATATCCATCCTACTGAAAAAAAAAGTCCAAGGTTAGAGCTTTATTCCTTTGGGTCTTGAAGTGCCTCTATTTTTCTAGCATCTGCTATCAAAATATAAGTTTACCTCTTGCTATTAGATGTTAAACCTAATTATTAAAAACTTTGGTTACCAGATGATTCCTAGATGAAGAAAGGGTGGTTTAAGGAAAAAATATCTTGGACTCTATGAGAGTTAGGAAGCCTGGATTCTAATCCAACCTTGCTATTCTAATAACACAAAGAGCATTTTGGTTTTCTGGGTCTGGTTTTTCTTTCAACAGACCATGCCCTCCTCTCCTACCGAGCATCCCTTCCCTTTCCTCATCCTTTCATTTTATGTATGGATCCACACTGGTGCCCTCATTCAGGGTGAATACCAGTTGGGTACATGTCACCTACTGTATAGAAGGTAGATATCCTGAGGGAAATGTGGGGGTTTCAAAATGTGGAGGGATTGATGTGCTGTCCTCATTCACATGTTTGCAATGTATCTCTGCTTATCTGTGCTTGTTTAAGTGGAGTTACAAATTATATAATCTAGTTTCAACTAAGCTAACTCTCACAAAATGGACAAGTTGGCTTAAAAAAGGAATCCTCCAAAGAAATCACTGATGGAAGATGATACCAACAATAAGTTGCAAGATGGTACCAAGCAAACAACACGGTAATGCAGAGCTACCACTTCTCCTCCTGGAGTAAGGTCTTTGGCAACAATTTATGAGGCAAAAACAATGATGACCTAATCCAGGGGTTCTTAATTTTTTGTATATGTCATGAACCTCTTTGAAAATCTGGTAAAGGTTATGGAGCCTTGCTCAAAATAATGTCTTTAAATGCATAAAATAAAATACATAGGATTACAAGAGAAAACAAAGGTCTGTGAAAATGAAAACATGGATATATATATATATATATATATGTATGTCTACATATACATACATGCATAAACACATATACTTATTTTTTCCTATTTGAATTCTAAAACCTGTCCATAGAACCCTGTATGAGAACCTCTGATCTAATCAGATTTGAAAGAAATCAACTCCAAAAATTTGCAATTATAGAGAAAAAATATTTTAGATGTGGACTTACATTCACCATCACTAACAATGAATAATAATAGCATAGCTTTACAGTTTGCAAAGCACATTATAAATATGATCTCATTTTATCTTAACAAAAACCTTCAAAAATAGGTGCTATTATTATCCCCATTTTACAAATCAGCAAAATTAGTCTGAGAGAAGTTTTGACTTGCCCAGGTTCACACAGCTAGTAAGTGTTTGAGGGGGAATTTGAATTTGGGTCTTCCTGACTCAAGGCCCAGTGTTCTCTTTGCTGGACCACCTAGCTGCCTTATCCTAAGCTCACCATAAGTGTATGTTGTGCCCTGAGATATTAAATGACTATATGAAGTCATCATAATTAGCAAGTTATTTAAAAACTAAGCTTTTGCCACTAAAAACAATGTGTAAGCAATTTTAAAATAATCTGTCATAGCTGCAGATCTCAAAACTCTTCCTTAAGATTTTTAAACAGGTTGAAAAAAATTATTTTCTAACCTGTTTAAAAATCTAAAGGAAGAGTAGCAATGAGTCCTGAACTCATTTTGTTAAAGAAATAAAAACTCAAGGGTTTCCTATTAGTTTGAAAAAATGACTGATTGACCTCAGGGAAAATTAATATATTTTCTAACCAAATTTCAACAAAAACCTTTGCATAATCAGTGAATGGGACTGAAAATGAGTTTCATGATTTAATAAGTATAACCAATGATGCATTTCTTCCATTTGGATCAACAAATATTTTTGTGGTATCCTTTGTCATACTTAAATCCATTAAAACCAAATAATGAGGTAAACTGAACTTGGAGCCAAAGGTGCTAGTATATATAAAGTAGAGGAGATGTTTCTGTCTGCAGTAGCACCTGCTTTCCATTGACAGAAAGAGTCAGATTTATAATGACTAGAGGTAACCAATTATTACATGTACAAATAAGCTGAAAAAATCAGCAGAGGTGACCAGAGATAATGAGGTAGAACTGTCCTAGCTGCCTTTCACACATCTTGAACTGGATATCCAGTAAACATCTTACATTCAACGTGTTTGCAAAACAGAACTCATCTTTCCCTAAAATCTTTCCCTCTTTCTATCTCTCCTATTACATTCAAGGGCAACATCATTCCCTCAGTCCTTCAGAATCACAATCTAAGGGCCATTCTGGACTCCTCACTACCTTTCACCACTACCCCCATAACCAATCTGTTGTCAAAGCCTGCCAATTTCACTGTTGTAACATCTCTCCTATACACCCCCTTCTGTCCTTCGACACTGCCACTTCCCTGGTCCATTCCCTCACTACTTCATACCTGGATTATTATAATAGCCTGCTGGCAGATCTGCCTTCCTCAAGCTTCTCCCCATTCCAAGTCATTTCCTATTCCCTATTCAGCCACCACAGTAATTTTCTTAAAGTGTTTCCCCCACCCCCAGTCAATAAATGCCAGTGGCTCCCCATTGCCTCCAAGTTCAAACATAAAATCCTCCATTTGGTATTCCTAGATTCCTTCATAACCTAGACTTGCCCTACACTTCCAGTTTTCTTATACCTTATTCCCTACTGTGCACTCTTTGATCCAGTGACATTGACCTCCTGGCTATTCCATGAACGGGACACTGGTCACCTCTTGGTTCCAGGCATTTTCTCTGGCTATCCCTCATACAGGAATGGTCTCACTTCTCATCTTTGATTTCCAGCTTCCTTGGTTTCCTTTGAGTCCTAATAAAAAAAATTCCATTTTTTCCAGGAAGCCTTTCCCAATCCCACGTTTAACTCTAGAGTCTTCCCTCTTTTAATCATTTCCCATTTATCCCATATATAGTTTCTTCACATTTGTTTGCTTGTTGTCTCCCCCATTAGATTGTGAGCTTCTTGAGGGCGAGGACTTTCTTTTGTGTCTGAAGAGAGGGGCATAGTCTTTCTGAAGGGCCATTGCGGATCCCACCCCCATTTCTTTTCCTGCTGTGGCCTGAAAGACTGCAGTTAGGATCCAGCGGCTTGGATCTTATTTTATCCATCCCCCTCTTTGCCCTGAACCTATTGCCCTCTCCCTGTACCCACATATCCTGGACTCTAGAGTTCTTAAGTTCAAAGTTTTCTTTGTGGGAATTTTTTATAATAAAGGACTTTTGCTTTATGCATTATGGGCCTCTCTATGGATGTGGAGTGCACTGGATTTTCTCTACTGTCCCTTCTAAATTCTCTAAATCCTGTGATACCTATGATCTGTAATACAATGATAAAATGCCTTCCCTGTCTCTTTTTGGGGACTGTTTAGAATGGTCCTGTGTTTAGAAGAACTCATTTCAAAAATTCCAGAAGTAATCAGCATCTCCTCCTAATTTTTCAATATTTAGTAGTAAGTGCTCTCTAAATATATGATTATGTGGTAATTGTCATTGCCACACCATTAAAAGGTAAAAGAGCTCAAAATATAACATGTATACAGTAGAAGTTTATTGGAAGATATAATATAGCCCTCATATCTCAATATTATGAAAAATAGTGCTAGAATACACCCCTGATGTTTGTCTTTGGCTTGGATTAATCTGCATCCCTAATGGAAGTTAAAGTGAGACAGATTCAGACAAAATAAAGAAGAACTTTCTAAGTTCCAGTCCACTCCTTCTATGTACAGTGGTATTTAATAGTGTATATTGTGCTCTGTTCTGCTTACTTCATTCTATATCCGTTCATCTAAACCTTTCCATGTCTCTCTGGATACTTCATCGTAGTCATTTCTTACTGTATAGCAACATTTCATTATATTCATTATCACAATTTGTTTTTCCATTCTCACAATCAGTGGCCACCTACTTCATTTCTAGTTTCTAACAATCAGAGTTCTAAAGAAATAGAATGTGTTCCCTTGGAAGGCAGTGGGCTCCCTATCACTAAAAATATTCAAAGAGAGGCTATGTGACCACTGTCAATGAATTTATGGACATATATTACTGCATTGATATGGATATCCATGGTCCCTTCTAACTCTTGGATTTTATGATTCTATGATATGAGTCCAATGATAGACTATAATCTGTTGACAAGGACCTAACTTTTTCCAGTCTAACTTTGACAAGGGTTATCACCAGAGAAGTGGTCAAGCTGTGAATTGTTTTGGCCATAGCAATTCACAAAGATTGTTTATTGAGGTGTGACGTGATCTTTGGTGAAACACCTACACCCATGAAATCAGTTATAGAGTTATAACTAGGATAGTTAGACCAAGGCTTTGCCCCAGGGCAACAAATGTAAAGGGCACTGATAGTACTTGCTATCATTCAGTAGTATGGAAGGCACAAAATTTATTCACCCAGTTATCAAAAATAGGTAGCTAAAGTAAGATGTCAGTTATGATAAGCTCCTTCTCAACCTCCCAACTTCATGTTGTCTACCCTGGACACAATTTATGATCTTTGTTGTGGCAGCAAAATAATCATAGTTACAGTTTTGTACAAATCCTTGAAATACGTATTATAGTAAGTCTGATTCTAGCAGCCAGAGAAAAGGTGTTTCTCAAAAAGAATTTTCCATATCATGATGTGCATTTAATAATAGTAACTGACAAAATTCATTTCTGACTTTTCAACAAGTTTGAACTATTTATGTTCAACAGGAAATCAAATCTCAGGCTGTCCAACTTCCTTTGCGGAAGATCATAGGCCCCTGGAGTTTTCTAGCAAATAAGTAGAGAATTTGGCAGGAACTCAACAGCAAAACGCAATTTCTGGCAAAGCTCTGTCCCCAGTGGTTTCCCAGCACCAAAGGGTCCCCTCTAGCTTCTAGAGGAATGTGGAAGGGAAAAAAACAGCCAGACTGGCTGAGTCCTTTCTTGACTGCATTACTGGTGACAACTCTCAATAATTATCCAGCCTTCTACTCTCCTACTCCTCCTTGATTTGATTTGCCTTTCAAACCCTGATTTTCTCTGATCTAACTTGAAGAAGCTGGATGGAATCTTACAGTACAGAAACAGCAAAATAAGAATTAGGTTCATATCATAAAATGAGAATCCTCCCTTGCCCTCACTCCCTCTAGCTGATTAATTTTATTTAGCAGGAAAGAACAGTCTCACAAGGTACATGAGCAGAAAAGAGGGGACTCAGAAATCAGAATCACAAGATTATGGAGTATTGAGCTGTAAGAGACCTAACTATGTAAAATGTTAGAGGCAAAGGGGGTCATTAGTACATAGAATATTAGATTGGCTTCAGAGGTCATCTCATTCAATTCGCTTTTCTTACAGGTAATCATTATAGTCTGGCAAATATCTCAGACCCTGGGAGATTTCAATCAATTTGAAACAAGAATAAGTAGGATCTCACAGTCTAAAATGAACAGGAGAAGTTGACTCAAGAAGGTCAAGGAGCTTTCAAATACAAAATTCTGCAGACATAACCATAGATGATTCTTATGATTTTAGGGACTGTCTAAAGTCACTGATAGGAATACACAGGAACTCAATGACCAAAGAGATTTTTTTAAAGACGTTACAAAAAAATAGATGAAAGGTCAGGAAACCAAGGATGAATACAAAAGTATCATTGTCCTGTAAGTAGTATGTCTAGAGAAATACAGATCAAATTAAGCCAAGGCTGACAATGACCAAAAAAAAAAGAATTTTAATAGCTCTTCTATTTTAAAAAAACATTATCTTTTTATTGAAACCTTTTGTTTTTACATTACATCTATTTCTAAATAGATTCCTCCCCACTTCCTTACCCAAAGAGTCATCCCTTGAAAAAAATATCTTTTTAGGACTAACCGAAAAAAAAAAAAAACAGAAAAAGGGGGAAAAAGCAAAACTATCATAGCTAGGTCTGAAAGTATATGTAATATTCCACACCTATAGACTCTGATCTCCCCAATTTAGGGACAGATACTTTTTCTCAATTCTTTTCCAATGCCAAGCTTAGTCAAGGCATTTACATAGTCAATTTTTTATTGTTCCTTCCATCTGTTGTTAAATGCATTGTGTATATTGCTTTCCTAGTTCTGTTTATTCCTTTCTATATCACTTTATATAATTCTTCCCATACTTCTCTGAATTCTTCCTATTTATAATCTCATGCCATGTAGTAATGGTTCAAAATAATCATATGTTCAGCCCTTTAATAAGCATATATTTATTTATTGTTAAAAATGCTCTTCAGTGTCCCTAAGGCAATCCAGTTCATTGTCCTTCTACTAATCAATTTAAGGCTCAGTATATTATCTAACTATAGCACCTATTATCTGTGAAAAAAATCTGTGCTGATGGCCTAGCCCCCTATAGGTTGTCCATTGAACTATGTATCATAGTATGACATTGTATGGTATATCTTAAAGTATGGTGTTCTTCATCCATTTGGTTTTTCTTGAGTAGTTAGTTAACTCAAACTCATTTTAATAACTATGGATATCATTTAGGAGGCTGTGCAACATTCTGGGACTTGAAAGAATCAATGCAATGTCAACCTCAAATAGGAGCTTTTGAAGGACCTCACCATTATAAGAAATCCCTCTTTGATTTTAACTTCGTGCTGGATATGCTCCATGACAAGGCTAAAATTACCTTGGTTGAACTTACATCTCCTTGCTTCATGCTTCACTTTATTTTCATAGTAAAAGGGTCATCAAAACAAGTTATCTCTTTTGTTTCATCTGCTAGTGATTCTGATATATGTATGGAGATAATTTATTAAAGGACAGCTTTGAAGGTGGGCTTTTGTTCTACTGAATCAAGTGTTTTTTTCAATAATCAACAAACAATAAGTACAACGGAACTTTGTATTTTCTTCATCTTTCAGGCAATTTAATAAATATAAAGATGTGTTCTGTTGTAAAGTATTATTTGTAAAAGCATGACTGTTCTCTTCCTATACTTTCATCAACCATATTTTCAGTGCATGTGTAGATTATTCTTACAAATATGTGAATATGTGTGTATGTATATATATATATATATATAAAATGTCTGTATATGTGTGCCTGTGTGTATAAAATGAAAGGTACAAATAAAATTCAATGTGAAATAAAATTTATTGTGTTTTAGGAGACTCCAAAATATCAGAGGTTGCTATGATGATTTCAGCTAAGGTAATAATAAATATAGGTACTATAAAGGAAGCCAACAAGGAACTTACATTATAGACACATGAACAATGAAACAATACAAATGTTAAATATGCTTATACAAAATAGTGTAGTCTTCATAGGAAAACTTAAAGAATTTGGAAGAAACTCAATTAAATTAAAAAGATAAATCTAGTCATTAATCAATCAAGAAAGGGCTGAGTGTAGTTGAAACTTTGGGAAGAGAGTATTGAGGGAAATAGGAATAAGGAATCAGGTGATAGGGGGTGTGGCATGGGGCTTAAATGATAATCTATAAGAGTTCAAAGTCACTGGAATGTGAAAGGTTTGAGACCAGGTATGAGAATGCTCATCAATGAGTGAAGGGCACCACTCCTCCACCCTCAAAGGACAGGAGTTACTGGAGATGGGAGGTAGAAGAGAGAACTGATCTTCCTTGTACTGAAGGTTCTCCACATCTCAGTTTGAAAGACTAGGCAGGCAGCAGAAGGTGGAAGATGCCTTGTGCTGGTATAGATGGAAGTGCTTGCTTTTGGGCAGATGAAAGTTGCCCAGCCTGACTACTATTAGCCTTTCCTTGGGAACACACAGAACCCAACATCTCAGGGCTCTGCAGTGTGAGGACTTTTCACCTGAGGAGGCTGATCATCAGATGACAACAGGAAGTGATAGTCTCCCTAGACAGATGGGAAGATGTCTGGTCTGGTCCCAAGCAGCCTCTCCCCAGGGGACATACTGTTGAGCCTTATTGTACCCATACCACATCTATCTAAGATTTTCTCACCCAAATTCCAAGAAGATAAGCGAGGGGAAAAGTCTTCTTCAAGACCTTCAGAAATCAGACTTAAAAGATCAATTAGGAGAACATTATAGACCTAAAATACTAAAAAAAAAAAATAGATTTGATAAATCTATAATCATTGTTGAATGGGGATATTAAATAGTATGCCTGTTTTTCAGCATCATTTGGTATCTGCTATAATTGATTAAGTGTTGTGGTATAAAAAAATCCATAAACGGAGAAAAGCAAAAAAATATTAAAGGTACCCTTCATAGATTTTAATATAGTTTAAATTGTAGTCAATAAAGGAAACATGAGCAAAAGATAGAGATAGAGAAAATAAGTCCTCAAAATAAATATCAAAAAAAATCATAGAAAGAAAAAAATTAAAATGTGTGCATGTGAGCTAGACATGTCAAAAACAAATACATTACATCAAAACAAAACAGATAATTTTAACTAGATAATTAGACTTTTGCAGAAACAAAATCAATACAGCTAAAGTGAAAATAATAGCAAAGTACTAGGGGAAATGCATCAAACATTGACAATGTCTGATATCCAAAATCTAGAAAGAATTAGTAAAAATTTGTAAAACTGAGTATTCATCTAATAAACAAGTAACCAAAGTATCTGAACAAACTTTTCAAGGAAGAAATGCAATAACCACGTGAAAAAACTCAAATCACTCATAATAAGATAAATGTAAATTTAAATAACCTAGATTTTATACCAATGGAGTAAAAAAAAAACTGGTAAGAGAAGGGAAAAAGTAATTTAGATGTGCTTTGAGAAGACAGGAGCACTATAGTCATTGCTGTTAAACTATGAAGTGGTACAAAGATTGTAGGAAGTAATCTGTAATTATTTTGGAAAGGCTCAACTGTTCATACCCTAAAATCCAGTGATTCCACCAATTAACTTATATCACCAAGGAGGTTAATGAGATAAATAGAAACATCCTACATACAGCAAAATAGTCATGGTAAAATCATTTGTAGGAGCAAAAATCTGGACACACATTTTTACGTGCAATTGGAGACTGTATCAACAAATTGTGGTGAGTGGAAATGTGATCGCATGCTATCATGCCAGAAGAAATCATAGATAAGAACAATTCAGAGAAACATGAGAAGATTGGAATAAACTGATGCGGAGCAAAGAAAGGAGAACCAAGAGAATGATATACATAGCAAATAAGATATTAAAAAATGAAGATAATATTAAAAGGAGACAAAACTCAAGTCATATACAATGGAAAATGATGGTTCCAAATGAATACAATATCTGGTCCTATGTATACAAAAATATTTAATGCAGCTCGTTTAGTGATATCAAAGAACTGGAAATTGAAGGCTGCCCATTGGTTGAGGAATAGTTCAACAACTTGTGGTATATGATTGTGGTAGAATGCTCTCATATTGATGAGAAATGATGAACAGGCAGATTTAAGAAAAATGGGAATACTTACATGAACTGATGCAAACTGAACTGAGCAGAGTTAGAAGATCACTGTGCACAGTAACAAAATACAGTACATTGATCAACTATGAATGATTTAGCTATTCTCAGTAATACAATGATAAAAGAAACAAATTCCAAAAGAAGATGAAAAATCCTATCCACTACCAAAAAAAAAGAACAGATGGAGTCTGACCACAGACTGAAGCACACTTTTCTTACCTTGTTTTTCTTGGTGTTTTTTTTTTGTCTGTGCTCTGTTTTGCAACATAACTAATATGGAAATGTGTTTTTGCATGACTGCACATGTACAATCTATATCAAAGTACTTGCCTTCTCAAGGTGGGAAGGGAAGGAAGAGAGAGAATTTGGAATTCAAAAAAAATTTTAAGTGTTAAAAATTGTTTTTACGCGTAATTGAGAAAAATAAAATTAAAACATTCTTTGAAAAAAACCTACTTTTTTCTAATAACAAATGGTAAAGTACAAAAATGAAAAGTTACATGTACTGTCTGCCACAATGACTATATTATTTCACAAAATCATAGATTTACAGCTAGAAAAGGTCATCTAACCATTTTTTTCTATAGAGGAGTAAACTGAAGACACACAGGGAGAAAAGGACAGAGAAAGAATCTGAACCAAGGTCCTTTGACTCCAGTGCATTTTTCCTTGGTTGTACTGTCATCATTGTTTTTGTTGCTGTTGCTGCTGTTTTTGTTGTATTTGATAGAAAGATAATATGGGATGTGGGGAGGAAGGTTTAGGGAATCTGGTTATTAGAAAGAGAGTGATGTGTTCAAATAAAATGTATCAATAAAAACTTTATTTTAAAGTATTAGATTTAGAGTTTAAAAAAGCAGTGTTCAAATCCCAGATCCATTATTGATTAATTACTTGATCTTAGGCAAGTGAATTAGTTTTGGGTTTTGGGGGGTTTTTTTTTTTGGTTTTTTGTTTTGTTTTGTTTTGTTTTTATTTTATTTTAGTTTGCATCATTGATTTCCAAGAGATTTTGAGTTACATATTTTCTCCCCATCTTTCCCCTACCCACTGCCCCAAAACAGCCATCCCAGTGTATTCCCCCTCCCCCAGTCTATTCTCTCCTATGTCTTCCCCCCTCACCCCTCTGACTTTTCGGTAGGGCAGGATGGATCTCCCAACCACAGTGCCTGTGTATCTCAAGTTTCAGTTGGATATAGTTAATAATAATAATAATAATAACAATAATAATAATAATTGCATATATATTTTTTTTAACATTTGATTATAGAACTTTAGATTCTAGATTCTTTCTCTTCCTCCCTCATCACCCACCCCCACTGGAAGAACAAGCAATCAAATACAGGCTGACCATGTGAAATTACGCAGAACCTCTCCATAGTGGGCACTCTGTGAGAGTCTGATTACAT
>CM053583.1:60483199-60494837 GCA_028627135.1 Pseudochirops cupreus | reverse complement strand
TGAATACATATGGGAGTATATGTATATATGTGTACATAGACAGAGGGCACAGGATCAATTGAATAGGAAGGGATGATATTTTAAAAGGTGAAATTAAGAGGTGGGAGACAAATAGAATGAGAGGAGACAGGGAGAGACAGAATGGGGTCAATCATTTCATATAGAAGAGGCAAAGGATAACTGTTACAATGGAGGGGAAGAACAGGAAGACAAAAAGGGAATGGGTCAACCTTACTCTCATTGAATTTGGCTTAGGGAGGGAATGACATACACTCTAAAATGGGTATCTTGCCCTGCAGGAGAGTAGAGGGGAAGAGGATCAGAGGGGGGATGATGGAGGGGAGTGCGGGTTGTGGGAGGGAGGGTTGTTAGAAGCACACACTTCTGTAAAGGGACAGGGACAAAGTATAGAACAAGGGGAGGGCGGGATAGAAATATCATCAGTGTTACACAATATGTCCATTGTAGAGATGTTCTGTGTAACTACACATGTACAGCCTGTATTGAATTGCTTGTCTTTCCAGTGGGGGTGAGTAACAAGGGAGGAAGGGAAAGAATCTAGAATTTAAAGTTCTAAAATCATATGCTATATACATATGTATTTGTATGTATGTATATATATATATACATATATATATATATATACATATCTTATTTCCCAGTTGCACGTAAATTATATGTATATATATACATATAATTTACATGCAACTGGGAAATAAGATATACAGGCACTGGGATAGGGGGATCCATCTTGCTCTACCAGAAAGTCAGAGGGGTGATGTGGGATGATATAGGAGATAGCAGATTGGGGGAGGTGGTATACAGTGGGAGCACTGTTCTAGGGGGGTGGGTAGGGAAAAGACAGGGAGAAAATTTGTAACTCAAAATCAGGTGGAAATCAATGATGTAAACTAAAAATAAACAAAAGTTAATTTAAAAAAATAAATTTGATATAATAAAAAAAAAAAAGAAACTTAGTATGTGACCTTAAGCAATACCCACCTAACAGGACTCTTGTGAAGAAAGCATCTTGTTATCTTAAAGTGATAAGAAATAGCAGATATTATCCATTAGAGTAGACTATAAGCTCCATGAGGGCAGGGATAATGTCTTATCTAAATCTTCTATCAACCAAAGGCTTTACACTAAGTTTGAAAAGCCCTTAATAAATTTAGAAGTCCTTCAAAGTCATTGGAATGAATAGAGTGACATTGCACAAGAAGTATATTTAGATTAGTTGAAGAGACTTAGTCTTACCCCGTGACTTTTGTTTAAAATAGTAAGCCAACTTAGAGTCCAGGGATTCAAGAGCATGCCAGCCTCAATGAAAGCTTTTCCAGCCAATCCCATAAAAAGGAATTTATGGGAATAGAGAAAAAAATCGTCTCGATCTTGGCCCTGGTTTCAGTCTCCTCCCCACCTCCCACCAGAGGAAGAAGGACTTATCAATAGCCTAGTCCTAGCAGCACTCACAGAACAGCTAAAGTAGCATCTGTGTTGGGAATGGAGGGCAAACCAGACATGCTGATGAAAGGCAACTCCAGGAATCTACAAAGAATTCAGCAAAAAAAAAACAAAAAAACTACATGCTGTGCCTAAATGACCCCTCCAGGAAGTAGAGAAAAGAACTTCTAGCAACCCAAAGCAATGCATTTTGCCTTCACAAAATGTACTCTCTACATTTTAACTCGTTTTTTCCTGGATTCCGAATGAACATGTGGGAGAGCATGTCTTAGACTTCTGAGCCATTGTTTTGTACTAATTGATCTTACTATTACATGTTACTAAATAATCTTTTCTAAAAGGTTATTAAGTTTAGCTGACTAATTGATATCAACTGATAAACAATTGGGGAATCACCGCAGCAGAGGGTCAAGAGTTACAGTACCAGAAAGATCCCAAAGAGAGAGACCCTGGGGACCCGGCCTACCAGGCAAGCGGACATTGGGAAAGTGGCTTCAGAGAATGTACTGGAAGAGGGAGAGGGAGAAGGAAAAGAAGAGGGAGAAGGAGGGAGAGAGAGAGAGGTAAGGAGGGAGGGAGGAAGGGAGAGAGAGAGAGAGAGAGAGAGAGAGAAAGAGAGAGAGAGAGAGAGAGAGAAGCAAATGGATGACTGGATAGACAGATAAGCAAATTAATAGAGGAATGAAAAAATGAGTAAATAAATTTTTTTTAAAAGAAAAGAAAAAATGTTCAACTTGGAGATAAGAAACATAGATTTGAATTCCAGCTCTGACACTTGCTAGCCATGTGATTTTGAGAATCACTTCTTGTCTCTGAATCCAGTTTCCTTATCCAACTTCTGCATTTGCTCTCAATGGACCTGTAATTTCATTGATTCAGGTACTTTTTTCCAGTGATACTGGCAAAAACTCATCCACACCTTTTTATCCTGTGTAGTTATTATCTCTGTCCATTTAGAAATCCTCCATAGAGAATCTATCACCTTGCTAGGGGCTGTCTCTGGATCTTTTTAACATCACATAAATACTAGGGAAGTATTCAAGCATTCCATCTTTTATGCTGCACTCCTCATACATGACTGACCCATCTCCTTTCCAGCCATGTATTTCCTAGACAACAGCTTTGTTCCACCACTTCTTAGGCACAAGTCATAACGGGTAATATACTGCAGCCTACCTAGGCTCACCAAGTATCTCTCCATCACCCCATGGGTCACCTGTAATTCTCATTCTTTGAAGAGTGTGGTATCCTATGATTCATAGTCATATAGTGTAACTGAAATAATAAGAGGACAAGTATGCCCATCCTTTCTATTTAGCCATAAAGAACAAATTAGAAAATGCATGGGAAAACACTTTGTAAGCATAAGATGCTAAAGAAATGTGAACTAGCAGTTCTGAACTCTGCTTCTCTCATAAAGCTGCTATAAGGAAAGGGCTTTATAAATATGAAACCTATTCTTTACAGTAGGGGCTTATTGTTTTTCTTGACTGGTTCTCGTCCTTCCATCTGGGCAAAGGAGAAGAATGCCTTATGTGGATCTGCTCTATCACAGGCCTCTGAAACACAGATAGAAAAACAAACTTCCCACTGATTTGAATATGAAAACTATCTGAGTCCACAGGGTGACTGTGTTCTGGTCAGTCAGCACCAGCAGCACATTATCCACTTCCTTCCTAATAAGCAGATTTTCAGATCTTATCCTTAGGAATAAAACTTCATCTAGGCCTCCACCACAACTGAGCATGAGTCCTTTGCCACCCACCCCATGCAAACTCTTTCACTTTGGGGAAAGTTAGGAGGGAATCATTGGAACCTGTCTCTAGGGAGAATTGAAGACAATAGACTAGCATTCTGTGACTGAGGCAGGAATCAAAGAATTCTACAAGTTCAGCGATGAAAGGGACTTGAGGGTTCATTGATTCTGACTATATGATAGGAGGCATAGGGTTCTGCAGGCCATGGAAGGAACAAAAGGCTTGCAAAGTGCTTTGAGTAACAAGTAGGAAATTTTCCCAGCTGCTGCCTCCCTGGGAACAGAAGGATAGAGGGAAAATGGATTGGACCAGCACCCTTGCCCAAGTAATTAGGGAACCCAGGTAGTAGGAATGAAACTATTATATCGTTGGTCAGAAAGATTTTGATCGTTGCCTAGAAAGAGCCAAGAAACATCAGCTCAAATTCAGGTTCCAACACTTTCTAAGTGTGTGACTCTGGGTCTCGTTTCCTCCTCTATAAAATGCCGGGGTGGGGGAGGAGGAATTACCTCAAATATTTTTGGAGCCTGTATTGAGAGTCCCTTTGAGGATTCCTTTAAAAAGAAGCCTACATAATTTACATAACCTAGCCCAACAACCACTCAGGGAAATAAAAGGTAGAAAGGCAAAAGGAAAAATATAAAACTTGCCTTTCTAAAACCACAAAATCTCAGTAGGTGGGGCTGAAACAAGTAGGAAGCACACTTATCATTCATGAGCCTGGGCAGTAAGAGAAAGTTAATAAATGACCACAGTGAAATTCACAATGGAGAGATTGAGTATAAACCAAGACTCATGTTAACAGACCAAGAAGAGCTGGGAGACTCATCACATAGTGCCTGGTCCAAACCACACATTTGAAAAACAACCTCTTCAACAACACCCCCAACAAGTTGTCATTAAGTCTTTGATAACCTCCAGTGAAGAAGAATCCACCACCTTCTATGGTAGCCCATTCTGCTCACTACTGAATCATTCCAGTTGGTAGCCAATTCTTCCTTACACCAAGCCAAAATTGGTTTCTCTGAAACTTCTACCCATTGCTCCTAGTACTGCTGTCTGGGTCCAAGCAGAATAAGTCCAAATTCTCTTCTATATAATAGCTTTTCAGATACTCAAAGACAGCTATCATGTCCTCTCTAAGTCTTCTCCAGGCTAATTATTCCCAGTTTCTTCATATGGCATGATCTCTAACCCCCTTATCAAATCCCAGTTGCCTTCCCCTTGACAATGTCTTTTGTAAAATGTGGCAAAGAAATTCCAAATGTTGTCTTACCACAGCAGAATACAACAATTAGCAACTCCTTTGTTGCTAGCTCTGCTAATGCGTTCTTAGATCACATTAGCTTTTTTCTAGATGCCATGTTTCACTATCAATTCATATTAAGGCCATAGTTTACTCTATCTCCCAAATAATTTTGAGGTGAACCACTATCTAGCCATGCCTTCCCCATCTTATACTTCTGAACTTGATTATTTGAACCTATATAAGACTTTATATTTATCTTTATTAAATTTAATCTTACTAGATTTAACCCAGTATTCCAACTCGTCAAGATCTTTTTTTAATCCTTACTCTCTCATGTAATTTGTTAACTGTTACATTCAGCTTTGTGTCATCTGCAAATCTGATGAAAATATCACCTCTGACTTTTAAGTCAGTGATTAAGCTATTAAATAACATGGGACTAAGGATAGATCCCTCACTGGGGAACTCCACCAGAAACCATCTTCTAAGTTGACATCAAACTACCAATGACTTCTGTTTGAATTTAACCCTTCAACTAATACCAAATGCACTTCATTGTAATATCTGGCCCATATCTCTCCATCTTATCCACATGAAAAATAATTATCAAATATTTCACTAAAACTTGGAAAAACTCCATCTATAGCATTGCCCAAATCTACCAGTTTTTATTATACTTATCAAAAGCACAAATGAAAATATAACAGAAAACTGAGTCAAATTTATAAGAATACAAGCTATTCCCCAACTGATAAATGGTCAAAGGATATCAGGCAGTTTTCAGATGAAGAAATTAAAATTTTCTATAGTCATATGAAGAAGTTCTCTAAATTACTTTTGATTAGAAAAATGCAAATTAAAGCAACTCTGAGGCACCACGTCACATCTGTCAGATTGGCTGATATAACAAAAAAAGAAACTGTTGGAGAGGATGTGGGAAATTTGGGACACTAATGTACTATTATTGGTGGAGTTAGGAACCATTCTAACCATTCTGGAGAGCATTTGGAACTATACCCAAAGGGGAACTAAACTGTGCATACCCTTTGATTCAGCAATACTACTACTAGGTCTATATCCCAAAGAGATTATAAAAAAGGAAAAAGGACCTACATGTGCAAAAATATTTATAGCAGCCCTTTTCATGGCAGCAAAATATTGGAAATTGAGGGGATGCCTGTCAATTAGGAAATGGCTGACAAGCTGTGGTATATGAATGTAATGGAATATTATTGTACAATAAGAAATGATACAGGCAGCATTCAGAAAAACCTGGAAAGACTTGTATGAACTGATGCAAAATGAAATGAGCAGAATCAGGAAAACATACACAGTGTCAACAATATTGTGTGATGATCAACTATGAATGACTCAGCTCTTCTCAGCAGCATAATAATCCAAGACAAGTACAAAGGACTCATGAAGGAAAATGCTATCTACATCCAGATACAGAATTGATTGATTTTTGAATGCAGACCAAGCAGACTTCTTTCACTTACCTTCTGATCTGTTTTTTCTTTCACAACTGACTAGTGAACAAATATGTTTTACATGGCAGCACAATATAGCTAAATCAAAGTGCCTACCATTTTGGGAAGAGGGAAGAGGAGGGAAACAGTGAGGGAGAAAAATCTTGAACTCAAAATCTTATTGAAAATGAATGCTAATAATTGTCTTGACATGTCATTGGTAAGAAATAAAATACTACTAAGAAATACAAACGAGGTTAGTCTGACATAACTTGTTTATGGTGAAGTCATGTTGTTTCTCTTTGATCACCACTTCTTCCAGATCATTACAAGTCATTCCTTCAATAATGTGTTCTATCATTTCACCAGGAATTAAAGTTAAATTCACTAGGCAATTATTGTCAAAACCCTTTTCCTGCCTCTTTTGAAAATTAGGATGCTTTTTGTTCTCCTCTAGTCCTGTAGCATTCTCTGCTCCTCTGCAAGGTCCTTCAGAGATCACCCACAAAGCTTCAGAAGTCACATATGCCCCTGCTTTCCACATAGTTGGATCTCATTCTTCTGGGCCTAGTGACAGCTCGTTAAGAGAAGCTACAGCTTTTACCACTAATGCCTCAATCAGCTTTTGTTTCACTTTTTTATTAGTCATTTTTGTACTGTCTTTTCCAGTTCAAATGTCATTCTCCTTGGCAGAGAAAAAGGAAGAAAATAGGAGCTGGGTCATTCTGCCTTCATTCTGTCAGACAATGATGATGCATCATCGTGCATAGTGGTTATATTAGAGAGAGACATGGGATTGAAAAGAAGGCTGGCTTCAAAGCCAAAGAACATTTGTTCAAATCCGGCCTTCAGCGTTTACCACCTGTAAGTCACTTAACTAGGAAATTAAGTGGACTTCAGTTTCCTCATTTGCAAAATAAGGTTGTTAAACTAAATGCCCTCCAAAGTCTTTTCAAGTCTAAATTTATGATGCTAAAACAAAAGGATAGGGGAGAAACAAAGGGGAAGGTCATTACCCATAGATATTAAATGGTCTTCCAGCTTCCCTCTGAACTGCTCTAGTGATAGGTAATTCACTACTTTATGGGGTGACCTAGTGTATTGTTGGACAACTATATGGTTAGTTTGGAGAAAATCATCATACCCCAGCATTTACCCCTACCTTTATTTAGGTAAAGCAGAGGGTAAAATTTCAAGTTCATCGAGAAGGCTGCGTGACTTCCAATATCTCTTACTCATAGATTTATGGAATAAGAGAGTTGGGAGAGACCCAAGAGATCTTCTAATCCAATTTCCTCATTTTTCAGAAATGGAAACTGAGTCCCAGAGAAGTAAATTAAATTTTCTAGGGTCACTCAGTTTGTGCAAATTAGGGTTGGGACTCTAACCGTAGCGTAGCAGTCTGTTTCTGGAATCAAGGAAGGGACATACAGTTCACTCTCACTGGGAACTTACCTAGTTATGACTTAGTGACAAGACACAGAATATAGCAAGCACATGAGTCACCCTGTGACACAGCTAACTCCATCCCTTTTGTCCTGATTTGAGATTGACCACAGGGCACTTAAAGTCCAACTTGAAGCTAATTAGCTCTGCCAGTTCTATAGACTGTCCTAAATACTTCCCAAAGAGTGAGTTTATACTGTTTCATTTCTAAAACTAAATAAAGGGAGCTAGTGCCCTTTACAAATGCACCAAGTTAGGGCAAGCAGACCTACTCACCCCTAGACAGTACATTCATTTAGTCAGTCAAAAGTCTCTTCTCAAATGGAGATTAGTCTCCAACCATAAACAAAATACATTCCTTTGGTCAATCACAGAGCACAAAAAAACTCAAAGGCTTCCCATTCCCTGAATCTCAAAAGGGGCAGGAGAACACAAAAGGCCATCCACCCTTAAATTACAAGGTTAAACTCAGCATTGAATACCTAAGGAAAGGTCCTTCTTTCATCTTCACTCCAGGCAAGCCCTCAGCAATCTCAGTTCCTGGGGAGACAAGGCTCAACAAAACCATAGCCACTGTCTTCATCAACTCACTCTCTGCCTGTAGAACAGACCCAGAACCCCTGAAAACATCAGCAAGACCCTCTTCCAGGATTTCTGTAAACATACAACAGGAAAATCCTCTCTCAGGGCTTCTGAACCAACAGCCAGGTTCCAGGACCTCTACAACAGCAGCACTGTCCTTCACCATCAGGTGAATCTGGAAAAACAACATCAAAACAGACAAACAAAATACTGACATCACACCCATGCCTCCTCAGTTCTTGGCAGCTCCAGGTGGCAGTTCTCAAAAGTCCTGGGCAGCTCCAATGGGCACTCAGCAGTCTTTTTCTCAGCAACTCAGGCTCCACAATGCTAGATGCTGCTCTCCAAAAGTCCTTCTGGCCTTCTCTAGGCTTGGGCCTCTCTCCCAATTCACAACTCCTCCCCGTTCAGCCCTCTCTCCTCACGTCAACAAGTCCATCCCACAAGTGGGATTCACAAGCTCTGGGTTTTAACACTCAACCCAAAAACCAAGCCAATACAGGGGCATCTCCAAATTCTATTACCATTACACATGGCTTTACCCCCAAATTGGTGAACTGTGGTCATTTTACCATAATAAGGATATGGAATCTGGAAGTTTTGTAGGTCAGATTTTAGAGGACTGAAAAATAAGTAGGTTGTCCAAAAGACCAGAAGTACTGAGTATACATTGCTTTTTCTAGAAATTCAGCCATGAAGAGGTAGAAAAAGGCAAAATCGTAGTCTGAGAGAATGATCAGATCAAAAGGATATTTGGGTTTTTTTTTTAGGACTAGGGAGAATTAAGCATGTCTATAGAAGGAAGGGAAACAGTCAGTAGAAAGAGAGATAGAAAATAATACAGAAAGGGGGTGGCTAGGTGGCACAGTGAGTAGAGCACTGGCCCTGGAGTCAGGAGGACCTGAGTTCAAATTCAGCCTCAGACATTTGACACACTAACTAGCCGTGTGACTTTGGGCAAGTCACTTAACCCCAATTGCCCTCCAAAAAAAAGAAAAGAAAAAGAAAATAATACAGAAAGGAGGATGGAATAAAATGGTAGAACAAGGTACCCTGGGTAAGTTAAGGACCCAGGTAAACAAATTAAGTTGCCAAGGATCATTGACTCATTTTCCCCTGTGACATTGTGCTCCTAAATACCACACATGTTTTTCTACTTTGGGATGCCTGGGGAAGCGAAATTTATCACAGTAGAATGACTGAAGAAAATAAGATCTTTGATGTTCAACTTCCTGCCCATTTCAGAATGTCTGTCAACCACCGGACAGGATAACACAGGATGAGTGACTCATCTGACTTAGAGAAGAAAAATGTTTAAATCATAGGACCACACAACACAAGCACTATGGTTCTTAGAATTACATAGGATTTAGAGCTAGAAGGAACCTTAGAACATAGAATGAAAATAAAATGTCAGAGATGAAAGAGACCTTAGAAATTCTCTAATTCAATCCACTTATTTTTGCAAATGAGTTAACTGAGCTCAAAACAATAAGATGAGATATGGCCAAGGTCATCCATACATCCATAGTGTGAAAGCCAAGACTAGAAACCAGATCTCCTGACTGTCTGACTCATGGCTGCAGAACCACAACTTCAGGGCCATCTCCAGTTGTTCTGATCTATGTCTGGTCACTGGACCCAGATGACATGAGAGAAGAAAGTGAGGCTGGTAACTTTTCAGAGCTGTACCTCACTAAAAATCCAATTCCTTTGCATATTATGGTATTACCTCCCTGATGTCATGGTTCTCTTCAACAATGAAGGACAAACAACAACTTCCAGGGATCACAGGATAATAGGATTCAAGATTTAGCACTAGAAAGACTTTAGAGGTCATCTAATCCAATCCCCTCATTTGACTGATTCACTGAGGCAGAGAAGGGTTAAAGATTTGCCTAAAATCATACAGATATCATGAAAGGGCTAGGATTTATACCCAAGTGTTAACTCCATCTCTTCTCTTTCCACTCCACATACCATCCCCCTTGTATGGGTGCTCCCATAAACTTACAGCTATTCAGCAAAAACAGGGTCTGATTGCCTTGGAATTGAGGGCAGGCCCCTCATTCTCTACAAGTCTTAGGATGGAGTCTGAAAGAGATGAACTGCTTAAATGTGGCAACTCAATTAATCATTATGCCATTACATTCCTCCTACACAGTTACGCATTCACCATGAAGGGCCAGGACCCAAATGAGTACACAGATGGGGATATCGCAGATTTCATGAGCTGAGACTGCCTAAAGTTCAGCAGTGTTAATGGGAATTCCATACACAAAGCAGTTCTGCAAAATATCTGTCCGAGGTTTGTGGTAGCTTCTGGGAGTCACTAATTGGACAGTCCGTTTGAGATAGGAGGGGGGCGGTCAGAGGCTATGGAGGAGAGTAGCGTACAATTCATTGGTATTATTTCTCAGACAAAGGAGCCCTTGGGGATACCCTGTTCTTTCCCCATTGTACCTGTTCTGAACGCTGTCTAACAGCTTTCTGCACTTGGACAAGTCATTTGAACTTCTCTGTGCTTTTGCTGCTTCATGTGTATAAAATGAGGACTTAATGGTCTGAAGAAATTTGTAACAGATGGAAGAGTCTCTCTTTTTCCTTCCTTTTTCCTTGCTTCCTTCCCTCTTTTCTTCTCTTCCTTCTTCCCTCTCCTCCTCCATAGCTATCTTTCTTCCTGCAAAGGAACCTTAGTGATTATTCAATGGTGATATATATTTATGTAGTATATTATATATGTAATATATTGCATTGCCATATTACATGTTATAATATATAATATTTATGTAACATATTACATAGATGTATGTAAAATATATGTAACATGTGTGTATATATGTATATGTGTGTATGTATGTATATATATATATACACACATGCACACACATATATATACACAGGACTCAACTCTATTGGGGATCCAAAAATCTATAATAGTTTTCTATTAATTATGATTAGTTATAATTATAAATTCAGATGAAGTCCAATGTCTTCTGTATAGAATTCAAGGCTTTCTAACAATTTGTTCATATAGTTTCTATTTGACCATATCTCTCTTTACTTATCATTACCAACCATCTGCTCCAGTCAAGCTATTCTTGCCACTGTCCCCTGAAAACGTTTCAATCATTCCCTCCTCCTAATCTTAGCTCATATTACTTCTCCTGCAGTGTTCCTCTCCATTTCTCCTCATTTCTGATCTAAACTCTGCCCATCTAGACTTCTCTTTCTGGATTCTGTTTCTTGGATTCTGTTCTGGTATTCAGCTTTATAAATGCTTTGGGAGTTCAGAGACTAAAATTCAATTTAAGACAGGATCTCCTCAGCAGAAAAACAGAATAAAAAAATCACAGAATCCAAAGGGACCTCAGAGGCCATCTAGACCATCTAGACCTGAACAAGAATCCTCTCTACAGTAACCCAACAAGATTCCCCTTAAAATACTTCCTTTGAGGTGGCCCTCTTCAAGACAGCTTTAGGAACGTTTGTTTTTCCGTATTTCAAACCTCAGTCTGCCTCTCTGCCATCTCAGGCCATCGCTCTTGTCTCCTGGCCCCTTGGGCCAAGCGGAGTGAGCCTGACTCCCTTTCCAACACTCGAAGGCCGGTAGCGTCCCCTCTAAACCTTCTCTTTTTTCAACATTCCCAGTTCCTTCATCTGATTGTCAT
>CM053583.1:60461018-60483099 GCA_028627135.1 Pseudochirops cupreus | reverse complement strand
GCGCTGCTCTCTGCCCCTCCCCCAGGCCTGTCCCCGCCTGAGGCGCCCCCTGCAGGCCAGGGGCGGCACTTCCTGCTCAGCCTCACTTCCTTCAGCCTCGTGTTGGCGGGGGGCTGGGCTGCGCTCGAGGCTGTGGCTGTCGCTGCCTCCGTTGTTTCCCTTCATCCTCAGGGCCCGGGGCCGCACAGAGGCCCCAAAAGAGAGGGCGAGGGAGCCCAAGACTCCCCCTTCTCCCCCGCCCCCCCCACACACACAGAAGCCCGCTGCCCAGCCTCGGGCTCCCGCGGGGCTCCAAGACCTCCCCCGGGGCCTAAGCCCAGCCCTTCGTCTGCGGCCCGATGGGGACGCTGCTGAGAAGGACCCAGGAGGCTTCCTCCCTGGTCAGGGAGAACTCTGAGAGCGGGGAAAGTTCAGGGGCCAGAGAGAACCCCGAAACTGAGGGTTCCAGGTCCAGGGCGGGAGAGGGAGCCTCGGAAGGGGAGAGCTCTGCGGACCCCGAGAGGCCTGAAAGAAGGGAAGCTGAGGCACCAGAGGAGCGCAAGGGGGAGGAAGGGGCTTCTCCCGAGCAAGGGACGGCTACCGAAGAGGAGAAGGGGGCTGTGAAGTGCCTGAAGAGCTCCCTAACGGATAAGAGCTCGGAGGGGGGGAAGAGCTCCATGGGGACCAAGAGCTCCGTGGGGTGGGACCTTTCAGTAACTTCCTTAAAGAAGAGCTCCCTGATCAGAAAGCACCTGCTAAAGCCGAGTCCTAAGAGAAAAAAGAGCTTCATCCTAGGGAAGAAAATCCTAAAAATACTAAGAAAGAATTCCGGAAGCAGCAGGAGTTCGGCATATAAAAAGAGCATCCTGGGCGGGGACAGTTCTGTGACCCGGGGGCAATCCATAACTAGGGACAGTTCAGTGGCCAGGGACAGTTCCAAGGGAAGTAGAAAATATTTACAAAGGAGGAGATCTATAAAAAGGACTATAGGAAAGAAAGGTTCTCTAGGAATAAAGAGTTCCAGGAGATTGAAAAGCGCTGGGAACGTACAAAGTGAGCCGGAAGGAAGGAAATTCGTGAAAGAAGACAATTCTGTGGGAGGGGAGAGTGCTGTGAAAGAGAAGAGTCTCATGGGAGGAAAGGGTTCTGATGAAGGGGAAGATCCTGAAAGAATAGAGGGTCCTGAGGAAGTTGAGAGACCTGATGATGGAGAGACCCCCGATAATGGAGAGAGCCCCGTGACGCTGAAGAGCTCTACTGAAGAGGAGAGTTTTGAGAGTGCAGGGAGTTCTTTGGAAGAAGAAATTGTTCTGAAAGTGGAGAGTGGTCCTTTGGGAGGGGAAAGTTCTGAGGGAGACGCTGAGCTTGTGGGAGGGCAGAGCTCTGAAGGAGGAGAGGGGTCTGTGGAAGAGGAGACATCTAAGGGCGACAGTGGTCCTGAGAAAGAACAGGAGGACCTTGTGGTAAAGGAAAATACCGAGGAAGGAGAAAGATCCGTGGACATTCAGAGTTCTACTGAAAGAGAGAGCTCAAAGGGGAAAGAGAGTTCTGTCAAAAAGCAGCATTCCAAAAGAAGGATGAGTTTCACTAGAAGGAAGAGTTCTTTGGGAAGGAAGAGTTCTGCAACTGGGGAGTATACCAAGGGAAAGAAGAATTCTGGGGAGCGGGAGAGTTCTAAGAGAAGGAAGAGTTATCTGTTTAGGAAGGGTTCTCTAGAAAGGAAGAGTTTTACAAGTGGGGAGAGTGCTAAGGGAAGGAAAAATTCAATGGAACAGAAGAGTTCTAGGGAAAAGGAGAATTCTGTGAAGAAAAAAAGTCTTGTGGAAGCAAAGAGCACTCAAGTAGTACACATTTCAGGAGAAAACAAAACTACAGAAGAAATAACTGCTGGGGAAGGAAAGTATTCTGGAGAAGAGGATGATTCTGGAGAAGAATGTGTTGTCAGAGTGGAGGATTCTGTAGAAGAGGAACATCTTGAGTGAGAACTTTCATAACATTTAATTAGAAGGAAAAATGAACTCCTAAGCAAGATAATACCAAAAATGGGCAGATTCCTGAGAGCTAAATAATCACTAGCCTATGTTTCTTCCTCCTACATTCATATTTTTGACACACTAGAAATATAGAACCAGTTCCAGACCTAGTTCCAGGGTACTCTGACAGTACCAGATTGTTTTCTGGGGAAACCTAAAGGCAAAACAAGCTTAATAACCAACGACTTCAGAGCAGGAACCAATAACAGAATCAAAAGGCCAAATTCCAGAACCCAACCTCAGGGCATGGCAGCAAGCAGGACTAAACAGACTATGGCTTATCCTTCTCCCTTTCTGGTTGACTCTGACTTGTCCCCAGAACTCAAGTTACGATCCCATATAAAAGGAGTAAACAAAAAATAAAACGATCATTTTTACGTGCTACCAACTAATCATCCCCAGATTGAAATATAATATTTCTGAGTTCAAAGGGATTTCATAAGTCATTTAGTTTTTACCCCATACCAAAATCCCTTCTACATCAGCCCAGATAGGTGGTCATATAGCACTTGCTTGAAGACCTCCAATGATAAGGTGCTTCTCTCCTCATCAAGACAGCCCATTCCATTTCTAAATAGATATAATCTAATGACTAAGAAATACTGTTGATTCCTTTCATCAGGTTGAGGAGATTTGCCTCCCTATAATTTATAATCAGTTTATTCCTAGTCCCATCCCCACCCCTACCAGAGCCAACCAGAACAATGTTTCTTTATTTCTGCTAGCTAACATACATGTCAGTGGACTCCAGCTTTGCTTCAGGGAGTCCTAGTCCCCAAGAAACATGGCTTCTCTCCAACATAAGATTGCTCAAGCAGACCAAATGCAAATCAGAAAGAGTTACAAGGAGTTTTGAAAAATGTCATAGAATAAGTCATTGATGGCCAGAGGAAGCATTAACTAATATTCTGGTCATTTTTACTTGAGCAGGTTGGATGAAGAGAGTCACAATTAACCTTGTACTTTACCATAACAACCCACCAGTGTTTCTTTCAATATATGCATTTGCCCCAGCAGGAGCTTACGTAAGCAAATTATCTAGCCAAAAGAATCTTTTGGCAACAAACTAGCACCTAAATTTCTAGAATCTGAATCCATTGTTCTTTCAACTGCAACACTCACAATCTCTCTAGTCTTTACAGTCTTTAGTCTTTAACCTCAAATCCCTTCCACAATAATCACATTTCTCCCAACCTTCCTCAGTCTAGTCTAGAAGCAACCCCCAAACCCACAAGAAGTATCCTGGTTTATAATTTATAGAATCCACTTTTCTTCCCGTTTTTGAATGTCTGAGTCCAGCTCAAGGAGACAGAAGGCCCTTAATTTCTCTCTTCCACACATGCTGTCTTCTACTTGTATGCATTCATTCAGGTTATTCCTCCATGACTGAAATGAATTTCTTCATCTCTGCCTTTCAGAAACCTATTTTTTCAAGGCTCAGACCAGGTGCCACCTCCTCCATGAAGCATTTCCTTGTCCCCACCACCCAGAAGTATTACCTGTTTCTTTAATTTCCATACTTTTTTTCTGTCTCTCTTTTGCCCCTGTCACATTCTGTCTTGTATTTTGCTTAATTCTGTAAATGATATATCCCCACTAGAATATAAGCTCTTTGAGGTCAGAACCTACCACTGAGAAAAGTCCAAGTTTCCTGAGCATCCTCAGACCTCCATGGTCTGGCTCCAAGATATGTTTGAAGCATTATCACACTTTTTAGGAGGTTGAAATGCTACACAGCTGGGAGTAACGGAGGTACACATCTGACTGTTCACACAAGGCAAAATTCCTTCCACAGCTCTCCCACAGCACAGTCAGTACCTGTGAGAAACTGGACATTATTTTGAGGGAGTAGGTTGAATGAGTGCCAAGGAGTAGAAAAACCTAGGAGAAGCAACAATGGTGTGGCAAGTGTGAAAAGTTCATAGGCGTTACTCTCAGTCAGGACTCAGTGCCCTCACAAAACATTTAACAGTACAGAACAGAAGCAAGTAATGATGAGAATTGTAAAATGAGATTTGATCTCCTTTTTCTTATGTGAATTGTGTTAGCTGAGCTTGTTTCTAGGTCTCGTCCCTGTAATAACGTGCTAAAGTCCAGGGATCCAGCAGTGTTACAGTTACACCAACCATGCTATAGAAGTGGTTGAACCCTCTTCAGTCACCTTGGATTGGGGAGGGAATAGAGTGTAGAGCCTGGGGGAGAAGTTATAACCATAAACATCTTGGTTTAGCAACAACAGGCAATGCTAACTACTCTACCCATACAGGCTTCTCTACAAATACTAATGGTCATATCCCCATATGTTTGGTGGGAAAAATAGAAGGAAATTGTAGCTTCATAAAGCAGTGCCAGCCTGTATTTATGACAAAGCCCTGAACATTTTCAGCAGATAGGATTAAAATTTGTTTGGGGGACTTAGAGGCATTTGCAAGTCAGACCAGTCAATGATGCCAAAAGCAATAGACAAAGCACATTTTAACTCGTCCAGAGGAGGCTTGGGACTTTAGGGTTATCAAGGAGTAGAAACACAAAGGGGGAAGATAGGATCATCAAGGGAAAGATACAGCCAGAATGATTGCCATACCTATTCAGGCATGGCAGGAAGAAGCAGGTGCAGTGATAGTGGTTCTTTGGAGAAGCAGCACCTGAGCCTTGTTAATCCCAGCTTCAACTCTTGGAGTACTCCACCTAATCAATATTAGAGATGGCTAGGGTCTCATGCCACACCCAACCCCACCTAGGTCCTGACAGCTGCTTACACTGAAGCTAGAGCCAGCACCTCCAATTAGGACCTTAAGTGGACCCACCCTCACCTCTCCACACACATACTAGGGCCATTCCACATACTAGGGAACCAAGTAGGGCAGCCAAAAGTAACCCAGTTGCTAGGACAATAGCTGAATATGCCAGGACAGGTGTTTTACAGGGAGAGGTTGACTCTCATTCAGTCTTCAGATAAGTTTCTTCTGTCAGAGGTAGGAAAGGGACAGTTACCAAAGATGCATGTATGAGAGACAAATTTCAAACACAGAAAACCAGAAAAGGGTAGGGGTGAGAGGAAAGGGCATGTAGTTCTAGTACAGAGACATCCTATCACATGAAAGCCTTACCCCCTTCTCCCCACCACTTTCCACAAAAGGAAGTTTTACGTTCAGATTAACACAGTCTGCTTCTTGCTGGATTGACTATGCTGCAAGATAACTATAGAACAATCATACACAACTCAATATTCAATCCCTCCTTGACAACAAGTCAAGGTTAAACAACCATTCAACAATAACATGGGGCAGGAAATAAATTGAACAACTAAAGGAAGCACCTACTATTCAAGCTATGGATAGTGGATCCAAAGCTACAATATTCCATTCTTCAAATATTCATTGGGGTTCCAGGAAGAGAGAAAAATTCTGAAGGGTTAACAAATCAGCTACCCTTTAGAGGAACTGATTGTTCTGTACCTTTCTCACCTGCCCCTTCATCATTCCACCCTAGATTTCACTAGTGCAGAGATATATTCACAAAAGGGCCTCTTATTTAACTTCAAATTGCTTCCCCCAAAAGTGTCTCCATCTTTAACATACTGCAGAAATTCATCCCTGATCAGCTACATCCCTTGCTGATGGGCCTTTTGTTTCTTCTTCACTGAGAGCCATTTTTTATATTCATTAGACCAGAGAAGTTGGTTGACTCTATTTTCCCTCAGTCATGTGATCCCAGATAAAGTTTGGGTCCAGAATAGCCAAGCTGTATATCCCATGGGCAAATAACAGACTTGTAGTTCAACAGGTTATAACAAAAGAAAACAACAGAATCAGATAGGTTCTTTATGGAGCCATTTTTAAATGTTTTCACACTGTTCCTATATATTTCACCTGGTCTAATTCAGTACTACTTAGAGGCCCTAATCTGTAAGAGCTCTAGTATTTCAGTCATGGGCATTTATTAAAGAACCTGCCGACAGTGTCTCTGTGCGGGTATGTTTGTGTGGTAGGGAGAGGGTGCTACTGATTCATCAGCATGCCTCTATGCCAAAGATACTAAATATTAACTGCCCATTATGTGCCAGGCACTGTATAAAGTACAATAATACCAATCTCAATTCCTAACAGAAATCTGGCCTTCTCTGACAAATTATTCAACCCTATATAGGGAACCAAAAAGAAAACAAAAGTCTGTATAGGTGCCAGGCATTCAGATTCTCACTAGCATCCCCACTAATTAACAGTAATATTTGCTCTACCCCCTGCAAATATGTCTTCAAACAAGGGAAGGAAAAACATATAATAATAATATCTGACAATGGTACAACAGGGGCATACAATAATATTTTCTATACATATTGCAGACAATTTAACAGCTCCAACATCAATTGTAAAAACTAACAAAGTACCAAGAACTTTGCCTTTTGTTTCCCAAATCTCTTTTCTAATAGGGGTAAGCTTTCTTCCTGCACAAGGAAGTTCTTGATTTCTTCTGCTCTGGATGCCTTCACATCTCTTGGTATTACCTTCCACCTTGTTCTAAAGCATATTTTTAAAACATTTGAAAACCAAACAGTTTTTCCTCCTATTTATAAATCCCACAAGAAGTCACAATATCTCTTTTCGAGTCAAGGCTTCTTTAACTAGTATGCATGAAGCCTTTCAGGTGAGACTTGCACTGCAGTTCATTCTAAACATTCTGCTCCAAAGAAGAAGGTTTAAAAGAGACTGGGTTGGGATCTTTCTCATGCACCTCCAGTTAGCTCTGATCCAAAGACAGACTGTTTGGAACACGACGGTTCCAAAGATGAACACATTTTAGTAGAACTTGTTTGGAACCCTTCTCAAGTAGGTCATCCTACTCCTAGATCCTACTATCAGATCATCCCCTCCCCTCTGCTCCTCCTCTTCCTGATTATACAGCCATATTAGTAAAGAGATCTATCAACAAACAGGCTTCTGATTTACTGGGAGTAAAGGCCATTTTCGATATAAAACTCATTATATTAGCTCCCAGAAAGCAGCTAGTTTCCATTGTTTTTCATTTCTTTTTAGTTTTGTTTTGATGGGGTTTTTTTTTCCACCAGAAGACAAACTAAAAACATATCTTCCAACTCCTAATATCCAGCTTCTCCTAGCAAAAGTGGAATAAGGAAACTACCAAAATACCACAAAGATGCTTAAGTTAATAAACCTTGCTCCCTTACCATAATATTAGCAGAGTCACGTCATCCCAATTTCTTCTGGCTTAACTGTTCCCAGTAGCTTTGGGAAGTGTCTCTCTCTTGGTTGGTAGTATTAGCAATTTGCCTCCCAGCCAAACTCTGACCTCTGGAGGGGGAGGGGGGGGGGGGAGAAAGAGGTAGATTTACCATAGGAAAGATAGGGAGGTACATAGCAAGAGTCTGGAGTCCAAGAGCAAGGACTGGGTTTTTTCACTAGAAGGAGATGTGATAAGTCACCTAGAAGGGTAATTGAGGCACAAACTGAGGGAGCCATCCTTACAGCTAACCACATTCCTGATATACCAGATCCCAGGTCTATCTGAGATAATAGACCTGATCAGACTTCCATTCCATTTGATGTTACATATCTGCAGTCTGCACAGCCAATTCTGAAAATGCTTTTTCAAATAATTTTAAGAAGGCTGAACACAAGAAACCAAGGGTTTGACTCTGCCCTCCAGGGTCATGATATGGGCCTTTTCAGTCTTCTTTCAAAAGATTGTGAGACCCTTATCAAAGAGGGAAAGAGAACAGGAAAGAGAGAGACTGAGGGCAAGAGGAGGTGGGGTACAGGGTGTGGTATGGGGGAAGGGAGGTATAGGGGGAGAGAGAAATGTCTTTGCCAGTATGAGACCAGAATGAAGACTACCAGCGTATAGCTGAAAGGAAAAACTTTTTGAAGTGCCCCACCTCTGGTATCCTGCTGGCACAGACCATTTGGAAGACTTTAAAGCCTTTAAGTCAGATAATAGACCTTTATGGGGAGGGGGTGCAGCATTAATTCACCCAAGGGACCACACCTAGCATTTTTATGTTTTGCAATTCTCTATTTCATAGGATCATGTATAATTATAGGGGATTTTTTTTTGTAATTATAGTTTTGAAGTTTTTTGTCTTCTGTCCTACTAGACTATAAACTCCATGAGAGTCTGTTTTTGTATTTCCCTCAGTTTATACTAGTGCTTCAGTGCTTAACAAATGCTTGTTGAATAAATGAATGAATGAATGGGCAAAAGATTTTGCAATAAAAGATTATTTAGAAAGAGTTCTCTCACTGAGAGGTGGCTAATTTCAAGCCAAATTGACTTGGAATGAACAGAGGGGTTATGTATGGGGAGTGGAGTTTAAAATGGGTATTTGTCATTTGACTGCAGTGTGGCATTGGGCAAGTTACTTAATCTTGGGGCTTCATTAGTAAAATAGAGTTAATAAAACCTGATCCTGTATCCTTCATAAGACCATTATAAGAATCGATGTGATGCTGAATATGAAAATATTGGTTCAGAAAGTATGGATGAGGCAGGTGAAATGTTTGCCGTGGACATGAAAATGTACATTCTTGTATCATAAAAGTTAAAGGAGGATTCCATCCTCTCTGTTAACAATAGATAAAACTACACAAATGAAAAGTGACATGTTAACAGTAACTGTTTGAAGGTGGACTTTCAGTGGTATTGTTTGGGTATTTGAGATGAAGTGGCTATTGTGTCAAAATAATTATCCATTTTTAGAGGATACTAGACAAATTCATTACACCTAATTCCTAGTCCAAGATCTGCTATCATAAACTTGGCAAATCACTTAAGCAATCTGAACCTGTTTCCTTTTCCATAGTTTTGGTTCAATGATCTTAAAAGTTCATTCTGGATCTGAAACTCTATGCTGCACAATAACTAGCTAAATTTATTTTCTATGAAAGACTCCCAGCCCTAGTGAGTGCTAAACAAAATGAATATAAGTCATAACTATTGCTCCTTGAGCCCCCATTGGTATGTTACACATTTACACACATGGTCAAAGTGACACAATTAGACATTTACTAAATGAGAAAGCAAAAGCAAGAATAACCGCAACATTTATATAATATTTAAAAGGAAAAAAGTAGAATTCATCAAATGTCATAATCCAACTATAAGCTTGGGTAATACTCTTCTATCAATGCACACAGTGTTGGGGGGGGGGGCAACTTACTGCAAACCTTGATGCCCTTGCTCTCTTTAGGACTTTAGGAAAAAGTCTACCTTGTAGGTTACCATTCCTCTGTTACTTGGCAAAGCACTAAGTGTAAAGTGTAAGTGTAAGAAAGTGTAGAAAGCATAAACTGTTTTTCAACAAAACCAGATACATGCATATATCAATATAGCCCCCAACAAGAGTTGCAAAGACCGCCTTTCCCTTCTTCCACATAACCAAGAGGCATAATTGTACATAGGTACAAAATTTTAAAGAAAAATAATGCAGTCATACTCAACTTGGTTGATATAGCTATATCATGTATTGTGTTCTTGCAAGCCATTTGTTTAACATTCTCATTCATACAGAAAGATTGCAAAAAGATGTATGTGTTCTGCCTTGCTGACACCAACTGGGTCCCAGTCTTTTCCTGACACTGGGAAATCATACTATAGCTGCTCCAATGAAGTTGGATCTATCTAGACATAAACCAACCTCTGCATAATCCATAACTATGAGGGGTGGTATGATTTTATATTGAGGTGGGAAAAAAGGAGCCAAAGCTTATTACAGGTGCACTAGTCTAGAATAAACAAGCCTATGTCATCTCTGTAAATACCAACAAAAAGCAGACCATAAAAACCTAAACACAAGGAATAGTAGAATTTGTTTGAAGTCAGGGGTTGTGCTTGTGGATACTCATCAATCATCTACCAGTCACTGTGTGCATTCTACCACTATCCTCCATTCATTGGGTGACATGGCTCAGTCTAATCTACATCATTCTATTCTTTTATTGATAAATAAGTGCAGTCAGCTGAGAATCCTTCCAAATATATTGAATAGTTTCTTACATGATCCACTTATCCTCCCCCAAAATAAGCATAACAATGTACTAACATATTAGTTGCCAGAAAAAATCCAAAACAATGGCATAAAAAATACACTGAAAGTTCAAGTAGAGTCTTAATTGCATCATCAGTCAGGTAGTATAGTGAATAGATTGTCAGACTTGGAATCAGGAAGACCTGAGTTTGAATCCTGCCTTAGGCATTGACCAACTGTGTGACCCTGGAGAAGTCATTTGACCTTTCTTAGCTTCAGTTTTCATATATATAAAAAACAGAGATAGCACCATTTACCTCAGAGAGTTGTTGTAAGGATCAAATAAGATAGTACAGAGAAAACAATTTGCAATCCTTAAAGCACTGTATAAATGCTAGCTATTACTGTTATACTAGAATAGGGAAAAGGAAAATAAATTCCCATATGGACCAAGAACTAAAAGTTTTGTCCAGTCCAGTTATCATTGTCCAGTCTCACTGTTAAGGATCCTTTAGTAGCCTCCTCTGACTAGAGGAACTGTCCTATATTATCAATACAGTGGAAGTGTCTTCAGAAAGATATGTGTTCAGTAGACCACCCCCATCAGAGAAGGGCATACTAATGATGTCACTCAGCCTTTTTTTGTATTCAAAGCTGCAAATATAAGTGGGAACCTCTCCACTCCCAACCAGGGGCAGGAGGTATCAACTTCACCAATAGGTCCAGTGACAAATTGTATGGCTATCGTCCTGGACAAGAGATACTGATAGTGCTATTCTCTGTTACCATAACTCCTTGCCTCTCTCTGAACCATCACTTTCTTTATTTCTAGTTATGGTTCACTATGAATAAGTATCATGATGGGTAATACAACCCCATTATGGCTGCTGGGACTAAGCTCCCCTCATGCCATATACTTATTGTTTTCATCTTACACAATTACCAGGTGTAGTTTTTTGTACCCACTCCTGCTTCCAATGTCAAGATGATTTGAACCTCTACCCTTCCTGAAGCATCTACAATTAAATTGCCAAACATCTTATTTAATAGTCAGGGTGACCTTCAAATAATTCCTATTATCAAGCTCTTCCTCAAGGTTCTGGTGAGGGAATTATGAAGCCTATGATACATTAGGTCTTTTCACAGTTTAAAGGCAAATTCCAGAAGGGGACATGAGAGGTTTGGCACTATGAGTCCTACTCCTTTTTAGGACAATGTTTTGCCACATTCTTAACGAAAGTTATCAGAACCTTTCTAATATTAAAACCTCCCCTCCCTTTACTTCCTCCAGGACTGAGTCTCGACTGGTCTTTTTGTGAGATAAGTGTTACCCTTCTGCACAGATAGGACAAGTGTCTTATTCCCCTCAGCTTGGAGGAATACATCCAAACCAGTCCCAGTAGCCCCCGAATTGTGTTGATTGCTAGGATAGCTTTTCCTTTGAATTCTGCTGTCTACAACCCATTTGGCCAAGCTGAGACAGTCAGAGTATCAACTGTTAAAGAAGCCTGAATCTTCCCACTTCACATGAGTTTTCTTCCACTTGGACTTCCACAAAAGAGCATTTTTAATTGTGAGTATGACCCTTCTGGTCACATGTCAAGTTAAAACTTTCACTCAGTGGTTGTTTCCATACCACAAAATATAGCCTCCATGACAAATGAGATGTTAAAGGTTTCTCAGAGTATTATCTGACTTTCCAATTAGTCATCTGTATTATTTCTGAACCTAGATGCCCTCTTCCCCTAACCAGATAAGGGCCTCATTTGGGAGAATATTCCTACCACTTAAATGAGGTATTAGATTTTATAGAATCATTCCAAAACTTATTGATTTATGTGAATAAATGTTCCCAGAATGAAGATTTCCTCAGATTGCTAGGCCAGGCTCACTCATCTTTTGTCTTAGATTTCTCTTTTGTAAGAGACACTGTTCTCCTGTTCCATCCTCAAATAGATGGGAACCTCAAAGGAGTGTGATAGTTTCTGGTAGCTATTTGGTTTTCAAAAGCAAGCGAAGATCCTGACTAAATCATTTCCATTCTCTCCAGCATTTTCCTTGCTTGTCTCTGAATCCATTCATTCATATTATATGGTCATTAATGTTGAAGTTATAAATGATGGGCTATTCAGCTTATTTCCTCCCTTGAGCAGGTGCCCCTGGCTGCCAGGGAGGTAAAGACCAGCACACAAAAGTCCTAATTCTTCATCTATTGATTCTACCATTGAATGAAAAGAGATGTGATATGGCCAGGTAATGTCTTTGCTGTGGACAACTCACAGTGCTTGATTTGGAAAGAAAAGTTCCCTATACAGAAGGAGTTTGTACCCCAAAGAGAAAAATATAAATTTCTGTTCAGAGTTATTAATAACAGGTTCTAGACCAGGAAAAGTCATAACTTAAATATCAACTAGCTTAAGTATAGTGCTTTGAGAGCACACATCCAACCATGACAGAAGGGGCTACTACAGTCAGTTTGTGCTGAGGTATTAGAGGATTGTCCACTTTCTCTCAGCATTCCCAGTGGGATGTGAGTATGTACATCCCATAAATAAACTTATTGTCTATCCAAGATGTATCACTTATATTCTATTCCCAAGATGCCTGCAATATTCAAATACTCAGTTTTCCTGGTGGGGGAATTCTGCTCAAGCATTACCACCATCAATCACCTCCTATCAACAACTACTCTCTTAATTAGATGAGGCCTGAATTCACTTAGTTGATATACCAATATGCCAGTAATATGCTTGACAGTATGTAATATCTGATGCCTCTGAAAAGTGATGTATAACCATATGAGCATAGACTGGATCTGCATTATGCTCAATACTTTTCACATGTCCAATTGCTGTGAAGCTTTTAATATACAGATATTCAGTTTGACCAGTGGAGGAATTTCACCTAGGCATTTCTCCTTTCCATGTATCTTTCTGCTCTTCTTAATTGCCGAGAGCTTGAGTTGAAGCAATAGTCTAGCAAGTATGACCCAAACAAGGATATTTTTCAAAAGCAGGTAGAACTACAGTTAAACCACAATGTTTATAAAGCTGTGCTCTTTAAACTTTTTCTAACTCATGAGAAATTTTCACCTCAGAAATTTTTATGTAACCCCAGTATATAAGTACATAGAATAGTTTACAAATCAAACATTTATTAGTAATAAGTCACAAAGAAATTTATTTTAAAACAATTCTTTGGTATACATATAATTTTACTGTTCTATAAAGACAAAAGCAAACTTGCATACTGATGAAATGGATGTGCTTGTTTATTTTTTACATAAAGAATTAAATCTTGGTGGAATATTTCATATGCAGGACATAGAACATCTTCAACATTTTTCAAATTTAATTGATATTTTTATTGTATAAATACATAGTACAAAATGACAGAAGTGTGTTTGGGGCCATTTCAGAAATCATTGGAAATTCTGTCCTAATCCCAAACCAAAATTCATTTAATGATTTTTAGGACACCGATAACTCAGCAAATTCTTCCTGAACTTTTAATGGCAGATGAATGACATTTTTTATTCCAATTGAATATGGTTTATGAACCCAACTTAGTTTTTTAGAATCAAAATTTGAAGGGAAGTATTTCTGAGATTGTGTCTCCAAGGCACTTCAGATAATCAGTTATAACTCTTACAATTAAATCTTTGGGGAAATTATTTTCAATTATAAAATCATCTGTAGCTATAAACATTTCTAAAGAACCATTTCCCACGCTATTCTTCCATGTTAACTTTTTTTAGTAAGACTTTCAGTTTTATCTTTTAACATATATGTTACAATTTTTTCTTTGAAGCAAGCGACTTTTTAAATCATTGAGTTTTTCAAAAATATGTGAGAACCGTTTTGAAAGCCATAAGTCATGAAAAAAATTAACAGAATTGGATTTCTGCTCAGTCAAAAATATAACAACTTCATCTTTCAATTTCAATAATCCGTTTAAACTTTGCCTTCTTGAGAGCCACATGATTCAACACATTTTATTTTTCTTGTCAGTTTAAGTGTACTACAACCTGATAGTGAAGACTGCCACATTGTCATCAGTATTTTTAAATCAGTATTTTTAACTCCTCTGTCCAAATTTAGCCACTTATTTATAACTGCAAAATATTTTGTCCTAAAATACAAATAAATATTGCTAATAATTTCTCAAATAAATGCTCACTTTCATTTATGAAATTATATTTGTCCATGCTTAATTTTTAAAAATTGATGCTTACACTTAGATATATATATAGCGGTAATGGTGCAGAGATATTATTAAAGGGCTTTTGTCTACTTGCTACAATTAAACACATTTTTGTAAAACGAGATAACAGCAATTTTTAAAATCAAATATTCCAACACAATACAATACAAATATATACTAATTTGATACTTACATGCTGAGGAATGATGGTAGGAAAATATTAAGTCTTTATTTTACATTATTTAAACTATTGTGTTTCTGTAAGAGCAGAAAACTTTGTACAGGAAAAACACTACAATTCATAACATACGATAGTCTCAAATCTGAACCGAGGTGTTTCTGGCAGCATTTGTTGGCTTTGCACGGCACGATGGCATGCACACTGCAAAGTGACATGTTGTGTGTTCAGAAACAAGACTGCAGTGAAGTGGCATGATACAATGCAGACAAGTGCTGCTAGAAACACCTCTGATTCATTACTCATTTGATTTTGAATTAATTTTTGGTTGTTGTGTGTTCAGAAACCTACTGTTGCCAAGTTTTTCATGACTCCCACATTCAGTTACACGACCCCATGTGGGGTTGTGACCCACAGTTTAAGAAGCACCTAACTGGGTGTTGCTAAGTTTCCAGGAAAATTGTAAAAACTTAGTCCCATGGCGACTCAGTGAAGTCATTCAGCCAGCAGTTACTGGCCATAAATCTTAACTAATGCAAAGTTGTCTGCATTTTTAGATTAGGCAGGCTGGAGTCCTATGCAGGAATTCTTTAGCACAGTCTAACAAAGACTATCTACCCAAACATGAAAACATACACCTTCAAATGCTACATGAGCAGCATAAACTTGATTAAATTGAGCCTAATTTCATAACAATAATTTTCCAACTCCAGTCAGGTGAGGTATAGGCTTCTAGCCTCACCGTTTCTAGGTGGAAAGCTATTTGCCCATTGTTTCCAGCAGCATGGCACCTATCCCCTATAAGTTTGGGAAATCAAGACAGTTTTCTTACCCACTTTCCCTAAGGAGGAATTTGAGTGAATGGTAGCCACATATATGAAACAATAAGATAAAGTTAAAGTGTCCAGAAACTTTGGCTTAGGGTTACTATTGCTCACTTCCCTAAGCGAACCCCAGAAAGTACAAAGTAATAGGACCATGCTAGACAAGAAGAGATGGATGCAAAGAATCCCTGGAGAGTTGACACATCAGAGGGAAAAAATGATTGTTTTTATATCTATAATTTTATTGGGAAGAAAAGGTAACTAACATAGCTATATCTTGTGTCTAAACTCAAGATCCAGTCCCTAACTAAAAAGGACCTTAACTCTGAGGCATGAAATGGGTATATCGGAGAGGACGTTTAGGGAATCAAGATGAAGTTGGAGTCACCTAATTCTCCAGCCACCATTACAGGCTACCTATCCTGTAGCCTAAATTCACTCAAAGGCAGGACTAGAGGGTAGCTATCTAATGGAAATGCAGGATGAGAGAAATTATACACAAAATGAGACCCAAAGATAAAATGAATAAATAGCTCCTAAAGGAGCATCCATAACTATACAAGAAATTACAGCGCAGTATTGTATAGAGGACATTGTCAGTCCACAGAAAAGCCTCAATTAAGATCTGGTGCCTAGTGAAATAAGGAATGCACCTCATCAGCACTGATGACCATGTCTTTAAATGACTTCATTTTAGTCTTCTTGGGACCCTGTTAACTGTCAAGTAACTGAGAAAGTGATTGTGGAAATCTGCTGCATTGTAGGAACAGAGAGCCCCAGAATGTACTCCTTGGTGGTCTCACTTGACTATAAATATATTACAGGAATAGTTATTTTGTGTAATTGGCTTTTTCACATTTTTAAGTTTCCTAACCTAATTGTTAGAGCCATGCTAACTGCCTGCGTGAAATGGAAGTTTTTAGAACTCTATGGTGGCCTGATGAAGTCTTTTAGCCAGAAGTTACCAGCCTGTGTCATGTCTGATCTTAAACCCTGACTGATCGAAAGTTGATTGCATCTTCAAAGGCAAAATAGAGTCCTATGAAGGGATTCTTCATCTCAGGACTTTCTGAAAAAGACTCTGAGCCCAGAACTGAAAGCACTCACATTTCAATAACTTAAATCCTGAAACTCAGATGAGGAAAAGGGGATGCTAAAATTAACAACACATAAAGGATATGGAACATAATTTGCATAAATGTATCAGAAAAGAAAGTTTGCTATTAAATCAGAGTATTAGTAGGTTGTTTGAAAATCTCGGTACTATGGTTGGTTTATCAATTGGAGCAATATTGCAAGTTTTGGATGACTAGTCTTAACAACATAGACCACATTCTCATTTTTCTGATTTTTCTCTTTCCCCTTTTGAGTTCATACAATATTAAAATTATGTACAGTCTTTAGCTTAGATTGCAAACCAATGACAGGATATGAATTGATTGGGTTTATCAGGTTTCAGAAACTTCGATTCCTAGAACATGTCATGGTCTTAAGGGAATTGCTGAATTTATTGTTGACTTTTCTTGGCTTTGCTTATTTTACTTTCTGGAGTTAGTTTGTGCTTATGTTATATTTAGACTGCATTGTTTTTGTAAGACCCCTTGAACTTTGAAAAATAAGGACAAATGAGAAATAAAGGATAGTAATTCTTTCCCAAACTGGACCTGGAGGATGAGGTCGGCTTTAAAGGGTGGTACAAGTGTGAAGAGTGAACTGATGAATCAATGTTGGATGTCAGAAGAAGATGACTATTGTGATATGACGTTTGGAGTAGCCCATTAAGAACACTGTTACTATATAAAGGGTTTGAATAAGCCTAAAGACTTGGGGAGATGACTATGATTAATTCAATTGAAGAAAACCTGTTCCTCACCTTCAGTCCCCATCCCAGAATGTAACAAATATTTGATTGTTATGTTCTATATATAAATAGAACCAGGCGTGATGTTGTATAGGGAGTAAAGTAGATAAGAGTCATCGTCTGGGAATCAGGAAGACTGTTTAAGTCCTACCTTAGGCATTTACTGATTGTGTCACCCTGAGTAAGTCACTTTACCTTTCTCAGCCTCAGTTTTTATGCATATAAAATAAGGATAATAATAGCACCTACCTCACAAGGTTGTTGCAAAGATCAAATAAGATAATATATTTGTAAAGTGTTTTACAAAGTCTAGTGCATAAGTTAAATGTTAGTTATCATTAGCTATTACTTCTCTCTTGATACTAGACTTTATACAACCAGGGAATTTGTGAAGATAGGAAATATGTATGGATGACTGAACAAACCACTTACTTGACTTTAGCCAGGACAATAAGTCCTAGGAAAGAATAGTTCCTAGTGAGTCACAGATCTAAGTATATCCGAAGAGTAGGATATATTCAAACTTGTGGTCCCCAGTGAGTTATACAGACGTAGTTTTCTGTTTATTGATGAGTCAGGACCCCCTGGACTCAAAACTGCCTCCTTCCTTGGAAAAGAGACACCACTTCCATTGATCTGTAAAGTCTGAAGAGCTTGAAATATAGAAGATAAGTGCTTCTTTACTCTGAAGGGGGAAGCTGAAAAATCATTCCTAGCTAAGAGAGGCAGAATGGTGAAAGTATGCTAAATTTGACATCAGAGAACCAGGGTTCAACACCTTGCTCATAGGTGGTAACCTACAATGTGTGAGACTGAGCAACTCAGCTTCTCTCTGTCTCAATTTACTTAACTTTTAAAAAAAGACGGAGGGAGGAGTGGATGGTCTCTTCCAATTCTAAATCTTTGGTCCTAGCATGTGACCTAAGTTGACCAGAAATAGTAGGCAGAACATCAATATACGTTTCCCCTGGAATCTTTTCCTCAACCTTTCACAATTTTGTTTTAAATTTGACTGGGGACAAATATACAAATTTATCATTTTTAGGCACTAGCCAGGTGCTTAAGATTAACTCCCATGAGGTATTGTATCAAGAAGAATGTACCTGTGCCCTCCTTATGAGCTGTCTTTCCATGTGCAATGGTCTGAGATATATTTGGAGTGAAATCTCTATTTTATGATGGACTTGCAAAAAAGAAAATTAAAAATGGAATTACTGACCTCTATTAATATGGTAATCTGTGATTGTGGTCATTATGCCATGAAAAAGAAAAGAATGGGCAAATTATCATACAGGGCCTTGATGACTGCTGAGGGGTTTCGTATCTGGGCAAAGATGTTATTATTCTAATTTTGTGTATTATTGCATGCATAATTGTATTCTGTTGTAGAAAACAGAATACTATTATTCAAGTGTTTGTCACAGAAAACTGTGTTTCCTACGTATTGTGATGGGGAATATGAAAAGTATTAATGCCTACATTAATTAAATGTTAAGCTTATATGCACATATAATATCTAGGAGGAATTACTATTGCTGCACTGATAATATAAAGCCCTTATAATGTTCTTGATTGTGTATGATATCTGATGCCTCTGATAAGTGAGGTGTAGATATATAAACAACCTGATTCCATAACATTTATCACATGCTCCCTTGCTCTCATATTTATAATATTCAAATATTCCATTTGAGCAGTGGAGGAATTTCACCAACACATTTCTCCTCTCCTCCATACACCTCTCTTCCCTGCTCGATTGCCCCAGAGCCTGCGTTCAGACTGATGACCCAACAGTGTGACCCAAATGAGGATATTCTATAAGATCAAATTGCCCTAGAATGTTTCGACAAGTGGCTAAACTAGTGTTTGAAAAGATTAACTGACTGTTGCCACAGCTACCAGGAAAACTGTAAAAATTTGAGTCCCATAATAGCCTGTTGAAATCATTCAGCCAGCAGTCACTGGCCTGTGTGCTAGTGGTGCTTGGCCTTCAAGCTGACTATATCTTCAGAAACAATTAACATGGAACGACTATGCAGGGATTCTTCAACTATGATTATCCAAGAAAGCTGTCAATACAAGCTCAAAAGCGCCCATTTTACAAGGCCTTGTGAATAAAATCCTTCCATGCTGCATGGGAATGTAGAAAACCAACAATCTTGTTGCTGGTGGGAATATAGAATAAAGAAATTTGAGTAGAGAAGGCCATTTCAATCAGTCCTGTCAAGCCCTTTCCAGACTTAATCTAAAGTGATTTGTGTGGCACCAGGGGCATTATAAACGTTGAACAAAAAATGTCACCCCACCACCAGAAATCTCCTTTGAAGTTTTCCGAAGTGAAGCCCCTAGGGTAATTTGAAGAAACAGAGACTATTAGATTATAGACATTGTCATAGGAATGATGAAAGTTAAAAAACAATTTTCTAATCTCCTCTATCCTTGAATAAACCAATCATAAAAGGGGTTAGATGAGGTTAAACACAGGGTATATTTACTTTGGAGTCAGAGGATTGAAATGATGGATATCAATATTGACTCTACATATTTTTTTCTATGTGTCACCCCCTGTACCCTATCCACCAAGGGAAGAAAGGACCCAATCCAACCAGACTGCCTCATCCCACCATATTACTGATGACACTGACTGGATGATAATTTTTTGAAGCCTTTTTTAGCGCTAGATTCTAGAATTCTATGAATAGACAGCCATATGTATATAAGATATACCTTGTTCAAAATCTGAAATAGAGCTTAGAGCTCCTGCATCAGCTATTTTATGGTTACTCGCTATTTCCTTATTAGTTTTTCACCGTCAGAATTGACTCTGGAAACTCATGATCAGAATTAGATGTAAATATTATTATAAATTCAGTTGCAACCTTGTTTTGCAGGCCTCAGGCCCAAGTCATATAGTATGCTGAGGGGGTAGAACTGAGACCAGCAACAGAAAAAAATAGTTCAAAAGACAGACTTAAAAACACTTTTGAGCTTCTCTAGATAGTCGGTTGGGGTTGCATCACAAATGAGTTGAACATAGTACATCACAGCTAAAGTGTTGACCAAGCAGCTGCTATTAGTAGATGACAACAGAGGACCCAAAAAGGTCACTTAGCAGCACTAGCTGATGTCAGCATAGAACAATACAGTGGAGCTGCCCAGAAGAAAGAAGAGATCCCCAGACGAAGCAGCTCTACAGACAGAACAGAGAAGAGAACCCTGCTGGTTAATCAGAGACAACAGTGTACTCTATGACATCACCAGAAGACAATAGTAGCTCAACAGCACCAGAGGGTGTGATTTACCATAACTATTATTGTTCCTCTGTTACCTACGTTCCTTGTAGGTGGCCCTCATTGACTTGCTCCCTACAGGAAATGTACCCCACTGTATATGGGAGCTTTTACTTGACTTTCTATACCACTGTATACTATTTGATTCAAAATATTTTTCTTTGTATGTTTCAAAGCAAGCATATCAGAAATGAGCTATGGTTATTAGTATATGGTGACCCACAAAGTGCTTCAAATGCTGTAGAGGGCCTATGGGGTGGATGGATTCTTTAAGAGGGTAGAAGGGTGAACTGAACAAATTTTGAGGGCTCTTCCACAGCTAGAGGGTACAATTCAATTGATTTTAATTTTAGCAATCAGACAGTCATTTGTGCACAGTGTATATTCTACTCAGTCTAAAACAGAACTTGTAATGTTTTCACCTGTTTTACACTTGAAACTTCCTTATTAATTGTTTACTACCCAGATCAATTTGGTAAACTTCTCATAATTATATGTAGAAATTAACATTTTCAATTGCAACTTTGCCCTGTAGGCCTGAGGCTGAAGTCACATAACAAGCTGAAGAGAGAAAATCTATGCCCAGCAAGAGATTAAGCAATTCAGAAAACAAACTTAAAAATTGCAGAGTTTCTGTAGCTAACTGGCTGGGGTTTGCATCACAAAAGAGCTACATATAGCCACATTGCAGTTAAAGAAACAACCTAGCAGCTACACTACATTAGGGTGCAGAAGAGGACCCAAAAAAAGCCATAGAGCTGCCAAAACCAGCAGATGGTAGCAGATAACAATGAAGCACAGATGCCCAGCAGAGAAAAGATTCCCCAGCAGGGGGAAAAAAAAAAACGGCAAAAGAGGATCCTAAAGCTGAACTGATTATATCACCAGAGGACATAGGTGGCTCAGCAGCATTAGAGGTATGAGGTGATCTGGCCACACATACACCATAGCCACAAGGGTCCCCTACTTAGTTGTCTAAAAATTTGTGTTTCCTGGTCACCTGTGTTCTGTGTATATGCTCCCACCTATAGTGTGGTAAAGGAGAATGTATCCCAGGGTATATAAGGGACCTTTCTTTTCACTTACTTTGTTATGCTGTTTGGAAGAAAAAAAATGTCTTTTGCTGGGGTGGCTAGGTAGCTCAGTGGATAGAGCATTAGCCCTGGAGTCAGGAGGACCTGAGTTCAAATCTAGCCTCAGACACTTGACACATTTATTAGCCATATGACCTTGGGCAAGTCACTTAACCCCAACTGCCCTGCCTTCCCCCCTCCAAAAAAAGCACAAAAAAGAAATGTCTTTTGCTTTTAACTAACGGGTCCCCAGTTTACTTAGCAAAAAAAAAAAAAGCCATATTAGTGGGTAATTTTGAGCTATGTTTTTGAATGTATGCTGAACCACAAAGTGCCTCAAATATGGGGTAATATTCAAGGAGTCCCCTTGTGAGGGGTCCAAGATGTACCCAGTCAGTAGACTCATTTTTTTACATTTATAAATTTATACGTGTATATATATATATATATATATTGAGTTTCTAATAAAAATTTTTCAGATTCTAAGGTGAGTTCACTCATTACTTTGAATATAGAAACCTAATAAGAATTAATAAACCAAAACTGTGGGAGCTACTATGATTGATAACAGCTTTTTTGATGATATTTTACAAATATGTAATTTATATTTTAAAAAATTTATAAATATATATAATTTATATTTATATACTATATAT
>CM053583.1:60420328-60460518 GCA_028627135.1 Pseudochirops cupreus | reverse complement strand
GAATGTGCAATCAAATTAAAATTTTAAATAGCCATCAAAGAATAATATTTTGTAGTCTCTGCATTTTTCAGTTAGTTATGTGATTAAAAAGTCATCTGTTGTAGATATTGTTTTCAAAATCCCACTTATTCCTTTCTCAAACCTTCATCCAGGATACTCTCAATGCACATGTAAATTATTCTCAAAGATTAAGTAGCTATGAGAAATGAGGCATATGGATTGAGTTAATATTTTCTTGATTATCTTTTATGGTGGTAATAATTTCTGAAATAATTTCCAGGCTTTAGGCATCTTCCTGTCTTTTGGATACCTTGAGAAAGAATTCCTTCAGTAGTCTCAAAATTGTGTAACCTACTGAATGGAATTCCTTGTTCTATATTTACTGTCCTTTGTTTTCTTTACTGTCATTTCTGCTTCCCTATGCAAGTACATGAGTGACTGTGATATTATAGTCCAAATATTGTGGTTTCATTGTCACTCACGGAAAGAATGAACAATATAGGAATCTTGACAGATCTTTTCCATTTTCATCTATTCATTGATCTTCTGCTTTTGCCTTTTAATACACTTTAGGGTTTTTTTTCCTAATGGTTCTTAGTGTATCATCTTGAAATATTTCTCATAATCTTGAACCTGGCTCCCCTATAAGATTTTGATCTTATATATTTCTTTTAGTTGTCTATGTGTCTTGGATATAAACCCTTACCCAAGAAAATTTGATGTAAATTTTGTTTTCACCTTTGATCACTTGTCTTTTTTTATTTTTGAAGTATTCATTTTGTTTATGCAAACATTTTTCAATTTTATGTAATTAAAATTATTTGTCTTTTGTAATTACACTCTATCACTTGTTTGGTTAAGGATTCATCTTCTACTCATAGCTGGGAAAGTATTTTCTTCTTTCCTTCTAATTGTTTTATGTTATGATCTTTAATATTCAGGTCTTGCATGGATTTCCAGTTTATGTTGAATGTAATGTTAGTCTAAGACCAGCTTCTGCCAGACTGCTTTCCAACAGTTCTTATCAAAATGGAACTACTTCCTAAATAATATATATTTCCAAGTTTTTCAAACAGTGAGTTATTGAATTTAATCTTCTCCCTTGTCTAATATGTCACATTGATTTTCTTTTCTTCTTTTAACCAATGGTAAGTGGTTTTGACAATTACTGCTTTAAAATATAGTTTGAGGTTTGGAAGTGCTATTGCCCCTTCATTCCTGCCTTTTTCCTTTTTAATTATTTCCCTTGATATTCTCTAATGAATGTTATTATTTTATTCAGCTACGTAAAGTATCCCATTGAAAATTTGATTGTTGTAGCATTAAAATTGTAAATTAGCTTTGATAGTAATATAATTTTTATTACACTGACACTACCGTTAGCACTGAGTATACCACCAGTATATGTGTATATTTGCTTCTATTCTGCACCTATTGTGATAATCCTAAGGTTTGGGATTCCTCTATATCTTACAAATGTTCTAAAATTCCAAATTAGTGTGTTCTTGGCTACTATTTCTTTGCTCTTTCTAGGCTCTTTTAGTCTCCTCATGGTGAAAATTTACATGCATTTCTGAGGAAGTAGTGATAGTATCAATATCTGTTCTTTTTGCTTTGGACTGATCAAGTATGATTGTCTGAATTGTCATTAAGCCAATGGTCCACCATTCAAGAAGAATGCCATGTGCTGCCCAAAGGGAGTACAGTCTGAGAATTGCTACAGGTTGATGTCTGCCTCCGGGAAAAGTTGAGAGGATGAACTTGTGTAGGAAATTATGTGTAATGGAATTTAAAAAACAGGACTGGAGTATTAGGAGGAGACTGCTCGAGACCTAGTTCTATAACTATCATTTAATTTGCTGTGTTATCCCGGACAAGTCACTTCCCTACACTTGGCCTCAATTTCCATGTAAAGTGAAATTATTGAACTACAATGTCTTGAAGGTCCCTTCCAGCTCCAAAAGCCTATTATTCAAAGTCTCTTCCAGCTCTGGCATTCTATGTCATCTCTTCTAAAGAACTTCAGCCTCAACATTCTGTGGTTCTAGAATGGAACAATCCATAAGATATATCTTTATTTCATCTTTTCCTTGTCTCCTATGCCATATTCCAAGGACGAGGCAGAAACTCTTTCAGCTTTGACCTCAATATTCCATGCACAATCATCAGATTATGGTAACAGAACCTGGGCCAGGGTAAAGGCCTCTGGACAAATGGAGCCCCTGAGACGTCAGCCCTTTCTCTGTCGCACCCAAAACCCTTCAGCTTCATTTGCAAATCACCCTCATTTTGTTTCTGTTCTGGTGTCCATCACTAGGACTGACAGTAACATAATCCTCCTCCTCCTCTTCAGTAAATATTGGTTTCAGTGAAACCATTTGACATAAGCTACAATATTTCATCAGCCTACAGAAGTCAGATCAGAGGTTAGGGGAAGATTGGACTGCAGAGGAAGCCTGCCCTGTCACACACCCTCCCACATATCCTTGGCCACCCATTACTCTGTCAACAAGAATGGCAGATGTTATGTGGAAACTGTTTGTTTTCAACTCCAATTCTATCTCTAGCTGACTATACCTTGAGTACTTCTAGGTCTTTTTTTCAGAGTAAATGAATAGTGGAAGAAAGAAAAAAAGGCAAATCCAGTTATACAATATTGCTCCATTGGGGATTAAATTACACTCTAAAATTCAAAGATGATATTATCTTTGGGACTGATTACAAATTTCTAAATATCTAAGATGATTTTATCATCCTAAAATTCTAATATGATCTTCTAATCAAAATATATAAAGATTCCAAAACTATTCTCAGATTCTCAGGAGGCAGGATCCTTTTGACTCAGTTTTAAATTGTGCTGCCTCCTTTCTAAACAGGAAATTTTGCCACATAGTTATTTCTGAGCTTGGTTTTTGGTGCCCTGTGAATAATGGGTAACTTTGCTACCTTATTGTTTGTTAAATATAACTCTTGCTTGAAATCAAAATTCTCCCCTCTAAAAGCTTATGTCAGGTCAGTCTGTGCCCTTGATGAGACAGTCTTAGTATCACCATAACTGTGTCCCTCTTTTTCCTTTCATAGCCAATTTCTATAATCAGGGCAGGTGAACAGTGGAAGTTTTATCATTGTAATACCAATTTGTTACCTAATAGATTAATATTAAAACATCTGAATTACTATAATAGAATACAAGTAGGAAAATATCTTACTATTTTAATCTAAAGTTGTCAATTTCATATTGAACAATTAGTTAAATGAGTTCTTGGGCTTGTCATACACTTGCTAGTCATTATATATTCACATACAAAATTAGGTCCCTGAAGTATCTCATTCTTTCAGGGAGGTATGGGGATAATATCCTCAAAAGGGGGGAATAAGATAAAGATGTAAAAGTTTTCAAATTAAATGGGGTAGTAAACTTTGAGAAAGCAACAGAATCATACTGTTTTCTCTAAGAACTAGGATAGCTATTCAAAGCTATTGATATAAATCTATAGGTTTATAGGTTTCTATATCTATCTATAACTATTTATAGATAGGTACATACATACACATACATATACATACACACACACACACACACACACACATATATATATATATATATATATATATATCCAAATGTTTCTTATAGGATATACAGGCTTTGAGTATGTTTTAGTAACAAGTCCTCAAAATTAAAGATTTTATTGCACTAAACATTTGTTTACATATAAAGTTAAATTATTTTCCTGTTTTTAAGCCTCTGTCTGATACTATTAAGAGACAGAAGGCTCATTTTCCAAATCAAGCCCTCATGAATCTTTTTTAAGATTCTTTCTTCACTCTATTGATGACAATGTCCATATCAGGTACAGGAATTAGGTAATGATAGAAACAGTAAGTGGTATATAAAAACTAAAATTCTCTAAAGTTTTAGGTAAATTATGGGTTCCTAATTTAATGTTCTCATAGCTCGGCTATTAATAGGACTAGAACCATAAGACTTGAGCAGGTTTTCACCATATGAACTAGTTACTAGAAAACCAAATTTAGTGCATTATACTAACACGTATTGAGTTTTGTTACTGACAGATTTTTAGCAGAATTATCTAGGAACCTCTGCAAATGACTTGGAACCAGAAAAGCAAATCTACTAGCAGGAGCATACTTCAGAGCTGCCCTGAGAAGGAGACCTATTCCAAAATGTCCAAGGGAAAATGTTTCCAGGGACTAGATAATTACCAGGGACATCTGGAACTCACAATGAAATGTGATGATTAAATGGACATTGAGAGTGGTTGCAAAGGTTGCAAAGAATCTTGATGTTATTTAAAATTGATCATCATTATTGTATTGCTTCAACTTTTTGTTTCATGGTGCTTACTTTTGCTGAATTTTCATGGTTCCCTTGATGGCATGTAAATTTCCCTTCTCAAATTAGTCCATAGTGAGCTCTCTTAGTTTGATCTGTTGCCTGACTTAGTTTACCTATGGAATCTATTTAACAAGGTTTGTCACCTTAGGAGATAGATGAGATTGTACTCTTTGTGCCTCTTACCCCACTCCTTTGATGCCCCTTATGGTACACTAACATTCTGTCAAAAAATCCCTAATAGATAAAGCGTTTAAATAAGCAACCCTGGGAGCTAAGAACCCTAAGATCAAAAGGGGGAAATGTTGGGGGGCAGAGCCAAGATGGCGGAGTAGAAACAGGACTTCCACACGGCTCTGGCTTCCACCTCCTCCAATATATGTAAAAAAAAATGACTCTAAACAAACTTAAGAGCCACAGAACCAACAACGTGACAGAAAGAAACAAATCTCCCACTGAAGGAAGCCCAACAGACAAGCAAGAAGCATTCATCACAGCACACTGGGAGATGAGAGCAGTCCCACCTGAGCTGCAGTTTTAGCCCCAGGGTGCCCCCGACCAGCCGCTGCTGGAGCAGACCTAACAAGAGTTAATCACCAGTAGCTGTAGTGGTTTCCAGACTTCTCAATCCACAAACGCCAAAGACAAAGTGAAAGGTTAGTATGGAACATTTTTGGAACAGGGGGAGTACAGCCTGGCTGCTGCGCCCCCCTCCCCCAGAGAGAAGTGGCAAAGGCGCAGCGGCTGTGCCACATGGCTGCTTCAGAGCTCCTGCCCTGCAGATTGTAGGGGGACCAAGCGACCATTCAGAGGTTAATTGCTCCTGCTTTGACCTGCTTGGTTATGGATTGAGATCTTGGGTGGTGGTCCTGGGGTGTGTGACCAAGGAGCTAGAGCATGTGAGGCTGTAGAGAGGGCACCCATCTAATAGCTGTGGCAGCTGGAAAACCCCAGCAATTTGGGACATAGCTCTATCCATTCTGGAAGCAGAGTTCTACCATGGCAAAGAGCTCAAAAATCTAGTGATTGGCTGCCAATATGATCAAGCACAGGAAGAACAAACAAACAATAAAATCCTTTTTGGGGGACAAAAAGGATCAAGGCATGGAACAGGAGGAAGACATTGAAGTCAGAATTCCTGCATCAAAAGCCTCCAAGAAAAATATGAACTAGTTACAGGCCACGGAGGAGCTCAAGAAGGATTTTGAAAATTAAGTAAGAGAAGTGGGGGGAAAATTGGGAAGAGAAATGAGAAAGATGCAAGAAAATCATGAAAAGAGAGTCAACAGCCTGCTAAAAGAGATCCAAAAATACCCTGAAGAAAATAACACCTTAAAAAATAGACTAACTCAAGTGGCAAAAGAGGCCCAAAAAGCCAATGAGGAGAAGAATGCCCCAAAAAGCCAAATTTGACAGATGGAAAAGGAATTTCAAAACATCACTGAAGAGAATAACTTCTTCAAAATAAGACTGGAGCAACTGGAAGCTAATGACTTTATGAGAAATCAAGATACTCTAAAACAGACCCAAAAAATGAAAAAACAGAAGGCAATGTGAAATATCTCATTGGAAAAAACACTGACCTGGAAAAATAGATCCAGGAGAGATAATTTAAAAATTATTGGACAACCTGAAAGCCATAATCAGAAAAAGAACCTGGATGCCATCCTTCAAGAAATTCTCAAGGAAAATTGCCCTGATGTTTTAGAACCAGAGAGCAAAATAAGGGTTGAAAGAATTCACCGATCACCTCTTTAAAAAGATCCCAAAATGAAAACTTCTAGGAATATTATAGCCAAATTCCAGAGTTCCCAGTTCAAGGAGAAAATACTGCAAGTAGTCAGGAAGAAACAATTTGAGTATTGTGAAAACACAATCAGGATAACATAAGACCTAGCATCTTCTACATTAAGGGATCAAAGAGCTTGGAATATGATATACTGGAGGTCAAAGGAGCTAGGACTGAAACCAAGAACCACCTAGCCAGCAAAACTGAGTATAATGCTTCAGGGGAAAATATGGTCATTCAATGAAATAGAGGACTTTTAAGCATTCTTGATGAAAAAACCAGAGCTGAAGAGAAAATTTGACTTTCAAATATAAGAAGCAAGAGAAGCATAAGAAGGTAAACAGGAAAAAGAAATCATAAGGAACTTATTAAAGTTTAACTTTTTACATTCCTACATGGAAAAATGATCATTGTAACTCATAAGACTTTTCTCAGTATGAGGATAGCTAAAGGAAATATATATGTATGTATATGTATACATACATATGTGTAGGAGGATGTATGTGTATATAAATATATATGTGAGTGTGGGCATTTGTATGTTCATGTATACATAGACAGAGGGCATAGGATGAGTTGAATATGAAGGGATGATATCTAAAAAATAAAATTAAGAGGTGAGAGAAGAATTTATTGGAAGAAGGAGAAAGGCAGAGATAGATTGTGTAAACTATCTCACATAAAAGAGGCAAGAGAAAACTGTTACAATGGAGGGGAAGAGCAGGAAGGTGAAAGGGAATGGGACAACCTGATCCTTATTGAATTTGGCCTAAGGAGGGAATAACATATGCATTCAATCGGGTATCTTACCCTACAGGAAAATAGGAGGGTAGGGGATAAGAGGGAGAAGGGTAGAAGGGAGGGTAGATTGGGGGAGAGGGTAGTTAGAAGTAAACATTTTTGAAAAGGGATAGAGTCAAAGGAGAAAATAGAATAAGTGGGGGGGCAGGATAGAATGGAGGGAAATATAGTTAGTCTTTCACAATATAACTACTATGGAAATGATTTGGGTAATTACATATGTACAATCTATATTGAATTGCTTATCTTCCCGGTGGGAGTGGGTGAGGAGGGAGGAGGGGAAAAGAATCTGGAACTCAAAGTTTTAAAAATAAATGCTTAAAAAATTGTTTTTTTAAGTGGAACTGGGAAATAAGATATACAGGTACTGTGGTATAGAAACCCATCTTGCTCTACTAGAAAGTTAAGGGGATGAAGGGGGAGGATATAAGAGAGAATAGATTGGGGGAAGGACTATTCAGTAGGTTTGCTATTTTGGGGTGGGGGGGAGGGGAAAGATAAGGAGAGAAAAAATTATAACTCAAAATCTTATGGAAATGAATGTTGAAAACTAAAAATAAATAAATATTTTTTAAAAATTTTAAAAGGGGGAAATGTTACATTAAAAATAGCATGATTAATTCCATTTTGCCTTTATCCACCATTTTGAAAAGTTAAGGTCCAACTTCTTATAAATCATGTGATTAAAGGAAAATCCCAAGATGAGAAAGTCACAAGACTACCCCACCTCTCATCTCAGTGTCTCCAGATCCCCTCCATTAGTAAAGAACAAGGCAGTTCAGTCCCTATATCCCATTTTTTTACTCCTTTAACTGAGTAGAAATCAAGGTTCTGGGTTCTCATGCAGACTGAGAGTCTTGGACCCAATTGTTTCTGCAACTTCATGAATTGCTAAATAAATTGTTGTCCAAATATAACTATTCCATATCTTTATTCCCTTGTAACAGGGTCCCCAGGAAAGGACCTTGGTATGGAAAGATTTGGGCTGCTGCACTAGCCCAGTAGTGGTTGGGTTTCTGCTGGTTATTGCTCTGATAGCAGGGGTGTTCTGTCAACCATGTTCTCTATGAACATATCCTCAGGGAAAAGAGTAGTCAGTGTCACCCCACTTTGATAACCTGCCAGAACTACTCCACATGGTCTTGAAGAGCTTCCTTTCTCAAGAGCAGGTTGGAGACAAGGAGAAGGGCAGCTTCTCAGGCTCATAAGAACAGGGCTTCAGGCCTTCAGTTGTCCCTCAGCTTCCTTGGGGACTGGCCGAGGATCTGGGTATAGGGAAGACCTTGAAAAAAAAGTGGGATGCATTTCACTCTGGACTGTCCTTTGGGTTCATCTTCCAACAAACATTTATCCAACAGGATACAACTTACACAGTGTTCTGACTCCTCTCCCCGGGAGGCACTTCATAACTCTCTTAATTCACAGAACATCAAGGATAGTTGAGTGCTTAGAACATAATAATAACAGTACTTGAAATTTATGTAATATTTTAAAATTTACAAAATTCTCTGCACATATTTAGTTGACTGACTGATTCATGTCACTGGATAATGTAACATGGAATGACACCATTGAGTACAACCTTAGAGGTAACCTATCACAGGCCCTCATTCCTTACTATTGAGAAAACTGAAGTCCAAAGAAGGAAGAAGTATATCCAAAAACACCCACACAGTACATCGGTGGCAGAACCAGATCAACAACAGAAGACTTCTGATTCCCAGTGCAGCAGTCCTGACACCATGCCATCCTGCTTCCATGTGACATTGGGCACTTAACCTCCTGGGCCTCAGTTTCCCTGTGTGTGACTCAGGCAGCCTCGATGCTGATGATCCTAAGACAAGTTTTCACAAGGCTTCATGAGGTCCTTCTCAAGGCTGGGAAGGACTGGAAATCTCACTCTATGCCCTCTACTCACTCTGCTCCAGTCAGACTGAATGAACTGAACCCATAAATGTTTCATACTTTCCAGTCTCTAGCCTTTGCATATACTTTTCCCTGTGTCTGGAATGTCATTTTCCGATTTTCCCTTTTGCCTATTAAAATCACCTTTCCCTTAAATCCCAATTCACATACCAACTTACCCATGAAGTTTTCCTTCATCTGCATTCAGACACCCATAGCTCTTTGTATATACTTCTCTAAAGCCTGTATCATGCCATGCTTTGCCATACAGACATTTGTGTGTGCATATAGTCCTCATATAGATAATAATATCCTAGAGGGAAAGAACCATATGTTGTAAAAAATATATATATACATGTATATATAAAATTCCTCCTAGCACTGAGAATTGCGTTCTACATGCATTAGGTGATTAATATAAAATTATCAAATTTTACTGAATAGCATTTATTAAATATACACTTATACATACATATATACATATGAAACAGCATGTCACAGTGGATAGAAAACTTGATTCAAAGATGTAGGCTCAAGTCTCACATACTCCAGGCTCATCTAACACATACTGACTGTGTGACCCTCAGTTAAGTCTCTTGATATCTCAATGCCCCCAGATAATTCTCTAAGACTGTAAATTGCAGGGAAATATGCCAATCTACATTAGAGGGAAAGGAAGTAGTTTCAGTAGAAGAAGTTCCTCACTGAGAGCTTCCTATACTTAGTGAAGTCACATGTCAAGTTAAAAATATTTTTGTTGTTGTTCAGTTGGTTTTCAATCGCATCCGTCACTCATGACCCCATTGGGATTTTCTTGGCAGAGATACTTTAGAGTAGTTTGCCTTTCCTTCTCCCCCTTATTTTACAGATGAGGAAACTGAGGCAAACAGGGTTAATTGACTAACCCAGGGTCACCCAGCAGGTAAGTTTCTAAGGCCAGATTTGAATTCAGGTCTTTCTGACTCCAGGCCTGGTGCTCTATCAGCTAATGCTCTATCCACCAAGCTGCCTACATGGATGTGTGATATACTATCAATAATCATAGTATCTTGAGCTCATTGTTGGAGCTCAAATGAACCTTAGAAAATAGAACATAAAATGACAGAATTAGAGGGGGCCTTATCATATAGGATGTCAGAGCTGGAAGAAACTCAGAAAGATCAAATGTTAGAGCTGGAAAGTACCCTAAGCCACTTGTTATATAGATAGGGAAAACCACAGTTTGAAAGAGACTTTCTTATCCATTAGCTTATCTGAGCCTCCCATCCTCCTGGGAGGCAAGTAAGTCACCCCCTAAGCTTCATTTTATAGATGAGGAAACCAACTCTCAGGGAAGGAATATAGCAGAGTTGGGATTCAGACATAGAACCCCAGTCTTCTGATTCAAAGTACAATGTTTTGTCTCTACATCATGCTGCCCCAATGCTCTGTGCTATGGAGATTACCAATTGAAAAAAGATACCAGCTCTGTCTTCAAGAAACCAGGCTACTACGAGAGCCCAGGGCCTCTAGTGATGTTCTCTCAGCTATAAAATAGAAAACCCTATCCCCATTTTAATTCCATTCCCAAGGAGTCCAGGACAGACTCCTTTGGAAGAAATACCCAATGGCAGTGCCTTCAGGATTTATAGGATGATTTACATAGACATGGAAGGGACTTTAGAGGCCATGTAGTCTGAATGTCCCATTTCACAGATAAGGAAACTGAGGGACAGGGGTTTAAGTGTTTTGCTTAGGGTCACATAGTTAAAATTTAAAAGATTTTTTTAATCTTTAAAAGATTAAAGAACGATTCAAGCTTGGGTTTTCCTGACTCCAAGTCCAATGATCATGTGGTACCTCAGTTGCCGGTAAGTTGCCGGTAAGTGACCCATCACCATGAAGACCACTTTTACTACTCCCATAAGTATCTAATTTACATAACCCCAGCTTGAGTTCGTCCTATAAAAAAGAAAACTCTCCGTGCTTTGTGGAGATGACTTAGGGATTTTTAGCCTTCTGTTTAAAATTTAAAACAAGGTTATTGTAGGAGATGGGTTCTGAATTTGTCAAAGAACCATTTTGAGCTGATTTTCTAGAGTTGTTTTAAGAATTCAATACAGGCTTGCTCCCAATTTCATTTTCCTCCCATTTCTACAATGAATAAAAGAGAATTTGATCCTATGAACGTATCAGCCCAAAACTAACTGGCCCTGATGTGATTTGACTCGAGACGATGACCCCAATTCTCACTTCCAGTCTGCACTGAATCATGTGCGTGATAGAACTTGCAGGCAAGCCTGGCAAGCAAGATGTGGAGCCCTCCCTGCTTCCTAGAGATTACCAGTAGTAACTCATGAGGGATAAAAAGATGGTATGTCTCCTGATTTCCAGGCCTCCATTCTCTCCCTTTACTCAACTACCAGATGCTAATGCATCAACCTGACTGTGATATCCCTGCCTTTAAAAAGCAACAACAAAAACTTTCGGTGGCTCCCTATTACTCTAAAGCATAAAAGATCCTTTCCTTAGTCTGACATTTCACCTTTTCTAGCCTCATTTCTAAGATATGCACCAGTCTTGACCTCCTGCTTCCGTCTATTCACTGGTCACCCTCCAAACTTGAAATACATTCCCGTTCACCTGTTTGTTGAAATCTTTTTTCTCCCTTTAAAGCTTAACTCAGGTGCCACCTTTAGTCAGTCACGCAATAAGCACTTTTTAAATGCCTACTATGTTCTAGGTGTGCTAAGTGCTGAGGATACAAAAAAAGACAATGTCCTCAGGCAGATCCCCCTACCTGAAAGTATCCTTTCCCCCCTCAGATTTTCCCAGAGGTACTCTTTTTAGAGCCACTCTTTGCCACAATTTGGCTCTACTCTACTGATTTGCTTATGTACCTGTATAATGAGAGGTTTACCAAGAGGAGAAAGGACCTATATGTACAAAAGTATTTTGTAGTGGCAAACAATTGGAAACTAAAGGGATGTCCATTAATTGGGGAATGATTGATGAGAGAAACGATTATTAAATAACTAATTATTAATATTGGGGAGATTCAGGATTTTTCCGTTTCTATTTCTTCATTCTCTCGTAGGTCAAATCAGTCCCTGAAGAATAGGGCTGATAATGAGATTGGATTTAACATTCACCTCATCTTGTGCAGACCCCACCCAATTGGGGAAGTCCATTGTGTTCTATTCAGTCTTGGGGGTGTGGGATAGATTCTTTGTTTAGAATCTAAGTTAATTACTTTAGAATCTAGTTTAAACTTTTTCCACTCAAGACCCCCAGCACTTCTTAAACTGTGGGTTACAACCCCATATGGGGTCATGACCCACAGTTTAAGAAGCACTGGAGATTTCCCAAAGCCAGGAATGGTCTGGGAGTAAGAGTGACATAATCAAAGTCACATCCCCCAACTCCTCATTAGAAAAGGTTCACCTCTCATTATAATATTCATTCTCATTAATTGTTAACCAATCAGAATTGATTGCTACCTATCAAGAACACCCATTCTCCAAGGGCATATAAGCATTAGAAAACCACCATGATCCATCTTTGGCTTACCAAGACAGCCAAATAACCATCCTTTTATTAATCATTTATTAGTCATAATTAATAAAATGATTAATTACCTAGAAAGTATGTCACTTGAACTTTTTATATGTCACACTGAACAAATTACGGTAAATGAATTCATTGAATACTATTGTACTATAAGAAATGATGAGAGAGATGGTTTCAGAGAAACATAGAAAGATTTTCTTGAACTGATACAGAACAAAATGAGAACCAGGCAAATAGTTCATTATGCTATAACAACAATATTGTAATAATAAACAATTCTGAAAGACCTAAACTCTGATCAATGGGGTGATCAACCATAATTCCTGATAATAGCAGAACATGCTGGCCACCTCCTGGCACAAAGGCAAGGGACTAAATATGTAGAATTAGACATATGTTTTGGATATAGCCAATATGGGAATTTGTTTTGTTTGACTATGCTGATTTGATACAACAGTTTTGTTTTCCTTTTCTTTTTTCTCAGTGGGCTAAAGGTGGTGGGAGGAAGAAGATAAATGCTTGATCCTTGAAAAAATATTTTTAATTAAAAATAAAATGGCAGGATTAGACAAAACAGCTTCTAAGTTTCCTTCCAGGTCTAAGTCTATGGATATCTTTGCACCCAAATAGTGCCTTGCATGGAGCACACATTTCTAATACTGTTCTCCATATTTTCCCCTAGTCCTAGCTCTTGCTCTGTTTAAGGATGGAGGGAAAGGGACATGTCCCTTTCCTAATGCTCTGTGGACAGAGCGTTAACTAAGAGGAAATGACTGGAGTTTATCTTCAGGACACCGACTTTAGAGGGAATTGACAGCATTTGAAGTTCTGCAAAACTTGAGCATCAATGCTGCTGCTCCCCCTGCCCAGCTGAGGAGTACTTCATTACACTTAGCCCTTAGGCACAAAAAAAAGTCCTACTTATGACTGCCTACAGGTCCTCCATTGTCTCTCTCCCCTGTGTGGGTCCCAGGCATGTGCCCCACTTCTCTTGGTGCCCCTAGGCAAATGCCTAGTGTGCCTATTGGAAAGCCAGTCCTGCACGCACCTTTTTCACCTGCTCAGGTGGTCGGTGAGGTCTGTGCCTCCTTTTCTTTTCCCTCCCCAAAGGCTCTTGGTAGGGGTAGAAGGCATTTGCACTGTTCTCCTCATCTCCCTTCCCAGCATTGTCCTCTGCTTCCAGGATCATCCCGACCTTCTCAACAGCTGCCTTAAATCTGGACCATTTCTAGATCATGGAGGAAATGACTTTCTGTTTGTCTACTGACCATGGAGAGGGAGTCCTGGTCACAGGGAGAGCCAGATGTGGCAAAATTGTGAGACGGGTCTTTCAGGGGACCCTCCTACCTCTCTCTCCAGAGTCCCTTTCCTCCCACCTGATGCTAGCCGAGGCATCCAGCTCTTCACATTAGCCACAGGCTGCTTTGTCCACCCCGCCCCGCCCCCATTCCTGCTCTTCCTGCTGGGGACAAACTCATTCTCTGGGGCTTATGTCTTGCCCACAACTCCAAACAGTTCTTATAGTCTATAAGTACATTTTCATTTATACTCATGTGTGAATGACTAATAATAATTGCTCAATATCTTTTTATGGGGGGAGCAATGTGCTAGTAAGTGTTTTAACAACCACCTCTATCAAAAAATATGACATAACTTGCTCTACATCACTGTGTTAAGTCTAGACAATCAATAAAACAATAAATCAGATCTCAATTGCTGGTATTTCTTGATTTTTGCGGTGTAACCGCTCATACGTAACTGTCATATGAGCTGAATGGGGTGGAGGGGGACAGAGTGGGGAAGAGGAAGGAAACAGTTTTAATGACTGCATTTCAGGCATTGTGACCCTGAGGTGAGGGAGATATTTGGGGGTATGAGCCTTCCCTGGGTTGTTAAAACCATACCAAGTGGGTGACCAACCAACCATTGTCTCTATACGTAAATGTGTCCCTTCCGATGAGATTTTTAAGCACCACACACAAACCTCTTCAGAACCTTGACAATGCACCTGTGCTCCCTGGGGAGAAGCCTAGGAGATGGGGGTGGGGGTGGGCAGGTGGATTGAGTGGGAAATGGGAGACTATACAGTCAGCCTCCTCCACCTGCTTCAGTTTCCTCCAGAGATAATAATGGTTGCATCAGCGATAGAGGGAAACTGTTTAGAGGGATTTGGGAAAAGAAAAGAAGAAATGGAGGCAGTTTTTGGTTTCTAGAGTTTATAGAATTCCACTTAGCTCTGAGATGATTCTATCTATTACCTCTTGTCCAAACCATTGGATTTGCTTATTTCGTGCCCCTTAGAGGGCAGGGAAGGGTACAGTGAGGGAAACCAGGGTCTATCCTAGGTGCTGGCTACTGCAGGAGTTTCTTCCTGTCTTTTGGGGACTCAAGTTGTTCTAATCAAGAGATCATGCAGCACCTCAGGGAGGCAGAAGGTGGGTGAGAATGAGAATGACTTCCAGTGTACCTATATACAGAAAAACACCATTTCCCCCACTAGAATAATGGCTAGCATTTACATAGAGTTTTATGGTTTACAAAGTAATTGATGTATATTATCTCATTTGATCCTCACATGATCCTATAAGGTAGTGCAAGGAAATTATGGGTGAGAAGCATGAAAAGGAATGTAAGAGTTCAAAGGATCACAGGCACATGCAAGTCCCTGTTCCTACTGTCCCACAGGGGCACAATGAAAGGTGACTCAGGCATACTGTGGGCTACGTACGCCAACTGAGGGCCCAGATCTCCTGAGTCTCTGTCCTTAATATCTGATTGTTGTGAATCCAGACAGATTCACAGGGCCTGAGTTGAAGATGGACCTTATAGGCAGTCAACCTGCAGATGGTCTAGACTTCACCACCCCTCTCTAATTGACTCTGAGGGCATTAAGATTTAGCAGAGTTGGCTAACCTTGCATTCCTGACCTTAAATGGAGTTGACCAAGCCAGTTATTGGGTACGTAGAAACTTCCTGGTGCCCATGCAGGTTGTTTGGTGGTCAAACATGATGTTACTTCTATCAGATAGGTTCTATCAGCAATAGGGCCATGTAGGTGCCATTAATATCCCCATTTTACAGATGAATAAAGTGAAGCTGAGTAAGAAAGACTAGGGGACTTATACAAGGTCACATAGCTAGCAAGTGTATGAGGCAGGATTTGAACTCAGATCTTCCTAACTACAAGTCTAGGACTTTGTCCTCTATACCATATACCTGCCCATCACTATAAGAAAAACTGAGTTTCTGGGGAAGTGACCTTAGAGCTCACTTTAAAGCATCCTCAATAAATGGTTATCCAACCTCTACTTAAATACTTACAGTTATGGGAAGCCAACTAATTCTAAAGGAAGCCCATTGTACTTGCAGATAGTTATTTATTGGAAATATTTTACTTAAATAAAGTCTAACTTTAGCTTTTTGGCTGCTTCCACCCATTGTTCCTAGTTCTGTCCTTTGGGCAAAGCCAAACAGTCTGGTCTCTCTTCCACATGACAGCTCTTCAAATGCAACTTTCAGGTCTGCATTGGATATTTCCAGCTGGGTGTCCTATAGGCATCTCAACTCAACATATCAAAAAACTCATTTTCATTACCTTCTCTCCACGTTCACTGTTCTTCCTGACTTCCTTGTATCCAACAAGGGTACAGTCTGTCCAGTCTACAACCTGACTCATCTTCAGCTCCCCACTGGTCCTCACCCCACAATCTAGTTATTTATCTTCATGACATGTATTACATTTCCTCCCTTTCCTCCACTCACAAGTCCCTGATGCCTCTCCCCTAGATTAGGTACTGATCTCCCTGCATCCAGTCTCTTCTCCCTCCAATCCATTTGCACAACTACTAAAGAGACTGCAAGTAGGGATTATTTCATTCATTCTTTTTAGCATCCCCAGCACTTAGGACAGTGTACAGTAGGTACCTAATAAATGATTGATTGATTCTTAGAGCACAGGTCTGAACAGGTCTCTCCCTGGCTCAATTAGAACAGTAACTTCATATTGCCCCTAGGTTAAAAATAGAAACTCTTCTGTTTGGAATTAAAGTCCTCCTCAATCTGACTCAGACTTACCTTTTCAATCTTATTTACTACATCCCCACATCACACACTCCACAATCCATCTAAACGGTTCTGCTTGATTCTCTATGATTTTTTTTATTTTCTATTTTTGTTGTTCAGTCATTTTTCAGTCATGTCTGACTCTTCATGACCCCGTTTGGGGATTTTCTTGGCAGAAATCCTAGAGTGGTTGGCTATGTCTTTCACCAGTTCATTTTCCAGATGAAAAAACTGAGGCAAAAAAAGGTTAAGTGACTTTCCTACGGTCACACTGCTAGAAAGTGTCTAAGGCTGGATTTAGACTCAGGAAGATGAGTCTTCATGTGGGTATCCCCACTGGCTACAGTACACTACCTTGTCACCATGCCTCTTGGCATCTCTAGCATCTTTCAAAACTCAGCTCCAAAGGCCAACTTCTACATGAGGTTTTTCTTCATCACCATCATCCCACTACAGCTGACAAGAGGTTTCATATTGCCTTGAATTTACTTTGCACATATTTTGAATTCATTTATATAGATAAGTCTTTGAAATTATCCCATTTGCACTTGTACTCACGGTTAAGTCCTCAGAAGGCAGCTTCTACATTGAATTCCAGAAATATTCCTAACTCACGAGCCCCTACTGGTGTGTTTCCCAATAACAATCATACAATAGACTCAGTTTCCATTTAGTAAAAGGCATTTATTTAGATGGTATAGCAAAAACATTACTAAATAATCCCCACCATAAATCTGGGGCTCAATCTCTCACAAATACACATAGTATCCATGGGAAAAATGGGTTTAAAATTAGATTAGAATGGTAATGAGACACATGTGTAGGATACATGGGTGGCAAAGGTAATTCATAACTCCTGGTATTCCAGTGCCTAAAAATCCTTTCTTTGTAGAATTCTGCCTTTAGGTTTAGCATTTCTGTGGGCAAGTTTCAGCTGGGTTCCTGGAATTGCTCTTCTCCATATTCTGATTCTCTTCTTTGCTGCCAGGAAGCATACTCCTTAAAGTTGTTTTCTCTATTGAGTGATTGTCAACATATCCTTGTCTGTTTAGAGTGTATGTTTCTGTTGCCTACTTAATATAACATCTCCTGATGGTCTATAGCACCCCTTCAAAACTGCATGGACTATTATTTGGGGAGTAGAGAAATTTATACCTTCATCTTCGCAAGAATCTCCTTCACAGGATGGCTCCTACTTTCAATCTTGCCTACTCTCTTAACTTCTAAAATTCTCCTAGGGCTTAGCTATTTAAAATCCCCCAAAATATAGCTAATTTGTTCCTCAATCAATTGTGTTGTTCCCCTCTTGATTTAATTAGAGTGGCATTCACACTTCACAAGAGGATCAGGGCAGTTAATTTAATATTTTTCTTTATACTTTTCCTTTTCCTTATACTTATGTGTACATGTTATTTCCTCTGATAGAATAGAAGCTCCTTGAGGGCAATGACTGTTTCATTTTTGTCTTTATATTCCCAGTATCTCATAGGAACTGTTGTTTCAGAGGCATGCCTACCCTATCACATACTTGTGCCATTAGTTACCAAGGCAAAAATGATCAGTTCCTTGAAAACAAATGTCTCTACTTCTTGGTCTCTTCTAAACTCTCTGCAGTATTGCTTCTAGCCTCATCATTCAACTGAAACCAGTCTTTCAACAACCATCAATGCTATCTTAATTGCCAAATTTAATATCGTTTTCTCAATCTTACCTTCATCCTTCCTGACCTCTGTCTAGCATTTGGAAATATTAACCACCTTTTTTTCTTGTATTCTCTCCAGGAAAACATGAGCTTTTGTTTTCTTAAATCACTGGCCCTACCATGTCACACCACTACTTAATGAACTTTAATGTCTCCATATTATCTAGAGGACAAGGATTTTAACCTTTTTTTGTCTATCATGGGCCCCATTGGCAGTTTGATGAAGCCTATGGACCCCCTTCTCCGAATGTTTTTAAATTCAGGAAACAAAATACATGGGATTAAAAAGGAAATCAATTACACTGAAATAACGTTTCCAAATTTTTTTAAAAAACCAAGTTCACAACCCCAGGTTAAGAACTCCGGCTCTGTGATCAAATATAAACTCTTTTGTCTGGCTTTAAAGATATTTACAATCTTCCTCCTTTCCCAGCCTTCTTATACTCTTCTGCCCCCTCTACAAACTCTATGATTCAACATTGTGGTTGTTCAGTTGTTTCAGTCATGAACTTTTCATGACTCCATTTGGAGTTTTCTTGGCAAAGATACTGAAGGAGTTTGCTGTTTTACAGATAAGGAAACTGAGGCAAATGGGATTGGGTGACTTGTCCAGGATCACACAGGAGGTATCTAAGGCCAGATTTGAATTCAGGAAGATGAATCTTCCTGACTCCCGGCCCAGCTCTCTATGTACTATGGCACTAACCTAGCTGCCTGAGATTCAACTACACTGGCTTATTTATTGTTCCTCGAAGATGACACTCCCATCTCCAGTCTCCATGTCTTTGCCCTGCTTAAAATGCCCTCTTTTCTAACCTCCATCTCTGTGATTCCCTGACTTCCTTCAAGTTTCAGTTCAAATATTCCATTCTTCTTTTTTTTTTTTTGTCTTTTTGGAGGGGGAAGGCATGGCAATTGGAGTTAAATGACTTGCCCACGGTCACACAGCTCGTGTTAATTGTCTGAAACCGGATTTGAACTCAGGTCCTCCTGACTCCAGGGCCAGTGCTCTATTCCCTGTGCCACCTAGCTGCCCCCAAACATTCCATTCTGGAGGAGGCCTTTTCCAGGCCCCTCACTGCTGGAGTCTTCCCCTCTAAGGTTACCATTCATCTGCTCTGTATTTATTTTTATGTCATATGCACTAATTTTTATATATGTTGTGTATCCATTAGAATAGAAACTATGTGAGAGAAGGGACTATTTTTACCTTCTTGTCCCCCATGCTTAAAACAATGCCTGTCACATGATAAGTGATTAATACTTGTCAGTTGATTGAAAATGTTACGCCCATATGTCAGTGACTAACAATGGCCTAATATGGGCAGTAACCTATTTCTTTCATTCATTTCTCATTCGCAGTCCAAGCTGCCACTGGTGACATCTTTTTCTCTTTAAATCTGCCCATGATAACATCATTTCCCTTAATAACAGATCACATTTCTACAGCACATCAAATTTGCGAAGCATTTTCCTCCTAATAACCATATAAGATAAATAGTTGTAAGTTATTATTCCCACTTTATAAGTCAGGAAAATAGGGCTCAGGTAGGAGACATGAAAATTGGGGTTATAAACTATAAAAGGGGGATATTAATACTTGCCCTGTCTAAATCAAAAGAAAAATCTTAGTGTAGTGGAAAGGTGGTGTTAGAACTGGAAATGCCTAGATTTAAGTCTTAGCTCTGACCTTGAATTAAGCGTGACCTTGATCTGTCTGACCTTGAGCAAGGCACTTAACACCTATGTAACATTCTAAGTGTTACCAGTTACCCTGGTAGAAGGAATGCCTCCATTCTGGAGTTCCCTCTACCATTGCAATCACAAATTCAATCCCTATCCCTATCTAACTTCTCAGAATACAATGAGTTTATGTGTCTGAAAGTGCTTTGCTAACATAAAACATTATTCTATTAGAAAGATATTAATACTCTAATACCCATATACCCTATAAATTATAAATTCCTTTATCCAACAGTCTTTTGAGTGTCTTGTCTCTCAGTTCTCATAAGTTTCCAACAGGTCTTCCCTTCCTCCATTGATGCCAGGTCAATGCAACTATCCTCCTATATTAACAACAGTTTCCAACAGGGAGCCTTAGCTTAACCCTGGCCTTCAATGGCTAGAATCCTTTAAAAGCTACCTCTCCATTTCCCCTGTGGTGGGCCTGAGCCTGTTGCAGGTCACTATAGAAGAGACCTGAAGGAATGTTTGCAAAAACTGATTAACCTCCTACTAAGCAGGCAGAAGAATCTCATAAGCCTCTACTGGGAAGGGTGTTAATAGAAATTTCTCATTAAGCAACATTAATAGTCACTCACATTTCCTTTTCTCGTTCTCATTTCTTTTCCATTAAATGGAAGGTTTCAGTTCTGCCTTTTTCCCAGTCATTAAAAACCCTCAAAAGATTAAAAACTGCACATTATAATATGGTAGAAAGAATTCTGGATCTGGGTTTAGTCAAGAGATCTCAGTCAAACCAAAACCTTACTTTTCTCCATTATAAAATAAAATTATATTGCTCACTTCATAGGATATTTGTGAGTATCAAATGAAATAATGGATGCCAAACACTTTGTAAATCTCAAGGCCCGTATAAATATCAGCTTCTATTAAGAGAACTATATCAGTGTAAATTATCATTAGTGTTGAAGTGTCCCTGTCGGCTGTGAGGAAGAGAGACTTTTTTTCTGAGAACAACAAGGATGTGTAAGGGTGAGGTGGGATAGGCAAACACTCTGAAATTCTGTACCATCCTTCCTGCACCAGCTGGAGATGCACAAAATTCAAGTTAAGGCAGAAAGCTGAACCTCCATCTGAATGTTGGGGGCTCTGAGCTATTACACTGTTGATATGATATTGATATTGATATGATTATACTATTGAGATGATATTGATACTATGTGATTATATTATACTTTTTTTCATCTAATATAATCTCATAAAATAACCAAAGAGGATACTGTTGGCTTGAGAGCCATCATATTGCCCTATGGCTAATTTTTTAATGCTAATTGTTGTAACAGTGTGGTTGATCAAATGTCCACAGATAAGATGGATAGGGAAGAGGGTGGACCATTGAACCTTGGTAGACATCTTCAAAAAGAGGGCTTGGGCTGAAGCTGGTTATTGTTCTCACCCCTTTAAGGACTAAGGGAAGTTACCACACACGTAAAATATATGTGTGTATGTGCATATATATATGTATGTATATATATTTGCTCTTTCCCCAACTTCCCTCTCAGCAATAGACACTGTAATATACTTTTCTTGCTTCTTTTACCTCAATTTTTAATGAATCCTTATCTCAAATATGGAGGGGCCACAGGTTAACTGGAGATATACCATTGACTGTTGCTATGATGTAGAGTTGGCCAAAAAAAACCTAGATCTTTTCTGCTATATTCTCCTTCCTAGAAAGAGCAAAGTTGAATCCTTGCTAGATTTGTTCTATTTTAGATTCTGGACTCAAGCTCAAAGCCTTTAGTCTCTCTTCCTCCTTGATAAACATTCAGAATTTTACATTTGTCAAGTACAAATTACATTTTGAGATCACTGGATAATACTTTTAGAAGATGAAGTAGCTATTTCATGTATTTTTCAGAGGGGCCAAATAATTTAATGTCTTTCTTTTACATTAAGTGATAAATATTGTTTTGTATTATATATAATTAAATATATGTCTGTATGTATGTGCATGTGTATATACATACACTACATGATCAACCATTACTCCAGAGAACTGATAAAGAATTAAACCCATCTCATGACAGAGATAAAGGAGTAATATACAGAATCAGAAATTCATTTTTAAACAAGACCAATATGGAAATATATTTTGATTGACTGTGTTTATGTAATATAGGAGGTTTACATTTCTTTCTTTTTTTTTCTTTTTTTACTTTCTTTCTTTTCAGTGGGTAGGGAGAAGTAAGAGGGGGAAATTAATGCTTGATATTTTAAAAAGTAAAATAACTTTTGAAATGTCAAATCTATTTTAATATCATTTCCTCTTGGACTTGAAAACCCTTCTCAATTCTATTCAAGACTGATAATACTGAGGTAGAACTTAACAGGTTTAAACTACCTCTTGGAATATATCACATTTTATATCAATTGTTGCATTTGTGACATGTTTTAAATAGAGAATAGTTTTCCATAAACTACCCCACCATCCTGGATCTGTGTCTGAATCTACTTTATATATTCAAAATATATGACCAAGCCATGAGTATGAAACTAAATCAAGGACTAAGCAATAACCAAAAAAGGCAGTATGTAGAAACGGTACAGTACTTTTAGATGGCATGTTTAATAATCAACAAATTAATAATTAATTTCTCTCTGCATCCCTGGAATTTTTTGACACATCTTTTTTTCTTTCCCTTTTCTTTATCTTTTTCCTTTTTCCTATTTTTGGGGGCAGGCAGGCTTCAGTTGATTTATTGGTTTCTTGTCAATTGTTTATAATTTTTCTTTTTAGGTAATTCAAGTTGTGACTGCTTTTGTATAAAATGCATAAACATGTAACTAGTCTATATTTAGAGGGACTGGTGGTGTTCACATCTCTTGGTAATAAATATGTGATGCCTTCTGTTAAGAAATATGGGATCAGGCTTGCCTCAGAAAGAAAGCTGCTCGAGTGTTTTGCTAGTCATTTATTTACCAACAGGTCCTATCTGGACCTGCTGCTTCCCAGTTATGCAGGAAAGCAAAAGTTTCATTCACCTCTTTTGAATTAACCTTTCTGTTGTGCTTTTCTGTTTCCTGTTTTTGTAACATTGGATTTCTTTCAATAAGCATATAGACAAGTAAAAATGTTACATATCCTCCTCCAGAATTCCCTCCCTCTTCTAATTTCTTAGAGGACCCAATTAGGTGTTCTCCTACCACATTTGTAAGGCTGTCTCTCCCCTAATGGGTTCACATTTTTCTTCGTGTTTGTGCTTGACCTGTTTAATCCCTGAAAAGTGTCTATTGGAGTATCACTAGACTGAAGGCCTAGTACCTGATACAACAGCAATCCTAGCTCTTCTAACATAGTCTGAGTGGCCATATAGAAGTAACTACCCATCTCTAGGTCCCATTTTTATCATCTGTAAAATGAAAGTCAAGCTAAGAATGGCTCTTACGCATTTAAATAAAATTTTATTGTATTTTGAAATGTAAAAAACCATACTTATCTCACAGGTCAAACAAAACAGGTGACTGTCAGATTTAAACGTAAATCTGTTTCCTAACAAGATCGTCTCTAATATCCTTTTCAGATCTAAATCCTGGGGTCAAACTCCAAGAAGCAATAGTTTATTTACCAATCAATCAACAAACATTAAGTGTTCATTACATGCCACCCCTCGGCGCTAAATAAAAATAGTCCCTGACCTTATTCTATGCATATAACGAGAAACAGCATGTAAATAGGCATGTACCTAAAAGTTATACAGATAGAGATGAGATAGATACAGATCTAGACTAGATGCAGAGAAGGATATAGTGACGCTGAACACGGAATCAGGAAGATGCGAGTTCAAATTTGGCCTCAAACACTGAACTGGCTGAGTAAACCTCTGCCTCAGTTTCTCCATCTGTAAAATGGGAAGAATAATAGCATCTTCCTCCCAGGGTTATGGTGAGCATAAAATGAGTAAATATGAGTAAAACATTTTACAAACCCCAAAGCACAAGTAAATCCTAATTATCATTTATTACCATTAATCTTTTGGTTTGAATTATTAAGCAGTTCTACCAAAAGTCAGAATAGCTGGGTTTTGAGCCTAGCTCTGCCACTAACTTGCTTTGCGACCTTGATCAAGTCATTTACCTTCTCTGGATCTCAACTTCCCCATCTGTAAAGTGATAGGTTTAGGCTAGAAGATTTCTTAAGGCCCTTCTAGTGCTAAACTTTTGTGTGCAAGATTCCCTTGCCGCTCTGACATTCTGTGATTCTAGACAGACACTATTCCTTACAGTTTAAACAGTAATGCCCTTTGGGATGGTTCAGTTGATCCTGCCTATTGCAAGGCAACAATCGACCTTCCTCTCTCAACAACATTGCTACGATCATTTCAAATTTTCCAGTCCAGAGAGAGCTGGTCTTGGGACAAGTCTGATTTATTCAAGTAAAACCAGGAGACAACACATTTGCCAGATAGAGAGGCATCTTTGCACAGCATCATCAAATATAGGCTTTCACTGTAAGGAACATCTACCATCTCTTTCTAAATGGAGGTTTCATAAGAACCTGGTAATTTACTTGTCAACTGTTGATGAATTTTGATCTGTTTGATATTTAATCAGCCAGAATTCTATATCTTCCATAGTTGCAATATTACATAAATACTGAAAATAGAAATCATACAATTGGCATAGAATTGAGTAATCTTGCTATCAGATTCTCAATTTTAGAAAAAGCAGTGCAGCGAAGTAGAAAAAATAAGCTATCAGAAGTAAGAAATTCTGAGTTTGAGTATTGCCTCCACCACTAACTTACCTTGACCTTGGGCAAATGCCCTTAACCTCTCAATGCTTTAGACCAGCAGTTCTCAACCTGTGGGTTGTGACCCCTTTGGGGGTCAAACGACCCTTTCACGGGGGTCGCAGGGGTCGCCTAAGACCATCGGAAAACACATATTTCTGATGGTCTTAGGAACCAAGACACTGCTCCTCTGTCTCCAGGTGGGTCTGCCCACATGCAGATATACCCACATTCCAGTATTAAAGGGTCACAGCATTAGGGAAGTTGAGAACCCCTGTTTTAGACTCTCCTCTATAAAATGATGTGGGAGGCATTGGCTAAATGGTCTCCAAGGATCCTTCTATCTCTGGCATTTTATGTTCTGAGGATAATGCCTTTACCCCCAAAATTACTTTGTACCTGCCTGTGCTCCATGTACGTGTTTTCTCCCTGAATAGCTCCTTGAAGGCATGGACCGCACTCACTTTTGTCTGTTTATCCCCAGTGCCCAGCAGGGCCCCTGACGTGTAAGAGATGCTTGTTGGTTGGTTGGTTGGTTGGTTGATTGATTGATTGATTAGGCCTTTGCAACTCTTACAATCTACATTCTATATTCTAAGACCCATTTCAGTTCTATTTTTTAATGTTCTAAGATCACTTCCAATTCTGCCATTTCATGTCATATTGATGAAAAGACCATTAACTTAATCCAAAAGGGCCATTTACACAAAGTATAAGACAAAACCTCTGCCTAGGTTTATAATAAACCCTAAAGAGTCTTGGTTTATTATATAAATGAAAAGTGATTAAGGGTGCATATGTGTGTGTGTTTTCTTGAAACAGTAGGAGAAATGCCACATGTGATTGATTATCTGATAAATGATTCTGGCAAATAAGTGTTATAGGAGTTCAGAGGGGGAGAAGATCATTGTGGTCTGGAAAAAGCTTCCTGGGGGAAGACAGGAATGAAAGGAAAGGGAATAAATACTTACATAATACCTACTTTGTGCCAGGCATTTTTTAAAATATTCTCTCATTTGATCCTCACAACAGCCCTGGATACTACTATTATTCCATTTTTATAGTTGAAGACTGAGACAGACAGAGGTTAAGTGACTTACCCAGGGTCACAGGGCTAGTAAGTGTCTGAGGCCAGATCTGAATTCAGGTCTTCTTGACTTCAAGCCCAGCACTCTATCTGCTGCACCATCAGTTGCTTCTTGTGTTCTTGAAGGATAAAAAAATATGAGAAGGACATGCAGGGGGATGGGAGGGCATTTAATATGGGATTTTTATAACACACAGGCAGCTAGGTGGCATAGTGAATAATATAGCACTAGTCCTGGAATCAGGAGGATCTGAATGTAAATCTGACCTCACACACTTACTAGCTGTGTGACCCTGGGCAAGTCACTTAACCCTGTCTGCCTCGGTTTCCTCATCTACAAAAGGAATTGGAGAAGGAAATGGCAAACCACTCCAGTATCCTTGCCAAGAAAATTCCAAATGGGAACAGGAGGAGTCAGACACTACTGAAACAACACAACAATAACAAAGTTTCAACACAGAGATGGGAATCCACCCAAGCATGTCTAAAGGTACATATCAGGCTATATTACATGATTATAAAAGACTCAGACAATAAGGGCCGTAGGAGCTCAGAGGAATAAGATGGCATGGTGGACCAGGATGGTCAGAGAAAGCTTCCTGCAGGGGGTAGTATGTGAAACAGACCTGGAAGGATGGCTTTAGAAAGGCAAAGAGGATGATGTTTGCCATTGTGGCTAGGCACCTTTGGGGCCCTCTCCATCTTTATTCTTCCTTAAATGTGGCACTGGGAGCTAAACTGAACACAGAGAGATGGAGCCAGCTTATATAAAAGCCAATTGTTAAATTCTCATTGTGAGCATTTGCCCCTTAGAAATCAACAAATGCTACAAATAAGGACTTAGTTTATTATTTGTTTGTTGTCTAGACTTTAAAAAGTGATAGAGGAAATATTAATAGAGAATACTAAACTGAAAGGTGGATCGTGCACAATTTTTTTTCAGCAAGTCAGTTGTTCAACATTTTCCAGCACATCCCTTGATATCATCTGCCAAGAGTAGAAAATGGAAGTATCATCTCCCTCTGAATGCAGCCTAAGACTGTGTTATCTTCTAGGGCTCTCATGTCATCCCTGATGACTCTTATTAAGTTTAGAATCCAAAAAGTTTTCAAATAAGCTCCTTGTACTTCCTCCATTTTGTACTTGTGAAGTTCACGTTTTTGAACCCAAGTATAAAGCTACATTTATTTCCAGTAAATTTCAGCTAATTTGATTTGGCCCAAAGCCGTCTCTATCCAGCCCATCAAGATCTTCTTATATCCTCACTCTGACATACAATGTGTTTGTCATTCAGTCAGTCAATAAGCACTTGTTGAAAATGCCTATTATGTCCCAGGCCCTGTGCTGGACACAGCACACAAAAACAAATATGAAACAGATCCTGTCCATGAGCTTACATTCTACAACAGGAAACAAGGCACCTATAATGTTTGTGTTGGAGGCTAAACTTGAACTCAGATCCTTCTGACTCCAGGTCAGCTCTTTATACACTGTGCCACTTAGTTTTCCATTATAATATACAGAATGCATATAAGGTAATTAGGAGGGGCAGGGGCAGGGATACCATTAGCTAAGGGGATCAGGAAAGGCCTCACACAAAAGGTAGCATTTGAGCTGAGCTTTGAAAGGTTTAGCATTAGTAACCCAAAGCAAGGATGAACTGACTGGTTGAAGTCAACATCCACATTGCCCATGATTGCTTAATGAGCTAGCCAGCCTCCTATAATCCTTCACATTATATAACAACACTAATAACCCACATTTCTATGGAGATTTGTGTAACTCTTGTCCCAAGGCCCATTGGTGTGGGACTCTCCTAATGGTGCAGATCAATGGTCTGCCCTTCATGAGGGGCATGTTGGAGTTTGCCAGAGACAAAGGATTTCCAGCCTTCATGGGTCCCCCTTCAGGACTCTTCAGGGCCAATAAGCAGAGTCACTTTGGGAGATTTCTAGCTTCCAGCTACAAGAAAGAAGACGGAAGAGGCCAAGCTCACTTCAGACTGCTGAAGGAAAAAGACTCTTGAAAGATATGAGATGAGTCAGCAGCCTCCATCATTTCCCTCTTCCCAGTTTGCTATTCTAGGGGTTGAGGGGAATTTCCTCTTAGGTAAGATCCAGGACCTTCTCTCTCAGTTGAGCTGAGTTGTCTCACTGCCAACGGAGAGCTCCTTCACTCTGTACTGTCTCGTATATATTTTCCTATATATACTGTCTCTGATTTCTGTTTTGCTCTTTTTTGGATAAATGGCTTTTCTTTAATATTCACTTTTTGTGTTCATTGTGCAACTGGAATTTGGTGGGAATCAAGCCTTGGATATAGAGTTTGTGGTCCTCTCCCTGTCGAAATGATAAAGTAAACAAAAGTTAGCTCAAACCCAATCACAACCCCTAGATGAAGAATATTTAAGGGAGCAGATAGATACAATTATAGCCCAGCACCCCTTAACTCTTAGGAAAGCAGAGTGGCCTCTGACCCCAACCGCCTGCTTCCTATCCTGGTAGGAATGAAAGCCTCCGTTGGAGAAGGATGGGAGGAGAAGAGACTTTGAGCCACACAAAGGCTGCATCCTCATCATACATGGAGCCTTACATTACATATGGGGTTCACTATCACTACATTTGTTACATTATCTGCTACCCAACAACTCTGTTAGAAAGGTCAGTTAATAAACAACTATAAAGCCTCTACTATGTGCCAACCACCATGCTAGGAACACCAAAAAAGCAAAGATGCTCCCTGCTTTCAAGGAGCTCACAGTCTGTAAGTACTATTCCCATTTTATGGATGAAGAAACTAAGGCCACATGAAGGAAATTATTTGCTCATGGATTAAGGGACTTGACCCCAGGCCTGCAAGGCCAGTGTCTTTCTCACTATGCTATAACTCTTTGTGGTTTCCAAAGCTCATTCTCCAACCAGCCGTCAGCTGAGAGCCTTCCTGCGTGGTATGGACATTAGATGCAATTGCATCATCTTTAGGAAAATTGCACAGGCCCACAAGGACTCACTAGGATAATTTTCTTTCTAATTAAGCATGTAATATACTTGTCGTTTCCTTGTTATTTGTCAGGGAGTCAACGAATCATAAAATTGCGGGATGAACTTGCCCAGACTTTCAAAAAGAATACCAAGGATCTCATTCAGGGGAATGTATTCATAGAGTGGCTTGTATAGAAAGCGCTGTCGGACTCAGTGTCTTATCTGATTCCTACAACAGCTCTGTGAGGAGGGGCAGGACAAGAGTTATTACTCTTTTTTCACAGAGAAAGGAAACAGGATCAGAGGACTGAAGTGTCTTGCTTAAGGTCACAAAGCAATTTGGCAGAGCTAGCCACTAGAACTCAGGTCTCCTTATAACAAGTCCAGGATTCTTTCCAAACTGGACTTTTTTCTGACCCTGAATATACCCTGTGCTTCCTCACCTCCACCTTTCTGATCCCATTGCTGGCTCCCTGGCCATAAAATAGTTCTCTCCCTGCCCACCCCCACCAGCCTCATCTCCACCACCAAAAACCATCTCTACCTCTTCATTTCCTACAGGTCCTTTACAATCCAATCCAAATGTCACTTCCTCCAAGAAGCTTCCCCATTAGCATAGATCATTCTTTTGTTTAATTTTTTTCAATTAACAAGTATATATTTTTCCCTCCCACCCACCACTGAAGAAAAAGGAGAAAAAGAAAATCCTTCTAACAATCAAGCAAAACCTTTTATCCCAACAGCCATGTCCCAGAGTAGATATGGATGTCATTCTGCACCTCTCTTATCAGGACGTTGCTATCAAGTGCCAATTTTTCTCCAGAACCCCATCATAACTTTGCAACCCTGTTTATACCATTATAGATTATTATAAATCTGAGCCTATGTAAAGTAAGCTCCATGAGGACAAGAACTATGTCTTATCTAAGTTTTTTTAACCTCTCCCAAGAGGAAGCACACGGTTCTGCACACAGAAGAGGCTTTATATGTGTTTGTTGAATTTATGTTGTGTGTTTAAGTCATCTTTGTTATGTTTATTTTCATCCTACCAGATTGCAATACTCTGAGGGCAGGAACTTCATATTAAATATTAAATAGGTCCTTAATAAATATATAGTGAATTTTAATTTCCACCACATCATATGGTTCTTAATAGCCAACTTTTCTGATGGAGTTTTTAGAATCTTACAGATGCTGCCTCAAGCATCTTATAAGCTCCTTTAGGACTAATTATTTCAGTATAGCCAAATAGCCTCTTCACCAGAGGCTTTGCCTCAGATTGTCTGAATTGACACCAGGCCTCAGTTGCCTCAATGCCTGGGACCTCTCTTATCTTCCTCAAAAATCCTTCTACCATACCAGCCCCCTTCTATCGTTGGTAAGCGCCTCAGAAGGCCTCCATTTTGAGAATGGCCCAACTTGGCTCCCTTTGATTTACCTTCTGACTTTTCAGACTTTGGGACCATATTCCCACCCAGAAGCCTTCCCCCTTCCCCTTTTCAGCTCCTTTTTGTGTGTTGTCTTCCCCTATTAGAGTCCCTGAGGATGAGGACTATCTTTCTCCTTGCTTTTGTATCCCCAAGGCATGGTACACCTGTCATAAATGCTTGTTGTCTTGCCTTGCTTGGCCTTCACTAGAAATACAAAGACAATTCACTACCCGCAAGGTGCCAAAAGCTTTATTTATTTCTGTTCTATCACAGAATACTCTTCTTCCCCAGCAACTGGACCAATCTCCTTTTTCAAAGTTTTAATAGCATTTTTCCCAGTTACGTGTCAAAAAAAAATTTTAGCATTCATTTTTAAAAGATTTTGAGTTTGAAATTTTCTTCTCTCCCTCCCCTCCCCTCTTCTGAAAATGGTAGGCAATTTGATATAGTTTATACATGTGCTATCGTATAAAAATATTCCACATTAATCACAGTTGCAAAAGAAGAAATAAAAGGAAAAAAAACACAAGAAAGAATAAAGTAGAAAAAATATATTTTGATCTGCATTCAAAGTCCATCAGTTCCCAATATATTTTTATAAGAAGAGGTTTCTCATCTCTCTTACACCAAGGCCACTCACAGGGCAGTCATGCCAGCCTCATTGAGGTATTGGGGCAACCTAAGGCAGAGAAATGACAGAGTATGAATCTGGCAAGTCAAATCACTACCATCATCTTGGTCACCTCCCTCAGATCAATATGGAAACAGCCCAAGTTGGCAATGCTTCCAACCCAATGTCAAATGGTTCATCATCAGACATTGATATGATGTCTGTGGAAATGACATGGAGGAAGCATTACCATCTTCTTTGCTGCTGTACCTAAGGACCATGGCATCTTTCCATCTGATTTGTAGTTGAAACTTTCCATGCATGTTGTCCCAACTCCCCCCAATTGGAATGTGAGCTCCTTGAGGGTAGGGACTATCTTCTATTTCAGCTTGTATCTCTAGTGCTTAGCTTGGTGCTTTGCATACAGTGAGCACTTAATTAATGCTTCATTCATTCAGTTCATTCATATATTTTTTCATATATATGCATACATATGCTTCATTCATATACTTTTATGCTATTGATACTCTGAACACCTACTATGTGCCCAACCCAGTGCTAGACGTTCTAGATGATAAAAAAGAATCATAAGACGTAGCTGAGTCAAGATGGTACAGTAAGGAGTACAGAGGCTCTGGTATCAAGCTATCTTACTTTGTATCTGACCTCTGACATCTGCTAACTGTTTGACCTCTGGAAAAACACCATCTGTCTTTCAGGACTGGATTTTCCTCCTTTATGAAGTAAAGGGGTGGTATCAGATGGCCATGGAGATCCCTTCCAGCTCTAGAACTCCAATCTTGGCCCCATCCTTCAAAATAATTACAACCTACAATTGGTAATTGGCTTACAAAATATGAAGGAGTATTGTCTTATTCTTCTCTGTTTCCCTCATGGGTCTCCGATCATAGTAGTCACTTAGTAGATATCTATTGAATGAAGAAGAACAGTTAGGTGTTAAAGTGTGTAGTACTACCTAAAGAGGCATAAGAAGAAAGATTCAAGTGTGTGAACTGAGATAGCAGAAGATGGCTAAGAGGTACAAACGATTGCTTTCAGAAAATCATGGAGAGAATTAAGTGCTAGTAGTCTAAACATTTACATAGGGAGATTGCTTCTCAATGTGGCTAGTGGGAGTCTTAAGTGGGATTTTGATTATGTATGATGGACAAATTCTTTTTCAAGGACTTAGACAACATATGAACTGGGAAAGAGACTTCAGATCATAGAATATCAGAATTAGAAGGAATCTTGGCAGTGAATTAAGTCCAATCCTTCTATTTTCACACATTTCTGAAATAATATGAGTAATAACTCAAATTTTCATAGCACTTTGTGATTCACAAAGTACTTTCCTTATGGCAAGTCTATAAGGCAGATTCTAGTGTCTAGATAGGTAAAATAGACAGATAGATAGATAGATAGATAGATAGATAGATAGATAGATAGATAGACAGATAGACCTACAGATAGAGAAATAGACTACCTCTTTGTTTCCTATTATACTTTTAGGCTACCAATTCTGTTAAAGAACAAGGGCCATTTCTATTAGATCTTTCAAAGAAGCTTGAAGAGTTTTGCTGTATGAATAAAAGACACTTCATTGGAAAATTATACATGATAAATACTTTTGGAGTTATTTCCATAACTGGGTGGTGTATAAGGAAGACACTGAAAATCAGGATATATGAGGACTATTTAAAATAAGTGAAACTGTTTAGCAAGGAAAAGAAGACAGCCTGGGTGCAATTTGGTAATCACTGTCTCCAAATATCCAAAGGGCTGCCTCGGAAAAGAATTAGACATCTAGTTACCACCAGAAAGTAGAATTAGAAGCGGCTCAATGTCCTTCAATAAAAATTTATTAAGCCTTTACTGTACATGGACAACTGTGCTGAGGACAAAGAAAACACAAGATTTAGGTAAAGCATAGCCCAGCAGGGAAAGTCACAGGGAGAGAGATTTCAGCCTGGTAAAAAGAAGATTTTTCTGCAATTTACAGCTAACAATGGAATAGGCCATCGCTGGATGTGGTGAGTTCTCTATCACTAGACATCCTTTAGAGGCGGTTGGATGGACCACTTCTTAGGGATAATGTTCAGAACATTCATGCTACAGGTAAAAGATGGGCTAGCTGACTTCTGAAGTCCCTTTTAATTCACCAATCAACATGTTTTTATTGAGAGCTCACTACATGGCAGGCACTGCGCTAAGTTCTGAGGCTATAAGGAAGGGGAAAAGCCATTCCTTTCCTCAAAGGAGCATATAGTCTCATGGGAGAGATGACATTTAAATAATTAGGCACATAGAAGATGTATACAGAGTAGAGTAGATGAAGGTAACCTTAGAAAGGGGGAGGACCCAGAAAGACCTTCTGCAGGAGGTGGCATTTGAACTGATTCATTCAGGAAACCAGAGATTCTAAAAAACAGGTGAGGAGGCACAGAGTTTACTATACATGAGGGACAGAGCTGAGAGAGCATCATGTATGAGGAACAGTAAAGAGGCCAGTATGTGGGGACAGAGCAATATGTAAAAAAAATTAGAAAGGCAGGAAGTGGCCAAGTTGTGAAAATTTTAACTCCAAGTAAAGGACTTTATGGTTGATACTGAAGGTCATAGGGAACCATTGGCATTTACTGAGTGGGGGAGGAGACAGAGTTGCCAATGACATGGTCATTGGCTTTAGGAAAGTCACTTTGGAGAAGTGGGGTGGAGAATGGGGAAGTTGGAATGGAAAGAGGCTTGATTTAATGAGTCCAATTAGAAGTCGATGGCAATGGTCCAAGCAAGAGGTGATGAAGGTTTGAACTAGAATAGAAGCTATGTGAGTGGAGAGAAGGGGACACATACAGGAGAAGTTATAGAAACAGAAATTTTGGCAACTGATTGAATTAACTCTAGTATAAGTAAAAATGTGGAGTTGAGGATGACACCAAAATTTCAAACATGATCAGTTGGGAGAATGGTAGTATCCTATTATTCTATAATTTGATAACATTCTGTCATTGATTTGATTCTCTTTTCTTCTTATGGGGAAGAAAGGGGAGAGAGTCTTATGTCCATTTTATAGATGAGGAAATTAAATGTCAGAGAGGTGTGGAAACTGCCCCATATTCTCACGGCTGGGTGGAAGCATATTAAAAACTTTTTAGTTCAGCCGAAAGTAGGAAATAAAGTTATCTCTAACCTAAAATGTTCTCCAAACATTTCTCTTGAGGAAGATATATAGATAGCCAAGAACAAAACACTAAGGCCTCAGAAAAATGAATTTTATATGTTAACTGAACTTAAAACAACAAAAATCTTTTGGGTGGTTAAGATATCTGTTGCTTTCCCCCTTCCCTGAAGAGACTGACTCCACGACTCACCTAAGGACATTTTCCCTTTTCTATTTCTTCCTAGGGAAAAAACTCCTTCAATCTTTAAGTGGAATGGTCAAAGGAGGAACTGAGAAAAATCCTAGGAATGTTTATGGAAAAATATGCCAGAATACTAACCTAAAACTTAAAAAAAAAAAACTTGTGGTGGCCTTTACTCAAGCTTCCTAAAAATGCCAAATTGTCTTTGAATAGAGAGACATTCTAGGGCGTGGAAAAGGGAGGAAACTGTATGCGAGTTTGGACATTTTGCTCTATGGGCTAGAAACGACTGGATTTAAAATAATGTTAAATAATAAAAAATTGTTTCTGGCACTCTAGTGCCCAAAAACGCATAGAACAGTATTATTGATTTTTCTTTGATAACTAGTAGATTGCAGAGTTTTGTTTCTAATCCAGGATTCCTGATTGCAAGCCTACTACTGGGCAGAGCTAGAATTTGAGCTCAGGTCCTCTGACTAAAGGCTTCTATTAAATAATGCTGCCTCCCCAAATCTACATGGTCCCCTTCCACTTCAGCAGTCAGTGTGGTAGAGAAAGGGGCATGGGGTTCATAGTTTTTAATCCATGTATAAATGCATACTCAGCTGTTGGCACTGTAAATGTCAGGTCTTTGTCCTATGATCAACAAGTCAATATATGAACCAGTCACTGAACATTTATCAGCCACCTTCTTTGTGCCAGGCACAATGCTAAGCTCTGAGGAAATAAGGAAAGGTAAAGCAAAATATCTGCTATCAAACCTTTTCAACATTGGCATTCTGACTTGTAAACGAAGCCAGAGGGTGCATGGTAACCGCAGCTAAACGGACGGATGGCTCACAGGATCTTCTCTAAGACACAAATGAGAAGATGGCGGCAGGCAGAGCTACTTCTATAGTGCACCCAAAGGCAACATGAAGCATCTATTTTTTAAAATGTTATAAATTATTATGGTCAACAGAAGCAATCAACGAAATGTACCAAACAAGGGGCAGATTCTTAATTCCAAATGCCTCGACTTTAATAAGGCAGAAACAAGTAATAAAGAAAATGTCTTTGCTCAGTGTCTCCTTCCAAGTCTTCCCAGCTTAGCTGACTTTGACCTTATTCTCCTTCCTTCTTTCTTCTTTTCTTCTGAAATAATTGTAGACAGTACATAGAGAGCTTAAGTTCAAATTATTTTACCTTTCTAAATAGGTCTTTCCATATTTCTTTGTATGTTTAATAGTTTTTACTTTTTATGACAACATAATGTTCAGCTACATTTTGGGGGCCTGTGTCTATTAGCTCATTAATATAGGGGTCTAGGGGGCAGCTGGGTGGCACAGTGAATAGAGCACCGGCCCTGGAGTCAGGAGGACCTGAATTCAAATGTGGTCTCAGACACTTAACACTTACTAGCCGTGTGACCTTGGGCAAGTCACATAACCCCTTGCCCTCCCCCCTGAAAAAAAAAAGCAAAAAAATAATATAGGGGTCTCCCAGGTGAGGAAAGCCTCTCTACCAAAGTAGATTTGCTATAGCCTTATTTGGGATACTGAGGGTTAAGTAACTTATATGTGAGAGACAAGTCTTAAATCTAGGTCTTTATAGCTCTGATACCAGTTCTCTATCCATTATGTCATGCCATCATTCATTTATTCAACCACTGTCCAATTATTAGAGAGACGTTGTTTTTAATCTTTTGCTTTTATAGATACATCAGCTATGAATACTTTTGTGCAAATATTAAACACTATTTCATGGGAACACTTGGCCGTCTCCCATTGTAGTGCTCAATGATGAATATATATTTTTTTAAAAAGAATACAATATAAATAATTACAGCTTATGGCCAACATCTGTTGCAGAGGCTGAAGAAATTCAAAAATTCTGTTCTGAGGAACTCAATAAGATGTTCAAAATTGATCAATATATATTTTAATACTAGGTGACTTCAAAGAAAATGTTGGGTAAAGGAGAGAAGGTAAAAATGGTGGGAAATATGATTCAAGTTTAATAAATAAAGGACAAAAGCTTCTAACTACAAAATTTTTGTGCCTACATATTAGGAATACTTTCTAAGTGAATCAGAAGGTGCAAAATATGGCAAGCATCAAATTTCATCATAAAAAATTAAACTGACTATATCTTAACATGTAGGAAGCAGCTAGTTACCAATGTGGGAGTCATTTATGAGTAGTTTTCTCAGTAAGTCAACCCAATGAATTATTAAAACAAAGATCAAAAACCAAACTCAAATGAGAATAATCAATAAAAAACAAGCTATGACATACAATTAAACAACTCTACCCTAATTTATTTAAACAAGCTATCAGGACTGAAAAACTGGAAAATTATAAGGGAATGAGCCAATTCGTGACTATTCATTTCCTACAGAAGACTGAACAATGTATACCAAATGACACAATAAAGAAAACAAATTAAAATAAGAACAAAACTTGATCCCCTTACCAAAAGACAGCCAAGAGCAACATAAATTTATTCCAAAATGTCAGCAGGAGATGAATTTGAATATTACGGACAATATCATGTCATAAAGCTAAGAAAAGAGGAGGAAGGAGTTTTACAGAAAACTTGGAGACCCAATTAAGCTGGGTCATTTTCAGAATATTTAAGAATAAGGCTAGAACGTGGACAACAAAAAAATGAAAAATGGAAAAGATCTGTCAGGATTTCTATATTACATTTGGTCTCTAATTTTACATACCCTGGTATGCCACATCATGAAATCGAGAAATAGAATTTTTCAAAATGGAAGTTACTGAAACAAGTTAATTATTCATGGAAGAGGTCTATGCTTAAGGTAAAGTGTTGAGGGATCAAGATAGCTGACAAAAAGATACTAAGTAGGTAGAAAAAAAGTCACAGGTGTTATTTCTATAGGTAGAAAAAAAGACAATCAGATGACATTAATAACTACTAACCCATATGGCTACTTTCTCATCTATACAAAATCTTTATGAAAACAACATATGCATGTATGAAGGAAATCCATTAGAGAAAATATGAGAAATAAAGGGGCAAACTTTCACAATTTATATTCCACAGCAGATAAAATCTTTAGAGCTATGTAACAGACTGAGAATTCAAGATTTTTGAGCTTCGTAGACTATTAAAAAAGCATTTGAATCAGTAGAACAAAATGCAATTTTAAAGGCATTTTTCAACAAAATGTCTACTCTTCATGTATTAAGATCATAAAATAGGTTCAATAAGAGAAATGACTTTGACTGGAGGATCCTTTGACAATAACACAAGGAAGAAAGGTAGAACAGGGAGCCAAAACTCAAGTCATTGGGCTCCAACAACTGTGTGTTATTGTTGTTGACTACATTGATCTCTTAACTCTCCATTAACCTCATTAGTACATGCCTGATCCATAGATCTAGATCTATAGATCTATAGATCAATATATTTTCAGTCATTTCTTCCCAAAGTCAATTGCTTTTTGGAATATAACTCTGAGAATGGGGTATTTATTGGAGTTTAATCACTCAGGTGACAAAGACTCTATAAAATGCTTTGTAAAGGAAACTCAGCAGTAATCTTAGGTTCCTCCTTATGATGCCACCTGTGGATAACCAGTTTTCTAAATCCTATGCCAAATAGACTAGTATTAAAAATTCAATTTAAATTATACCTCTGGTTTTTCAAAGCAAGATTCATACAAAAAAAAAAGTATCCAAAATTGTATATCTTGTGGGGAGGGGGAGTGAGGTGGGAGGAGCTGGAAAGTGGAGGAGGCTGAACTCTAATATAAAGTCAAATGGTATTTTTAAAATGTATTTTAAATAATTGCCATTCTCTGCCAAGTTTCAGATGGTGGGAGTTTTCACATATGAATTACTAAGTAGGAGGGTACGACGGACAAGTTAATCGCCCCTTTTGGAAGAGAGACAGCAAAAGAAAGGATAGAGATATAAAATGTCAGAGTCAGAGGGGCCCACAGAACAAAACCTGGAGCTAAAATCAATCTTAGAACATAAAAAATGATGGCAGAGCTGGAAGGAGCCATACAACAAATGTGCATATCATAACCTCTCTGGGCTCCAGTTTCTTCATCTGTAAAGTGAGGTTAGACTAGGACATAGCCATTGCTTAATAAATGCTTATTGATTGGTTGATTGATGAAGAAAGCTAGAGTCTTTAAGAGGCAAAGATGAGGAAGGAGCTCATTCTAGTCAATGGGATATGGCCAATGCAAAGAGATACAGGGGACAAAATTCCAAGATGAGGGAACAGCAAATAAGTATCCTGTGATATCCTAAAATCACCCTTTGTACTGAGTACACATGAGCCAAGAATTTGTTTTATTTGGCACATGTCCTCAATTTAAAAAAAAAAAGGTACTTGGTAACATTTGCATTCAGTCTTCTTCAAAGGCCCAGGTTGTTTCCAACACCAGCTCAACCATCTGGCCCCACAACAATTCTTTTGGGTCTTTAAACCCACCATGCCACGAATAAGCCAGGAATCTATTTTTGAAAACTGCTTGGCCAGAAAGAAAGTTGGGCTCATTTTTAGCCTGCCACAACAATAAGAAGCTCATTTTCATCTGGGGTCAGATTGACAAGGCTAGTGTTTGTTTTATAAACTTGCTTTCTGAAGTGCTTTTAACTAAAAAGAGAAAGGGAGCAGAAGGAGAGATGACATTTTTCAGACCAATTAAGTCCTGAGCATGAAAATCCTCCCCTTTCCCAGACATAAATAAATGACAGCTCTTGTTGTTATTACATTTGCCATTAACTTGGGCTTCACAAAGCACTCTGTTTTCCCCTTTTTCATTATAGCTGCTGCCCACACTCGGAGACTTGAAACCACCTTGAAGATAAGCAGAGTAGCAGAAATGCAGCCTTGAAAACATTGTATTAATAGGGGACAGATAGAATTGGAGAATCTTGGGAGCAGGCTCCTTCTCCAACCCAAGCGTTCTACAAATGTCAGAGATTTTGACCACGATGCCTCTCCCCAGCCACACTCAAAGAAAACCCTTTACGTTATTCACTTCTTGTTTCTCAGAGTTCCTCTGCTGTGGTCCTCCTATCAAATCTCTATTGCTACCATTACAGTTCTTGATCTCCGCCACAGAACCATCACTTGAATACTTCAATTGGAAACAGAAGGTCGAATCTCCCAATTTAATAAGTAAGTCGTTCAAGGCCAGAAATAACTGAGGCAAAAATTTGTTTGTTTGTTTTTTCCTTGGGGAAGAAAGGCCTGGGCCACTAGTCCAAGGTGGTCTCTCGTCCTCAGCCAATGCTCAACAAAATAACAGGAATCCCAAGGCTAGTTGGGGCTCCATAGGTTCCCTAACGTGGCCTCTTTGAATCAGTTATTGCACGTATCTACCCACTCACCCCAGCTTTTCCAGGAAATTTAAGCCCCAGTCAACAAAATACTCTCTAATATATTTATCATGCATTATTTTACATTATAATTATTCAAAGCTCCCTCCTAAGCTGTGTTTCACAAAGACAGAGAATATGTGTAAATACAGGACATGGTACATAGTAGGCACTACATAAATGCTTATTCTCATTCCTTTCTTCTTCACTGGTCCTAGTTCTGCCCTCTGAAGCCAAGTAAACAGTGGATAGAGTGCCATGCCTAGAGTCAGGAAGACCTGAATTCAAATTTGACCTCAGACAGTTACTAGCTTTGTGACCCAGGGCAAGTCACTTAACCCTGTTTGCCTCAATTCCCTCATCTGTAAAATGAGCTGGAGAAGGTCAGTTTCTTTATCTATAAAACAAGCTGGAGAAGGAAATGGCAAACCACTCTAGTATCTTGGCCAAGTAAATTCCCAAATGGGTTCACAAAGAGTCAGACATGACTGAAACAACTGAATAACAACAATGGTGGGTACTGTGCTAAGCTACATTAAAAATCACAGACACATCGTATGTGTGACGACCAGCCTCGATACACTGGACTCTTCTCAGCACCGCACAGCTATAAGATAACTCTACAAGTCTCAGGATGGAAGGAGGTACCTACATTCAGAAAAAGATCTAGAAAGAACAGAGTTTAAATGGAGATTGAAGCAATCTACATGCTATCGTTCTTTTCCATGTTTGGTT
>CM053583.1:60404660-60419828 GCA_028627135.1 Pseudochirops cupreus | reverse complement strand
GGACTGTGGAACTGAATCTTGTAAACTAAAAGTAAATAAACAAATCAATTTTAAAAAATACATCTATAGGGGCGGCTAGGTGGCACAGTGAATAGAGCACCAGCCCTGGAGTAAGGAGGACCTGAGTTCAAATCTGACCTCAGACACTTAACACTAGTCATGTGACCTTGGGCAAGTCACTTAACCCCAATTGTCCTGCCTTTCCCCTGCAAAAGGCAAAAAATAAAAATAAAAATACATCTATATCCTCCTTACACATGAAGTTTTTTAAATATCTGAAGATATCTATCCCATCCCTCCCAGACTCTTGTCTTCTCCAGGCTGTTTATCCCTAATTCCTTGACTCTGTCCTTATATCATCTCCAATCCCCTACACTGGATACTCAGTCAGAGAATTTTAAAGCTAGCCAGTCCCCCAGATGATCATTTGGCAGAAACAAAAGGAATCTCTATTCAATCATATCCAACAAATGATCATCCCCGTTCTCCTTGAAGACCTCCAACAAGAGGGCACCTATCCACCCCTAGAGGCAACATATTTAATTTTTGGACAGCTCCAATGGTTAGGTAGTTTTTCATGACATCAAGCAGAAATTGGCATCTTTCACATACTCTCTAACCCTTTGACTGAATCCACTTGAGGACCCCGAGGGCCTCAAGGCCACATGTTCCCCACCCCTGCTCTAGCTTATCATTGGCAGCTAAAATGTAGCACCCAGAACTGAATATGATATTTCAGATGTCATCTGATCAGGTTAGAATGCAGAGAAGACCATTACAATTCTCATTCTAAACACTAGACTTCTCTTAATACAGCCTCTCTTAATTACTTTAGCTTTGGAAGCTGCCAGGTCACAATGTTGCCTCATATTTAATTCACAGTCCCCTAGAACCCCAAATTTCTTCCAGATGAATTGCTATTATCTAGCCAGACTCCCCCATCCTGTGAAGTTGATTCTTTGGACCCAAATGAAGTACTGTGGATGTAGTACTTTCTGGATGGCTCTTACCATCAAACACAGTGCTCTGTAAGCAATCAGCTGTTAGTAAATATTCTGATACTGAATTAAAGTTTTGAGTCAATAAAATAAGAGTCAGATCATTTCCTACCTTGGCTGCAGGACTTGATGCCTCCAAGCTGGGAACCATCTCCTTTCCCCCATCCTTTATCAGTGTCTTTTTATATGTTGACTTCTTCCATTAGATTGTAAGCTCCTTGAAAGCGGGGGCTGGCAAGTTTTTCTTTGTATCTCCAGTGTTTAGCACTTTGTCTAGCACTCAGTAAACACCTAATAATTGTTTATTGACTCTAATTCTCTAACTAGCTGGGTTAGAAAAAATAAAATCCACAAAGAAAGGAACCTAAAAAAAATTTTTTTTGATCCTGTCTCTTCCAATTACTAATCATATGATCTTGGACAACTCACTTCCATTCTTTGGTCCTCAGTTTCTCCATATGTGACATGGGTAAGTTAAAATGGATTCTGAGTTTCCTTTCATCTCTGACATTCTACATTCTATGTTCTAAGGTCACTTTCAGTTCTGATATTCTATGTTCTCTATTCTAAAGCTCTCTTCCACTTCTGATTTTTTTTAATCTATTTATCATCTAAGAAAGATACTTACCCCCCTGAGGTTTTCTCACCCTGGAAAATACCTCCACCCTTGAATTGTTAATTAAGGACCCATTTCAAGTGTCCGTTTCTATTTTCTGTGTCCAAAGGTATGCCTCAGTTTTAACATTCCATATTCTAAGGTTTTTCTCAGCTCTAAAAATCAGTATTTTAAAGTCCTGCATAGATATGACTATCATTTTGTCAAGGTCCCTTCAGATTCTATTCAACTCTATGATTCCATGATTAGATGGTATCTCTAATCCTATAAATCTTTGTCATGTGTTGCTGCTGTAATTGATGCTAGAATTCCTAGGTTCATAGAAATTCTGAGCTGGAAGGGGCCTCAGAGGGCCTCTAGTCTAAACTTTCCACTCCATGTAGGATTCCTCTCTGCAGTATCCCTGACAGAGGACTCAACACCTCTCCTTGACCACTTTGAGTACTGAGAAGCTCACTGACTATCAAGGCAGTCTATTGTGAGGTGAATCCAAAATTTGCCCCCATGTAATATTCACCCATTGATTCTTGTGCTACGCTCAAAAGCAAAGAGAAATAGGTCTAGTCTCTTTTAGACATGAACTATACTATCCTTATGGACTGTTAAGACTTTGGGACAATAAAGTTTCAACAAGATTAGGTCTCAACAAAACAATAGAGAAGGCCAAGTTTGTTTTCCATGTTACAATTGACTTTATAAAAAGAAGAAACAGCTACCACATATAGAGGAATGATCAATACCCTAAGAATCAGGACACCAGGGGTCATGGTGGCCGAACTTTAGGTAAATATCTTGGCCTCAATTAGGCCAGAAAGCTAAGATCTTCTCTAGCTTTAACAATCTCTGATTGCTTTCATTAGATGAATGCTTATGTAATGTGAATTCATAGGCCAGGAAAGCACCATATTCAAAAAGCCTGTCCCCATCAAAAGATTGATTGAAATTCCATCATCAGTGCTTTATTCTTTGTGTTTAAAACTTTGACCATTCATAATTCCTTTTTCTCTATCCATGGATCCTTTGCCTCCATTACATCTCATATCTTCCAACCCAGATAACTCTCAACTCGAAGTAATTCTTAGCATTTATCTTCCATGCCTCTCTACCAGCTCCAGAGCTACAAAATATTGCTGGAGATAATCCTGAAAACGTGATGACTGTATCTGATAAAAAAAAATATGCTACCTAAACTCACTTAGGTCCTTGTTGCTACATAACAATTCTTTTTACTTATCTCTTATTTATTCTCCCACACTCCCTACAATGTCTCTTCCAAACCTCCCCTAAGCCCCCAAATCCAAACCCTCCTCCCTAGCCCCCAGTAGATAACCTTGCCTCTAACTTTACTGAGTAGAATGGAGCCATATAGTCTTGAGCCCCTTCATCTTCATACCTCAGAACCAATCTTCTTACCTGTTTCTCCAGTCTTGGATGAAGAGGCAACTTTCCTCCTTACTAAAGCTAAATAATACTATTTGTAACCTTGGTCCCATCTCTAACTGTCTCTTCTCTTCATTTGTTCTATCAATTATATCTCATTTCTCTCTCTCATATTTTAAATATGTCCCTTTTCAATAGTGCCTTCAGCTTAGACTAAAAATATGCTCAGGTCTCCTAACCTAAAAGAAATTTCCCTAGATCCTACAAATTATACACTAGGGAATTTGGCTTAAAATCCTGGAAGAAAAAACTGTAGAATTTATTCATTTAAAAGATGGTTAGTGAACATCTATAAAGAACCATCATGGCTTCATCAAAAATAGATTACGATAAACCAACCTCATTTCCTCTTCTGACACATTAACTAGAGTAGTAGATTAAGGTAATGCTATAGATATGGTTTACCTTGATTTCAGTAAAGCATTTGACAAAAACTTTCATGCTATTCTTGGTTACAAGATTGGGAGATGAGGGATACAAGATTGGGAGATCATAATAGTTAGTCATCTTCAGAAATGGTTGAATCATCACACCCAAAGGGTAGTCATTTATGGTTCCAGGTCACTGTGGAAAGAGGACTCTAGTGGAGTGTCTTTAGGAATCTGTGTTTGGCCTTGTAACTGATTAACATATTGATTAATGATTTGAATAAAGATATAGTTGACATCCTTATTAAATTTTCAAATGGCAAAAAGCTGGGAGGGATGGTTAACAAATTAGATAATAAAATTAGGATTCAAAAAGATCCTGACAGCCTAGAATAGCAGTTCTTATAGACCCCTCTCAATGGGTCTGCAAAGTCAAAATTATTTTTCTAATAATATTAAGACATCATTTGCCTTTTTCATTCTTGTTCACATGAACTTAGCAAAAGTGAAGTTTTCCAAAGACTAAATGGACATGTAAATTAAAGATTTAGCTGCAAACACAAAGCATAGTACTTAGCAAAAGTGAAGTTTTCCAAAGACTAAATGGACATGTAAATTAAAGATTTAGCTGCAAACACAAAGCATAGTACTTAGCAAAAGTGAAGTTTTCCAAAGACTAAATGGACATGTAAATTAAAGATTTAGCTGCAAACACAAAGCATAGTTAATTTCTCATTTGCAGGATAACTAAATTTTTGTTTTACAAATGGATGAATCTGAAGGTGTGGCTAAACTGTATTCCTCAGGTGGCACTAACTCATCATCAAAAAAGAATTTTTATGTAAATATTTGGTAGCAAACACAAGTGGTGCTGAAATAGTCAAAGTGTTGGATAACTTTTGAAACTCCTGATTTATCCTGAAAACAACCCTGTTGATGTTACACTGATGGCACAAAAGCCATGAGGGTTAAAACGGTTGGTACCTTAGCATGAATCAAGGCAGTAACACTAAACTGTACTAGTTATCATCATATTCTTCACTGCCACAAAGGGAAGGAAGGAAGGAAGGAAGGAAGGAAGGAAGGAAGGAAGGAAGGAAGGAAGGAAGGAAGGAAGGAAGGGAGGGAGGGAGGGAGGAGAGGAAGGAAGTAAAGAGAGGAAGGAGAGGAAAGAAGGAAGAAAAAAAACAAATAAATAAAATGTCAGTTTAAACTTAAAAACTTCCTTGATGAAGCAATTAAAAATATTATTTTTATTAAATCTCAGCCTTGAGAACCTATATTTTTAATATTTTGTGACAAAATCAGAAGTACCCATAAAGCACTTCTGCTACATACTGTAGTACAATAATTACCTCGAGGAAAAGCTCTCATACTTTTGAATTGAGAGCTAAACTAGACACTTTTTCATGGAAAACCATTTTTTACTTGAAAGAACTGACAAACTATGGCTATTCAGACAAGTAACTGGCAGACGTCTTCTCAAAAATGAAAGACATTAAGCCTGTTACTTCAAGGAAAACAAATGACAGTATTTGTTGCCAATTATAAAATCTGATTTTTCAAGTGAAAATCAGAATTTTGGAAAGCTTATGTTTCCCACTGTGAGCTTAACTGCTCGCCAGTACTTACTGACTTTTCTGATGATATCAGTGGAGATATTCACGGATGTGGTTTTTGATCTTACTATTTGTAACAGGTCATTTTGATGGGGTAGTGGTATCTGGACCTCAAAAAGTCCTAAGACCACGTCTCTGAACATAACCTCATATGGGCTCTCCATCCCCCGCCCCCGTGAGAAGCTTTTCCCTTGTTGCAGGCTTGACTCTGTAATTCCCTTATCAGAACAGACAGAGGGGTGTGTGGCCCAAGGATTTTTGTTCCTGGCTGGCCAAAGGACTCTTCCTCCTGCCAAATCCCCAAGGTCCATGACTCTGACAACTCCCTCAATGTTGCATATACTCCCTACACTTTCCCATCCATAGCTCCCAAATTCACCTGCACCCTTAGATTACCTAATTAGCATCCTTGGTATTCCTTACCCATTCCCCTTTTCTATTAAAAAAAAAACCTCTAGTTTCACCCCTATTAGAGTGCAGGTTCCCCAAAAAGGAACTTCTCCTGCTCCCATTGGCATTATAATAAACTACCTCTAGACTGAAAGACGGCGAGTGCGAATTCGTTCCAGGTGACCCAGCCTTGGCATTCTCAGGGTCCCAGCACCCCAGACCTCATCAGTTTCGCTTCTCATTACCACAGTTGCCTCACCTGTGAAACCAGGTAACTATACCTCATAGACTTATGAGATATACCTACAAATGAGATATCCACAAAGATGAAAATGGGGTAAACCAATATCCTTCAGTGAATCCGCTGTCCATCATAGGTTACAACATTCACCCATGTCCTCTAATTCTTTCTTATTTTTCCATTTATAAATTCTCCATAAAGTATACACTCAACATAATGGAGGCTGGCCTTCCTTTCTTGTTCTTTTAGTATCTCAAGCATACTGACCATCTGACGTTCCTCGCTCTGACCTGGACCAGGTCCACCTCCTTTCCTACTCATGCATAAACTTGCACACAAATTTAAGTAAGGGATAAGGGGTCTGCCCTCCATGAAATGTCAACTAGTACTATTATTATGACCGCAGAAAATTATTGAGAGGAAAGTACTTTGAAAACTTTGAAAAACCTCCCATTTGTAAAAGTAGGGAAATTTAAAAACTAAAGACATGAGTTTTTAAATTTCCCTTCTGCCCACATGCAGGGGCATGACCAATATGCCCCCTACAGGTCACTTTTAGCAGTAATATGAAGTGAGAGCTCTGAGGACTGGGCTGGAGGCGTGGCTCATCCACAGATTCTCCTATAAAACAACAATAAATAACAACAAACTTCTTCAGAAAATGAATGGTCCAGCACCTATTTGTAGCTCCACCCCCACAGTGGTTACCATAGCTACTCCAGCCTTGGCGTCCCCGCCCCTCGCTAGCTGATGCTTTGGTCACCTAGGCAACCAACCAGGCTCGTGGGAGTGGAGGACTCTATTCCGCTCGGCATCTTGGGTTGTGTAGTTCTCCGGAGGCCTTCCTGTATGTTGGTGACATTGATTGAACTACTAGTCCCAGAGGGCTGCGCGCGCAGGGGCGCCCCGGCGGTCATGCCTGGGCGGTGCCTGGAGCGGAGCGTGGACTTAGAGGGAAGGAAGATGGCGGCGGCGCGGAGGCGTAGGGTGCCGGCCTTGGCTGGGAAGTTACCCCTGCGGCTGCTGCTGGTCCTGGGGCTGGGGTTGCTGTGGGCGCCATCGAGCAGCTGGGCGCACGGGGGCAAGTACTCGAGGGAGAAGAATGAGCCTGGGGCTCCCCCGAAACGTGAGCCTGGGACCGAGTTCCGGATGGAGAAGCTGAACCAGCTCTGGGAGAAGGCGAAGCGGGTGAGTCGGTCGGTCTGTAAGCATTTATTAAGCGCCCGCTGTATGCCAGGCGTCATCCGAAGCGGCCCGGGCACCGAGATGACCGCCACAGTAACATCGCAGGGCATAGAGAGGGCAAGGGACCTGTCCAGGGTCACCCAGCGGGGAGCAGAACCCGGCCTTGAACCCTGGATAGGGCTCATGGGATCTAGTGGAGACAGACATTCTCTAGCCCGTTTTACAGAGAAAGAAACTGAGGTTCGGGGGTGGGGGCGTGGCGCGCGCAGGGTATTCTAGGCTAAGTAGCAGAGCCTGAATTGAAAGCCCAGTTAAAGGCTCATAGGATTTCGCAGAGAGCAGGACCTCGAGAGATCTAGTCATTCGTTTTACAGAGTAGGAAACTGAGGCTTGGAGAGGGAAAATGACTTGCCCAAGGTCACACAGGCAATAGCAAAGACAGGACTCAAACCCAAGTCCGAGCCTCAAAAGCATTTAGAGCACAAGGGGACCTTAAAGCCCAATTCCCTCATTTTGCAGAAGTGGAAATTATCTCAGAGAAGGGAAGTGACTTTGTGGGAGGCCACACAGAGGGTGACAGAGGCAGAGCTTTTAGCCAGGTCTTTAGCCTAGGTCTTCTGACTCTCACGTCTTTATACTTTATTAACTGCGGTATACTTTATACTGTGTCAGTCAGCAAGTCACTAAACATTTATTAAGTGCCTACTGTGTGCTAGGCACTGTGCTGAGTACCAGGGGGAAGAACCGGGAATTAAACACTTACCAGCTGCTAACCAGGTAACTGACTATTTGCAGGTGAGGTATTTGGCCTCTCTCTCCCCCACAGGGTCTTCCCCATCTTAGCTCCAGGACATGAACCCATCAAATGCAGCGGCCCTTGGCCCTTTTTTCATTCCCCGTCCTCAGTCTGTTTTCAGCTTTTGGCCCTTGTTGGCCACTTTCTAATCTCCACTTCCAAAACACCACATTCATCAGGTGTTCCCCTGCCTCATTGGCTGCTTCTCTGATCCATTGATGGCTCCTGTTCTCTTTCCAGAGGTCTGCCTTCGGCCCACTAATCTATGCTCTGTTCCTTCTCTGCTGACAATGTTAATCCCTCCCAGATCTGTCTCTAGTCCAGACTCTCTTCTGAGCCCCTGAACTGCCTCTTCCCCTGCCCCCCTGGACAGACTTCCCACCAGGACCTCAAATGCAGCACATGCCAAACCAAGCTTTTTATCTTTTCCTTTAAAACTGCCCCTCATTTAGCCTTTACTGTTCTCTGGGCAAAACCACCATTTTATCCAGTTTCCCATGTCAAAACTTTGGAACTGTCTTGACTCCTTCCTTTCCCTCACTTCTCATGTACAGTTAAATCGTATTGATTACATTCCTGTGATCAAACTGGCCCCTTCCTCTGTTACCACTTCTGCCATCCTGGTATACCATCCCCTCCTCCAGAAAGTCTTCCCACTCTCCTCCTTGACCTTCTGGTGTTCTAGACCTTCTTTGTGCTTTTCTGGTTTACTCAATCATGTATTGTGGCTTTCTGTAGGTTTGATCCAGGACCATGTCTTACCTAAACATAAAAGAATTCTAGAATGTCAGAGCTGGTGAGGCCCTAGACGCCTTATTCTAGAGATTTTGTGAACTGAGGTTCTCAGGCAGAAGACTTGCCTAAGGCCATACACCCTGTTGTTGGCAGAGTGGGTCCCAGCTTTAGGGCTTCTCACTGAAGGAGCCCTGGATGCTTTGAAGAACAAGAGCAGCACAGGGCAGTCTGTGGAGTTTATAAGTAAATGACTTTATTGTAAATAGAAGAGAGAAAGTAACAGAGAGTAAAGATCAAAAGTTTGAACTTATATTGATGTGGGACCAAGATATAATTAATTTTGGAAAACCACAGGCTCTCAGAGATGAAAGGGACTCCAGAGGCTCTCTGATACACCTTTACCTGACTGAGGACCCCTTCTATAACCACCAACCGGCCATCATCAGCTTCCTCTTGAAAACCTCTAGTTCAATGGTTCTCAACCTTCCTAATACTGTGACCCTTTAATACTCGTATGTGGGCGTATTTGCATGTGGGCAGACCTGCCTGGAGATGGATAGAGGAGCAGTGTCTTGGTTCCTAAGACCATCAGAAATATGTGTTTTCCCGTGGTCTTAGGTGACCCCTGTAACCCCTGTGAAAGGGTCATTTGATGGGACCCACAGGTTGAGAACTGCTGCTCTAGTTCCTGGTTACTAGAGTCTAATAAAAACGAAGGAGCCTCCCAGGGCCGCCCATCCCATTCAAACAATTGCAGCTCTCCATTGTTCTTGACCTTGATGCTTGTCACAAACCCTCTTTCGAGGCTGACATTGCAAAGATTATTATTCCCCTTTTACCAGTGAGAAAAGTAAGGCTCTGAGAAGTCCAGACTATGGTGTTTTGATGTCAGGAGAATCTTAACTATAAAGAAACCATAGGATCAGATGCAGCCAGAATTAGGAAAGCATTTAAACGAGCTGTGATGAGCTCATATTTATATACCCCTTTACATTGGGTAGTGTGCAAGTATTGCCACCGTTTTGTAGAGAGGAAAGGGGCCCGCAGACATGATCTCTGAAGGTCTGCCTAGCTGGCAAAGAAGCTCAGAACTGGGGCTGGATATAACCCAGGGCTTCTGACTCCAAACTGAATGCTCTTCCTACCAGACTTATCACGGATCCAGCAATGTGCCGTGTGTTGGTGCTGGAAGGGGAGGAGACCACATAGAGTTAGAGAAAAATGCAAGGCAGTTCACGATCAAGCTCCATGAGGTTCTGTGCTTGGGCCATAGAGGAGGGAGTGTAAGCAACCAGGGGATCCTAGTTGGTCCTTGAAAGGCAGCCTGTATAAGCAGTGCTGAGTGAGAAGCTGTGCCAGTTAGACGGAAACCAGGAGAACAGAGGTAGAATCCTACCTTGGGGACCTTGTATTCAACACGCTTGGCCCTTCCGGGCTGCACTTACTTTACTTTGTCAACTATGAATAAGCAAGACATGTTTGGGTCACAGTAAGGTGACCTCTCATTCATGCGGAGGTAATGATTACTTCAGATCCCAGTTCCTCAGTCAGCAATCCCAGGCTCCACTCTACAGTCATCTCTTCCCCATGCTTCCCAGGTGAAAGAAGGAAAGAAATCATAGCATGGAAGAGCTAGAAGGGGCCTTAAGATCCTCCATTCTAGCCCCATCATTTTCTAGCTGAGAAAAACAAAAGCCATGGGGCGGATAGGTGACACAGTGATTAGAGCACCGGCCCTGGAGTCAAGAGGACCCGAGTTCAAATTCGGCCTCAGACACTTGACACACTTACTAGCCATGTGACTTTGGGCAAGTCACTTAACCCCAATTGCCCTCCAAAAAGCAAAAAAAAAAAAAAGCCAAGTGACAGCTGCCATAGGCACACCTTTCCTGATTCCTAGGCCAGTGAGCTCGTCATTGGTATCCCTGCAATGTGTCCCTGTATTCTTACTGGGATGGTTTTGAGGCTCAAGTGAGATCATTGATGTAAAGCACTTTGCAAACTTTACAGCACTCTATAAACTCCAGTTATGGCTGTCATTCATTTACCCAGTTTCTCTCTTCTTCAGGTCATTTAAACCCCACCTCTTCCGTGAAGCTAACTAAAACTACCATTGATTTCTCCTCTTTCTTAACTATGATAGCAGTTTGCCATGCCATAAATGGATGTGTCTTTTGACTTCAATGAGATTATAGGGCACTTGCTGCCAGCAACTATACTTTATTCTACTTTTCTATCTTGTCACACGCCCTCGGTAGTGCTGGGCAGAGCAGACTGGAATCCTGGTAATTGGGCTCTCAAAGGCTCTGCTTGACAAGTCCAGCAGGCTTACCATTCTGAAAAGCCTTTGACTTTGTGGCTGATAGTCAACACTGTGTCTGTCTTCTTAGCAACAGCTTTTCGGGTGAGGCATTATTTTAGCCACAGATGCTTCTGAATCCATCTGTCTGTCAGTCACCAAGTATCTACTGAGAGCCTACTGTATGCCAGACACTGTGATATAGGCCCTGGAGATACAAATATAGTCAGTGTATCAAGGAGTTCAGATTCCAGAGGGAAACAGAGGTACATAAAAACACACAGAATCAAGTTAAAGAGAATTCATACAAAGAAATCTAAAGTAGCATCTCCATACAAGGTAGCCTGAGAGGGAAGCACTAACAGCTACAAGGCTTCAGGAGAAGGTGGTGCTCTAGGTGCCGCGGTCTATAGGGATGGGTGTACCTCCCTGTGGCATCCCAGCACCTAGCTTGGTCTTGGACACCTTGAAAGTATTAACAGTAATGGTTCATAGTATTCAAGGCCATGGTTCATTCTTATATTTATTCAGCACCAATTTATTGAGACCTTTGTGCATTCCACTGTATTGCTACTGTTTGTAGTGAAGGCGTTAGGTTTATCACAACCCATTTACAAAGCAGTACATTGCAGTATGGAGCTGAGGGGACTGCTTCCAGAGGAGTTGAATTGAATGAAGTTAGCAGCCAGACACTTGTACTGAATACCTGTTATGTACAGGTATTATTCAACTAAACAAATATTGATTGAATGTCAAACACTTGGGCTACATAACGAGAAGATGAGACTCATTAGAAAATATCCTGATGCTGGAAAAGATTGAAGGCAGAAGGAAAAGGGGATGGCAGAAGATGAGATGGATAGATAGTGTGATGGAAACAGTTAATGTGAGTTTGGCTGGACTTGGGAAGATAGTAGAGGAGAGAAGGACCTAGCGTGCTATGATCCATGGGGTTGCAAAGATTCAGACCCACTTGACCGACTGAACAGTCCTTTACTCAGCATCGTGGGTGGGTATACAAGAAGATGACGTGGTCACCTTGAGTTTACAGTCTGGTTGAAGAAACTGGACTTACAAAATCAGGATAATCATGTGCAAAAAGTAGCAACATTTTGCAGAACAACTTTACAAAATGTTCCATGTATCTGCATCATACAGTAATAATGCAAGTAGTTTAGGTGTTGGGGCCGTGAAGGGACTAATGGGCTTGCCACTTGTATCTCTCCTTCCTTCCTGCTACCTTCATGGAGTTTGGGAAATTTGATTCTTGTCATGGTACTTAAGTGCCAGAAGGATGAATGAAGTGTTTAATGGGACTAGGCCAGGAATTATTTGAGGTTTTAATTAGCACTACTACAGAATGCCATCATGGCTTCATAAATCAGGGCTTTCACAAATAATTCTTTGAGCATTTGGGAGAAGGCAAAGTTCCTGATTTACAAAAAGGATGTCAAATGATTTAAATTAGTGACTTTTGCTGAGGATTATGTGTTGCAAGCCTCATCATCACTGGGCTTTAGAGCTGGTGATTCAGCAGTGTAGGGAAGGAAAGTCATGATGATTTGTCATATTTCTGTAATGCTTTACAGCTTATAGACCCCTTTGCACACAACACTCTGAAAAGGGGACTCCATTTTACAAAAGGGAAAGCAGTGATTGATGAGCAGTGATAGGAATTCTTTGACTGTAGTCATGCAGCTGGCAGACTTGAGACTAGGGCCCAGGTTTTCAGAAGCCAGTCCAGCATCTCTTCCACTCGGCTACCCTGTTTTTTCAAGAAGTAATGCCAAGCCAAAGCTTTTGCAATGCAATTCAAAGGTCTCCTATAGCATCCTTACATAGGTTCAGTTTATGTATTTTGCCTCTAAGACTTATTTATTCTCCTTAGGTGATTTCAAATAGATTTTGTAGCAATTGAAGTAGCGATCCTTGTCTTAGTTTTAAGATATTTTTTAACATGTCTGGCAGCCTAAGGTAAAAGTAGCAATGCAGCAGGACCTGCTAAGGAATGCCCTGAATTTTACCCTTGTCTACAGAACGTAGGGCCCAGGAAGCACAAAGGCTCATTGAGCATTTCTTATTTCTTATGCAGCTAATTAAAAAATGTTGAAGGACAACATGACATTGGAAAGCATACTTGAAATCTCTCCACATAAAATATGTGAAGGGTATAAGATTTTCCTTTGCTGAGTATAAAGCTCCTCAAAGCAGCTGAGATTAATCTCAGAATACTCTCTATTAAGCATTTCTGGTATCGTAATTTGTTGACTCAATCATATGTTGATTCAGTTGTTCTTTTGTGTGGGATGTCATTATATTCCCATTTCACAGTTGAAAAATCTAAGCTAAATGGTCAGATAGTAAAAATAAGCCTGAGTCAGAAAATTAGAGACAAAACTTCAGTATTAACTTTGAAGACTGACACACAGGCAGCTATGACCAGTTACTCAGATTGAGAAGGTCGTTAAGAAGACTCTCAGAGGGTCTGATGCAGCGTTCAGCAGCCATTTTTTAGTCTTGTTCCTGTGTGGGGCTTGGTAAAAGGGAAGAGGCAACAGTTTAAGTGAGATGAAGTTCCTGGCTGCAAGTTTATAGCCTTGTAAAGGGAAGAGATGCAAACACAGGTGACTGGAGTTCGCACTATGTTCTAAATAAATGAAAAAGTGTTTGTTAAGCACTTGCTGTGTGCTAAACACTGGATTCAGACAGAAAAGCAGAGTCACCCCTGCACTCAGGGAGCTCACATTTTAAGGGGGGGAAAGAACATAGATAGGAATTCAGAGCTGCAAGTCCTCCGGGTGCAGCAGCAGCACATGGGAATCCTCTTATGTCACTTCCACTGGTGGAACCAGATCCGCTTCTGATTTTGGACTGTTTGACAATTAGAAGGACTTTGGTGGGAGAATCTCCTTGTACTTTGTGACTGCTGAGGGGTCGGGCTGCAGCCCCTGCACAAGCATCTGCTGCTCCCAGAGCTCTGGGGATCAGGCTCCAGGGCTGTCTCCGCTTGGCTATGCAGAGAGGTGCTTTGTCTAGCTGAGCGCATGATGCCTCTGTTTTCTCCCCCAGGGTGTCTTGCAGCTTCAGGTAGGTTGGCTTACCAGCCCGGGATAAGGGCATTAGAAAAGTGCAGACAGAATACAGTATTAGGTTAGAGAGGGAAACCTGAGGATCTAGGAAGGCTTCATGGAAAAGATGGCAGCTTGTAGCATTTTTCATCAGCTTCAGAATTAGGAGGAGTTTTAGAGCCTTTGTAAGAATCTGGGGTCCAAAACGCTAGAGGAAATCTTTTTTGACGAGCTGTACGCACCTCTTGGGGTTGTCCAAAGGAGAGGCTCTTCTCCATTCTTATTTTCATTTTTAATTTATAATTATAGAACCATAAATGTTAAAGCTGGAAAAAACTTACAGGCCATCTAGTCTTCGGACTGCTGCTTCTCCAGATGTGGAATGTGAGATTCAGTTCACACAGCACTGTGAAGGTGGAGCTGGGACCCGAATCTGGGTTTCTAACCCCCAGTCCAGTGCCTTTCCACTCACCTCCCAGATAGTGACAATGCATGCTGCTGGTACTCAGCAGATTACGATGTGGTTCCTCTATTTGAAGAATATCACATGCCACTTCTAATGCCCCTCCTGCCCTGGAATTCAGCAATGCTGTGACTCTGGCAGTGGACAAGAGAGAATAGTGTAAAGTGAGTGCGAGGACAGAACTCAGAATAATATCTTCTAAACCATATCAAGCAGCAACTGGGTGGCACAGTGGTTAGAGGCCTGGATCTGGGAATAGGAAGATGAGTTCAAGTCCTAGGGGCAAATCACTTAACCTAGCTCTCCCTCAGTTTCCTCATCTATAGAATGGGGATAATAATAGCACCTACTTCCTGGGATTGTTTTGAGGATCGTATGAGATAATATTTATAAAACACTTTGCAAACCTTAAAGTGCTATATCAATTCCAGATAGCATCATCATTCTATAGTAAAGAGAGCACATAATGCGTCCAGAATTCCAAAGCCATGGAAGGCCGTTCCCCTCTCTCCATAGAATTAAATTGTGTTTGGAAGCTCTTATGGAATTGTACTAATATGCTTATAGTATTATAACATCTTGAGCTTAAAGAGAACCTTAGAGATATCCCCTGATTGAATTTGATGATTGAAACTGAGGCCCAGAGAGGGGAAAAGAATTATTGACAGTCATTTGGGAGGGAGAGGGTAATTTTTTTTCCCTCTTACTACTTTATCCTAATAGTTATGGCTATTTTACTTTGTATTTAATGTTTGACAGAGTCTTTTTAGATTATCTGCTTGATATTAACTAGTTCTTTTAACTTCTAACATTTTAACTTTTAATTAATAAGAAGTAAGAAAAAATGAGTGCTGTACAGTTAAATTTTAACTATTTGGGAACTTTATCCTTTTGCATGTAACCAAAATGTTCTTACTTACAAGAGGCAGTTATTATAATATATTTGCCAA
>CM053583.1:60337868-60404560 GCA_028627135.1 Pseudochirops cupreus | reverse complement strand
ATATACACATATATATAATGGAAAAAACACCATACTAGGTGCTAGGAAACCAGAAGTTCCATTTCCAGCCTTACCACTAATTTATATGACCTTTGGCAGATCATTTGAACTGTTGAGACTTTGATGTATAAAAATGAAAGGATTGGACTGGAATCATGTAAGGCTCCAAAATTCTTTAATTTCTATAAATGATGCTACATTAAGAGCAGTCTAGCTTCCAGGACACAGGAGATCATAGCACTGCTATACTTTGTCTTGCTCAGACCAATCTATTTGATATGTTTGGTGTTCTGAGTGTCACAGGTTAGTAGGGACATGGAAGGACTGGAACCTGTCTAGGATGCTGCCTAGAAATTGTCGTAGAAGATTGGTTGAATAATAAGAACTCATTCCCTTAACATTTCAAGGTTTGCAAAAGCACTTTCCACATATGAATCTTTGTGAGATAGTGCAGGTATTATTATCCCTGTTTTGTATGAGGAAACCGAGGCTCTCAGAGGTCCCTGACTTACTTGTGATCCCACAACTAGTAAATACCTGAGGTGGTATTTGTACATACATCTTCTGGCTGACAGAAAGTGTTCAGAAGAAATCAGGGTAGCATGGCAGACAGGAGAAGAAAGAGCCCTCTTGGAGCTTACGCAACAGGACAGTCAGTCAATAAAAATTAGATGGAAGAACTACCACCCACATTGGTGCTTAATGCAAAAAAAGGACTTTGACAGTAATTGTATAGTGGAAAGTCAGATAACCTGGATTCAGTCCTCCCTGTGAAACTTTGGGCAAGTTAGTTAACTTCCCGATCCTCAATTTCCTCAATTTTAAAATGAGGAAGTGGACCTAGATAGCCTCTGAGGTCCCTTTCAACCCTGAATTTATGAGTGTAGGTGGCATTGCAAGTGAGTCTGTTTCACACGTGACAAATAATATATGCAAATGTAGTAAGTCAAGGAAAGATGAGAAATACTGTATGACTGTGAAGTAGCAACATGAAATAAGGTTAAAAAAGTAGATGATGTTAGCCCAGCGGGGAAAGCAGTGCAGCTGAAATATAAGGTTGAGGAGTAGGTTGAGTTTTCCAGGAAGTCTCACAGTGCTTCTGCTTGGGTGAAGGCTAGAATCGGCCTGTAGGGAGCGTTTCATTTAACTGGTAGTGAAATCTCAATATTGAAACTTGCACCTATGATTCTACCTCCGGGGCAGAGTTGAAGAGACAAAGATCTAGACAAAAACTGAGGAAAGTCTGGAGAAGATTAGTTCCGAAGAAGACTTAGAGATGCTGTGATAGTTGTCTTTACAGATGTGAAAGTTATAACATGGAAAAGTGATCAGACTTGTTCTTTTTGACTCTTAGGGGCCAAACAGAGCAGCACTTATCAAAGAGACAGACTTAGGCTTGATATAAGGAAGGACTTTCCCACAGTTAGACCTGTTCTCCAAGAGTGGAATAGTCTTTGAGGCAGGGAGTTCCCTCTCACTGCCACACTGCTGTTTGTCAGACGTGTCAAAAAAAGGTGTTCTTTGGGGTATGGTTGGATTAAATAGCAGCCAAGGCCTCTTCCAGCTCCAGAGTGTTCCAAAGGAAGATCCCGATGTTCAAAAGGAAGAGTGAAATCATCCCCTTCTCCCTTTATGTTTCCCTAACCCTAATGATCCTATCAGGAAAAAGCCCAGAGTTCCTTTGCCTCCTCTGTAGCTCCTACAATGAGCCTTTGATGCTTTAGGGCATCATTGGTAATATTAAAGGCTTAATCCCTCCCTAGTGCTCTTGTCAGTGTTTGCCAGCCTCGTGGTTGCTGCCTGCTTTGTTCTTCTCATCCTGGTCGATAAACTGCAGGCTTCACTTCTCATGTCCAGAATTCACAAAACTAAATTGCATATGTAGGTCATCAGGTAAGATGTTATTTAATTACAGAGATGCTAATAATAATAATTTTTTTTAACCCAGTAATTTTTTTTTTCCAGTATATGGGGAATAAGGACGAGAACAGGAAATTGAAGTGAACTGTGCTTCCTTATTGCAAGTCTGTTTATCTGTCAGGGAACAAGATTAGGGGGCTTTGCAAACCAGAATGAAAATCAGTTGAAGTCCCTCTCGAGGGCCCGGATAGGTTTCATACTTGGCAGCTGTGTCGAATTCAGCTTGACCCATTACCCACTTCCCAAGCCTGTGTTGCATTTTCCCACCTAGGATGGCCCCTCTGCTGTACAAACCCTGCTTCTCTAAGGTCCAACCCAGGTTCTTCCTCCTCTAGCCAAACCGTTCCTGAAGATCCCATCTACAGGTGATCTCTCCCCACTAAACTCAGATGCCTTTGAGCACTACACTAGCATTTCTCATGGAATAGCAATGCAGTACAGTTTAAGAGACCAAGATTTGGAGGCAGATGTCTACATCCTGGCATCATCCCTTACTGCTAGCCCAGTGACCTTCAGTGAGTTACTTCACCTCAGCCTCAGTTTTCCTGTCTACAGAATGGAGATAATACCTGTACTGCCTCCCTCGTAGGGTTCCTGTGAGTATTAAATGAAAAAATAGATGCGACAGTGCTCCATAAGAAATAGATGTGACAGTGCTCCATAATCGTAAGCCATAGAAACATGAACAGATCTTTTAAAAGCAACAATAACCCTTTATTCAGCACCTGCAAAGCAGCATTAGGCGCAGTACTAGGGAGGCTACAAGGTTTATTTGTTCAGACAGTGAGTGTCGGCGTGTAGAGGACTAAGGCAGACACAGCCAGCTCTGCCCTGAGCTCTGGGACACTAGTGCACTAGAGAAATATGGAGCACGTGCCTGGAATTTACAGTCGGCAAGGAAAAGGTTTGTTAGAGGAATGACATGGAGTTGAACTTTAAAACATTCCTGTAACTTGTATGAGGCCTCAGAGTATGTTAGAGGAGGCAAAAAGTTAGTAAGAAAGGATAAGAGCAGGGCAACGAGGTGGTACAATGAGCAGAGCATCGGCCCTGGAGTCAGGAGGACCTGAGTTCGAATCCAGCCTCAGACACTTAACACAAATGTGACATTGGGCAAGTCACTTAACCCCAATTGCCCTGCCTTCCTCCCTCCAAAAAAAAAAAAAGAAAGGGTAAGAGCCAGTTTTACCCGCTAGCTTTTTTCTTTCTAGAAGAACTTCAGTGAGTTTAAGGAGACTGCACTGAATCCTGGCAGCCCTCTCAGAAAGGGAGGAGAGCGCTAAAGCTTGGCTACAGCCAGCTAACTGACTTGGCCTTTTAGGGGATCATTTCAGCTTGGCCATTTAAGTGTTGATGATGAGCCCACCTGGCCAAGGCTGGGTGGGCTAGATGTTGTTCACAGTAACTGACAGAAAGATCTAATGGCTTCTTAAGGTTGCTTCCAGTCAGGCAGTGAACCTATCATCAGCACAAGGAAGGATGCCTGCCACGGTTGCTTTTAACAGTAGGAAATGCATCATTATTTTCATTTACTGCTTTGTGGTGTTAGTGTTTTTCAGCTGGATATGTTTTATCTCTCCAGCTAGATTTTAAACACCTTAAGAGCAGGGAATTGTGTCTTCTGCCATTTTTTATTCTTCCTAATGCATAGCTGTGCGTTCTGCATTGTAGATAATAAATATTTATGCATTGATTCAGTCAGGTATCAGCTTTCCCTACTTCTGCAGAGGCGGCAGCAGCAGACATCCCTCTGCAGATGGAGCAGGATGTGGAAGATCAAAGTGGGCAAATCCAGGGAAAATTGTTAATAGAGACAGGAAGTCTTGGTTGCTCCATACAAAAGGGAACCAAGATAAATCTCAGTTCTTGATTAAAAACAAAACAAAAATGTTTTCTCTGTCTGCTTTGGTTTATTTAGAACACAGATTTAGGATTAGACTGGCAATCACCAAAATGTATTCATGGGCACAAACATAATGTCACATTGTTATCTTGGGCTTTATATATAGCTGTGCCACTCAGCATTCACAAAATTGCTACACCAGTAACTCAAGCATTTGCCTTGATACAAGAGCCATGCCTTTCTCAAGAAAAGAGCCGAGAGGCAGACTGGCCAGTGGCTATGCTAAAGGAGTCTCCTCCGAGGCCCAGCAAGCTCACCAGGAGGACTCCCAGTGTTCTAGATGTAGTCTTTCAAAGTAGAGGGAGACAATGACTGCCTGTGCTATAGACGCCATATTGATCTTCATTCAGCCTTTGGATGAGAAGGCTCCATAGTCTACAGCAATGGAGAGGATCCCTAAAAGCTATCAACCATTTGATCTCCTGCAAATTCTGTATCATTAAAATAAATACAAGACACAATGATAAGTTAATATTTTAGTATTTGATAGATTTATGCCATTATTAGGCATTGTGACAATGGATATGAATGAAATGTGACATTTCTTTAATTTGCTACTCTTATAGATTTATGGGCTTTAGAACTCAAAGATCATCTGTCTCAACCCCTAATTTTTGCAGAAACTGAGGCCTAGCGAGATTATAGAATCATACATGTAGGGATGAAAGGAACCTAGAAGTCCATTAGTCCATCCTCCCTTACTTTACAGATAAGGAAACAGGCCTTGCTGAGGGTCACATAGAAATAAGAGGCAAATCCAAGATTTGAAGCCGGGTTGTCTTCCCCTCCAACCCAGCACTTTTTACACTGTATTGTGTGCCTTGTACGGTACCTCTCAATGCCCCGATTTCTACCTTGATCATTTGTGGTGGTGGAGAATAGAGAGGGATTTGTATAGCGAGTATATGGCAAAGCTGGGATTCAAGGTCTAGTAGCTCTTTTCACAATACCTTGCCCCTGATGTGGGCTTTTTTGTGTGTCAGGGACCATTTTGAGAACCCCATATTAAAAACTGACCTTTGAATGACTTGAGAGAACAGCAGCACACAAACAGAAAGGGTCGGTGTCTTTAATGTGTCAGTACAGTGACTATAATGGCTTGTAAAGTGTATAAGACTGGATTAGTAACTTCTTTAGGAGAGGGAGAAATAACTCACTTCACAAAGTGAAAAGAACCCTCAAAGACTCATAGATTTAGAACTAGAAGGGTTCTCGGAGGTCATGCAGTCTGAGACCCTCATCTTACAGATGAAGAAACTGAGACCTTCTAGAGTTCCAGTGACTTGCCCAAGGACTCAATGGCAGTAGGTAGCAAAGCCAGGATTCAAATACAGGTCTTCTGGCTCCAGAGTCTGTGCTCTTCTGGGTTTAGCCCCAGAGGTAGAATCTACAGCAAGGCTTCACAGTTGTGCCCTCCTTCGTTCATTGAGTAAGTGTTTATGATCACCGTGGACGTACAAAGCCAGTAGTCTCCTTAGAGAAGAAATGAATCTTGTCACATTTCAGTATATCTCATCTGAACCACACATGCACGAAGTCATTCTATGAGTGTCTGTATGCACCTGCAAGGTGGGAGGTATGAGACACTGTATAAGCAACAGCAGGAAGAGAGAGATGTGCCAAATGGGCTTCTTGTCTTCTAAGAGCCAGCAGCTTCCTACTGTGAGAGCATTTGCCTCATCAGCAGTGGAGGGGAGCTGGAATTCATCCTTATCTGAGAAGAGCCAGGAAGATGAATGAAGGGATCCTAGGCTTGCTATGGAACAGGGAGCATGCACCCTCCCTTTGAAGGCCACTGATTTTGTTGGGTAAACAAAGCCCTTCCAGAGCCTTTCCCAGGCCTTCATCTTAGAGCTGTTCCTCTGAGCTGAGCTCCTATTGGTGCATAACTGTTTGGATGTTGTTCCCCTGACAGCAGGGACTGTCTTTTACCTTTCTCTGCATCCCCAGTGCTTAGCACAGTAGAACTATGCCCATAGTAGGAGCTTAATAAATGCCAGGTAACTGACTGATCAGGATCTATCACTATATGTATCCTCTTCCTCATTTCTGGAATCAAATTCAAGACAGAGTCTGCTTCCTACAATTCTCTGATACAGCAACCAGATCAGCATATATTTGAAGAGTTAGTAGTGACCTAGAAAATTAACAGCTAAATTCCCTTCCGCAAGTCAACAGAATAATTATGACGTACCAATAACTCTCCTTGAAAATGTTAGGAGAGAAACTGTCCACCTGAAACCCATACTTCTGAATATAGCCACACAGCCATCACTTTGGGTGGATGGAGATCTTCCCTAGAGGGTCAGCTTGTTGGACACTGTTCGTTTAGGATGTGAGGGGAGTTGTTCGGATGGCACCCTTTCCAATATCCTGATTTTATTTTCTACTACATACTTGTTTTGCTTCAATCACTACATTGTCCAGGTGCTTTTGAATTGTATTGTCTGTGACAGTAAATTCATATTTTTCTTCTAATCTTTCAATATCTGTTACAAAATTTCATCCACTATCAATTTTCTCCCAAGCTAGCATAGTTTAGCAGCAGTGCCAAACATATCGTGTATCTGGTTGAACTACAGCTGGTTATCAAATCTTTCTGTGTTCTCATTTCACAGCTTCATTTTTCTCCTATAAAAATGTCAGAGCTCAATGTTGATCTGAAGATGCAAGAAAAGGATGAACTCAACTGGAAAAAAATGAAGGCTGAAGGATTAGATGAAGATGGAGAAAAAGAAGCAAAACTTATCCGCAATTTCAATGGTATAAAGGGGTTTCTTATGAGGAATGCACATCTTGCTGACCTGTTATTTATAATTCAGAAAGTGCCACTGATAGCATCGTAGCTGCCTTCACAAAGGAGAATGTCCAGACCACAGGAAGTAATATTCCCCCGTCCTCTGTCCTAGTCGGAACACATCGTCCCCGTTGTCTGCTTCTGGGCACCACGGTATCAAGAATGTTGTTGATCCGTGCTCAAAGGGGATGAACGAGGTAGTCAGGGCTCTGGGAATCTTGTCATTTGGGGAGCAAGTTTAAGGCATTTGAGATGGCTGATTTAGAGAAGAGAAAGATTAGCCATCTTTGAATAGGAAGGACTATAATGTGGAAATGAGGTTAGACTTACTCTGTGGGCCAGAACTAGGGCAGGTGGGCTGGAGCCAGCCTGGACCTCTCTGCAAGAGCTGGTTTTCAAGGTGAGCACTTACGCCCTAGAAGTCAGTGAACACTTCCAAATTGAGGTTTCGTTTATTGTTTTGTTTGCTGATTGTTTGGATTTGAAGATGTTAATAATGCTGATTAAACTTGAAAATGTGCTGTAGGTCTTTTTTTTTTTTGAGAGAGAGAGAGAGAACCCTTTGTTAAGGCTTTACCAGCACACCCTTGGCTAAGGCCCACTTGGCAAAAGTTCAAGTGAGCCAGATTTCATCTCATTTATAAGAAAAAAAATATCATTGGAGTACATATTTACTTTCTGACATCTGGATTTGTTCATCAGTAGAATGGGTTGGCTTATCAGGTAGTAAAATTCCTGTCACTGGAGGCATTCCAGCTGTCTGGCTATAAGGGATATTGTAGAGAAGATCCCTGTGTGGAGCAGGAAACCGAACTACAGAACCTCAGACATCCATTCCAAAACTAAGCTTTCCTTTCTTCAGATGTGGTTAAACATTTGTCTCCGAGTTCAGTGATTTACATGGGCCACATAGCAAATCCACCTTCCCACCTTCCCCTTGGCCAAATTGTGCTAGTTAGCTCTGCTAGCCTCCAGATAGGAAGCTTAGCTTCACAAACCACAAGTCAAGCAGTGGGCTATTAACACCTACTGGTCACCTTGCTCAGAAGTGGTCAGGATTTGGTTTAACCCTTGGCTTCCTGGCCAACAGAAGCTGGGCACACTTTAAGCCAAGAACAGCCTCAGATTGCATCATCAGAGAACGTTAGCGCTGACACATCTATGTGCCTCTGAAAGCGTGATCACTGCTTTGAGAACAGCATTGTCGAGTCCTAGATAGAGCATTTCTTGGTTAGGGCTGGGATAGAGGGGCACAGAGGAGGAAGCCCTGCAGGGAAGGACCCAGAGAAGAGGGACCTCACCTGTCAAGGGACAATAAAGAGGACTCTGCACTTAGAGTAAGAAGACTCAAATTCGAAACCCCAGTACTAAGGATGGCCCCTAGGGCCCCTCTGGGCCTGTTTCCTCATTTATAAAATCTGGATATTAATACTTGCTATACCTGTCCTATGAGGGCTTTGTGAGAAAACCACTATAAAAGCCTATTATTCTAAAATCAGATCGTTGTAGAAAGGGACACAGGAGCTCAGATGCCTTAAATGTAGTAAGAATATATATTTGAATATTTGAGTGTGTTGGAAAGTCATGGATTTTTAGATTTGAAAGCAAGAATTTCCTGTAACTTCCCTTCCTGCCAATGTTCTTGACCTTTTTGGTGTCATAGAGCTCTTTGACAGTCTGGAAGAGCCTATGGACGGACCCTTGAGGCAGTTAGGCAGTGCAGCAGACAGGGCCTGGAGTCAGGAGGGCCTCAGACACTTACTGGTTGTGTGACCCTGGGCCAGTCACCTCACCTCTGCCTCAGTGTCTTCATTTGTAAAGTGGGTATAAAAATAGCACCTACTTCCCAGGGTTGTCATAGGTACCAGGTAAGATATTCATAAAGTACTTAATATTATACCTGACACATAGTAGGTGTTTAATAAATGCATGTTTCCTTCCTGCTCAGAATAATGCTTTTAAGTGCTCAAAATAAAATATTGAATCATAAAAGGGATTAAGTATAAAGATGTAATTTTTGTTCCCATCTAAGTCAATTGATCCAATGAAACTTATTGCTGGAAGTCACCCCTGCCTAGAGCTAGTGACGTTTCTGCTGAGCAGATCTAGTGATAAGGAGCTCATTACGTGAAAAGGTCTCCTGTTTTTTGATACTTCTCATCATAAAGAAATTCTGAAGGGGCTGAGCTACATCAGTAATTCCTGGACATTTTTTGCTCAAAATAAGTACAGTTTCCTCATTGTGAGGGACTATGGCACTGAACATGTATGCTGATGATGCTTTGGGAAGGTTGGGAGACTCCAGCAATTTTCTCTTCAAAAACAGCAGCCATTTTTGTTGAGTCCTTGGCAAATCGACATGTTTTGAAGTTAATGCATATGTGTAGTAAGCAAGTTTTATTTATTTTGTAAATATTATACTTGGCATGCACTATGTTCTAGGTGAATTTTATATTATATTAAATTAAAATTATATTAAATTTATGTTAAATCACTGGGGCAAGTAAGGGGAGCCCCTGATTATCTGGACAGGAGTACTTGCAGTGAAGCTAGTTGTGCAGTCTGGCCCCATTGCCCAAGGCATGTGTTGTACTTTTTGAGACTACATAGCATCTCCTTATTGACCTCTGACTGGAGGGGGATACTGCCCTTTTGAGCTCATAGGAAACACTCCTTTAGAGGAACCCCTCACCTTATAGTAGATCATAAAGGGAGCAGAGCCAAAACAAAGAGTGCCCTTCTTTCCCCTTTAGGGGCACATCCATCTATAGCTTTCCCTTGGATTCAGTTTCTTTACCTGTAAAACAGGGATAATAATGCCTGTAGTGCCTGCCTCGGGAATGTTGTAAAGAACCAATGAAGAAATGTGTACAAAGAAGTTTATAAAACCTTAAAATTAATTATTATGAATCAGAGAATGTTAGGCTATATATACATCTCTCCCATCTTATATTGTACATTCGATTGTTTTTCTAACATGAGTGCAGGGCTTTACATTTATCACTAAAATTTGATTGTTATATGTAGCCGTCTTTTGAATATCCATTCAAGACTGTGAGGATCTTATAGGACCCTGATCCATTCTTTAGCTTGTTGGTTGTGTTATATGAACAGTTGGGAAAGGATAAGCATGTCATCCATGATTTCAAGTTGTCAAAGTACTGAACAGAACAGGGCCAAGGAGAGCTCTGCAACATGCCAGAGAGCCCTCGCCCCTTCCAGATTAATGCCAAGTACTCATCAATACTTTGGGGTCTGGTTCCATGGCCAGTTATGAATTCACTCAGCTGTAGCAGTGATTCCTGACATTTATAACAATGCTTTATGGTTTGTAAACCAGTTTTCTTCCAACAACCTATGAGGAAGATAGTACAAGTTTAATCTTCATCTTGTACTTAAGGAAACTGGTGTTTAGAGGTAAAATGTTTGTCCACACTTAGAGAGTTCCAAAGTATCAGAACTAGGATTCACACTGAGGTCTACTACCTCTAAGTCATGTTTTCCAATGACCTGGCTTCCCTCTACTACCACCCAGCTTATATGTCTCATACACGAGGATACAATGAAAAGATATTAAGTGCCTTTGGGAAACCCTTTTGTCTATAGCAAAAGTTCATAACCTAGAACCGGAACTGTTTTTTTAATGTTATTCTGAGGAGAATATTTTCATAGACTTCTCCAGACTCTCAGAGGAGAAAGAGTTGTCTATGACATAAAAAAAAGATTAGGAACTTGTGGTATATAGCATACCTTTCCATTGCCACAAGATCCTCCTACCAATTTTGATAAGACCCATGAGATCATATTTGCCTGTTACATTAAAATCTCAAGTTCATTTTGTATAATACCCAGGTCCTCTGTCTTGCCATGTGGATATAAAGTATTATTTCTGATACTCTCCAGAGTTCTTTCATCCTGTGAATTATTGGACATGTACCTGTTGTTTTTTATATTATACTTTATCTTTTCTGGGCATTTTTCTCCTTTGCCCCCCATTTCCAATTTAAACTCATCTCAATCAAATCTCTAGCCACCATTTTTCTTCCTATTCTTCATGAAGTATCCTCTCTCCCTTTTAAGGAAAATGACAGCTTATTTTTTGACGTCATTTACATATCCAATTTTGAAGTCCTTAACCTTCATTTAGAAGATTGAGAACACCATCATCAAAAGGTTCTAGGTTAATTTCCCAAGTATATACATTAAAAATGACATTTTCTTCAGATAGGAAATAACTGTTCTGTATTCCTCTCCTTCATATCATGATACTTACAGGGTCTATACACTGGCCTACTAAGAAATTGTAACTTCTCAAAGGAGTTTATTTTGATACAGTTCAGCGAATTCAATTTGGCAAACATCTGTTAAGAGTGTGCTATGTGCAGAGCTCTGTAAGACTAACAGTCTGGTGGAGTATAACAGATAGATAAGCAAAATATACAATAATACATAATAAGTACCTTAGAGATGTACAAAGCAAGTGCTGGGTTTGGGCCAAGACCAAATGAAAACTTTCCAGACCACCTGTGCCTCCCAAAGGAAGTTCATTCCTCCTTCACGTTTGTCGTAGTGCACTGTCTTGACCTCTCCATTGCCTCCTTAATCCCCCATGTAGGTCATAAGTATGTGTCCATGTCTTCTCCTTCCTCTCTTCTGTAAGAGTCAGTGTGTTCCAGTGACTGTTCAGTTCAGGTGGAACTGAGAATCCACATATGGGGGCGGAGGGGGCTGTAAGGTGGGGTTTGTGAACAGTACCCCATGGATGCCTCTCCTGGCAGATCTATTCTAGGGGTACAAGGTAGATCCTTCCAACACTCTATTTTTAGCCACAAGTGCTATCCAGCCTAGTTGATGACTCTGGTAACAGCTAGCTAATGGCTCTGAAGCTGTATTTGCCTACTGATATTAATATCTCAATTTCACTTTGATTAAATGCCTAATTATGTGTATCGTCTGTCACACTCGCTATCGTCTGTAGTTCTGAAATAGATTCCATTTTGTTGAGCTTGTTTTCCACCATGCTTAACGACTCAATAAAGGAGGCCCACAAAACAGCCAAGTCCAAGCAGCAACAGGGCAACCGACAGATTAAATGAACAAAACTGAAAACAGTTCACTCTAATTAAAACCAAAGGAGGATGTTTCCAGTGGGCACATCAAAGGGGCAAGAAATATCTGGTTGACATCTCCTTTACGCATTAGGAAATCTGCACATCCTGGAGAAGCACTGCCCGGAGGGAGGAGCAAACTTGGCCAAGGGCTTAACCACCATTCACACTTGGCGGTCAATGAGGACCCCAGGTCCAAGCTTTCTCTGGGGTCAGTATAGAGAAGGAGGGTATTGAGAGTAACTCAAGGCAGCATCATATTATGGAAATCATTGTGTTGGAAGCCCTGGCATTGACTCTTGGGTTTGCCACTTACTGGCTGACCATGGCAGTGTGACACTGGTCACACCTTAGCTTCTTCATAGAAGGAGGAGCAAGGACCAGGCCAGCTCTAAGCTCCCCTACAATTTTAAGTCCTTCGATGCTGTAATATTAAGTCTCTCATAGCCCAAATGTATTAGATAATATTGTAACCATAGCCTGCAAGAGGATACTTTAGAGGAAAAAGAAAACACCATGAATGGCACTCAGTTGGCTGGAAGATATCTTTCAAGCCTGTTCTCATGTACCGAAGGGAAAGAAAGTGAGGACAATAAGTGTTTATTGATTTGTGAGGCATTGTAGAAGAAAGAATGCTAGCCAAAAGTCAAAAGGGACCGCGATCCCAAACACACTTCTAACTCCCAGGAGTGGTATGAATATCACATCTCTGAGCTTCAACTTTCCATTCTCCAAAATGGGAATAACAATACCCACAAGGCCCAGTTTATTTTTGGTATCCCCAGAAGAGTGCCTGGCATACAGTTGGTGCTTAATAGTTGCTTGCTGGCTGATGACCTCTTGGAATCTTTGCTATAGGGTATAAGCAACAAAGAAGCAGGCTCTATGGATAGTGACATCTCCAGATGTTTGTAGCAGATGTGCTGGGTGCATCGAGCCCTGACACACTGCAGTGGCTCTCGGAAGAGATCTGTGACTACTCAGGAGTATCACCTAAGGGACCACCAAGGGGAAGTCGAGTGAATGAAGATCCCTGTTATCCAGATTATGACATGGAGTTAGACCGAGAGAGAGAAAGAGAGAGAGAGAGAGAGAGAGCGCGCGCGCGCGCGCGCGTGTGTGTGTGTGTGTGTGTGTGTGTGTGTGTGTGTGTGTGAGTGAGTGATGTATCTACATGTCAGGATGTCTTGGGAAATGAGGCAGACTTAGAATTCAGCAGGAGAAGAGCCAGCTGGCTGGCTTTCAGGACGTTGTAAGACTTCACTAGTTGCCTCTCCTTTCTCTCCTCGGACTTCTAGACCCTCTGCAGTCTGGCTTCCATCACTGAAACCACCCTCTCCAAAGTTACCATTGATCTAATTGCTAAATCTAATGATCTTTCTTTCCAATCCTAAACCTTTTTTATCTTTCTGTAGCCTTTGACAACAGTTATCACCATCTCCTGGACACTATCTCCACACTATGGTTCCTCATGCTATTTTCCCCTGGTTTTCCTGCTAACTGTCTGACCATGCTTTCCCAATCTCCTTTTCTGGATTTTCATCCAGGCCGTACCCTCTATCCATATGTGTCTCCCAAAAGTCTGTCGTGGGCCCTCCTCCTTTCTCTTTGTGTCAGGGGTTCTTAACCTGGGTCTGTGAACTTTTTAAGAAATATAGTTTCATAACTATACTTCAGTATGATTTGTTGTTGGATTTGAGGGGGGGGGTTCATTGGTACTTCTTTGATTTTTTTTTTATGCATTTTTTAAAAATTCGAAGAAAGGTTTCATAGGCATCTCCAGACTGCTAGAGGGAGTCCATGAGATTAAAAAAGAAAACAGTTTAAGAATCCCTACTCTATGTAGTCCCATATCCCAAACTAGATGTCTTTTAGCATTTAAACTCAAATTGTCCAAAACAGAACTCATCTCACCCCCAAAGCTTCTGGTCTTCCCAGCTTTCCTATTTCTGTTGAGTGTCTTCCAGAGACTCAGGCTGGCAATCTCAGTACAGTCCTCTCCTTCTCCCACATCACACATATCCAGCCTCTTGCCAAGTCTTGTCATCTCTGCCATCACAGTGTCTCTCCTATGATGTCCCCTGATCTCCTCTCACCTCCTGCCTAGGCTGTCACAGTGGCCTTCTAGCTGATCTCGCTGTCATCAGTTTTCTACCCATGCCAGTGTAGCCTCCACTGACTGCCAGAGGAATTTTCCTAAAACGCAGGCCTGACCCTGTCAGGCTGTCTCCTCACTAGGTTCCAGGGGCTCCCTGTTACTTTCAGGATCAGGTATGACGTTCTCCACTTGTGTTTTGCTGAGATCCACCACCTGGCTCCTTCCAGCCTTTCCAGGCTCCTCCTTTCAGGCTGCAGTCTGGTTCCACTGACCAACTTGCTGTGCTGTCCTTTCCTCCCCATCTCAGGGCCTTCACCCTGGCTATCTGCCAGGCCTCACCTTTAGCTCCCTGAGCTCCCTTTAAGACTGTCTCTGATCCTAGCTTCTGCAGGCATGTAGGGAGAGGAGCCCAAGACAGAAAGACTCAGACACAAGGATTCTGAGCAGCAGGAACAAAAAATGCATCAAACCCAATGCATCCCTCTGCCTCTGTCCTGGAGCTTTTCTGTGTTTCTCGTAAGGACAGAGGCCAGTGCAGATGGAGGTGAGTGAAGGAGTCAATGGAAGGGTAGTTTAGTAGATTAAAGGAGACACAAACTAAAGATGCTGGTGAGGGGGGCGTTAGTCATCAGAGCATGTCTTTAGAGCTAGAAGGAACTGAGGAGGTCTCAATACAATCCCCGGATTTTATACAAGAGGAACCAGGCCCTGAGAAGTTTAGGGACTCGCTTGCTCAGTGTTACATGAGTAAGTTGCGTAGCTGAGATTTGAACCGGTGCTCTTTCCAGTACAGTATAGTCTCTCAAGACTGAGAGGAGATGGGGGCAGACAGGATTGAGGTACAGGGGACTCTTCTGACTCAAGAAAGAGAAAAAGGATGCACGTAGAAACACATTTTCATGCAATCAGAGTTCTCGCCCAAGGAATCCCGTCCTATTTTTGGACAGTCTAGACTGCTAGGGAGGTTTTCCATATTGAAATCCATCTCCATGTAACTTACCCTTTGGCACTGCCTCTGCCCCCAGGGCCAAAGAGAACAATTGTAAACTCTCTCCCTGTGACAATCCTTGAATTATTTGAAAGTGACCAGCTTCTGTATGTAGCCCTTCCAAGATGGAGAAAAGGAAAGCTTTTGCTGATTTCAGTCTTTACAATGAAGTCAAAGGCAAAGTCATCTGCCTAGGATGTGTATGGAGGAAGGCAAGAAGCTCTCCAGAAGAGCAGGCCATTTATAAGAGCAGCAGTGGCAACACGTGTGCCAGGGAATCAGCAAGCGATAAAGGAAAGGCTTGCCAAATGCTACTGAGGTGAGGTGGGGAGCAAGAGTTTCTCTTAATCCGGGTCAACTCTACTCATGACTTTCTCCATCTGTGTTCTATGGCTCAAGCAGGTGTGGAGAAAATAAAATTACTGAAGCCATTCAGGGCTGGAAAATGAACTGACATGTTTAGATGGAAATGTGGAAGCCATAGTTACTGGTTAGGGTAACACTGAAATGTCTAGGAAGTCCAAAGAAACCCATAAGTTGATATCAGAGTGATTGGGAGAAAAGTTTATTATGAGAGAAGCCTGTAAACATCTTTATAAAGGGAGTCGTGGCAGTACTATATAGTGTGGAAGACTAGTCACCAGGTTTCTGCTTAAACTTTTAATCTTAAGAAATTAAAGGGCAGCTAGGTGATACAGTGAATAGAGCACCAGCCCTGGAGTCAGGAGGACCTGAGTTCAAATCCAGCCTCAGACACTTGACATACTTACTAGCTGTGTGACTTTGGGCAAGTCACTTAACCCCAATTGCCCTCCAAAAAAACGCCAAAAAAAAAAAGAAATTAGGATATTTGAACTGAAGGTGGGTGGTGCCAAGATGGCAGAGTAAAAGCAGGGACTTGCTTGAGTTCTCCCCCAAACCCCTCCAAATACCTGTAAAAAATGACTCTATAAACAAATTCTAGAGCTACAGAACCCACAAAATGGAGAGTGAAACAAATCTCTAGCCCAAGAAAATAAAGAAATTAATATATTTGAGGCCATTTTACAAGAGCAAGACAACCTACCCACCACTTCCCCTTCAATCTTCCGCTGACATTTGCTCTGTTTCACTTCCCACTTCTCGATTCCTTTAAACTCCTGTGAACTCGGCACCTGCTGTTCTTTCCACAGTGCTGCCTTCCCCATCCTCTCCACCTGCTTTCCCTCAGGGGCCGGTCAAGTCCATTCAGTTTGACTCAGAACGTTTATTGGGCGCCTGCCTACATCTAGCCATATAATGCACTCATTATGGATAAATTCCCATTTATTCTTAGGTGTGTCCTTGGCCATGCCCTCTAACTTCATTGAACTTCTTAAATACTGCTTGGTTTCATGCAGAAATAACAGGCATAATGAGTTTGTGAAACTTCTTTTATACAGTATTTCTTACCCACAGGCAGTCCTGTACCTACCCCCAGCCATCGTCTGTGCAAGGGCACAAGTCAGGATCCTAAATGTTCACAATAGGATGTCATCCCTCCTTGCCTCCCATATGGCTGGTCACTGAAGTATATGGATTCCTCTTTAATCAACAACAGAATGTTAGCTCTTTGGCCACTCCTCAGCTAATTCAACCATTAATTGACTATGATCCAGCCCTTGTCAAAAACTCACTGGGGATACTGAGATTTGGGAAGTAGCCTAATGGGCACATTAGCTGTGCATTCCTCTATTCTCTGTTAAATTGGATCATCTGAATGTGCCACATCCCCACTGAATTCTCAGCTCCTAACTTCAGTGTTCTCACAGCATTACGCTTTGAGCTGGTGCCCTCAGCTTTTAGAGAGAAGTTCAGTATTTTTAAATGCCCGTATGACAAATTTTCCTACATCTTTTGCAAAACTAGCTGAAGATACCGTTCATTATATTAACCGACATCTCCTGTATTCAGCTCAGTTCACCCAGCCTTTATTAAGCGCCTGCTACTCGTGTGGTGCTTTTGTGGTAGGCCTGTGAAAATGAAAAGCCACACAGCCCTTGTCCTCCAGAACTCTACCATCTTCTAGGGGAGATGAGACAGGAGCAAGGGTGTGAGCTAGAATGTTGGGAGTGCTCGAGAGGGTCCAGCAGAGAAGGATGGCAGGTTGGGGAAGGAGGAGTCCCTTCCAGCTGGGAGAACTGGAAATGTAGGAACTGCCCCCAAGCTGGGAAGGAAGGGATGATTGGGGTAGGCAGGGATTGTGGCTCATGTAATGGTCCATGTAATGCATTTCTCCTAGAGTTCAGCATGTACTGTGAAAGCTTATCCACCTGAATGGGTCTGAACTTCCTTTTATGAGGCAGATGAGAACTGACTCAGCAGACGGGCTTCCCTGAGCCTTCAGGAAGCTCCGCTGTGTAGTCAGTTCCCACCTGCAGTAATCAGTTCTCCCAGGTGCCAAGTGCAACTATTTGTCTCATCTTTTAACCTTTGTAATTTTATATGTATATAAATCCATTTTGGAAAGCAAGCAAGGTAGAAACCAGTTTTCTTTAGATGTCCACAGGCATTTCCTACACACTCTTAAATGCTGCTTCCTCTGTGAATTCTTTATCTTCCATTTCTCCTAACACAGTGCTCTGAATACAGGAGACACTTAACAAACATTCGCTGGTTGATTAAGCAAGTCTTCTTGTGGGAAAAAGGATTGGATTTAGCCTAAGTCTAAAGAGATTTGGGAGTAATGACAGAATCAGTCAGCAAGAGGGCAGTGAGGTCCTACTGTGTGCTGAGAACTCTGCCCAGTACTAAAGATCCAAAGACAAAAGGGAAGTGAAGCCTGCCCTTAGGAAGCTTACATGGAAGGGCAGGGAAAGAGATACAAGGTTCTCAAGTAAGAACATAGAGAATTTTTTTGGATCCACACATATTATGTCATCAGTGTAAGGAGTCACCAGGTGAGGACATTTTCTGTATCACTGCCGAATGTGCCTGTGTGTTGGGGGTCATGTGGCTGTTATGTGAGCCTCAGGCATCCTGCCTTCAGAGCCTGCTCCTCTAGCCTCCACAGCTCTCCATCCTCTCAGTACAGGATGGCTGTGAAAGAAATACACTGGTATGATGGAGGCAAGACACACGCGACTGGGGGAATCTGGACCAGCCGGCCCTCAGTGAGATGGGAGATATGTGCCCTCTGAGCCCAAAAGGAAGCCAAGGCTTTCCTGAGGCTGAGATGAGGGGAAAGGGCCTTCATTGCAGGCAGGGAGGGCAGCCTATACAGAAACGCTGAAGATCAAGGAATCTGTTTCAGTTGATTAGCACCAAATGTGGGAAGGAAGATATGTGTAAAGAGGCTGGCACTAGATGAGCCCCAAGAAGGTGGTATACCAGACCAAGCAAACCTCTTGACCTCTCTGGGACTCAGTTTCTTTATCTGTAGAATAAAGGAGTTGAAGAAGATAACCTTGTTAGATAGACAGCTGAGTGGGTCAGTGGACAGAGTGCTGGGCCTAGAGTCTGAATCCTGTCTCAGACTCTTACTAGCTGGATGACTCTGTAAAGTCATTGAACGTTTCTCAGACTCAAATTTCCTTATCTGTAAAACAAGGGTAGTAATAGCACCTACCCCCTACAGCTGTAAGGATCGAATCCCACAGAATAGACGTACAATAGCACAGTATAAATGGCAGCTAATGTTATTAGTATCACCTGTCTCTAGAGCCAGCAGCCCCTGTTTTTTAGATGAGGACCCTGAGGTTCACAGAGCCAAAGTGGTTTGGTCAGGGACATGTGGCTAGTAGGTAGCAGAGGTGATGCCTGGGCCAGCCTCTCTGGCCCCAGATGGAGAGAGTTTCCCAGTATAGCACAGCTCTCCCTGTCTCCCCACAGGGACATCATGCCTGGGGCTAAACAAGTGATGGGGCATTAGTCTCCCAGGGTTTGTTTGAATTTACCCAGACATGCCATTGCCTGGCCCTGAGCAAGTCACTGCCCCTCTCAGAGCCTGGAAGTTGGGGTGATGATTGTCCCATTCCTCACATCTCAATGTTATGAGTAAAATGCTTTGTAGATCATGTAAATGAGACCTGCTGGTACTGTTAGGAATGAAATGAGCTAGTTTTAAATCTCTTTAAGAATCAAGAGAAAATACACATGGATGTAAAGTGTTATTTAATTTGTAAAACTCTCTTTTTCTTCAGTCATTTTGGCTAAGTATGGATTAGATGGGAAGAAGGACGCTCAGCTGATAAGTACCAATTACATCAACGATGGCACAGAAAATGATGTGCTGGATGATCCAAGACTGGAGAAATTGTGGAATAAGGTAAAGTTTAGTTTTGTTTGATTAGGCATGCATGTTTGTGCTGTTACATCATCACCAAGCCAAGCATTTATGAAGCGCCTACTCTGTGTCACTGAACCTCCTTGGCCTCAGTTTCCTTATCTATAAAATGAGGCAGTTAGGCCAGATGGGCTACAGGGCAGTGGCACGTAAGGCAGGGGTATTGTCAGTTGTACCTCCATGAAAGCCCTTGCCTGTGTCCCTTTTCCTCTGGACTGCCGTAATGGCATCCTCCTTCAGTAGAATGTGAGTTCCTTGGAGCTCAGAAGTTGCTTTTCTCTTTGTATCCAACTAGTGCTGATTCTGTGCACATGGTGAATACTTCAGAAATGTTCATTGGAGGGATGAGGAATAGTGAAAACAAGCACCAGGTCTGGGCTGAAGGACCTGAGTTCAAGTCCTGACTGCTTATTGCTAACTCTGTGACCCAGAACAAGTCATGGCCCACTTTGAGCCTCACTTTCCTCTTGTTCACAATGAGCAGGGTGAGACACTATCATTTCTAAAGACCTTTCCAACTCTAAATCTTGTAATGGACAGCAGAGTAAGGAAAGTGATTTATCGTGTGGAAAAAGCCCATAGTTTACAATAGATTTACATGACTGTTTCTCTCTTGTTGCCACACGGTAGAATTGAGGAGCCCATCCTCTATCTATAAGTTTATCTTTTAAAAATTTCAGAAAACTCACTGTTTCTTGAATGAGAATGATGAGTAGGTTATTTAAAATTTAATGGTGAATATTCTGCTCCATCTCTACCTGGGGAAGGTGTGTGGCAGAGAGCATTCCTAGTGGGAAAGCTGGATTTGTCTCACATGTCTCATATCAGTCCTTCAAGATTAATCCTGTATAGAGGTGTTTTAGATTACAACAACCGTAAGAATACGGGTATGACAGGGGGTCTGACTCGCATTCTTTGTCATTAGAATACTAGTAAAAATTTTCTATTTGGCGGTATGCATCATTCTTATGATTTAAGACACAATTCCCAACATTTTCATGAAGGTCAGGGGTTTTGTTTGCAGGAAGCAAGCCTCAAGGTCAGCCTGGGGGTTGTAGTCTGGATGCTGATGCAAGGAAGTCTCTGAGTTGAACAATTAGGAGTACTGCTGCCTATGGGAGGTTGTGTAGGCAACATCTTGTTTTACAGATGAGGAAATTAAAGCCCTGAATGGTCAAGTAACTTTCCCAGGGTCACATGGCTTAGTAATTAAAGTAATTAATTAAAATTAAACAGAATTTAACCTTGTAACTTGAGCTTCTCTTTTTTTTTTTCTTCTTGTTAGGCTAAAACCTCTGGGAAATTTTCCAGTGAGGAGCTAGATAAACTGTGGCGGGAATTTAAACATCATAAAGAAAAAGTCCACGAATATAACGTCCTTTTAGAGACTGTGAGCAGAACAGAAGGTACTCCCGACAATGTTGAAATATTCATAAACAAAAAACATCTTTGTTTTCCAAACAGTGTTCCACTAAGTTCTTAAGCAATACGGTAAATCTGATGTCTCGATTCCTGAGCTTTTACTGGCTGTAGACCCAAAGTATGTTATGAATAATTATGCAAGGTTTCCACCTTGGACATATTTTGATGGGCAGTTTTTTGTTTTTGTTTTTAAATTACTGTATGTACTTGAATCCAGGATATCACAGATTTCAGTAAGTGTTTATTTAAGCACCTACAATATATAGAGAACTATTTGAGGAACTAGAAGAGATCCACATTTTAGATACAACACGATCTTTGTCCTCAGTCATTGATTCATTTTGCTGGCCATCCAGTCAGCAAGTGTTTTTTAAAGAGCTTTCTATGTGCCAAGCCTTGTGCTGAAGATACAAAGTCAGGCAAAAACTGGCCCTGCCCTCAAGGAGCTCCCTTTCTAATGAGGGAGAAAAATCTAAGCATAGCTAGGGACACATTAAGGATGGTCCCAGCAGCAGGGCCTGGGTGACCTCCAGGCTAGTGGTGCCCCATGCAGGAGGTGGGGAGACCAGAGGGAAAGGGCATGCATCTGTTGAGTTGGAAATGCTTCCAGGGCCTCCCTGAGACATCCACAAGGCAGTGTTGCTGCAGGCGTGGCACTCAGCAGAGAAGCAAGGGCTGGTTGTATACATCTAGGAACCATCTACCTGGAGATGACGGCTAAGTCCCTGAAACATGCTTTGCTGGTTGCTGCAAAGGTACTCAGACAACAACAAAATTATCTTTGCCCTCAAGAAACTTACAATCTACATGGGAATATATTTATACATATAAATAATACAATTAAATTCAACAGTCATTTACCTAGTTCTTGTCATATCCTAGGCACTATGATAGGACAACATAGTTGAAAGAAGTGACTCCTAACAGCTAGGGAGATCAGGAGATGGCACCCAAGTTGATCTGTGAGTTAAGGTAAAGATTATATGAGGTATGAGGTGAAGAGAGAATGCATGCCAGGCACAGAGGGGCGCCATGGAAGGCTGAGGTTGAGGGAACAGCAAGTAGACCAGTTTGCTTGGAATGTAGAGGGCAGGAAGGGGAGAATGGTAAAATAAGTCTGAAACGGTCAACTGGCACCATACCATGAAGAACTTAAGTGCTAAACTGGAGTTTGCAGTCAAGTAGGGGATCTTATGGCCTGACAAAGAGATTTTTAACCTATAAAAAGTTAACTATAATACATGGTAAGTCCGTTAGGTACAAAATGAAATGCCCATATGCATGAGGCACAGAGTGGAGCTCGGGGAGGGATCAGGAAGACTTCTTGGAGAGGGGAGTATTTAAATGATGAATTGGAATTCAACAGGTGAAGAAGGAGGAGGAGGGAAAAGGAGGAAGAAAGGAAGCTTGGTTGGAGCATAGAGAGTATGTGAGAAGGATTAGTGTAAGATAAGTTTGGAAAGGTAAGGTGGTGCCATACTGTCCAGGGCCATGGCAGTAGGGAAGATGCTGGTGAAGAGGATGTGAACAGAGCTTTGCAACAGGGGGACCAGTATGGTACTCACATGAAAGATGTAAAAGAGGGTGAGAGAATGGAAGGGAGAAGGCTACCGTAGTAGGACAATGGCACTCTGCCTCTTGTTAATCATTTTACCTTTGTAAGGCTGTTTCCTCAGCTGTAGGAGGGTTCCACCTTCCTTATGTGGATTCCCCTGACTTCCTCTCTCCTCCCCCACACCACAGCACTGCTTTATGTACCACTGGCTCCCAATCCTGGCCTTGAGGATAAAATAACCATCTTGCTTGTGGAGGCTAGTCTTTTCTGTGGTGACTCCTTAATCCCATTGCTAAGGCCTTGCTCCTTTGGACATTCCACCAGATACACCTCATCTTCAGCCTTCCTTCTTGCTCCTTTCTCTCTGCTTACAAACACACTCATAATCTCGCCTTTCCTTTAAAAAAAAGCTAATTCAACCACAGTCACCATTCAACATATACCTGTTAAACAGCTACTGTGTGTACACAGGGATAGGAGGGACAAAGTGTTTAGATAAGACGAAATCTGCAGACTCTTGAGTGGCTCCCTCTGGCCTACCAAATAGCCTCAAAGCTCTTTGCCTGGCATTCAGGGCACTAAGCAAATTTGCAGTCTTCCATGAGCTCCTATGTACTGTCATCCAGGCTGCCCCTCTCCGATGTCTTGCTCTTGCTTTTCCCTTTGTCTGGCATCTCCTTTCTCTTGACCTGTTGGATTTCTGCCCATCCTTTCAAGTCCTGTCCTAATTAAATGGAGCTTAAAGTTAATGTCTCTCTCCTCTTAACTTCTAACCCTCTTGAAAAGGTTGTCCACACTGGGTGCTTTTACTTCCTCAGCATTTGGTCTCCTAACTCTTGGAACTCTCTCCCCATGGCCACCAGAACTAGTCTTGGTTCTATCATCCTTGACCTTTCTTTAGCATGTAACCCTGTTGACCAGCTCTTCCTCCTAGAGATTCTCCCTTCCCTCAGCTTAATCTTCAAAATAACTCATGACTATGAACTGTATTGTTATCATGTCACCAAGATCTAAGTATCTCAGGCTCCCTTGCCCTCCCTCCCTCTCCCCCACATCCAGTCAGGGGCCAAGTCCCATTGGCTGTTCTTCCATCCTCCCTCTTCCATCACATTGAGGATAATGTGGTATAGCAGAGAGGGAGATGGACATGGAGTCAAGAGACCTGAGTTTGAATCCTGCCTCTGACACTTAGAAGGGTCACTTAATCTCTCTGTGCCACAGTTTCCTCATCTGTAAAATGAAGATAAACAACACTGCACAAGGTCATTTTAAGTATTAAATGAGAGAATATATGTAAAGTGCTTTGCAAACTGTAAAGTGCTTTATAAATGTTTCTTGTCCTTCCCCTTCTCTCCATTTGCAATGTCACTTCCTCAGGCCAGGTCCTCATTATCTCTTGCCTGGAATATTGTAATAGCCCCTCAGCTAGTCTTCCTGCCTGTAACATCTTGGCGTCTCTGATGCTCTCTTCACACAGTTGCCCAATTCATCCTCCTAATGTATGCTTTGACCAAGACAACTCCTCCATCCAAAACCATTTAGTGTTTCCTTTTCGCCTGTGGGATAAAATACAAAGTCCTTAGCCTGGCATTTTAGGGCCTCCACGCCCTGACTTTAACCTAGCTTCACTTCACTCTGCTCCCCTTCTTACACTGGACATTGCAGCCAAAGGCTTGTTTCCTGAGACTTTATTCTGCCAACTCCTGCACTCCCTATGGCTTCCAGTGCACGCCTTTCCTTCCGTGGAGGCCCTCCAGAGATGTGATCTCCTCCATGAAATCTTCCCCCACCCTCCCACCTCATGCACAGAAATGCAGCTTCTTTCTCAGATTCTCTTATATTTCTTTGTCTCCTTTGCCTATATCACATTCTACTTTATGTGTCATTTTCTGTGCACATGCCCTAACTCCCCTCACAGAGTGTAAGCTTTCGAGGGCAGGGATTGTTGTCATTTCCAGCTTTGTACCGTCCTGAATGCAACGTCTTACACATAAGTGAAATGATATAGTTAGTGCTGGAATCCAGGCCTTCTGACTCCTGATCTACTTTTCTTTCCACTACAAATAGATATTTTCTTTAACATTTTAGAGTTAATCATCTTAACAGGTCATGTCTCTCCTTCACAAAAGTGGAAAATTGCAGGCTTCTTCAGTTTTTTTGACCAACATAATTTTATATGTTACCAGACTATTATTAGACGCGTGACCTATCCAAAGTGACAGGTCTGTGTTTTTTCACTCTCGCAAACTGCCAAACGGAGCAGATTGTAGATACTGGCAGACTGATAGAAGGTTAGCTTGATGAGCAGGATTGACGAAAGGATTGGGAGGCAGCCTTGAAATAAAAGTTAACCATCAAGTTGTACAAAGTTAGCAGACGTTCGTCTTTGTAACAGGGTCGTTTTCCAGCTGTTTTAGTATATTTTGAGATGGCTGTCCTACTCCATAAGCCATTAGATGGAGAGTATGAAGCAAAACAAGATGAGTGTTACAGATTTCTACAGACTGCTGAAGGAGAAATAAAGCCATCTTTCCTGCATGAAGGATAATAGTTTTAGCCATTAAGAGAAGGATAGCTACAAACAAGTATGAAGTCCCCTTATGTATGGGGGATGGGACACAGAGTGGGAAGTCAGTTTTAAAATCCCTGTAAAGTGACTGGAGCTCTGAGAGAAGGTTATTTCCTCTTTGTTTTGTTTTCTGGTGGGGTGTAGTGGGTAAAGCACTGAGCTCAAGACTCCAAGACTCCAGTTTGAGTCCTGCCTCTGGCACTGCTGGCTGTTAGAGACACCTGTCTGAGCTTTGGCTGCTTCCTCTGTCACATGGGGCAGGCGATTCTCCTTGTTTCCTTCACAGAGCCCTTGGGAGGAGGGCGCTGTATAAACTGGCCAAGTCAGTTTACTGTTTTTTCAACAGAAAGCCATAAGAATGTAATCACTCCGTTGGATGGGAGCCACATCAAAGAGGACGTCCTCCACAACAAGCACACAGAACTGAAAGACAAACTACGAAGCATCAACCAAGGGTTTGACCGTTTACGGAAAGTCAGTCATCAAGGCTATGATGCAGATAGTGGTGAGCTTTCATGTTTTATTTCAGCTCAAAAGTTTACTACAATGACAGAAAAGTATTAAGTCAAACATGGTTAAAATGATCAGTGCAACAAATTATTCATCATCATCATTATCTTCATCATCAGCAACCAACACTCTGTGTGGTGCCTTCTGTTTGCAGGACCCCAGGCTAAGGGCCAAGGTAGCAGAGACTCGGAGCTGACGGCTCTTCTCACCTATTGGAACAAGTCTGCTATTCTCCTCCTGGTGTCGATGGCCTTCCATCATCTGTCTAGTCTTGTCTCTTGCCTCCAGCAGCTCTCTGTTCCAGTTAACCTGGCCCTGCAGCCTTGCTGCAGGAGAGTTTTCTTCCTCCTCTCTTCCTGTTCTTTGTCAGTTGCCCCATACACCCTTGTAGAGTACCTTCTCTCCTCTTTCCCTGTTTTAAATATAACCCTCTCCTCATCTTGGCTTTCTGAAAACTTCCATATCACTTATATTCATAATAAATTGTTTCACAGTGTTCTTAAAGCTGTTTCTAGATATATACCCTATGTCCCTCTGCCTGCATCTTAATCTTTTCCAGAGCAAGGATTATGCCTTTTATTATTTATACCCCCAGAGTGCCTGGTTCAGTAGTGGGCTTACAGAACATGCATAATGAATTTTGAATAATTAATTGTTGGTACAACAAGATTTTCTTTTTGGATCAAGAAAATTTTTGCTTTAGGTTGAATACATTTGGTATGGTGTAATGGAAAGTACAATTTAGGAGACCTGAGGTTGAATTCTGCCTCTGACATTTACTAGTTTTGTGATCTTCTGCAGGTCTTAATTTCATGTAGCTTTAGTTTCCTTAATAGTGTACCACATAGGACTATCCTGAGGCTCAGATGACAAAATTATGTAAAACAGTTCATAAAGTACTAAGGAAATGAGCCAGGGATCTTTGATTTTATCAGTGTGATTGTTGTCTCATCCAGTGTGGATCCTAACCCTTCTTCATTTGAATATCACTCAGAGAATATTCTGTTCTTCTCCTTAACTTATTTATTTTATGGTTAGATTTATCTAGTTCTGAGAGGGGGAAGTTGAAGTCCCTCACAATTATAGTTATACTGTCTATTTCCTCCTATAACTTATTTAACTTTTCCTTCAAGAATTTGGTTGCTGTGCCATTTGCTGTGTGTTTATATTATTTCATTGTTTATGGTACCTTTTAGCAAAATGTAGTTTCTGATTTTCTCTTTTAATTAGACGTCTTTTTGCTTTTGCTTTGTCAGAGATCATGATTGTTACCCCCTGCCTTTTTTTCTTCAGCTAAAACATAATAGATTCTCTTCCAGAACTTTTTTTGTGTGTGTCTTTGTTTTGAATGTGTTTCTTGTAAACAACATTTTATTGGATTCTGTTTTCTTATCCATACTGCTATCCACTTCTGCTTTATGGGTGAGTTTATCACATTCACAGTTTTGCTTACTTATATATTTCCCTCCATACAGTTTTCTTCTCTTTGTCCTGTTCTCTTTTTGCCCTATCCTTCCTCAAAAGTCTATTTTGCTTCTAACCGCTGCCTCCCTTAATCTACCCTCCCTGTCCCCTTCCCCTCCTACTCTCCATCTAGTTAAGATAGATTTCTATACCAAACCGAGTGTGTATATATTCTTCTTTCTTTAAACCAGTTCAGAGGAGAGTGAGGACAACTTGTTATTGTTCAAGTTTTGCTCATTTGGAGCCCCATTTTCCCCTCCATGGTAAAAGACCTTCCTTATATGCCTCTTCAGTGTGAGATGATTCTCCTCATTCTTCTTTTCCCTTCCCCCTTCTCCCAGTTCATCCCTCCATATTTATTTCTGAGATTTTCCCATCACAGTCAACTCACATCCCTGCCCTCTCTCTGTGTAGACTCCTAACTGCCACACCAGTGATAATGTTCTTAGGATTCACATGTATCATCTTCCCATGTAGGAATGTGAAAAGCTTAATAAGTCCCTTGTGATTTCTCACTTATGTTTGTCTTTTTATGCTTTTCTTGAACATTGTATTTGAATGTCAAATTTTCTGTTACCAACTTTTTTCATCAGGAATGCTCAAAGGTCTTCTATTTCATTAAATGTCTGCTTTTCTCATGAAAGATTATGCCCTCTGGTTAAGGTTATTCTTAGTTGTAATCCCAGCTCCTTTGCCCTCTGGAAAATCATATTCCAAGCCTTTGACATTCAAACTGCTAAATTTTGTGTGATGCTGACTATGGTTCCATGGTATTTGAATGGTTTCTTTCTAGCTGTTTGCAATATTTTCTCCTTGACCTAGTAGCTCTGAATTTTGGCTATAATATTCCTCGGAATTTTGTGATCTCTTTCAGGAAATTATTGGTGGATTCTTTCCATTTCTATTCTACTCTCTGATTATAAGGTATAGGCAGTTTTCCTTGATAATTTTTTTTTAACTATGATGTCTACACTCTTTTGATCATGCTTTCCAGGTAGCCCAATAATTCTTAACTTATCTCTCCTTGATATGTTTTCCATATCAGTTGTTTTTCCAATGATATATTTCACATTTTCTTCTATTTTTTAATCTTTTGACTTTGTTTTATTTTTTCTTAATATCTTATAGAGTCCTTAGCTTCTACTTGTCCAATTCTAATTTTTAGGGAATTATTTTCTTTAGTGGGCTTTTGTACCTCTTTTACCAAGCCATTACTTATCTTTTCATAGTTTCCTTGTGTCCTTCTCATTCTTCTTCCCAATTTTTCTTCTACTGCTTTTTTGATTTAAAAAAATTTTTATTTTAGCTCTTGCAGGCATTCTTATTGGGCTTGTGTCTAATTTGCATTTTTCTTTGAAGCTTTACTTGTAGCAGTTTTCATATTGTTATCTTTGAGTTTGTATCTTGATCTTTTCTGTCACTATAATAGTTTTCTGTGGTCAGTTTCTTTTTTGTTGTTGTTTGCTCAATTTTCCAACCTATTTCTTGACTTTTAACTTTATGTTAAAGTTGGTCTTTTCTCACCTGGGGAGGAAAGACACTGCCTCAAGCTTCATGTTTTTTTCAGGCTGATATTCAGTAGCATGAGGGTTTGGAAGTTTCGGATGCTTCTAATATGTATGATCTGGGGAGAAGTGTGGTCACTGCTCTCTTGGTCTCACTCTGATCTTTACCCAGGAAGGGCTACTGCTCCCTTTTGACAAAAAGCACCACTCTGCTGCATCTGTAACCATATGTGCTCTGAACCATCCCCTACCCCAGTGCCACAGACCCTCCGTCCAGCCTCCTAAGTTGTCTTGGGCTGGGAAGATGCCTCACTCTGACCTTTTGTTGTCTCTGCTACTCCAGAAGCTGATTGGTAGTGTAATTTTAAAGTTGTTTGGAGGGGAATGTTAGGAGATCTCCCCTGAGTGCTTCTTCTATGCTGCCATCTTGGCTCCATCCCAAATTATTATTTTCTGATTTTTAAGTTTGAGTCATTTTAAGGTTTGTGGTGACAAAAAATTGATAAGATAGTGGTAGGATATATGAGTGTCTTCTCTAAAGATTATTCCTATGGAACAACTAAGATATTTTCTGGTACCTCAGTTACTGAACATCGTTAAAGTGGGGGCATTCAGCAGATATTAATGATTGTAAGCTACAAGAAACAACAGATAGCCGGGTAAGCAGGTTAGTTCTTAAAAACATCCATGAAAAGGAGGGTGAAAGGGGAAAGAAATTGAGCAACCCCCTTCTGGCCTGCATCTCGGATTGTTACAAAAGCCTAACTTTTTTTTCTTAGATTTTTTAGATGAAAAGCCTAAGCTTGGTGCCTCTGCATTCTCAGGACGCATTCACTTCCTAACTCCTTTTATCTTCTGACTCTGCCAGAATCGTTCTCTTCAAGGTCACTGTGGACTTCCATAATACCATATCTAATGGCCATTTCTCATCCTCCTTGACAATTAACATTTTTTATACATTCCTTTGCCCTAAATTTCCTTCATTTCTATGATATAGCTCTCTCCAGATTCTCCTCTTACTTCCTGTGAGTGTCCCTTGGGTTCTGACTTTGCCCCTCTTTTCACTCTCTCCTTTGACAGTCTCTTCCATCACATCAGCTCTGCCTTTTACAGGAGTAGGAGAAGCCTAAGTGATCCCCCTGCCTCCGGATTCTCCAGTACAGAACTGCAGAGAAGTAGTTCTGATTCACAGATGTGACCGTTTCACTCCCGTGCTCATTTAGGATCAAACACAAATGCCTTTGCTCAGCATTGAAGGCCCTCCACAGAACAGCACCTTTCTTCCTTCCCAGCCTTATTTCATACTGTTGCCCTTCACCCACTTTGCATTCAGGTCAAATTGGACTAGTAGCTGCCTTCTCTTGCTCCCCTACCCAGAATATACTTCCTCCACATCTTCCTGCCTAGGGAAATCCTTCTTGTTCTTCAGCACTGGCATCATTGCTGCCTCCACTCTACAGCCGTCCCTGAGCCACTCAGTGGAAGTGATGCCTCTTTTTCCTGCTGTCCTGTAGTACTTTCCATCTACCCTTAGCATAATCTGCTCACTGATCATATACCCACTTTGGGATTGTCAGTTTCTTTAGAACTGAACTTAGTCATTTTTAGCACAGTGTATTGCATCTCTTTCAACTTAATAGGTATAGAATCGAGATTCATTTGAGTAACATATGAAATTTAGATCCATAACATGTTAGAGCTTGGAGAGGCATTTGGGACCAGTTAGTCTAGCCCTCTCATTCTGCAGATGGGAAAACTGAGACCCATAAGGGGTTCCCCTCTGTAAAAGGGGAAAAAGGATACTTGCACTCCTTGCTTCACAGGGTTATTTGGGGAAGCACTCTATAATGATCCATTCCTGTTTGCTTTCTTATGAAACATGTATTAAAGTTGATGAAGGAAGAAGAATCACTGATTTAAATCAAAGGGATATGTGGTTATTTTAGGATCCATTCAGGTATTCTGAATCATACATTTAAATGTCTTTATTTGAAAATGTTAGAGTCACATGTTAGCATCTACCATAGTTTTAACATTTTTTATTTTCTTTTAGAGTTTGAAGAACCAAGAGTAATTGATTTGTGGGACATGGCTAAAACAGCAAACTTTACTCAGAAGGAACTGGATTCGTTCCGGGTAAGAAAAACTCAAAATAATTCTTCCCTAGAATCATAGGTTCTCAGAATTAAGCCGTCCAGTCCAAGCCCTACCCCAACAAGAATTCTTCCCAGGTTGCTACTTGAATGCCTCCAGTCACAGGAAATTTGCTAGTTCTTAGTCTGCCCATTCCATCCTGGGACAGTTGTAATTATTAGAAAGTTCTTCATATTGAACCTAAAATGAAGCACCAAGAACTGTACACCGCTCCAGATGTGGTCTGACCAGTGTTTTTTAAATATCTTGTATCTTTCCAAAATGATAAATTAACTTTTTTTTTCCCCGAAAGTAACATAGCAGGCAGATACTCAATCCCAGATTCTTCTCCTCACCTCCTGCTTTTTCCCTTCCAGTTTCATTCTGCTTTGTAGGAAGATATGAGCAAGCAACCCATTTGTCTCCCTACATTTCTGTGACAGAGGAGAGGAAGGAACATCTGGTGACCCCTCTTCATTTCTCTAATTTAATAGAATGTTAGGGAAAGGACTCAGAAACCATCTAGTGATCATAGGTTCCCAAAGTGGGCGATACCACCCCCTGGGGGGGTGCTGGTAGCTTGAAATGAAACAAATTTCAAAAAAAAAAAAACATTAAAAGGTTAAACAAAGTAGATATCCAGGGAGGCACCGAGTATTTTTTTTTAAGGAGTCAATAGGCCAAATAAGTTTGAGAACCTCTAATCTAGTCCAGCCTGAGGCCCTCAGAGGGAAAATGATTTGCTCATAAGTGGCCAGGCTGGGATGTGAACCCAGCTTTCTCTATTCCCACTGCAGGGGTCTTTCCTCTTCACTGATAAATTCTTTCATGCCAACACATGGTCCCTACTGAATAAAAATGTCTATTAAGAACAGTAGGTAAACTGGTCATTTAAGAAGGTAAATTTACTAATCTAAAAAACTCAGTGGATTTAAATTTAAATTCGTGACAGTAATCCCATAGTTGACCAGCATAGTCAGAGAACGAAGCACCTCTCCCCTTCTCAGGCTGCCTTATCTTATGTCCCTAGTTACTCTCTCCTTTTCATACCAGCCATTCTGTTCTCAGGATCTTCTGAGTCTTTTAAGACTTGTGGTCAGTGACTCGATGGCACCTCATACAGCTTTGTCCTTGGGGGTTCCTCTCTACAGCTTGACTCACTCTGATTTCCACCTTCACTTTCCAGATTTTTTCCCAAAAACTGGTTCCTTGAAGTTACTCTGTTTGCTTGGTGATGGCTAATCAAGGGTTTACCATATTAGAAAATAGATTAGACTTGTAGTCTTCCTTGGCAGGGGAAATGCCCATGCAAATGAAATCACAGGTATTAAACATGTGTATGTATTGTTGAGTACCTTCCATGTGCCTAGGTATTGGTGCTCTTGGGCTCCAAGCAGAGTCAAGTGAGAATTTCTCTTTATTTAAAACAGCCAGGGGATTAGTTTTAAACACTTTATCTTTAAAATGTGAATTTAGAGCTGCAAGTTCATCTAGTCCAGTTCTCCCATTTTACAGATGAGGACACTGAGGCAGAGAGAGATTAATGGCTTGCTCAGGTCACAGATATGAATGGCAGATTCACTGGCCCTTTGAGAAGCTGCCACTGTCATCTTTTCTGTAAAGAGTAACAGTTTTGTGGGATGTGATGTCTTGAGTAATCAAAAATGTAATCCAAGTCACAGCAAGAGCTGCGTGACACCTATTGGCTGTGGCAATTGCTGCAGCCCTATATGGGAGCCTAAACTGGAACGCTGTTGTGGAAAATGTATCTTACACCCAAAGCCATTGCACGTGGTTACGAAAATGGTTAAAAGTTTGTTGTGAACATTTTTCAGAGACTCAGGTTAGCATCAAAAACATGATAGAGAGAAATGAAGTTCGTTACTCTTATTAACTGTATGTTGTAGGAGGAGCTTAAACACTTTGAAGCCAAAATTGAAAAGCATCATCATTATCAGAAACAGCTGGAAATTTCTCATCAAAAACTAAAGCACGTGGAGGGAACAGGCGATAAAGAGCACCTGAGCAGGAATAAAGAGAAGTACGCCATGTTAGAGGAGAAGACTAAGGAACTGGGCTACAAGGTTGGTGTGTTCATGGGTCTACTTGCTATAGGTTTTGAATCACTTAAGAATGTTATGGCTGGAACCGGAAAGAGCCTAGGAAGTCATCTGGTGTTAATTGTTTAGCACTTCAGGATTCCTAATTGTGTTTCTGTGGGTATACCCTTCCCCAGGACAGATCACAGCCCATGCTTTAGTAAATGGTCTTGGTGAGTTTCTGTGACTGAAAATTTAGTACCTTCCAGCCAGCGTTCTTGTGGCAAGCCTCCCCCATTGTTGATGGCTGGTCCTCAGGCAGCAGACATACTCTGAGCCCACATACTACTAGGCCCATTAGCTTGATAGTTCCCCCAGAGCTTGTTCGTCATGATCCCTTACATTTTCATAAGGCCTTTGTCACAAAAGGTCTATGAGGTAGATTGTGCAAGAATGATTCCCATGCAGAATCATATTGGAGAGGAAACTGGAGTTTTAAAAAGGGGAAGTGACTTAGCCCTGGTCACACAGCTTCCAAGCCACATGTCTGTCCAGGTCTCCTCCCACTACATTCAGCCTTCTTGCCTCTCTACCATCAGCTTTTGGCACATGAGTCACAAGTAGGAGGGATGAGGCAGGGCCAGCACTTTACTCATAAGCAAGCATAAAAGCCATCTTTTTATTTGGATTCCTAGGATTACGCCTGACCCACATTCCTGTTCTTACTACAATGGATGTGTCCATTTCCTAATGTCTTAGTGTTCAGTAAGGGCTGTTAGCATATCAGAGTGGTGTATTGTCCAGTGGTACTTTCTTATTCAATTATTTTTCCATTCTGTTGTTTAAAAAAAAAAAAAGACCAGAGCAAACAGAAACCACTAAGCTAAGTATGATAAGTTTGTGTTTTATCCCTCATTAGACTAGGAAGTGACATGAGGGCAGTAGCTACACTTGTGTCTTCCCCAGTACAGTGAAATTTACATAGTAGGTACTTAATGTTTCCTGAATGAGAATAAATGAGTCTGTATAAGCACTTACATGGATGTCAGCCTTCACACGAACATTTTATGTGCTTGTGTGTACAAGAGAGCCTGATCATATCTAACTTTAGAGATACATCAGTATTTAATTTCTTCCCTGACCCTTCAGTTATTTCCAGTATTAGAGTTTACTGAGTGAATCTCGTAAGTTCCCATTTCCCTAGTGCTTCATTACTGGGTTAAGTGGAAAACTCAGACTTCACCCTTAAAAAGAAGCCAAGGCCACATTTTCAAGAGAAGAATTAGATGTCCAAGCACATGGGCTTTCTCCCCAGTGTTCCCCACAGGGAGGAACCCCAGCAAGAGCTATGTGACACCCATTGGCTGTGGCGATTGCTGCAGCCCTATATGGGAGCCTAAACTGGAACGCTGTTGTGGAAAATGTATAGACCAGGAGTATTCAGTCAAAAGGCCACACTTAAGGACCTAGAAGGTCCCACGTGGCCTTAAGGCCACAAGTTCCCCATTCCTGGTAGACAAACCCAAGGAAATAAAGAATGAAATGAGATTGCAGGCCTAGCTGTCCACTTTAGTAGTCTGAGGCCTCAGAAGTGGCCAGGTCCACTAAAGGCAGAAGACAGGATCACTTTCATGTGCAGCTGTGTGGGGAGTCCATCTGAAGCTGGAAGTGAGAATGTTAGCATTAAGAAGGAGAATTCTGCCTCTAGGAATAGTAGCATGTAATGTAGGTTATCTGAGGCTAAAGTGGATTGATTTGATGGTTACCCAGTCAGAACCACTTTAGAGCTCGAAGAACCATAGAGATGATCTAGGCCAGCACTTCCCAAAGTGATTTAGCCACAGGACACTTTGGACCTTGTAGGGGAGCATAACCTAGAAATCCTGATGTAGGGAACCTGGTGGTACTAGAATTTCTTTAGGGTAAAAATGTTGGATAAATTTTTGAGCACAACAAAAATTAAGCTTGATATAAACTTAATAAATAATAATACATCACATTTCAGCTGCTCTTTAAGGTTTACAGAATGTTTTTCTTGATACCTAGTGAGGTGGAGAGTAAGAATCTTATTAGCGTCATTCTTAGACTGGGAAACTCAGGGATAATCAGGGGCATGCTCAGACTCGAGGATGTTTAAAGCCAGAGCCAGACTCAGGTTTTGTAACTCCAAAAACAGTTCTCTTTCCACTAAATCACCCTGAGCTGAGCCTTTCAGTAACAGACCTGAAATTCGGACCCCACATGTGCGACTCTCCAGCCAGGGCCTCTGATGGGAGATGTTCCAGGCCTCCTCTATTCTAAGACATCTGAACCAATAGTCCCAAAGTCACAAAGCACAAACTTAGAACAGGCAGGATTCTGACAGGCAAACACCGAAACATTCAGGCCCTGCCCTCTAGCAGCTGACAGCCTCTTAAGAAGGATCACATCAACTAGTAGGTCAGATAAGAAGTTAACTCTCCTAGCCCTTCATCCCTGAAATGCAGAGAAGCTAAAGGAACTGCCCCTACTTACTAACAACCTGGAGAGAGATATCCAGGCCAGGATTCAAGTAAAGGCCCCTCTGACGCAGTGTCCAGAAGCACGTGAGAGGTCGTCATATTAGAGCAGCGGTTCTCAACCTGTGGGTCACGACCCCTTTGGGGGGGAGTCACAGGGGTCACCTAAGACCATTGAAAAACACATTTCCAATGGTCTTAGGAACCGAGATACGGCTCCTCTATCCATCTCCAGGCAGGTCTGCCCACATGCAGATACGCCCACATATGAGTATTAAAGGGTCGTGGCATTAGGAAGGTTGAGAACCACTGTGTTAGAGTGACAAGGAGACCCAGACTTGGAGTCAAATCACAGCCCTAGATGTGCAGCCATGGGCAAATCCCCTAACCTTTTGGAGCCTCTGTCTACTCATCTGTAAATTGGGAATAGTCATGCTTAAACTACCTGCTTGACAGAGCTTTTGTGAGGAAAGCACCATGTAAATGTGAACTGCTGCTATTATGAGAGGAATGATCTAAGCCAGTAGTTCTCAAACTCTTCGGTCTCAAGAGCCCTTTACACTCTTAAAAGTTATTGAGGACCCCCTCCCCCAAAGAGATTGTGTTTATGTGGACTGTATCAGTATTTTATGTATTAGAAATTAAAACATGTTAGTATTATTATGAAAGTAATTTTGACCTTGTGGACCTCCTGAAAGGGTCTTGGGGGTCCCAGTATCACTCTTTGAGAACACAGGTGATCAATGGCCAAATCACTAATAATTATAGAAGCATACTTGAAAGAAACTCTGAGGTTTTGCTTCATACCCATCAGATTGGCTGCACTGAGGGGCTGTGGGGAAGCAGTCACAGCGATGCCTGTTAGTGGAGCTGTGATTTAACATGGCTATTCTTTAGAGCAGTTTGGAACTGTGACCCAGAAATTATTATCCTGTGCATATGCCCTTTGACCCAGGGATACCACGACTAGGCATATGTCCCAAAGTAGAGAAGGTCGGGAATAAGCATTTATATGATGCCTGCTATGTGCCAGGCACCATAAGTACCTGTTACAAATATCTGATCTCCTCAGCAGCCCTTCAAGTTTGGTGCTGTTATCCCCATTTTACAAGTGAGGAAGCCAAGGTTAACTGACTTACCCAGGTCACACAGCTAGTAAGTGACTGAGACTGGATTTGAATTCAGGTATTCCCAGGCTAGAGACCAGTGCTCTCTCCACTGTGCCACCAGTGACCTCTAAGAGAGGTCAGAAAAAGAACCATATGCACAAGAATATTCAGGCTGGCAGGTTTTTTGTAGTGGCAAAGAACTGGAAACTAAGAAGGTGCCCGTCAGTTGGGGAATCACTGAACAGATGCAGTGTCTGCATGTAACAGAATGTTGTTTTGCCATAAAAATGATGAAGGACAGTTTCAGTGAAACCTCAGAAAACTTGTACGAACTGACACAAAGTGAAGAAAACAGGGAGAACAGTGTGCACACTAGCAGCAGCACTTTCAGAGACATGACTTTTGGAAACCTCCAGGATTCTGATCAGGGCGGTGACCAGCCATGATTCCAGAGGGCTGATGGGCCCTTGGGCTCGGGGCACAGTCAGCTGTGGTCTTGGACAGCTAATGTGGACATTTATTTTACTTAACTGTGTCTTTGTGGCAAGGGCCTCTCCCTCCCCCACACTGGTAGAAGGAGAGAAAAATTTATTTTTAATTGAAAAAAGTTAAAAATGAACTAGAGGAGGAAATGCTAGTCGAGTGAAGGGAGGACAGATGACTTCTGAGTAAGGGGATCAGAGAAGGCTTCATGGAGATGGGTACATTGAAGTCTTTGACATTCTGAGCTTAAAAGAGATGGGTAGAATAGTAATGGGTGGTGCTTAGGGAAGGACAGTCTAGAAAATATGATAGCCCCATGGGGTGGCTAGGTGGCACAGTAAATAGAGCACTGGCCCTGGAGTCAGGAGCACCTGAGATCAAATCCGGCCTCAGACACTAAACACAAAACTAGCCATGTGACCTTGGGCAAGTCACTTAACCCCAATTGCCCTTACAAAAAAAAGCAAAAGAAAAGAAAGAAAATATGGTAGCCCCGTATTGTTCTTGCATTAGGCAATGGCTCTTTCCTGCATAGAGCACATCTGTTGCCTCACCCCTCCAGCCCTCTGATGCCTTGTGGTGGTGTGGAAGTAACCCTGAACCTTCCCACTGAGATGGAAAGGCTTTGAGTGAAGATCAGGCAGTGGATAATAGGCCTATCATTGAAGAACCACCTTACCTAAGAGTAGAGACTTAGCCTTGACCACCAGGTGATGACATTTTTGGCCACAGAAATTCACCAAGACAGTTGGGAGGAAATGCAGTTTGCTTTGGTAGAGGTAGTACACAATGATTAAATCATGGGCCCTTGAAGGATTGTAGTGGGACATGTCCATCATTTAATGGTAGTTACCATAAAATATTACTCTGTAAAGAGATTTAGTGTTATTAGTAACAAGACTTAAAGATTACTGTCATCCCCTGAATTTAGTGATTCTCTTGCGAAGATGAAAGTTAACAAATGTTAGTAGAGGAGGAATAAGGTAACCAAACACTTCAGCTAAGTCAAGTTAAGCCTTTTTCCACATACCTACATGGAGACTGAAGATTTAAATAATACATGTTCATCATAGTATCTCTACAGTAGAAGCAATCTACAAGTTTATAAGATAATTTTTAAATGGAAGAAACCGTACATCTACAAGGAAAAGGACGTTGTCTCTAAGCTTTTTCCAATCCTGGGAGCCCCAGGGAAAGAGCAGGTGCCTCGGTCCAAAGCCCAAGGCCCAATACTTTCTTTATAAAATGAAAGTGAGAACACCTCGATCACACAGTGTGGTTGTAAGGAAAGCGCTTTGTCATTTCCATTCCCCTCTCTGGCTTTTAAAATAACAAACTGGCCTGGTGATCCAAGCACAAATACCTCACAGTTCCATGACACGTTGGAATTTGCAAAGGCTCCTCCTCATGATGACCTTAGGAGGAAGGAGGGGTGAGTATTACTTTCCATTTCATAGAGAAGAAAGTGGGGCTCAGAAAAGTCACTTTCCACCATCCCTCCCCGGCCCAGTCACGCAGCTGTTAAGCTCAAGGACCTGAATTCCAGGTTTCTAGCTCTAAGACCACTGTCCTTTCTACATCATCAGTCTCTGCTTTACTTTTTCAGTCTCCCTTGCTTCCTGTTTTTCTTTTTTTGTTTTTTTATTATTCAGTAGATGTTTTCTAGTTCTATTGAGTTGCTTTTGTGATATTGACAGCAAATTCAGGAGGAGTGGGTGAGTGGAAATCAAGATCTGTGCTAAAGTTCATATGTTTTCATTTTGGTTACTATCAGGATATCTAGCACTGATCTTACTCCATTGACTTCATAATTGCCTGCCCAACTAGTAAAAAATATGTTCCATCTTTAGGTAAAGAAGCACTTACAAGACTTGTCTACCAGAATCTCAAGAGGTCTTCAACACAACGAACTCTAAAGGTATCCTGGAGATCCTGAGCATCACATTTTCTCAGTCTGCATTGAGCATCAGTACATTTATTCCTATAGGTTTTCATCAAAAAGAATGTGTTAAAATGCTATGCTTTTGATACAGGAAACATAGATGATGGCACCTCTGCAGAGAAGTCACAGTGCCCTCACTGAGGGAGTCATTAGCAGTGGCCATTTATCCAGCCATCCCACTAAGGGGGGTGAATGTTTTTCTGTAAGTTCTTTTCACATTGCACATACAGATAAATGCAGCTAGATCAGTTTGCATCCATCCACAAGTCTAGAACTCATCACTAGAAATTTTATATAAAGAAATTAGAAAAAATTAAAATCTACTGCAGTATTTAAACTATCAGATTATTCATAATTTTGAAGCCAGACCCTTTTTTTAAAAATAACTATCATGTACAACATTGACTTCTGTGATCCATCTCATCACTGTACTGAATTAAACTGAAAGATAGAAAAGATGTGAGTGGCTTTGTCTTTCTCTGGAAGCTCTCCCCTCCTTGCTCTTCACCGTCTAATTCTCCAGCCCCCTTCCAGTCCCGCCCATCATCTTAACCTTGTTAGAGAATCTGTGTAGGGGAAAAGAAATGCTTGGCCTTCATTTTCCCTCTCAGTATCAATGACTCACCTTGCTGTGTTTAAGCATGTAAATAGACACCCACGTACACATGCATGCACGTGCACATGTGTGCAAACATTAATTGAGTGCCTGCTGTGTACAGAGCTGGAGTTCACAGTTCTCTTTAAGTGGAGGTTGGTAAGCCATGTAATAAAAAAGAGAGGGGTTGATGCTAGAGATGCAGAAGGCAAGTAAAACATGAATGTGTTGCTCTAGTTTAAAAAGCATTGTATATACATGATCTTACTTGAGCCTCACAGTAACCTTTTCAAGCACTACGGGTCCCCTCTCCATTTTACAGATGAGAAGACTGAGGGTCAGAAACATTAAGGAACTTGTTCATGATGCTCCACTAGATCGTAAGCTCCTTGACAGCAAGAACTGGCCTTTGCCTCTTTGTATGCCCAGTGTGTAGCACGGTGCCTGGTGCATAGTAAGCCCCTACTGTTTCTTGATTGATCAGTCCCAGTAGTGAGTGCCAGAGACAGACTTCAGACTCAGACTCCTTCCAGCTCCAAAGGCAACGCTCTTTCCCCTGTACCACACTGACCCTCGTCATGAATAGACCACAGGAGCATCTCTTGGTCAAGATCAGAAATAGAAACCCAGAGTTTGTACCACAAAATAACCACAATATTTCCGACAGAAGCTCTGATTTCTGTTTCTTTTTTTCATTGCTGCCATCAATAATTTATTGTCCCATTATAGAATTGTATTGTAGAATACAAGAATACATCGTCTGCATGGGAAAGAGGCAAATGTAAAAGATCCTAGTCAATCTAGCAGGATTTTCAGAGAATACCACGGAAGTCATTCTCTGACAATACACAGACTTTCTGCTTCAAGTTAAAAGGAAGTCAAAACGATTCCAAATCTCTCTCGAGCTATGAAGAGGCTTGAGACCTAAGACTGACCTGCCTGCCTATTGTTTGGAGTAACATATAGATCCAAATTCCAGTAATTTCAGGAAGGTCATAAGTAGAGATGACCCAAGCCCATAAAGGAGTATCATAGAGCTTCTGGGTGGAAGGAGGCCAAACAATAGAGCTTTCTTTGCAGTCTCTAGAGAACTTTATCAACACAGAGGCCATGTGGTCAGTATCAGTTGTGAACTGCTTTTGTTTCATTGCATTCTCAACTTCACTTTTGAAATCAAATCATAAAGATGCTTGATTAACTCCATTTTAACTGAATTATGTGCCTAGGATGGCTAACTATCAATCTTTTCTACCACATATTTGAATTACAGGATTCCAGAGCTGAGAGGGACCCTCTGAGGTGATCTATGTCAACTTTCAGTCTTGAGAGGAGCCACTCTACAATAGCCCTATTGATTGGTCTTTCCTTAAGAGCTCTATTTATGGGGACTTCAGTCTGTTCCATTTGGGGTCAGCTCCTATTAGAACAGTGGTTCTCAACCTTCCTAATGCCGCGACCCTTTAATACTCACATGTGGGTGTATCTGCATGTGGGCAGACCTGCCTGGAGACAGATGGAGGAGGTTCCTAAGACCATCGGAAATAGGTATTTCCTGATGATCTTAGGCGACCCCCTGTGAAAGGGTCATTCGACCCCCAAAGGGGTCATGATCCACAGGTTGAGAACCACTGTATTAGAACTTCCTTCTGTTGAGCTAAATCTGTCTCCCAGTAATTTGCACCCACTGGTCTTAGTTCTGCTGTTTGGGCCAAGGGGGGTAAGTCTAATCTCTCTTTCCATATGATGGTGCTTCAAGCATTAGAGGACCAAGATATTCTCTCCCAAGTCTTTTCTTGTCCCGGCTAAGTTTGGCCATATCCTTCAACCCGCCTTCTTGCAACACAGTTTCAGTTCTCTTTATATCCTGGTTACAATTTTTCTGGATGTTCTCTAGCTACTCAAAATCCCTTTGTGTGAGTCCATAACAGTCACCCAGGACTCAGTGAGCACCCACCAGATGTACGCCACAGCATGGCATCAGTTAGGGTGTTCTGAAGCCTAGCTACAATGATACTGCCATTGAGGACCTTCAAAGGAGAAGCTAGACCATAAAATCTAGAAGTGACAAAATCTTGTGGGTTGATTACAAAACTGCCTGAAGGGAAAAAGATTAGTCAGGAATTTGGCTGCCATGCTAATCAAAATAGATAAAGTCTGAATGCGGGTCAAAATTTTTTGGTTTTTCCGTTTGGTTCTAATTCTTTACAACATGACTGATGTGTAAATATATTCAATATGATTTGTACATTTATGACCTATGCCAGATTGCATGCTATCTTAGGGAGGGGAAGTAGGGGGAGAAAATTTTAAACTCAAACTCTTATGAAAGTGAATATTGAAAACCAAAATAAATAAATAAGACTTTTCAGTGAGAAGGAACCCACTACCACCCCAGGTAAGCAGTTCTGTTTGGGGCAGCCTCTCTGCAACCTTCACCATTGCATTCTAAATCTAAATTCTGCGTTCTCAATCCAAGCAGAACAATTCTCTAACCCACCTTGCCTCTTCTGTCTCCAGATAGCTGAAGGGCTATAAACCACATTTTAGTGTCCCAACCTTCTTTCCCTTAGTCTAAATCTCTCTAATCCCTTCAGTCAGTTCTTGCATGACTTGGTCTTCAGCCCCTTCACCATTTGGTGCCTTACTCTGGACACACTCCAGTCTTTCTTTTGTCAAATGTACCCAGAACCAAACACAATACTCTGTTGTCTGACTAGGACAAAGAGTATCAGGGCTTTTACCATTTGTGTTCTAGATATCATACCCTCTACTTAATGAAACAGAAAAGCAAGTTAACTTTCTCAACTGCCTTGTCATTCTTAGCTTCCTCATGAGTTGGCAATTCAATAAAATCCTAAAGATCTTTTTTCTCCCAGTAGCAACTGTCTAGTCACGTTTCTTCCATCCTAAACGTAGGTAGCTTACTGTTTCTCTCCCAAGTGTGGCACTGCATTTATCCAGAATACATTTCATCTAACTTAATTTTTCCCAACATTTTAGCCCCTTGAAATCTTTTTTTACTCTAGACTTTTTCATCCAATGTTTTAACTGTCCCTTCTCCCTTTGTAAGTTTGTCTGTAAATTAGATGACCCTCACATATATGCCTTCATCCAAGTCTTTGATAACAGTGTTCAGGAGAATAGGCTCAAAGACACGTAGTGAAATTAAACAGACCACCAGACCAGTGAATGCTCTCTCTGCCACACGATAGCTACCTTGAAAAGGAACAAGCTCTGTGGAAAAAGGAGAGTCCATGTCCCAACCATAGAAATCCAGGGAACCAATTTCTTTCACTTCAGCTATTGTCCTTGCAGTAAGGCTGAAGAAATGAACCAAGTTACTCTTTTACCTGGCTTGTCAATACCTCTACCTGGACTGTGCCCCTTGTATCAATATTCCCCTAACCAAGAGCTTTATCAGGGGGTTATCTGTTCTTTCCATATCTTTTCTCATTAGTGAGCAAAAAGGAGGATCTGCATACATTGGCAGTCTGCCTTTGTATTGCTTCATACTCATGTTCAATTTAAAAGTCTACCACAATATACAGAAGAGGCTGAGAGAATCGATTTAGAGGACAGGGGAGTTCTTTCCCTTATGAAGCACAGATATTTAAACAGAGCCATTATGAACTAGATAGGTGTGAGCCAGCCTTTGACAGTCCTTGCAGTCTGCTGATACGCGCTAACCTGGGGTCTGCACATAGATTTGAGAGGCCCATGCAGTTTGATAACTATCTTTCAGTGTAACTGGTTTGCTTTGTGATTGCATTTATAAACACGCAGGTATTTTATTTTGTGCATTTGAGAACCTTATTTCTAAAAGGGACCTATAGGCTTTCAGATTGCCGGGATTCATGACTCAAAAGAAAGATGAAAAGACCCCCGCATTCGTCACATTCAGCCAGCATTTGAATGTAGTTCAGATTTCAAAAGAGCTAAGTTAATAATTGCCCTTATTTATAGTGTTTTAAAGCTTACAAAGCACTTTTCCCACAACTCTGTGAAATAGCAAATATATACATTTTACAGATGGGGAAAACGGGTTCAGAAAGGTTCATTGACTTTCTCAGAGTCAAAAGAGCTCATTTAAAGACAAACTCAGATCCGACTCCGCTGTCCAGTGCCTTTTCTACTGCCTCTACAACACTTGAATTTGGCCTAATGAATTTCATACTTATGGCATTGGATCCTGTGCTCTCAAATGGATCAGGTATTAAGTACAAAGCCTTTTCCTCCGTGGCCTCTCTGTTTTCCTGCTCCTGCTTCCTCCCTTTTCTCCAGGGCCTGGTACCCTACTGTTTTCTCTGCTAAGGAAGTACTTGTACTTGGGACCTTGCATGTGATGACCTCCTGTTAACTCTGGTACCTGCTGTTCTTAACCGATTATGCGGGAACCTTATAACTTCCATTTTCACCAGGCACAAAGATGACTCTCAGAGAAAGAAGGTGGAAAGAGAGGCAGGGAGCCTTTTCCCTACAATTATGTTACAGTTGTTGCTGAGTGTTCATTTCCTAATCAACACTTTAATTTTCATTAATGAGCCAAAGTTTATTATTTAATTAAAAGAGAGAGAAGTGAATTAGAAACTAATGAAGCTTAAAGAAATGAAAGAGATGAGGTAGAAGGCCATTTCCGGTCCCTTGCCAGGTGGTGATGGGAGGGCAGAGGGAGTATTTCATGAAATAAAAATCTTTCTTTACTCTCCATGACCATTATAGAATTCCATTAATCAAGAGAGAAAAAAACTGGTGAAAGTTCAAGCCCCTTGTGTGAAGGAAAAGTAGAAAAAAAGAGGGTGGAATCCAGTAGTTACAGCAAAAAAAAAAATCCTTCTAAGAATTAACCAGATTGCCTTCAGTGTTTGTGAGCCCCTCAGCTCGCTTCATTTTGCATGACACAGGGATGGGCTGCCCAAGGGGAGGAGAGGAAAGAGGGGCCAGAGTCTAGCTGACCACACCAAAAGCTGGAAGCAGTGTTAATTCTTGGGGTATGGCTTGGGCTTGACTAAATGGTCCCATCTCCCTTCCACCCTAGCACCTCCTCAATAGGGTCCAACTCATGCTCTGGCTCTGGGATAAGTGGACCTTGTCAGTCTCATCTACACAGTGAACTTGGAATTCAACTAGGCAGATAAATCCAGATAAATAAGATTAAAATGTAACTGGGAAATAGTTAACAAAATTAATTTTAAAAATACAATAAAACATTGATAACATTATACATTAAAACTAGTCAGTAACCCAACCACAGGGATCACTGTGTAGGTATTACTGTTTGAATTTGACACCACTGGCCTGGAAAATCCAGAGCAAGAAGGAACCTCAGAGGGGAAGTAGGCCAGTTTATTTAGTACAGAAGTTTCCCACAACAATTAAATCATGGATTTGGACAAATATGCAGATGCACAAATACACACCTCTGTTGTTGTATTGTTTCAGTCGTGTCCAACTATTTGTGACTCCATTTGGGGTTTTCTTGGTAAAGATACTGGAGTGGTTTACCATTTTCTTCTCCAGCTTATTTTACAGATGAGGAGACTTGGGCAAACAGGGTTAAGTGACTTGCCCAGGGTCACACAGCCAGTAAGTGTCTGAGGCCAGATTTGAATTCATGAAGATGAGTCTTCCTGCAGGTCTAGCCCTTTATCTCAAATCTTTAAACCAAGATAACTTAGTAGAGAAAATTGGGAAAGAATATGTGTGGTCCTTTCTCTACATTTATATGTTAGTAGATAACGATCATTCATTTCCTGATCCTTTCTGGTGTACCTTCCAACTCTAGGATTAGACTTGTTTGTTGCAAGTCGGAAGAACTCGGGCCAATGGAAAGAAATTTTCTGCCAGCTTCAGATGAAGGATTTGGGGATGCTTAGCCTGGAGGAGAAAAGACTTGACAGGGAAGCATAGACTTAAAGTCTCTGAAGGACTGCCATGTGGAAAGCGGCTTATCCTTGGTCCACTCGGCCCCAGAATACAGGACTAGAAGAGAGAGGAAGTTTCAGGGAGATGGGCTCACTGTCAGGAAAGAATCCTGACAAGAAGTGGATTGGGCTACCTCCAATGGTAGTGAGCTCCCTGTGGGTAAAGGTCTGCCATGGATGGCTGCACCAATGGTCCCTTTGGATGCTATAGAGGGCTTCCTTCTCAAATGCTGCTTGAACTAGATGCTCTCTGAGGTGTGAGATTCTCCAAGTTCGTGATTGCACACTGGTTTATGAGAAAGGTAATAGCAAGGGAAAAGGGAGCATTTTCTCTGCCATGTTTCTGTTCAAAGAACATTTCTATGAGCTTGTTAGAACACCTTACTATTTCCTCACCCTCCCTAAAATTCATCATTTGGGAAGGCAGGACACTTTTTTTTTAAAAAACACATCTCTAGCTGACTCAGGAAACTTTTGTAGGAGATTGGATTTTTTCTACTTTGAAGCAAAACCCAAGTGATTCAAGTCATTGCAGACTGCAGAGAACTGATAGCTTAGCTTGTATTGATTCAGCAAGTAGAAGGAACACAGAATAGACACGATTCACCACAGAATTCCAGGGAGACTGCAGAAGTGCCTTATCTTCAGTGCATAGTAGAGAAGGCTTAAATAAATGGACTCCAAGATTGTCAAAGCTTGGGAAAAGCCTTAGTGGCTTACTAAGCTAAACCCCTGATTTTACAGCTGGGGAAACTGAGTCTCAAGAGAGGAGAATGACCCATCAAAGACCTGCTTCAATACAGGCCTTCTGACCTCAAGTTCAATGCTGTCTCTTCTGTAACACACTGTCCTCGAATTCTTTTGCACTGTTACCTGCCTAAGAGATTGTCCCTCTGAGTCCTAAGTGGACAGAAATTTGGAACGAACTAGGATACATTGAATCGTGAGATTTAGAGTTGGTAGGGATTGCAGAAACCATCTTGCTCATCCATGTCATTTTACAGATAAGGAGACCAAGTCCCAAAGAGAGAAAGTGACTTACCTAAAATCACATTGCTTTAAAATAGGAGATCTGGGATTTGAACCCAGGTCCTTTGACTCTAAATCCAGTGCTCTTTGTACTAATTTTGCCATTTAAGGGAAAGGGAAGCGAACAGGTATTTAATAAATACCTACTATGTGCTAAGCGTTTTTCAAATACTATCTCATTTGATCCTTAAAACAAACTTTGGGAGATAGATGCTATTATGATCCCCACTTTACTCATGAGGATACTGACGCAGACAGACATTAAGTGACTTGCCCAGGGTCACACAGCTGGTAAGTGTCTAAGTCAGGATTAGAACTTCAGTCGTTCTGACTCCAGGCCCAGCATTCTTTCCACCACATCACCCACCAGGCATTAACACGCAGGTGGCAGAAGCACGTCATTATGATGTCATAATGTCAGGCTGCATTTTGTATTCATGAGCCAAGTTGGAGGGGGTCCAGTGCCCAAGTGAAGTCACTGTTAATACAGGGGAAAAGTATTCACAGAAATACAAAGAGATCACTCCCTTATTCTGGCCTGAGCATCTGATAGGCCAACTATCTAAGGCCTAAAAATATCAAAGGTAAAGAGGTTGGCATAGCTGAGTTCTGGTTCTGAAGACAGGAAGTACTGAATTCAGATCCAGCCTCAGACACTTGATACTTATTATCTGTGTGACCCTGGGCAAGTCACTTAACCCCAAATGCCTCAGGGTGGGGGGGAGAGAGAAAAACGACAATATGAAGGAGGCAGGAAAAAGGATTAATGATTGTCGCTTGTTAGGTGAGCAAACAGGTTCAGAGAGCTCATGTGCCCAAGGTTACATAGTAAAGTAGGTCTCCTGATTCCTGGTTCCCCGGCCTGGCCTCTGAGTTCATTCACCTCCACTGAACCAGGCTGCCTCTCATGAGCACAATTTTGGCAAAATTAAAACAGTTGCCTAAGCCAGGTTCTTTTTCCATCAAAGTACCTTCCCCTCCTCCAGAGCACAACTGAGGCCTACACTTATTTCATGAAGAATTCTGCCTGATACCAGTTTCCATCTCAGTAATTGACATTCTTCCTCCACTATATCCATTTTTTCTTCTGCATGAATAAAGACATAAAAGAAATGAAAGAAAATGCAAACCCAAAGTTGCTTCAACGTTAACGTCAGGAATATTCTGGATATTGGGACACATAGTGTATAGCTACCTCCTGTCCCAAGCATTGCATCTCAGCCCTTTGCACCATCCCCAGGAGAATCCAGATGAGCCCTCCCCACCCAACGTGTAATGCTTGAGATGTTCACCAGGCACAGCGTACAGAAATTGTTGTTTTTCAGAAGGAAAAAAAAATAGCTAATTCTTTGAGTACTAACAAGCAGGAAACAAGGCATCCAGTTTAAAAACAAATCTGTCCCTAACGCATATGAAAAAATGTGTAAATAGCCACAAGATACGTCTAGCTTGACAAACATTTCCCTTGTGGATCTTGGTCATTGACATTTTTTTCTGTTGTAAAGTACAGGGCTGTGCACACAGTAGGTACTCAGTAACTGTGCTGGCACTTTGAGGGATGCGGGATTTCTTCATTATGGGCCTCCTTTCTCTGCTGAAGCAACCAGCAGTCATCCCCACAAACTCACCCTTCCTCCTAACTTCCCTCTTTTTTAGGAGATGCCACCATGCTTCCAATTACCCAGGTTTGCAGCCTCAGAATTCTCCTTAATTCTTCATATTCGTGCCCCCTCTCCAATCAGTTGCCAAGTCTTGCTTTCCCCCTCTTAATACTTCTCACCCCCATCCCCTTATTGCCATGCAGACCACAGCCACCCTGGAGAAGGCCTTCATTATCCAGACCTCTGCAACAGGCTCCTAATTGGTCTCCCTGATCCAGCCTCTTCCCCTGCCAGTGTTTTCACACAGCTGCCAAATTGATATTCCTTAAGCATAGGTCTGACCATGTTGTTCCCTGCCCAGGAAGCTTTAGAGGCTCCCCATTGCTTTGGATAAAAGAAAGACTTCTGTTTCGGCATTTAGAACCCATCACCGTCTGACACCAGCCTGTCATTCCCTTGCTGATAATTCACTCCCTGCTCCAACCACCCTGGCCCTGTCATTTCCCCAACAGCATGGCTCAGTGGAGAGGGAGCAGGATATGGAGTGAGTTGACCTGGACTGGAATCCTAACCACCATCTCTAGCAAGCATTTCCCAATCCCCTTAATTCTGCTGATGATTTCAGATTCTTCTATATATTTAGCTTGTCTCCTCCCTTAGACAGGGAGCTAGCTCCTCAAGAACAGGGTATGTCTTTTACCTTTCTTTCTATCCCCAGCATCTAGTTCAGGGCCTGGCGCATAGTGGGTTCTTCATAAATGATTACTGACTGACAAACTGATTGCCTGCATGACTTTGGGAAATCAGTTGACCTGTTACACTTTCCTCAATTGAAAAATAAAAGGATTAGGTTAAATAACCTTTAAGCTCCCATCCAAGGAACATTCCTTGCCCTTTCTAGCCAGCACAGCTTGTACCTCATTCCTCCTCTGACTCTTGAAACCCTTAGTCGCCTTCAAGGCTCAGCTCCAGGGTCCCCTCCTTCATGACACCTTTCCTTAATTCCAGAGTCCTTTGTGCCTACCCCCTTCCCCATCACTGTGTAATTATCTGTATGTATACTGTACTGACTTAGGCAGCTAGGGGCCAGAGTGGTTGGCATGCCCAAGATACCCATTCAAATATGGCTTCAGTTTGCTGGCTTTGTGACCCTGGGCAAGTCACCACACCTCTCTCAGGCTCCCAGGGCTGTAGTGAAGATCAAACAAGACAGTATTTGTAAAGTGCTTTACAAACCTTAATGCACCAGATAAATGCTAGTAGTTATTACTTCCCAATGAACATGTATCTCTCCATGTATGTAAGCTCCTTGAGGGCAGAAATTGTCACATTTGCATACTTGTATCCCATCACAGCATACTCTCCAATTTATTCATTCTCATCCTGCACAATCCTTGTTCGCGTTTCCTTAGAAGTTGTCATGGAAAATCTACCCAAATAAATTTAGTGACTCAAAATAAATGTTCAGAAGAGTAGCTTGAAAAACTTTTCTGTTCCCTTCGATTTCCTGCATTCAGTCAGACTGGTTCTGTGGGATGCCCTCTGCCCAGCCACAACAATAACAGTGCCTACACACTCCCCAGGGGTCCTCACACTGACACTGTGTGGTAGCAGTACTAATTCTCATTTTATGGCTGGAGAGACAAGGACTCAGAACCACCCACAGCACCAGGCTAACAGCCAGAGAACTGCCCTGCAAACCCCAGCATCCAGATTCCTATTCCAGTCCTCTGCACTCCAACACACTCCCTCCAAGGCTGGCGAATTTGAACCAACAGCACTGCCTTACACCCACTTCACTGTCTGGCGGGAAAGAAGGGCAGAGTAGAAAAAATACTGGATTCCAAAGTCCAGGGACCCATATTTGAATGCCAGAATTCAAAGTCACTCTGTTACTGCCGGTGTGAACTCAAATCAATCACCTCTCTTCTGTGAGAGTCACATGCAATGAAAGAGTTGTACTAGGCTGGGCTTTCTTAACCCCGTGGGTCCCTCAGGACCTGTGTATAGATGGCAAGAGCTCCATGAACTTGAAAAGGGACAAAAATTACATTTTTATTGCCTCTCACCTTTGGCTTTTCTTGTACTCTCTCTGTATTTTATTTCTTGCATTTATTTTAAAAAAAAACAACATTATTCCAAGACTCATATCTGCTCAACACAATTTTATCCATAAGAGTTTTTTTTCCTTTAGAGCAGTGGTTCTTAACCTGTGGGTTGCGAACCTTTGGGGGTCAAACGACCCTTTCACAGGGGTCGCCTAAGACCATCGGAAAACACATATTTCCAAAGATCTTAGGAACCAAGACACTGCTCCTCTAGGCGGGTCTGCCCACATGCAGATACACCCACACACAAATATTAAAGGGTCGTGGCATTAGGAAAGTTGAGAACCACTGCTTTGGAGGAAATACAGACTTGAAAGAATAAATGTTCATACTGGAAGTAATTCCACTAGAGACCAGGTAAATCACCAAACTATCTGAAACTGGGTCTGGATTAGCAACATTGGCCAAAGATCCTAAAACAGAAGTTTAGCTCCACTGTGCTTAAGTGAGGGTAGTTGGTAAATCATGGCTTTAGGAATGGCATTAATCACTCTGGTTGCAGATCTGTTAACCAGTTTGCAAAAAACCAAACAAACAAAAACCCTGGTGCTGCTTTTCTTGTATCTAAATGAGTTTGGTCAAATCTCCATTATCCCCAAATAGGTTCAATCATCTGTATCATTGCCAGATATTTCTGTTACTTCCTGTGGGTAAGCTGAACTATTTAATAAATAAGAAATATGTTAGCCTCAGCGAAAAAACCATACCAGGCAAAGATAACCACGTGACACTCCAACCCTACCAAGATGGGATTGGCTTTTAGAGACAGACCACAAAATGTCAACTCAGGATTACAGCATTTAGAGGTGGGAAGGGCGCAACCCCGTTCTTTTAGAGGGCAGGAAAGCAAGGCCCAGTTAGGTTAGGTGACTTCCCAAGGCCATACAGCAAGTAAGGAAGCACCAAAGCCAGGATTTAAACCTAGAGGGTCCAAGCTAAAAGGGAGCCTAGAACCTGCATTGCAGGAGTTTGGAGCTTCTGGAGACCTCAGCCAGTTTGTCGCTACCACCCCACCCCACCCCGTTTGCCAAGCAGAGAGAATGGGGACCAAAAAATGGAAATGACCTGTCTGGCGCTTTATAGCTTGTCAGGAACAGGGCAAAGGATGCAGTTCTCCCCACTCTCAGGCACTGCCCCATACGCATTCTTCCCTCCTACTCTCAGAACTTACTGAAGACGAGCTGAACCTGCAGTTCACTGGGAGGCCCTTTTCAAGCCAAGACTAGGAATTCACCTAAATTTCTTACACCCAAGTCGGGTGCACCAGCAGTGGGTAATCAGTAAATCAGAAAGTCTTCATTAAGGGTCTACTCTGTGCCAGGCACTGGTGCTAGGTACTATGGGTACAGAGGCAGGGAATGATGTGCCCACCCCCCCCCACCCCCCCCCACACACACACACACATACACAAGAAGTTCACTTTCTAACAGGGAGACAAGTCCACATAGGAGTTTGTTCAGAATAAATATAAAGAGAATTAAGACAAACAAACACAAAGTCACTAAATACAAGATCAGGGTTCTTTTGCAGGGGGAGGGGAAGGAGGGAAAGCTTCATGTGATGCATGTTACCTTGAAGGAAGAGATGGACTTTGAGATGGTGCCCAAGAGGGAAATGTCTAAGCCCAGGGGATGGCCGGGGCAAAGGTATGGAGGCTGGAAATGGTGTCATGTATGAGCAACAAAGACCAGGTGGGCTAGATCATACAGTGTGGGAAAGGGAGGCCACAAGGACAGGTGGGGGCCAGATGGCTGAGAGCTTTGGAAGTATAACAGTAAGGAGAGTTGAAGTTCCTTTTATATTGCTAAGCTAAGAGGTACTTAGCACCTAGTTCAGATTAAGCCTCTGTTAAAGAAACAGAAGGTATGAACTCCTCTCTCCTGTTGCTGATGTAACAGGAAGGGGCTGAACAGAGAGGGGCAATACTGTATATAAAGAAAAATCCCAGAGAAGGACAGACAGATCTTCTTGGAGCAGGCCCTGTGGAGGCAAAAGGTGCTGCCGCCAGGGAGGCTGAAGAGGAAAGCCACCATCCCCCTCCACCCCCCAGGCTGGAGAGAATGATTTTGATTTTGAAAACCTGGATGGAGTGATTTTGACTCTGGGGACCAGCTGAAACTCCTGCTGAGTCTGAGGGCCAGCCGAAGTTGCTGAGGCTGCTAAGGATTTCTGAGGGCCAGTCAGAGCTGCTGAGGAGTTGCTGAGGATTTCCAAGGACCAGCTGGAGCTGCTGAAGACTAAGGAAGCATGACTGTGATGCTGCTACTTTGTATGAACCTGTTTGTGGCTTTGTTAAGCCTTGCCTTCCTAGGAACAGAGACTGTGAAGGATTTGAGATGGACTGGACACTGTGCACTTCAGTGTGGAGCAGCACCTGCACAGATTGCTAGGCAAGGAACTGGGAGCTGTCTGCCTTTGAATCCAAGTGACTGTTTGGTGGATTCAGGTAGGAGCTGCCTGCCTCAAGTCAAGATGAAAAGACCTCTCCATGGGTACTGAGTAGTGATGAAATCGTAATTTACTAGTGACCTAGGGGTAGAGGGTGTATGTGATGATTGAATAGTGAATGATGAAGGATGATTGAATGATTAAGTTGATTGAATGATTGATCAACTAAATGATTGTATTTAGTGATTGATGACTGAATAAGTAATTGATTTGTAACTTAGTATGCCCCATGAGTGGGAAACTTTGACCTTTTGTACTTTATGATTGAATGATTGCGTTACTACATGATTGTTCTTTGTTCAAAACTTTGTGATTACTGTGGTGGAAACTATGTGGCCATTTTCTGTGATAAGTTGTTGTGAATGCTATATTTCGATTATCTGTGATAAGATGTAACATTGTGAATGCTGTACCTTGATTTCTGTGAATGTTTTGCTCTGATTTGTTATGGAATAAATAGAGTGTTCACTGTATTGTATAATCAGAACCTAAAAAGCTGTTCACAGTAGCATTCTTCTGAAAAGCTGCTCATGCTTGGCTTTACAGGTAGGTAAGCAGAACAGTTTACATTGAGACAATAGGGAGCCACTGGAGCTGAAGAGTGCCATGATCAGGTCTGCATTTAAAGAAATCCACTTGAGGAGCAGCTGGAGAACAGGATGACTGGAGTCTCTAAGAAAAAGCTTTAAATCTGGGGGCATAACAGATGCTAAGAAGGTACAGATTAGACAACAGATTATATAGGTGCCATGACAGGGAGTGGGGAGTTGAAGATATTGGCAGAATTTCAAAAGTGAAAGACTAGAAAGACTAGTGCCTTTGACAAGAATAGGGAAGCTCGGAGGATCAGAAGGTTTGGGGCAAAGATAGTGTGTGGTGGTACCTTCCCTTCCCTTCCCTTCCCTACCAAAGATGATAGGAAAATGCTCTGTTACCATTTCTAGAATAGGGTTAAGGCCAGAGAATAGATTTGTGATTTCACCGATGCAAAGAATGCATGCATAAGAAAACCCCCTCTATCTCCACTTTCTTTATACTTTGCATCAGAGCCCTGAGGTTAGGGCTGCCTTGCCCAGGGTCACAGAGTTAGTATGTTTCAGAGGAAGGATCTGAACCCAAGACTTCCTGACTCAGAGGTTGATTCTCTAGATACCAAGCCTCTATTTTGAGATAATCCTCTGGTATAAGGGAGTGCCTGCGGGGAGGATTTAGGGTTTCCCTACTGTCCCTTGCTTTCTACAACTGAGTTCACAGTTGCCCTTCTTCCTCAGTGGAGGTCAGGCTGTCAATAGCTTAAGTCCTTGTCTATATACACAATTTATGTAAGGCCCATGAGCCAGCCAGAGACTTCAGGGAAAACAATTCCCTAATGAGTTCATTGCTAAGAATAAGGTGTAAAACAATGGGTGTTAGTTCAATGCAAAGCTTATTGCAAGCAAAGGGGAAAGAGGAAAAGGTGACCCAACATACAATTCAGGCATAAATGCTAACAAAGAGTATAACCCATATAAAGACTGTGCTTCATTGGGGAACATGGAGAAATGCATCCATTCAGCAGAAAAGGGGTGCCCCAGCAGGGAGGTGCACTCCTGCAGGAGGGGAGGAGGTGCCCCAGCAGGGAAGGGAGCTCCTGCAGGAGGGAAGGGGGTGCCCCAGCAGGGAAGGGAGCTCCTGCAGGAGGGAAGGAGGTGCCCCAGCAGGGAGGTGCACTCCTGCAGGAGGGAAGGGGTTGCCCCAGCAGGGAAGGGAGCTCCTGCTGGAGGGAAGGGGTTGCCCCAGCAGGGAAGGGAGCTCCTGCAGGAGGGAAGGGGGTGCCCCAGCAGAGAAGGGAGCTCCTGCAGGAGGGAAGGGGGTGCCCCAGCAGAGAAGGGAGCTCCTGCAGGAGGGAAGGGGGGTGCCCCAGAAGAGAAGGGAGCTCCTGCAGGAGGGAAGGGGGTGCCCCAGCAGAGAAGGGAGCTCCTGCAGGAGGGAAGGGGGTGCCCCAGCAGAGAAGGGAGCTCCTGCAGGAGGGAAGGGGGTGCCCCAGCAGGGAAGGGAGCTCCTGCAGGAGGGAAGGGGGTGCCCCAGCAGAGAAGGGAGCTCCTGCAGGAGGGAAGGGGGTGCCCCAGCAGGGAGGTGCACTCCTGCTGGAGGGAAGGGAATGCTCCAATGCTCCTCTGAGAGTGAGCCTCTTATACTTAGGAGGGAGGCCTTCGATGGCCCAATTGTATATCAGGGGTCAGGGCAAAATATTATTTTGGGGGTTTGTTATGAAGGAGAAAAATAAGCTGGTGGTAGACAAAATACTATTTTGGTGGTTTGCATATCAGTGAGAAAAACAATCTGGTGGCAGACAAAATATTATTTGGGGAACACAGCTGTACCAACCTTTGAAAAATATTATTGTCAGTATTTTTCCATGAGTATATTCTATAAATTACAGCATCTCTGAAGGGGAAACTGTCATGGAAGTCTCAAAACCATCAGGTCTAATCTCATAACAATGGTTTCCATGCAAAGATTCTATAAACTACAGCCTCCCTTAGGGGGAAGCTGTAGCTGTCATGGTGGTCTCAAAACCGCCAGGCCTACTCTTATAACATAAAACCCATAAAGATGGAGAAGTCATACCATTTTTTTTAATATAATGTACCAAAAACTTCCAATTAGTCAGACCCTAGACCAGGGCAAATAATACATGTAATTTTTCAAAGCCAGTTTTGATAAGAGCATCTTTGACGATAATAATAGCTCAAAGCTAACGTTTATATGTGCCAGGCACTGTGCTAAGCACTCTACAAGTATCACTCGATCTTCTCAACAAAAAAGAGAATTTCTCACAAAGGTTCAGCTAGGTAACATTCGCTAAGTCTGGGACTAAAAATCATCATAGACTACCCCCTATCCCAGTGGCTCAATACATTCAGTGACCTCAGAGTCATCTGTCACAATACCACAAAAATAGGAAGCAATGGTCTCTAATGACTCTTAGAACACTGAACTTGAAGTGAAAAGACCAGAATTTCCATTTCTGATCTGACATTAGCCATGGGACTTTCCCCTTTCTAAGCCCCTGTCTCTATGTAAAGCAAGTGAATTGGACTACAGGATCTCTCAGGTTCCTTCTAGTTCAAATAATTTGTGATTCTCTATTGCTCCTAAAGAAGTGCCCTCTGAACATACCTTCCTGGTCACCTTCCCAGGATGGGCCCCAGAAAAAAGCAGCCATGCAAGGCCCCCATTCTACTGTTATACCACCCTGACTCTTTGCAGGGAAGGTCTACTCAGGCTCCTTACATGGGTAAAGGCACACAGTCATTTGTTCTATGTCAAGATAATCATTAGAATCATAAGACCCAAGATTTGGAGCATCTTCTCCAGGGGCTCTTCACATTTGTTAATATCATGGACCAGTTGGACAATCTGGTAGAGTCTGTTGGACCCCTTTTCCCTGAATAATGTTTTTAAATGCATACAGTAAAATATATAGGATTACAAAGCAAATCAGATATGTTGAAAGACATTTATTAAAATACAAGTTCTGTAGATCCTATATCATATTGCACATTATCTTGGGGAGGGAGGCGGAAAAAATTTAAAACTTATGGAAGTGAATACTGAGAACTAAAAATAAATTAATTGATTTTAAAAAAATACAAGTTCATTGACCCCACATTAAAAAACCCTAATCTGATGCACCACCACTCCCATTTTATAGATGAGGAAACAGAGGCCCAGAAGTTAAGTGGCTTGTCTAAGGGACACACAATAAGTGACAGGCTTTAAACCTGGAACCTCTGGCTTCAAATCAAGGTCTCTTTGCTGTCTAAAAGTACCACCAATCATTTTGTTCTCTTCCATAGATAAATACAGTGTTTAATGACAGTCCTTATATGAGTGGAAATGCTGGCTTTCTCTTGAATTGTGGCCACACCTGTTCTCTTTCCACTCCTGTGGCTCAGCTACATTGCCTTTCCTGCTGTGCTAACAGCTATCTGTATGGTGAATAAACTCAGGGAAATCTATTGCTGAGATTTTAAGTTAAAGTAAATGTTTCTTAGAAGTTTAATTCATGGCAATTAACTAGCTTCCTCCTCAATAACCACTGTTCCACTCCTCAAAATAAAATATTAGGAGGAAAATATCAGTTTCCAAGAAAACTACAAACTTGTGAAACTAGACAAATGTAACTTTTGTGTAATGGAAAGAACAATGGATTTTGTTTCAAAGAGCCTGGGGCTTGTTTAGATAACCTAGGGCTTGTTACTTCAGGGCCTCAGGGCCTTCATCTGTAAAATCAGGGAATTGGACTAGAAGACTTTTCAGATCCCTCCAGAATCTAAACCTTCCCTTTCCCAGTATGGTTTTTAAAACTTTTTTTTTCTTTTTGGATCATCCTTAGCATTTGTAGCCAGCCTCAGTTCATTCTGAGATTTAGGGCCCCTGACGCAATTTTTAAAAATAGAATCAGATCATGCTTTCGTATTCCTCCTTTATTACCTGCCCTTTTTTCTGTCACCTGAGAAGTGGGCTGAACTTCAGATGCACTTATGGTCACAAAAGAAATCTAAGAGGGCTCCCATGCCCTCCTTGACTCTCTTAGCCCCACCCTTGAAAACACTCACCAGGCATGTATACATTTGGCTTCCACAAATCCATAGAATTGTTATTAAAGTCCTGTTTCCATAGGGTCAAAAATCTTAGAATATAATGTCTAATTTTTGAAGAAACCACTCTTTTTCTTCTAATAAAATAATAGCATCCTAGTAAGAAGGGACGTTGGAGATTTAGGTGCCAAGGAAGAAAGAAAGGAAGGAAGGAAGGAAGGAAGGAAGGAAGGAAGGAAGAAAGGAAGGAAGGAAGGAAGAAAAAAGGAAGGAAGGAAGGAAGGAAGAAGGGAGGGAGTATTTACTGATGTTTATTCATGTGCTAGGCACTGTTCTAAACACTTTATAAATATTATCTTATTGCAAAATATATTGACTCCGTGTGTATCAGTTCCATTAAAAGCTAGTTTCCATTTAGTCAGGAAGTAGGGGAATGTGTCTACCTTGTAGATTATCTGGCTTCTACTTCCTCTTCATCTTTCCACCGCTTTGATGCTTTCAATTGTCCATCTCTCAGATGTTTCTTAACTTCTTTGCATGGGGAAGATAAGTGGAAACAACCATTCTGATAGGTGGGCTTTTCTGCTTGTGCCTAAAATGGAGTGGTAGGATCATTTATAAATAATCCTAGACTCTCCATGCTGGAAGGCACTAAGGAGTGCATCACAATTCTCCAGGCCACTCATGCCCCCATTTTCTAAATGAGAAAACTGAGACCAGCAGAGGAGAAGTGACCAGTACAAAGTAACACAGTGGTGGGTCTCTGGCTAGATAGAGGCCAGGGCTCCTGTCTTCCAGGTCAACAATCTTTTCACAGCATCACATATATTCTTCTCCCCCAACTCCTACAGCCAAGCAAGGGCTAATTCTATCAGGCAGTTGAGGAGGTCATATTGCAAACCATCCATTATGGTAGTATTTTTAAATTCAAACCAATATAAACAAAGACCACCGGCAGGTAACCAGGTTTGTCCCATTCCTGTACCTCTGCCTTAATCCCCATTTCCTTGTCTCCCCAGCATGTGCCCTTGGACAAATGCTTTGCTGGTTGTCACATCAAATAAGCATTTGAATTTTGCTTTATTGATCCTTTCTAGAAAATTAAATCAGGGATGACTCTAAAAGCTATTATGCTGGAGACCCTGTGTAATATAAGGCCAGTCCATATTTGTCATAAATAATGTCAATCCATTAAACAGCTGTGTGATATTATATGTGGAGTCTTGAGAACACTCCAACAATTCTAGCACTTTACCCCTTCATTAATCTTCCTAGCACCCCTGTCGGCTAGGTGAGCATTGTAACCTAGGCACAGAGAAATCGAGTAGCTTCCCCAGAGTCACACAGCCTCATCATAGGGCCAGGATTGACATTCAGATGTTTAAAAACTTAAATTCCTTGAAGTTTGATTCTGGGATAAGTAACCATGGTCTATCACATCAGAAAAGTCCTTCTTCCACAGGCCTCTTGGGAGGGCACAGAAGACATCCAGAAGCCTAGAACTGGCTCTCCCCTACGGTGTGAAGTAGTGTAAACTCCCAAGGTCAGCTCTGAGTCATGTGGAGAACAGATAAAGCCAAATTCACATACAAAGACATAATAAAGCATTATAAAAGAGAACACCACTTTCAACAAGAAAATAATATGCTTTTCAAAATATAATATCAAGGATTTAAAACTATTTACATGTGCTAGAATAGGTCCCAAGAAGCAATTACAACCTGATAAATTACAGGCTTTCTCCAGTACACATTTACAGACAGGCTTTCACCATCTGGGCCTACTATCATGCAGCGAGCATTTTTTAAAATTCTCTTCATTTAAAAAAAATGTTTAGTTCTTTCCTAAGATATAATGCAGTCCATTAATGCCTATACACATGGGAAAGTCCATGGGGTTAGTTCCTATGCCCTTATTAGAGAGCAGGAAGAAATGTCTTAAAGCTGTTCAAATAGTAACTCAGCCTGAGGCTCAGAATTTTGAAGGCCATTGTTGGGATTTGGTAAAACACACCAGTCTAAACTCTGACATAAAAGGATTCCTGTCTGTCTGCCTGAGAAGCTGATGCCACAGGAAAAAAAAAAAGAAAATTGTGCTGCCCAGATTGGGTCCTTGATGGTGGTTGTACATATGTCTGCATCAGGCAATTCCCTGCTGCTGCCACTACCATATGGTCAGTAATGACCTTCCACTCAAATTCTGCCTCATAGCACGGGGGCATCCCCTGGGCTCTAGAAGGCTCCACACAAGGGAGCACAGGCTCTGGCAAGGCCTGTCCAGCCGGAAAGGATTCACATGAGAGCCCATTGATGAACTAACTCTTTGTTGTCTGAGGACATGCTGAGCCAAGTATGGAGAGGGCCCATCTCCAAATGGGATGCCACTAAGTATAGTGTTCTTAGGGCATAGAGGGCTCAGGATCTGCATGGGGAGGTACCCACACAGATGAACTATCACTCTGTAAAGAACAGCAATAATTAATGATAATAATAATAATAAGCTCACATTGAAATAGAACACTTTACGGATTATAAAGTGCCTTACATACATTATCAAACTTGATCCTCAACAGCCCAATGAAGCAGGCAGGGCAGGGCCGTGATCTTCATCATCCCCATTTTAAGGGTGAGGAAACTGAGGCCCACAGAAGGGAGTGATTTATCCAAAGTTAAACGCTGGCAGAACCAAGGTTCCAGTGCAGATATTCCAACATTCACCACAACCCACCCCTGAAAAAATGTGCAAAACTGCAACTTTTCTCTCATCAACAGCCTTTATCTTCAGTCTCTAGTGATTATCCTCAGAGGATTACTGGTGAGTTGCTCCAGGCTCTTTTTGTCTTTTTTTATTATTTTTTTTAAAACTGAAACAGCTCAGACACTTGCCATTTGCTTTTGAAGGGTTTGCCCTGCAATCACTAGGGACTTTTCCACCAAAGAGAAATGAAGGAAAAAAACACCAGTCCCTCCAGGCTGGAATTCCAGCCCTGCTTTCAGTAAGACTCCACACACAGACAGCAAGAAGTGCATGGATCCAGGGGCCAAAGCTGCCCGTGTCTCCCTCTATTTCCACCACACTATTTAACATTTTCTGGGCACCTACAGCTGTGGGCTAAGTGCTGTCTCCCTGGGCATGGCTATTCAGCTTTGAGGCCTGGCCCCTCTCCCCATCCCATCATAGGAATTTGGGCTAGAAAGGGCTTCAGAGATCACCTTGTCCAATGCCTTCATGTTAGAGATGAAAAGCTGAGGCCCAGAGAAGGTGATTAATTTGCCCAGGGCTGCACAGCCCAGTCGAGATTCAAACCAGGTGCTCTGAAACCAGATCTAGGGAGTGTTCTTTCAGCTTTACCATGCTGCCTCTCTCCAAGGGGACACAGATCCAGGGAAAAGGAACTAACTTGGGAGTTCCCATTATGTGGCAAATGTTGACCTTCTGACCACCCTGACACAAGCTAGAAAAATATTCGGCCCATGGCGTACCACCACCACTGCCACCAGGTCAGAGCGAAGTCTCTAGGAGGCACCTGCTCTCAATGCAAGGTGCCACGGCTGGACCCCAAGGAGGCACAGCCCAAAGGTGAGAACATGGAGCTCAGCAGCCCCAGCAAGGCAGCCCTCCATTGGCTCTCCACAGGCTGGTCACTGATGGACCACTTTCTGCTTCTGTTCCAGCTCCTGCAGACGGTCCTCCCGGGTCTGTGCGTGCTGGGCACCCACTTTGTGTGCCGTCTCAGTGGCAGTGATATCGATCTGGGCATAGCGGGTGGCTCCAGCCCCTGAAAACAAGATCTCTCATTAATGCCCAGAGCACGTGTGTATGGCAGGGGAGGCTCCTGTCCATGTGGAATCTAGGCTACTATGTGGCCATGATGCCTGTGGGGTATCTCCCACCCAGAGGAGACAAATGCTCCTCCAGCTCAAGAACCAACCAGGGTCTAATTGGATGTGCCAGACACAACCTAAAATAATCCTGCTTCCAGCTGGAGGCTCAAGGCCTTAGCCATGATCCAGTCCAGCATCCTCGCTCTGTATAGATGAAGACCCTATGGCTCAGTGTGAGGACTTATCCAAGGTCACACAGCACCTAAGGAGCAGAGTCCAGAGTCATATCCAAGCATTCTGCATCCAAAGCTATTCTGGAGCCAGGCTTCAGTTAAAGCGAGGCAGTGTACAGATTGGGAAGCTAGGTGGTACTGGGGAAAGGTACCAGGCTTGGAGTCAAGGAGACTCCTCTTCCTGAGTTCAAATCCAGCCTCAGACACTTCCTAACTGTGTGACCCTGGGCAAGTCACTTCACCCTGTTTGCCTCAGTTTCCTCATCTGTAAAATGAGCCGGAGAAGGAAATGGCAAAACACTCCAATGTCTTTCTCAAGAAAACCCCAAATGGGGTCATGACTGACAACAACAAAAAGCATACTTATTAGCTACTTTACATGAATTACTTTATCAGGAAGCTCCTTAATTCACTTACTGAATGTTTGGATCTGAAACAGGAAGAATTTAGGACAGAAATGGAGAAATTCCAGACTCTGGAAACCAAGAGACAGGTGAACACACAAGCAAAGAAGGTTGTCCCTTTTATCTTCTGGAAACGTAAGAAGGCAATAGAAAATTATCTTTTAGGAATAACCTGAGTACAATCCTTCCCGGAGTGAGGGGCATAGAATAGATGAGGGTGAGAGAAGGAGGTGAATCGAGCATCATCCATATGGTCCAACCCTCACATTATTCATTTGGGGAAACTGAGGCCCAGAGGGGAATGATTTGCCCAAGGTCAGATGGCTAACAAGTGGCAAAGTCCAATGCACTTTCCGTCCCTCTAGAGAACCTGATTTCTCATGTGAGACATCTGGGATAGCTTGGAAATGGGTAGTCTGGGGTGGTGCTGGGTCATGGCATATCTACAGCTGGCAGCCATGCCCAGGTGGGACCTCTTCCCAAATGTACTGGACAAGCCAAGTGTACTTGGAGATGACACAGAGAAGGGGTGCCTTGTTGGCATGTCTCCCTACCTCTTATGCCCGGGCTAGGTTCCTGAAGCTCCAGTTCCATGTAGTGAAGCTGCTTCTTGGAAGTGGGACTGACGGGAATATTCACATAAGTAGGCGTCTCACTGCGCGATCTTTCTCCTGTAAAGGTAGGCAAGGGAGAAGACAAGAAGTAAATGGATAAATAAATGCAAACCATTATGCACAGAACATTTCAGGGGGAGAGCATTAACAACTGGGAGTCAGGGAGAGCCTTTTGTAGGCGGTTGCATTTGGACGGAGCCTTGAAAAGAGCTAGTTTCCACAAGGTGGAAGGGAAGAGGAAAAACATTCCAGTCCATGCAAAGAAACACAGGAGGCAGGAGAGACAGTACTGAGAATAGGAAATGGAGAGTAGAAATGGCCAGTTTGGCTGGAACGGAGGAATGTGTAAGGGAGCGTGATGTATAATCAGCCTGGAGTGATAAGATGGAGCAGATGGGGTAAGGACCATCAGTGCCAAACAGGGCATCCTAGAGGCAATGGGGAGCCATTGATTCTTATTGAACAAGGGAGTGATAGTCAGACCTGTATTCTAGGAAAGCTCATCTGGCAGCTTTGTGGAAGATGGATTGCAGAGGTAAGGGGCTGGACACAGGGAGCCCAATTAGGAGTCTACCAATATTTCAGGTGAGAGGAGATAGGAGCCTGCATTAGGATGCTGGCTGTGTGGAGGGGGAGAAGTATGTGAGAGATGCTGGGGCTGGAGAATTACCAAGATCTGACACCTGACTCGGTGAGAGAGGGGAGAGAGTGAGGGAAGAGTCAAGAACGATTCCTAAGTTTTGAATTTAGGGGTCTGAAAGGATGCTGGTATACTCAGAAGAAATAGGAAAGCTAGGAGGTAGGGACTTAGGGGAAAAGATAACGAGTTCTGTTTTGGACGTGTTGAGCTGGAGATGCCTGTGGGACTATTACAATAGGCTCCTAATTAGTATCCCTCCTTCTAGCCTCTCCTCTCCAATCCATCCTCCCCACAGCTGCCAAAATAACCTTCCTCAAGCACAGCTCTGCACATGGATCTTCTACGGCTCTCTGAGGATAAAATATAAACTCTGATTTAGCCTTTAAAGCCCTCTGGAATCTGACTTCGACCCACCTTCCCAGGCTTACTTTCAGATTCCTGAGGCTCCATCCACTCCCATTCCAGTCAAACTGACCCTCTGGCCAGCCCCAGGCCTCATGACTCCCTCTCTCACCTCTGCATCTTCACCCACATGCCTGAAATGCATCCCCTCCTTTCTGCCTCTTTCCACCTTTTGCTTCCTTAAAGGCTCAGTTCCTAGTCTACCATCTAAGTGAAACCTGTCCAGGCCCAGCAGTCTATCCCTGTTCTGTCTAGCTTTTAAAAAGAAAAATACCTTGCACAACCCAGAGAATACTTCACCAATGTAACCTTTAAGTAGCTTGAGAGATTCCCTTAAAGGTCCCTAAGAGCAAAGAACACCTTCATCCTCACCAACATTTCTGTTAAATCTGCATGTTTTGATAGGATTATCAACTAGTCTACTTGGCCGTCACATTCTTCCTAAAACCTCTGTCAATTAGTTTGAAGAAAAACTCATCTTGCCTCTGAGAATTAGAAATTTATGGAGCACTTTTTGTCCCAAGACCACACAGCTCTGTCACATACATCACCTCATTCAGGACGAGTCTGCCAGAACAAAAGTGCTGCTCTTAAAAAACGTTCTGTGTTGGGCAGCCATCATACAGTGGAAGGACGGATTGTGAACCTCAAAGATTGTGACAGTTCAAATGGTCCCAACACAAAATAACCATTGGACTCTGGGGAGGATGTGTGTGTATGTATACATATACATGTAAACACACACACGTGTCCCAGTGACCTTCCTCCTAGCCTGGGAGACAACAGCAGGGCGGAGCAGAAAGACTCCTGAAATCTTGGGCACAAGGTCCCAGGCAATCCACCCTCAGGCTCCTACATCTCAGCATTTTCACCAACCTGTCCAGTTACTGATGCTGTTGATGATGACTCTGACACTCTGCTAATGCTTTCTGAACCGTCGAAGAAAGATTCAAGTCTTCCTGATAGAATTTGGGGGTTGCACGTATTTTACTGCATGTGAAAATCAATCATCCATGCTGATGTATTTGGTGACTCGCTCTTATTGGGAGACAGGGAAGTGTAGGGTCTTGTGTACAATAATAATGATAATGAAAATCAGGTCTCATTTGGATCTTCCGTTCTAAATCCTACGACCTTCTGGCATTACCATTTTGTGTTCTATAGTTCTTTCTATCACAGAATATGTTATGTTTTGTGTTCCAAGGTCCTGTGGGCTCTGTGGCCTGGGGAGTGGTCCTGCTCTGATATTCTGTGAATTTGGGCAAAAGTCTCAATATTCAATTACTAGGATGCCTCATGCAATTTACCATCCTTTATTGCTTATTTTCTTCCTCCTTCAATCTAAGACAAAGCATTTTTTTAAAATCCATTGATCACAAAGCAGGAGGACAAAGAACCAGCCCCTGTCAAATGTCTGTCAATTAAGTTCTGTCTCCTGCCCCTTAGCTCGCTGAGAACATTGCTGTTCTTTAATTACAACAGGTTCTCCATTGATCCAGGTCATTCTCTGCCCTTGTTCCTCTAGCTCTGATATTCAGGTCCACAGCTCAATTCATCTAGATGACCTCCCCACTACAGAAGAGCAATACCAGGGGTGAGAAAGCACTCCCAATAATAGAAGGGAACCACAAATGCTAACTCTGCACAGCCTTCCAAGCCCATGCCCTCCCTGGTTCCATGTAGGGAAGGATCTCATTACCTGCCATCTCTTTTCTTCCCCTGATGTCCAGCCAAGTGTCAGATATGCTGTACAACTTTGAATTGGAATCAAAGTCAGCCTCTGCCCATATCAAAGTCAATCAAAGCTCTCTCGCTGAAGTTCAGGTATTTCCAAGAGGTTACTGTCTGCTCCCTGTGATTCTTCCTCCATCCAGGTTAATATTCCCAGTGGATATTGAGCTCTCACCTACCTCCATCTCACTTTGTAAGAAGAGGAGTTTTCACTTTGCTTGGATAGAGAGGTCTGGAGGTAGGATGGGACAATGTCTAGAACTAAAGCCAGGCAAGTCAGGCTCAAAGTCCAGCCCCGCGACCAATCATCCTACAAATCAGAGCTGGCACTGTGCCTACAGAAACAAGTTTTAGGGTTGATGTAAATAAGGGATAAGAATAACATTTTAAGACCCAGGACTCCAAACGGTCTTCTAATTCTTGGGGTTGATTAAACTCAATCCAATACAACAAATGTTTTACAAGTATATTCCTTGTGAAAGGACCAATAGATATTAAGAGTTGTGTCCCATAGGCTGGAGACACCAATTCAATAAGCATTTATTAAACATGCTGTGGCAGGCACTGTTGTCGTTGTTGCTGTTTGTCCTTTGTTCTGGTAGAAGACCATGACATCAGAGAAGTGATGCCGTGACATGCAGGTGAATTGGATTTAAGTGAGGCAGGACTGTGTAAAGTCACCAGCCTCACTTTCTCCTCTGGTGCCATCTTGGCCCAGTGGTAAAATACAGATCAGGACAATGGGAGATGGCCCCAGATGTGGTGGGGCAAGGAATGGAAAGACAAAAATGAAAGTCCCTCCCCTTAGGAAGCTTAGATAGTCTATCTCTAAGATTCTTGCTCTCTGAGCTCCAGTCAGAGGGGTCAACTCGGCACCTCACTCATGTCTTTGTTCATTCTCTTCCCTGCAACTGAAATGACCTCCTTGTCTTACCCTCCCTGTCTGAATACTTTTTCATTCCGAAATTCAAATTTCATTCCTCCAATTCAAACACCACCGCCTCCAGGAAGCCTTCCCTGATCTGCTATATTCAAAAAGACCCTTCTCCTTAAGCCCCACAGAGCACTTTTTAATTTTGCACATCTCTAAAGTATTTAGTTCAGTCATCTGTTTTTGGTTTGTTCACTTGTTTGCTTTTCAAGTTGTCTGACTCTTGACGTGCCTCTATTTGGTATTTTCTTAACAAAAAATACCCAAATGGTTTCCTTCTCCAGCTCATTTTACAGATAAGGAAACTGAGGTAAGCATGGTTAAGTAACCATGGGTCACACAGCTAGTCTGAGGTCACCTAGCTGTCCGATGTACTTAACATAGCATCATATATTGCTATTTGTTCCTTTGAATCTTATCCTCTTACTCAACTGCAAGATCAGAGGGTGCTGACTTAGTTCCCCCCCCCAATTTATTTATTTATTTTTAGTTTTCAACATTCATTTCCACCAGATTTTGAATTACAAATTTTTCTCCCTCTCTTTCCTCTACCTGCACCCCAAAATAGAAAGCACTCCTTCCCCAAATCTGCCCACTCATATCCTCACCCATCACCCCCCTAACTTTCTAGCAGGGCAAGATGGATTTCTATACCCCAGTGCCTGTATATCTTATTTCCTAGTTGCCTATAAAAAACAATTTTTTTAAATATTTGTTTTTAAAACATTGAGTTCCAGATTTTTCCCCTCCTCACCCACCCCCACTGGGGAGACAAGCAATTCAGTATAGGTTGTACACATGTAGTTATGCAAAACATTTCCATAGTAGTTATATTGGGAAAGACTAACTATATTTCCCTCCATACTATCCCACCCCCCAATTATCTATTTTCTCCTTTAACCCTATCCCTTTTCAAAAGTGTTTTCTTCTAACTACTCTCTCCTCCAATCTGCCCTCTATTCTATCATCCCTTCTCTTATCCCCTTCCCCCCTATTTTCCCGTAGGGTAAGATACACAATTGAATGTGTGTGTTATTCCCTTCTTAAGCCAAATTCAATGAGAGTAAGGTTTTCCCATTCATTCCCTTTCGCCTTTCTGCTCTTCCCCTCCATTGTAACAGTTTTCTCTTGCCTCTTCTCTATGAGATAATTTACCCTGATCTATCTCTCCCTTTCTTCCTTCTCCCAATAAATTCTCTCACCTCTTAATTTTATTTTTTAGATATCATCCCTTCATATTCAACTCATCCTGTGCCCTCTGTCTATGTATACATGTACA
>CM053583.1:60266504-60337368 GCA_028627135.1 Pseudochirops cupreus | reverse complement strand
CAGAGAGTTCACTATATTGTGTAATTCGAACTCTAAAAGCTGCTCACAGTAGCATTCTTTTGGGAATCTGCTGGTGCATGGTATTACAGGTGGACAGGGCAAGTCACATCACATGCAGTTTACAAATGAAGAACCCAAGCTACTGAGGAAGGAATCCAATTTCATATACCTTGTGTGTGTGTGTGTGTGTGTGTGTGTGTGTGTGTGTACACTGATAAATGTCAATACGCATATACATATATAGACACATGTATACAATAAAGCTGTAAAAGGAAGCTTTCAGTGGGAGAGGCACAAGAGGGCACTCATGGGGGGACCAGGAAAGTCCTTACACAAAAGCTCGAACCTTGAAGGAAACCTGGGATTCCAAGAGTGCCCCTGAGGGTAGAGTATACTCTAGGTCTGGGGAACAGTCACTGCAAAGGTGCAGGAACAGCAGATGGAGCATCACGAGTGAGGAAAAGCACCAAGGCCATCTTGACTGTACCATAAAATGATTAGAGTGGATGATGCCAAATCGGGAGCCAGTGGAGGTCACTGAGGAGGGGAGTGACATGGTCATATCCATGGCTGCTGTGTGGACATTGGGTCGGAATGGAGAGGAGGTTGAAGCATGAAAACCAATTAGAAGGCTATTAGAGTAGTTGAGGTGAGAGTAGATAAGGTGCTGAATAAGAGTGCTGACAATGTAAGTAGAAAGAAGGGGACACATGGAAGGGACGTTGTGGAGAGAGAAACAAGATAATTTAGCAGCTGAATTAGAGTGAGGAATTAAGGATGACACCAAAGTTAGGGGACTAGAAGTAGGAAGGTGAGCCCAACATTAAGTGTTTGGGGGAGGTGAATGAATTCTGTTTCTGACATGTTGAATTTGAGATGCTTACAGCACATCCAATAACTGTTTGTTGATGTGGGAAAAGTTCAAAAGAGAGATTGGGGCTGGATCTACCAATCTAGGGGTCATCAGCAGAAATGATCATGAAATCCACAGGAGCTGATGTAGTCACCAAGGAAAAATATAAAGAAGAAGTGAGGTGGGTCCAGAAAAAAGAGCTTTGGGACACTGTGACAACTGGAGCCTGGCATGGATGATGATTATGAAAAGGAAGCTGAGGAGTCAGAGGAAGAACCAAGAGGGAGGAGCAGTGTACAGAACCAGAGAAGAGGGAATAGCCAGGAGGGGAGGGTTTCAACACTGTCCAATGCTACTGTGGAATCTGGTACTCGACTCCATGTAATATTAATCGTAATGGTGATAGTGCATACTCCCATAATACCTTTAGGGTTACAAAAAGGGTTTTGCAGACATTATCTCATTTTATAGATTTTTTAGAGAACAGAAGACAGAAGATTAAGGGATGATAACTCTCTCTGAGTGTCTGAAGGGCTGCCATGTTCTACTTGGCCCCAAAAGTCAGAACTAGGAATAATGGATAGACATCAACAACAAAGAAGATCTTGGCTTGATATAGATTAAAAATTTACTGATACTTAGCATTCATACTATTTAATCTTCACAAGCAACAGATCCACACGTTGTATTTCCTTAGTGGTTGAGCAGAAGGCGTTGTACACACCAAATGCTTAATAAATTTTTATTGATTAAAGCAATTAAAAATGAAATGATCTGGAGAGGCTAGGTGGCACAGTGAACAGAGCACTGGCCCTGGAGTCAGGAGGACCTGAGTTCAAATGTGGCCTCAGACACTTAACACTTACTAGCCATGTGACCTTGGGCAAGTCACTTGACCCCAACTGCCCTGCCTTCCCCCTGCAAAAAATAAAATAAAATAAAATAAAATGGGCCACTTCATGGTAAAAGTTTCTAATACTGGAAGTCTTCAAGTAGAAGATCATTCTTCAAGGATATTAGATAGGGCATTCCTGGAATAGGTAGGACTAGGTATCTGATTTCCTTAAAACCTTGTAATTCCAAGACCGTCACATCCCTGTCAGGTGGAGAGTGCAAGCATCATTACATGCAGTTTACAAATGAAGAGCCCCAGTGCCTGAGGAAGGAATCCAACTTCATCATCCCCCACTATTTCACTTGGTTTTGAGAGGGCTTAAGACTTCCACAGATTAGATGGTCTGAGCCAATGATGCCAGAAGCAATAAAGCTTCATTGCGAGCACATTTTATCTCACACAAAGGAAGGTAGCTGACTGGAGTCCCTGAATGAGTGAGGAGGGGCTATGAGGAGGAGGAGAAGGAAGATGGGACAAGGCTCCATCAGGATCACATTCCCCTGAGGGACAAGGGCATAATGGGATTTCCAGAGAGATCATATCAAACTTAGATAATGGGGAAGATGGAGCCTTAAGTAAAGTGTTCTCGAGGCAAAGACAAGAGGAGGAATGACTGAAGATTTATTAAGCACTTAGTATTTGCAAAGTACTGTGCCAAGCACTGAGAAATAAAAATAACCCAGGTGCTCCCACTGTAATGGAGGAGGACAACATTTGTGGAAAGTTTCAGCTCCAAGTCATCTGGAAAGGAAGCAGATTGAGCATCTATGTGGACCCAGTACTCAAGTTATGCTAGGTTCTCATCACTCTTCCTAGTGCGATGTGGGCCCTGGGTTGTCCCTCATTATAGGGCAGCTCAGAGACACAGACAAGAGCCAAGTAGCATAGGATATGATCATAGAATCATATATTTAGAGCTGGAACATCTGATTTTACAGATGAGGAAACTGTTCATAGTCCAGAGAACTTAAGACTTGCCCAAGGTTACACAACTGGTTTGTTTAACAGAGACAGGATTCAACCCCAGGTCCTCCCGATGTTCCTTCCACAGCGCCATGATGCTTTCACATACGTTTTATAGGGAGGATGGGATATCACTCATGTTTATCTGGTTGGTTTCCCACCTCTGATGTCACAAGCAGAGAGGCTCCTAATAGCAGGGTGGAATGAGACATGGAAGTTTCCAGGTATAGAGCTTCAAAAGAAGGGGCATAGAGGAGAGAAAGCCTACCACAAAGGGCTAACACCCAAAAAGAATTAGAGGGTTTTTCAGGCTACAGTCACTTGGTGATGTAGCAACAGAGCTGAAGCTAAAGCCCAGGATCTCCTGATTCCAGAGTTCTTGCCATCATACTGTCCTGCCACCATCCTAACTTCAGAGTAAGCCATTGCATTCTTCCAGACAAGTCAGACTGAATCCTGAAACCACACATCACCAGAGACCGGAGTTTTCTTCTCTCTAAGCAGCCACCAATACCAGGCTAAGACCTTCCTCGAGATGTACATATACACACAGAAGTAAAGGGACTTAAAATGTAAGATACACAGTGACCCAACTTTAACAGAACAAAAGACTTTAAAAAAGAATCTTCAAAATCAAAAGTGGTAAACATAAAATATCCATAATCTCTTCCATATTCTGGGAATGGAAAAGGGAAAATGTGGGGAGAGTGCCATAGCCACATCAAGGCTTAGAGCAGTAGTTCTCAACCTTCCTAATGCCACGACCCTTTAATACAGTTCCTCCTGTGGTGACCCCCAACCATAAAATTATTTTCATTACTACTTCATAACTGTAATTTTGCTATTGTTATGAATCGTAATGTAAATATCTGATATGCAGGTTGTATTTTCATTGTTACAAATTGAACATAACCCACAGGTTGAGAACCACTGGCTTAGAGCCACATAATCACGAAATCATAGAATCTCAGTTACAGAAACAAAGACTCAGAGCCATAGGATCATCGAATCACAAAGTCATAGAATCTTAAAATCACAGCTCTAAAATCTTATAACTATAATCATAGAATCTTGGAATCATCATATTACAAGATCTTGAAATCAGAGTTGGCTATAAATAAGTACATACCCTTTGACCCAGCAATACCACTTCTAGAGTTGTATCCCAAAGAGAAAACAGAAGTGGGTAAAGGACTGGTATGTACAAAAATATTTATAGCAGCTCTTTTTGTGGTGGCAAAGAATTAGAAATCAAGGGGATGTCCATCAATTGGGAAATGGCTAAACAAGTTGTGGTATATGAATATAATGGAATACTATTGTGCTATAAGAAATGAGGAGCAGATAGACTTCATAATAATTTGGAGAGACATATATAAACTGATGTTGAGTGAGAAGAGCAGAACCAGGAGAAATTTGTACACAATTACAGACACATCACATGTGTGATGACTAACTTTGATAGACTGGGCTACTCTCAGCAATGCAAGGTTATAAGACAACTCCAAAGGACTCATGATGGAAAGACATATCCCCATCTAGAGAAAGAACTACAGAGTCTGAATGCAAATTGAAGCAACTTGCTCTCTTTTTTTTCTTTTGTTTCTTCTTTCTCACTGTTCACTCCATTGGTTATAATCCTTCTTTACAACTTGACTAATGTTTAATGTAAAGGTATTTAGAGATCCTATATTTGATTGCATGCCATCATGACGGGGAGAGGGGAATTTGAAACTCAAGGGATTGTGGAACTGAATGTTGTAAACTAAAAGTAAATAAATAAATTTAAATTAAAAAAAAAGAAATCAGTCATAGAACCACAACATCATAGAATTCTAATAGTAATAGAATTCTAGGATCTTAGAATCTTAGAATGAGAGCTGAAATCTTGGAATCAAAATAACAGAAACTTAGAATAAGGGAAGTAGAAATGAGCTAAAGTCAAAGAATCTTAGAAACATAGTCATAGGGTCATAGAATTATAGTTCTGTAAGCACTAACTTGTACCTAGTACACAAAGTAAGCACTAAAGCAAAAAGGAAGGAGAAAATTTGGAACTAAAACTAAAAACTAAAAATTTAAAGAAAGAATAGACATAGACAATGAATCTTGGGGTCTCAAAATTAGAAACTTTTGCCATCTTCCACATTTTTTTTTTTGCTGGAGACAATGCAGCCTGCAGGTAGAGGAAAGCAAAAGAGGGCTCCTCCAGCCTTGTCAACGGCACCCTAGTCTCCTGTGCTTCCCACAACAACATCCCAATCTTCTCTGTAGGTTATTCATCCTACGTCATTCTAATTCCCTCTGCTCCACACCTGGAGTCCTTTGGTAGCCAAATCAAACCGGTCAAATTTCAGTACATGTATATAAGCCACAATTAGTGATTTGGAGTTTTTAATTTAATTATCCCACAAAGAGAGCCCAAATTTAAAAGTGAGTTCCTTAGCACAACTTCCAAAGGAGATAAACCAAAAACCCTCCTACCCAAACATGCATCCACATTGTACCAACCTGAGGGTGCTGGGAAGAGTCTCAGGGGCAAAAGAGCTGCTCCCTAAACAGAAGAGAAAAGGGGAGAATGAGAGATTTCTTCACTAGCATCAGAGTCCTTGTCAGTCTCCTAGATTTCAAAACCCATAAGCTTAGACCCCAGAAATCCTGCATCCCTGAAGTCTACCAAAGAAAAAGAGCCTCTTGCAGATGGTTCTTGAGGTAACTCATCAGGTTTGCCCACTGGTCTCTTCTACCAAGGCTGGTTTTGCCTTTTACATGTAGGAGGGGATTATTCCTACTTCCTTCTGGGAAGACAGATTAGAAAACTGTCCTTCAATCTCTGGGTATGAAGCTAGTACAAGCTTCCTTAAAGTCACTTGAAAGAGGTACATAGGACTTGCCACGTCCCTTTTCATGGAGAGAAAGTGACCTTCTAATGCTGTGCAGGAGGGCATATAGCTCCATGTAAAGAAGCATGGGTTTACAGTGTTGGAAGGGACCATAAATCATAGAACATTAGGGATGGAAAAGTTTTCACAATGTACAAGGGCAGCTAGGTAGGTGGCACAATGAATAGAGTGTTAATGGCAGAGCTGGGACCCTGACACAGGTCTCACAGATTCTCTCCACTCTGTGAAATGTACTAGGGATATGGAAAAGCAGAAATGTTTCAAAACACCTTCACAACTAAGATTTTTTTTTTATCTGAGGCTGCCTCTGCTGTTGTTCATTGGTCATATAGCATCACCAATCACTTTGAAAAAGATCAGGACCTTGTACATGATCAATACACATCCAGGGGCTACATAGTGACTGTTACCTTCCAGTGGCTTCTGCTTCTTGGTTGAATTCCCATGTGCAAATAGGGAGGGAAAAATAAGTTACTGCTTGACTCTGGTTGAGAGTGATGAAAAATACATTAGAAGAACTTCTGGAATGAATTAAGCTTTTTCGGAAATAAGTAACAGAAAGCAGGTCTTAAGTGAGGGATAGGAACAGAAATTCAGCAGGATAGAGGAGTGAATGCCAACCTTGGAATTCAGTATATGTACTAGGCTAGTGTCATAGATTAACAAACATAGTTGGAGGGGACTTCAGAAGTCACCTAGTTCGTCTCCTGCTCAACACACCCATCCTCCCTCCAGCATATCCCAAATGGTTATCTAGTCTCTGCCGGAAGACCTCTAGGAGCAGGGAGCTCACTGCCTCCTTCTGGACAGCTCTAATTATGGGAAAGTTCTTTTCCTCATAATAAGTCAACATCTTCTTCCCTGAAATTTCCCCCACTGTTCCTATTATTACCTTCTAAGTACAAATAGAATAAGCTGGATCCCTCTTCTAAACTGCAATCCATATTATAAAATAATGATAAATTTGTAGTTCCTACTGTGAATAGCAATTGGGATGGGGAAGGAAAGAGAAGGAAATGAGCATTTATAGAATGCCTGCTATAGGTCAGGCACCTTGCTATATGCTTTACAAATATTATCTCATTTGATCTTCCAACAGCCCTGCATGTAGGTGCTATGAGACCCAATTTGCAACTGAAGAAAATTGAAGAAAACAGAGGGTGACTTTGGAGGAGGGTGCACACAGCTAATAAGTGTCTGAGGCTAAATTTGAACTCGGGTCTCCCAGACTCCAGCCCCAGCACTTAGCTACTGTACCACCTAGCTGCCTCCATTTGCTGAGGATAGCAATTGGCACGGTGCAGAGAGCCTTGGGAATATGCCATATAACAAGGGTCCTGCGAAAGGACTGTTTTCAGGCATTTGTAGGGCTGTCACATGGAAGAAGGATCAGATTGTTTCTCTCTACCCTAGTTCAGACAGAAGAGCTAAGAACAAAGTGTGAAAATGCCGAGGGACAAATTTAGGTTTGGAATAAGCTGCCCTGAAGTGGAACGGACTACACCTGCAGGCTTTCAAGAAGAGCCAGGGTGACTTCTTGCTATCTGTGTTCTAGAGGAAGTTCTCTTTCAGGTGTGGGTGGTAGGTGAACTAAATGGCCTCTGAGTTCCCCATTTGATTCCCAAATTGTGATTCTGTGGCATAGTTGAAGATAGCTATCACATCTCCCCTAAATCCTCTCTTTTCCAGGTTTAATATCCCCAAGAAGGATACTAGGTATCACAGAACAGTGGAATACTCCAGTGGAAAAAGGAAGTGAGAAGACTTGCCTTTGAACCTTACTGTAAGCATCTGTCCCTACAGACTCACAACACCAATGCAGCATTTCCTAGGTCCATCTAGCACCCACTATGTGAAGATTGCTGAGCTCAGTGTTTAGAGAAATGCAAATTTAGCTCATATATGATCCTCAGGGCCATCATGGATCTTATGGCCAATAGGGAGATAAAACACAAACAGCTATGTATCATGTGAATCCCCTGACCCACTAACATTACCAGGTTGCATAAGACTAAGCAACAAGTTCAGTCACCATTTTGCCAAAGTTTGAACAGAACCCCTCATAGATTATGGCAAAGTTGGGGCAGATTTTCTCCAGTCGTCCCCAGCTAGCCTTCATTCCCTTACCTCTCATATTTAGGGCCTCTTTTTTCTGATTTCATTTCTTGACTTTCATTATTTGATCCCTGGTCTTTTCCCTCTCCTCTATCTGTGTATTTTTTTTCTAGTCACCCCCATCCCCATAAGACAGTCCCTCTCACTTTTACTTGCTAAAATTCTTCTTTCTACAAAATCTATAGAAGTCAAATGGTACCTACATATTTACCCCTGCTTCCCATCCAAATGAAATTTGTCTCTCTTTCCTAAAAATTTCCCATCACATTTTTATCTGGATCTCTCTTTTGTCCCCGACACATTATATCTTCCGTTGGGTACAATGTCATGTACGTGTTTAATGATGCCTAGTAGATTATAAGCTCCTTGAGGACAAGGACTGTGTCAACCTCATCTTTGAATCTCCAGCCTCAAGCACAGAACTCTGCAAATTGCAGGCACATATTTCAGGCTTTCCAAACTGATTGACTTATAAAGTGGTTTTCTACCATGTTTAGGCTCAAATTTAAGTGACAAGGTCTATGTCATAGAGATATAAGACAGAGTCACCGAGGTGGAACAGAATTTCAATCACTTCATCATTCTCTAGTACATCACTCATGCTCACTGACATATGTTTCAGTGATTTGGAGCAGCTTTATCCTTTGTTGTTTTCATCAAAAGTGATAGGATCCTGGGGTAAGGAGGAGAGGTTTGGAAGAGCTGATTATAGCCTGCCGCCATGCCACAAGAGAATTATCCCTCCACAAAGTGACTGTCAGGTGACCACTAAAACCCTGAGAAAACCACAGATTCCCAGAGCCCTACAGGAAACATCTAGTCCTACCAACATCTAAGCAGGTACCTCCTTGGTAATAGCACCCCATGGCCATCCAGCCTTCACTTGAAGACTTCTCTACAGTTGAAGAACCACTAACTCTTGAGGTAATCCAGCCCATTTTGTTAGAAAGTTTTTCCTTCTATCAAATCAAAATCTGGTTTTTGACAACTTCTGCCAAATTCTTCCAGTTCTCTGGTTCCAAGCCAGGCAAGTCTGATCCTTTTCCCAAATGATGGCCATTCCAATACCTGATCACAGTTACCATTTCTCATCAAATCCTTCTCTCCTCCAAGCTAAACATTCTCAGACCCTTCAACCAATTCTTATGTGACAGTCTCCAGTCTTGTCCCAGTCTTGTCACAGTCCTGTTTGTCCTCTGGACGTGCTCCAGTTTGTCAATGTCCACATACACAGAAGTTAACATAGTTCTGCATATGTGTACTCTCCACGGCAGAGGACAGACAAGTACATGAGAGAATAATTTAGCTCCCCTATCCAAGTACTTCCTAAACCAGATTAAAATTTAATTTGGAAATATTTAACAAAATAAATTGAAATGCAGTAAAATATAGATGGGGAAGAGAATAAGCATCTATTTAGTACCTACTATGTGTTGGGCACCATGCCAGGCACTTTGCAAGTATGTTCTCATTTGATCCTCACAGCAACCCTGAGAAGTAGGTATTGTTATTAACACCATTTTACAGATGAAGAAACTAAGGTAAACAGAGGCTATGTGACTTGTCCAGGGTCATTTAGTTAGTAGGTATCCGAGGCTGGATTTGAACTCAGGCCACCTTAACTGTAGGCCGGCAATTTCTATCCACTGCACCACCTAGCTGCCTCAATAGTATTACATTTTACAACCAAGTCATTAACATAGAAATGTGTTTTGTGTTACTGCACATGTGATAATCTTTATGAAATTGCTTGCCTTTTCAATGAGGAGGGAGGGAAGAAAAGGAGAGATAGAATTCAAAACTCAAAAAATTTTAAATGAATGTAAAAATTCATTTTTATATATAATTTGGAAAAAATAAAATATTAAACTTAAAAAAAACTGAGCCAAAATGTGGTCAACAGGGATCCTTATGCACGGTTTAGTGGCCCCATTTCTATTTGAGTTTGACACCACTGCTCTAGAATCAAGTTGTCACATTAATCTAACCTATAATATTCTATTGCTATCTCTTACTCCGTTAACTGTTAACTGCTCTCTTGGTCCTATTTCCTTGACTCTTCAGCAATTCATACACATCCTCCCCAAATTCTTTGACTTCTTCTTCTTTGTCGTGTCTTATGGTACAATAATATACTACAACATTCACATATAATAATTTATTCAGTTATTCCTCAGTAAACAGGCACCTACTTTTCCATAACTACCATAAAAGTTCTACAGTGAATATATTAGTATAATCAGACCTTCCTGTGTGCTTTTGACCTCTTTGGGAGTATATGTTTTTTGTAAATCTAATGCTGGGTTAAAGACTGAATGATTCAGTTAATTTTCTTAAATAATCCAAATCGGTTCTAGAATAGTTATATCAATTCCTACCTCTACCAATTGTGTATCAGTGTGTCTATCCCCTCCTCTAATTTCTTTGTAGCTGATTTGTAATATACCTACACCATGGAGGTATACTTCTATATCTCTTTTCATTGATCCTCACTCAAATGCCATCCACCATATATGACTCATTAGCTTCCTGGATTTCCCAAGCTGTGTATATCTTCTTCATAGGATCATAGGACTAGAGTTTGATGGATCCTACAAGGGCATCAATCCAATCTCCTCAACATTTATATGAGGAAACCCAGGTCTAGCAAGACTTAGTGACCAAGCAGAGCCTCAATATGAACCAAGTCTTTTGACTTCCAGTTTCATACTTCCCACCACCTCATACTGTCTACATTCAGAACATATAATGTGATTCCTTTTTTTGTATTCTGTTCCTTTTAAATAAGACATTTTCTTGCAAAGCCATTTTCCAGCCCTAAGTCCCATCTAAAGTCTCTCATGTCAGCGAGTATCACACTAGTTACTTATAGGCACAGTTGTATATAAGCCTAGGTCTGATTGCAAAGGGCAACTAGATGGTACAGCATATATGGCACCGGGCCAGGAGACAGGAAAACCTGAGTTCAATCTGACCTCAGACACTTATTAGCAATGTGACCTTGGACAAGTCACTTAACCCCAATTGCCCTGCCCTCCCCCTTCCAAAAAGGAAAAAAAAAGAATGAGGAAATCTGCAACGAATGAATTTTTGAGATAGAAGGAGAGTGTGCATTCCAAGTATGGAAGCCTGTCTGTGCAAAGCATGGAGGTAAGAGAATTCTGTGTTCCAGCAACAGCAAGCAGGAAAGGGGAAAGGAATAAACATTTACATAGTGCCTACGCTGTTTTTTTTACAAATATTATTTCATTTGGTCCTCACAAAAACCTGACGAGGTAATTGCTGTTATTATCCCCACTATACAGTTGAGGAAACTGAGGCAAACAAAAGAAGTTAAGTGACTTGCTTAAGGTCACACAGTGTCTGTGGCTAGATTTGAATTTAGGTCTTCCTGATTCTGAGATCAGTTCTATCCACTGCACCATTAGTACACCAGTTAGACTGAACCACAGAGTTCATGAAGAAGAAAAATGTATAATATTTCTAGAAAGGTAAGCAAAAGTCGGATTTTGAAGGGCTTCAAAAGCCAAACAGAGGATTTTGTATTTTATCCAAGAGGTAAGAGAGCTGCTGAGGCTCCTCAAGGAGGGAAATGGAATCATCAGACATTTGCTTCAGGAATATCAATCTAATAACTGAATTGAGGACAAATAGACCAGAGGGGAGCTAGAGGCTGGGAGATCCATTGGGCTATTACAGTAGATCAGATGAGAAGTAATGAAGTCCAAAGAGTGGTGGCCACGTAAGCAGAGAGAAATGGGTAAATGGAACATTTAGTATGGGGGCAGAATCACCAAGACTTGGCAATTTTACGGATGTGAGGGATCAGGAAGAACAAAGAGTCAAGGATGTCTACAAGGGCTGGGTGATTAGAAGGATGGTGCTCTCAACAGAAATATATAAGGGAGTCAGAAAAAACAGAAGGTTTAGAAGGGGATAAAGAAGGAATTATCAATTCTTTTCTGGACACGCTGAGTTTATGATTTCTCTCACCTCGTGCCTACTTGTTTAATCTTTCTCTTCCTTGAAGGCTCAGCTCTGGTGTTTCCATGAAGCTTTCCCTGATGCCCCAAGCTGGAAGCCATAAAATTTCCTATGCTACTTTATCCGGATCTCTTCTTTGGCCCCTTCGATTCAATTCAATTCAGTAAAACGTAAGCTCCTTTAGGGTAGGGGTTATCTTATTTTTTGCTTTTTGTATCTGTACCTGAGGGCACACAGTAGACCTTTAATAAATGCTTGTTATAACAGACATTTATTAAATGCCGATTATGTGCAAAACACCTTTTGTACCCTACCCTGTATCACATTCATATACATGAATGTATGCATGTTATATCCCAATTCCACCACCACCTCAGCTCTACCCTCCAGGAGACTATAAGCTACTTGATGTTGGGATGGTGGTAAAGTATAACATATACACAGATAAGTGTAATGCAAAATAGAGAGTGAAGGGTGCTCTCTTGGGGCTTTCATTGTTTCATTTTCAGACAGCTAGGGAAGTGTTTGGCAGTCACTGCTCAAAGTGGAGACCCTGGCATTTTTAATCATTAATAGTTCCTTTTTTTTTTTTAAATCTGGACATAGTCAAGGACTTGCAACATCTAATGAATTCTCACAGAAAATTCATCATTTTATATTCAAATCTGATGCTCGGCCATCTGGTCCACTCAGACCCACCCTTTTTTGTTTTTGTTATTTTGAGATGATCTCAAGTTGACTTTTGCCTTCCATTCTTATTAGCAAAGCACTGGTTCAGTTAAACTTTATTTAATTCATTCACTCATTAACTGCGCCGCCAATGTCCCCAGCTCTTTCTACTGATCTTATAGCACTTCAAGCTCCTCTACCATATTTTAATTTCTATATTAATCTGTGCATACATCTTATACAGTTTAAACTATAAGCTCAGCAAGGACAAAGATTGTTTTATTTATCTTCCTTATTTCCTCCAGTTTGGCCTTGGTTTATAGAAGGTACATAATAAATATTGTGCAATTTAATTGAATCACTAGAAACCAAGCTGTTAAACTCATGCATTCTTGGTTATAAATAATAACGCATTGAAATTTGTTGAAATTAAGCAATAAAGTATGAAGAGGCATAAACTTCCACTGATGTCTATGCCCCCAGTGCTGTGGCGAAGGACCCTGGGTTTTCTTAGGCTATGCCAGTGGCTTCCCAAACTTGTCCATATCCTAAAAGATGGAAAGGCTTTAGTGAGAAGCCCAGTGAGGGGCTGTACATCTGCCACCTGAGGGCCAGATTAGCTCATAGCAGAAGGGCAAGTCACCAGAGAAGTGTCCATTAGCTGGCAAATTGTTTTGATCTCTTAAGTTGACAGAAGACCGCCTGGAAAGATAGAGAGGGGCTGGTATCTGCCTCAGTTGAAGAGGTATCCACCCTGACAAAATCCTGGAACCTTTAAGGGTATCATAGGCTTCCACTGCTTCAAGCCTTAACTACTATCCCAATTTAGCTCCTCCTTTTATATAGCCTAATTGTCTAGGAGAAACACAAGCAAAGCATGGACTTTATGGAGCCTTAAGTTCAAATATGAGCAGGAGTATCTTCAGTCTTTTCTTCCTTGGGAGCCTGAAAGTGTTTAGTGAGTTAAGCAAGTTACTCTTAGAGAGGAAGTTTGGTGTAGTTACCACCACCACCAGCACCACTACTACTATTACCACTATACTACTACTACTACTACTACTACTACTACTACTACTACTACTACTACTAAGCTACTACACTGTAGTAGCTTAAACACTGCACTTAGAATGGGATGCTTAAGCATAAATCCTAGCTCTATGACTTAGTTTAGTGGAAAGTCACTATTCCTTTCCAGTTTTGCTGGTTGGCTTCTTAGAAATCCTTTCAAAGCCCATCTCAAAGGCTACTTCCTCCAAGAAGCCGAGCCCATCCCCCCTGCTTATAACCACCTCCCCTTGTATTCTTGTCTAACAATTGCCTTGCATCTCTCTAACACATTTACCTAATATGCATATCATAGTTCCTTGTAGATTTTTGTCCCATTAATAATAATAATAGTTCACATTTATACGTGCCTCAAAGCAATTTTCTCATAGTGGCCATTAGGTAGAGGAAGATTAATCTCTATTTTGCAAATGAAGAAAAAATTTAGAGAAGTTGTAGGATTTTACTCATGATCAGAGCTAGAATGGATCAGAAATGGGATTCCTCCTAATAGACCATAAATTTCATGAGGGTAGTCACCCTATCTTCTCTCTCCCAGGACTTATGGAGGCTGTTGGTTGCACAGTAGATCTCTGGGCCTGGAGTAAGGAAGACCTGAGTTCAAATCCAGACTCAGATATTTACTAGCTATAAGACCTTGGGCAAGTCACTTCACTTTTGTCTGCCTCAGTTTCTTCATCTATAAAATGGGGATAATAATGCCACCAATCTCTCAGGGTTATTGTGAAGCTGAAACAAGATAATCTGTGAAGTATTTAGTACAATGCCTGGTATGTAATAGGCACTTAAACGCTTCCTTCCTTCTTTTGTTTCCTTCTCTGGACCTCTTTCCTCTTCTGTATAATGGAGATACAAATAGCACCTGGGGCAGCTAGGTGGCACACTGGATAGAGCACCAGACCTGGAGCCAGGAAGAACTGAGTTCAAATCTAGCCTCAGATACTTAGTAGCTATGTGACCCTGGGTCACTTCACCGTATTTGTTTCAGTTTCTTAGTCTATAAAATGAACTGGAGAAGGAAATGGCGAACTTACTACCTGTGTGACCCTAGACAAGTCACTTAACCCTGTTTGCCTCAGTTTCTCCATCTGTAAAATAAGCTAGAAAAGGAAATGGCAAACCACTCCAGTATCTTTGCCCCAAAAAAAGTCTCAAATGGGTCACAAAGAGCAGGGCACGATTGAGGAACAATGATAGCACCTACCTTGCAGGATTGCTGTGAGTCTCCAAAGAGATGACATTTGTAAAGTGCTTAACACAGGGCCTGGCACAGAGTAGAAGCTATATAAGCAGGTACTCCCTTCCCCCTTCACTCAGCAGTGCTTAGCCAACAATAGATGCTTGGTAATTGTTTGTGGAGCTGAATTAAACCTCTCTTCTCTGGCCTTCATTTTTCCTCTTCTGTCAGACTGGCATAACATCATTTAGACTAATTTCCTCAGAGGAGCATTGTGAAGATCAAATGAGATAACTCTCCCTCCCTCCTTGGGGCAAGCAGTGTTACAGTGAAGCACCACGTAGCTGTTAGAAAGAATAGCTCTAACACATACTATAATACCGTAAATAAAACTCTAATAATAATGATATAAATACTGCTCTGATCAGTCCCTTCGAGGGAAATAGAGATTACTGAGCAGAAACAGCACTTGACTTGCAGTCAGTTGCAGGACCCAGATTCAAGTCCTGACGCTGCCATTTCACATGTAACCTGGAGTGAGTTCCCTTCTCTGGGCGTCAGTTTTGTCCTCTATTAAATGAGGGGATTAGACTAAATTATGTCAGAGGTCTCTCCTATGACATATAAACATATCATTCCTAGGATTTGAATCCAAGTCTTAGAGCTCAAATTGCAGAATGCTGGGATTGCAGACCTCTGAGATCATCTAGGCTATCCTAATGATTTTACAAATGAGGAAACTGAGTGAGTTAAACAGATTACTCTTAGAGAGGAAGCTTGGTGTAGTTGACTACTACTGCTACTAGTACTAGTACTAGTACTACTACTACTACTACTACTACTACTACTACTACTACTACTACTATTACTACTACTACAGAGGGGAAGGGACTTGACCAAGATCATGAAACTACTATCAAAGCAAGAATTTTAAAGCCAGATCTTATGACTTTGAGCCTAGTTTTTTTTTCTTTTCCATTACGCAGTATTGTCTTTATATGTTGAAAGAGTATAGTTTTCTTTCCTTAAGAGGAGGAAGAGGAGGAGGAGGAGGAGGAAGAGGAGGAGAAGAAGAAGAAATGATGAAGGGGAAGGGAAAGGAGAGAAGAGGGAAGGAAAGTAAAGAAAATAGGAGAAAAGAGACAGACAGGAGAGGACCGAGAAGAGGGAAGGAGAGGGGAGGAATAGTGCTGTGCAGATTCTGGCATCTGAATGTGGAGCTTTGTAGGACAGGAATGTGTCCTCTTGCTGCCAGTTTTCAAGGACTAAGCTGAAAACCGCAGGTAACATGGAGAGATGGGCTTGTTCCCTTGCAATCGACAATTAGATCTTAGTCTGCCACCAGTGCTCAGCCAAGTTCACCATCTGTTCCATGAGCCAGATAGGCCTAGCAACTAAGGACCCCTGGACTCAGAGATGAACTCTGAGTGGGGTGATGATACTCGACTGTTTTACACAATCTGCATCTGCGTTCCCTTCCCGAATTGTCTGTGTTTCAAACCTCCCCTTGTCTTGGCTGCCTCTGAACAATGTCTGCTTCATTGGTTTCACAAAGCAGCCTCTCATTTCCTAAACAGACCAGAGAAAGCAATTCATCCTGCAACGACAAACGCTCCCAACTTTGAAAATGGGGTTCCAGAGGCAACTAGGTGGTGCAGTGAATAGAGCACCAGCCCTGGAGTCAGGAGGACCTGAGTTCAAATCTGACCTCAGACACTTAACACTTACTAGCTGTGTGACCTTGGGCAAGTCACTTAACCCCAATTTCCCTGCCCTCCAAAAAGCAAAAAAAAAAGGGGGGGGGGAGTTCCAAATGCTGTCTTTTCTATCTTTGACCCTACAAACAGGTGCTAGGTTAGTTAATTAATAACAACAGGGAGCATTTATATAGCATTTTACCAATATTATCTCATTTTGTCTTCACAACACCTCTGGGTGCTACTAGCATTCCCATTTTGCAGATGAACAGAGGTGAAGTGATTTGCCCAGGGTCACGCAGCTGGTAAGGGTCTGTGGCTAGATTTGAACTTGGATCCTCCTGACTCCAGGTCCAGTGTTGTACCCACTGTATCACCTCTTAAATCTTATATTAAGAGAGTAGCAAGGGACCTTAAAAGTGAGAATGTCAGATCTGGGAAAGATCTTAGAGAAGGGCAGAGCAGCAGAGGCTAACAGATGTAGAAGAGCCTCTATAGACCATCTAGTGTAACCAGTTCCCTCATTTTGCATATGAGGAAACTTCATCTAGAGAGAAGAAAAGCTTTGCTCAGGGTTACGCAAAGAACCTAGAATGGTAGGGGCAGGATTGAACCAGTGCATCTAATCCACAGCCCTGATTTTATAGATAAAGAATCTGAAACCTAGAAAATTATTTTCCCAAGGTCACACAGCTAGTACAGAGCTGGCATTTGAGCCCACATCTCCCACATCGAAGCCCAGTGTTCTTTCTGTATCCTCCCACACTTTATTGAAAGCCAGAAAGTAGGGTTTAGAAATGGGATGGTTTTCATTTTAGGAAAGGGGAGATGGAAAGGGGCATGTGACACCTGATTAAGTGAAGATAGACACAAATAAGCATTAAGCCAACACTTGAATGGTTCCAATATAGATTTACCACATATTTTTTAAAGAGTCCAATGAATTGAAAAGTAAATACTGTTGAAAAATAAACAAAGAGCTATAAGCACCTATCATTTGAGGGAATTGTGCTGATCAACATACTCAATTTATATTGTGTTCCCCAGAAAAAGATCAAAGCCGGAACAATTACTATCGACCAGAACATGATTTCAGAACAAAAGCCTAAGGCTAGGGAAGAAGGGAGAACCTCTGTCCAGAATGAAATGTCCTTCCTGAGTTGCTGGTTACCAACCTGGCAGCCCATCTCCCACCCACCCACTGTCCTCTGCCCCCAAAGCCACCAGCAGGGAAGTGGGGCAAACTATTGCCTCATTGCTCATATCACATCAAACTCAGACTGGAAGACACCTTACTGGATGAGCCAGTGACATTGGCCTCTTTGCTGTTCCTCTCATACAACACTCCATTTCCAAACTGGGCATTTTCAATGACTGCCCTCCATGTCTGGAATTCCCTCCCTCTTCATCTCTGTTTCCTAGCTTCCCTGGCATCTTTCTTTTGATCCTAGTCAAAGTCCCACTTGTTAGAGGAAGTTCTTCAAGGTTCTCTTTGATGCTAATGCTTCCCTCTGTTAATTATCTCCAATTTATCCTGTGCATATCTTGTTTGTACCTAATTTTCATGTTTTATGTTGTCTCCCCTGTTAGGCTGTGAGGTTCTTGAGAGTAGAGATTATTTTTGAATGTTCAGAATTTAGCACAGTACGTAGGCATGTAATAGGTGCTTAATAAATGTTTGTTGACTTGACTTGAAAAATTAAGCAAGGTTTTTGGAGAAGGTAGGATTTGAGCTAAGATTCAAAGGAAGCCAGGAAAGCTAGAAGGCAAAAGTGAAGAAGAGCATCCAGTCATGGCAGACAGTCAGCGAAAAGACATGGAAATGCTATGGAGATGGAGTTTCATGTGTAAGGAACAACAGTGTTGCTAGATGATGTTGTACATGGAAAAGAATAAAGTTCAAGGAGACCAGAAAGGTAGGGAAAAGCCAAGTTATGAAGGGCCTTAAAATTCAAAGTGAGGACTTAATAACTGACCACAGAAGGAACCAGGAGTCACTATAGTTTACTGAGTAGGGGAATGACACAGTCATACTCTTTGGCAGCTAAGGAGAGGATATATTAGAATGAGGAGAGGGTTGAGTCATAAAGACAAATTAGAAGGCTTTTACAAGAGCAAAGGTGAAAAATGATGAAGGCCTAAAGCCAGGTGGAGGCTAGAAGATGTATAAGAGAAAATGTCAAGGTAGAAACAAGACTTGGCAACAAACCAGATGGGTGGGGTGAGTACAAGTGAGGAGTTGAAAATTATCCTGAGGTTGGGAGCTCGAATGACTGGGAGAATAGGAGTGTCTTCAACAGTAACAGGAAAGTTGGAAAAGGAGGGCATTTGGGGCGGGGGGAAGGAAGAGAAGATAATGAGTTCTGTTTTAGATATATTAAGTTTAAGATGCCTCTGAGATATTCAATTTGAGATGTCTGAAAGGTAGCTGGTGATAGAAAATTTTAGTTCAAGAGAGAGATTAGGGCACAAGCAGGCCATAGGCACGTTGTAATAATAATGACAATAACAATCATAATAGAATGTACGTAGCGCTTTAAGGTTTGCAAAGCACTTTACAAAAATGATCTCATTTTGAATTCACAACAATCCTGAGAGATAAATGCTACTATTATCTCTGTTTTACAGATGAGGAAACTGATGCAGAGGAAGGTGAAGCGATCTGCCCAGGGTCACATAGCTAATAAGTACCCGAAGCCAAATTTGAATTCAGGTCTTCTTGACTCCAGGTCTAATGTTCTTTCTGCTGCAACATCCAGCTGCTCACAAATGATAATTTGTGGCATAAAAGACATTGTCAAGAAAATGTATGTATCAAGGCGAGCTTTTCTATAATGAAAAGCTTCAATGTACTGGCTACACACTTAGGCACTGTGATGGTATTTATATAATATTAAAATTAAAAGAACATTTGTTGTTTAGTCATTTTCAGCTGCGTCTGACTCTTTGTGAATCCATTTGGCATTTTCTTGGCAAAGATACTGGAGTGGTTTACCATTTCCTTCTCTGACTCATTTTACAGATGAGGAAACAGAGGTAAACAAGGTTAAGTGACTTGCCCAGGGTCACACAGTAAGTTTCTGAAGTCAGATTTGATTCAGATCTTCCGCTCTGTCCACCGTACCACCTAGCCACCCTAAAAGAATTACATGAAAATGTTTAGTACATTGGATGGCTCCTCTATGGATGTTTCCCAGGAAGACATGGACAAGAAAAATTGAACAGAAAGGGGGGAAGTATATATGCATGGAGACAGCTGTGATCCTCACCGGGGCAATCTATGCATTGACAAGATCACAAATCCTCTGCTGTATCAAAGTGTCAAGAATAAGGGAAGAAATACTCCTGCTCTCGTCTTCCCCAGTCAGACCACGTTGGGTGTACAATTGAGAGTATTGTGTCTGGTTCTGGATGCCATGTTGGATTCAGCCTAACAATGGGCTACTCAAATGCATCCAGTTGCTCCTGCCAAATGACCCTCTGCTGGAACCCAATCATTCCCTCCTAAATCCAGCCAGTTCCCAAAAACCAGTGTCTGTGGCGCAACTAGAGCCCAGAGATCCAAAGAAAATCACCGTCACCAAACCAATTCCTGACTTCCCTATAATATCTCATAAAAGACAAGAATACATCATTCCTGACCAAAAGACAAGACCAAGGGCTAGAAGTGAGACCTTCCACATCTACTCTCCATCCACTCCCAAAGAAGACAGGCCTGTAGTGACTGCTTCATTCCAGCTCTGTGTTCCAGCTTCCATGGTTTACAAAGTGCTTTTCTCACAACTGAACCAATGAGGTCAGCAGGTGGTTCAAGGATTTATATCCCCATTTTACAAATTAAGGAATTAGAGCTCTAGGCAGGGAAGTGTTTTTGCTCAAGGTCACACAGACAATGTTAGTAGCAAGACTAGAACTCAGTTTCCTCGTCCTCAATCCAGCACTTTCCTCTACACAGAATGATGACCCTTATTTTCAGTAAGAGAGTGGTAATACAATCGCTGCCCTTTATTTAAAATAATTTTTAAAGTCTTCCCTCTCCCTTTGATGAGATCTCACATTCCTGAATAGGTTAGAGCAGTTTTATTTCTAAAGCACTAATGGGTATTCAAAGAGATGTGTCTCCAATAGAAATGAGGACAAACTTTTAACCATGGTCTTGTTATTACACATAATTAAATGTTGAAGAAAGTCCCCAAAGGATTAAAAACCCAGTGGCTCCAAGAGCTGACAGACATGAAGGCCAGTCATACTGCAGGAACCAAGATAAAAGGAGCAGTGAAAGCTCAGGGCTCCCAGGCCTTAATCACTGAATATGTCTGCTGGAAAGTTGTTGTTTCAGGGTTTAGGGCACATTTTTTAAAAAGATAAGAAAACCTTCCAGCCTGATCATTATCACGTTCCATGTCCTGGAAAGTAGACTTCTTGTTGGCAGAACCACCTCCAGCCCTTAGAAGGACTGTCAGAAAACCCCATATAAACCCTATCTTCCAGAAATTAGAAATCTTCCCCATGGAAATCTAGACTTCTGGTCCTGGCACTTCTTGATTCTCACCATGCCAGTATTTGAGGCTGGGCTACAGACTAGGGTTAAAACCTTGGCACAAATACTGTTTAAGGGACTTTTTAAAGTCCCATTATAAAGATTTCTGACAGATGCACAGTGAGATTCTAGACTTGTTATGGCAATGCTCTCTCTGCTTTGATGTGGTATTTAGATTATAAAAGTACTTTTAAAAAATCAGTATCTCTAAGAAACACTATTTGACCTTACTAGGTTATTTTTTTTTTTAAGTACGTGATGGTTGACAGTATGTTTAGGATTATAGGATTTTATGTCAGTAGGTACTTAAGTGATATAATCCAACCACCTCATTTTACAGATGAGGAAAGTAAGGCCTAGGGAGGGGAAACAAGGCTCCACATTTGATAAGTATGTGTGTTGGGGAAGATCAATGCTCAAGCAAAGGGCAAGTGAGGGTGGGCTAAGGAGCCAGAGAAGGTACATGGAAAGGCCCGAGCAACATAATTTACATTTCTGTAGTTCTTCGTGATTATCAGGTATTTTCATACCCACTATATCATTTGATCGCCCTGACGAGCCTGAAAAGTGTGTAATACAAATATCATTATCCTCATTTTTACAGATGAGGACGCTGAAACTCAGGAGAGAAGTGATTTGCTTAAGGTAATACGGTTCTTCCACTGTTGAGCTGGGACTTGAACCTGGGTCTTTGGGCTTCAAGTCTTGTGCTATTTTCTCTGCCAGGATAAAGAGTAAGGAAATCTTGGCTGCACATCCCTGTTCTGAAAGGACCTTTTAATATTCCCTTCTCAAGGTATGGTTTTCATTCTTAACAAATAAAGACAGCTAACTACTAAGAAGGGTTTTGATACAGCCAAACTATACCGTGAAATATATATATAAGGTTTCCCCTATTAAAAGGAACATTATACAAAGAGATGGAGACAGTCTAAAATCTGCTAAAGTCTTCCTCTGATGCCTCACTGGTGGGGTGGTCCTGGTTCTGGTTATTCTAAATGGAGAATAGGATCTGGTGGGTCCTACCAAGCTGAAGGGGCTTCAAGCAAGGGTCTGACGATAGATTGTATCTGTCTTCAGAGGACCAGCCTAGCTAAGTGCTGAGGAACTCTCTCCACAAAATTGGCCTCCAGGGAAAGAATTTTCTTTTTCAGCCATAGAAACTCCTCAAACCGTCTACATATATACTGTGTGTATCCTCCACTAAGCTGTGGAGGACAGAGATTAGGAAAACTCAGATAAGAAAACACTCTACAACAACCCCACCAAGTGGCCATCCACCTGGTTTGGAGATATCCCATGATAATCTAATCACTCTATTGGTGGAGGAAATACTCAGACCTTAATGTATAAGAGTAGTAAGAATTCTAAGACTCCTCAGGGATGTTATAGTGAAAGGTCTAATTTGAACACACTAGAGAAACGGATGACAGAGGGTAGATAGGTGTCTTCTCCTCCCTCTCAATTTCTGAAGATATTTCATCGTAACTTTGCCTGAAGATGGGCTCAGAAAGTCTTATCTCACCTCTTCCAGTTCTCCCTCACTATTCTTAGAAGAGTCCAGAAATGAGAGTGGATATATCCTAAGGACCTTCTCAAGTTCCCAGATAAGGTATGCAGCAGTGATTGAGTGGTGGAAGCATTGGAAAGCTAGGCAGAACCCTAGCAGGGCTCAACTTTGCTGTGCAGCAGTAACCACAGCATCTCAGACATGGACAGGACCTCAGAAGGCATCTAGTTCAGCTCCCTCCATAGCTTACCAAACAAGGGTGGTCATCCAGCCTCCACCTGAAGACCTTCCAGGGCCAGCAAATGCACCATCTCCCACTCTAGGACAAGGCGCTCCCTTCTATTTTCTGGAACAGCTCTTTATGTTAGGCAATCGCTCCTTAGACTGATCCAAAATCTTACTAACCAATGGTTCTAGTTTTGCTCTCAGAACTATAACATGGTCCAATGGAGTTAGTGTTGTATTTGTAGTCAGAAAATCTGAGTATGAATCCCAGGTCTGCTCCTAATTCCTTGTGTAACCTTAAAGAAGTGGTTTTATCACTCCAAAATGAAGAGGTGAATTCGATGATCTCTAACATCCCTCCAAGACCTAAAGCTGCTCCCATGATCCTTAGTCTGGATAGTTGGCTTGACCTGGTCAATAGAGGACCAGTTTTGGCTGCAGTCCTGCCTGTGCCACATGGGTAATTCATTTAATATTACAGAGTCCTAGGTAACTCTCTAAGACTATATGTTACAAATAAATTGCTAATATGGATCAATGGAGGAAGTTTCCATATTAAGGAGTTCCCCTACACAGATGAAATAACAGGTCTGGACCAAAATGGGGAAATGGGGGTAGTGGTGGAAGGAGGGAAGAAGGGAGAAAAGGGAGGTAAGAGAGAAGAAAAGAAAAGGAAGGGAGGGAGGGAGAAGGGGAGGAAGGAGAGAGAAAGAGAGAGAGAGAGAAAGTGAATTTGATCTACTCTGTCTTCCACATGATAATTCTTCTGATATTTGAATAATGTGATCTGTCCCTCATCTCCAGAATCAATATCCCCAGTTCATTTATCTATTCTTCAGAAAACAGTTTCTAATCTCATCATTCTGGTTGCAATCCAACTTGTCAGTATCCCTCCTAAAATGTGGCATCTAGAACCAACTATGATAATCCAGTTATGGTATGGCCAAGAAGGAAGATAGCTGAACTATCACCTTCACTTAAAAACGAGGCATCCATTAGGACATCCTAAAATTGTTTGCTTTTTTTGTTTGCTGGCCCATAGTGTATGTGTGTTCATATCTGGTTGCTAGCTCACATTGTGTGTTAGCTTACATTTGGTTGCTGACTTATATTGGGCTTTCAACCCAGTAAAGCCCCCATTCATCTCTTTTTCACATGCCCTATCATACATCTATCTGTCTATTCCTATGTGGTTGATTTGTTGTTGTTTTTGTTTTCTTTTTTACCAAAGTGCAAGACTCTAAATATATTAAAAGCACTTTAGAAACTGCTTTAGTAATCCTTAACTCCTATTTTCCCTTGAGGTGTATGTATGTGCATGTAATTTTTTAATAGCACGATGTGCTGGGTGCCTTCAAAGGCTCCCCAGAGTATCCAATAAGGATGAAATTGAAGAGTCATTATTTATGAGAGGTGGGAACAGCAAGCTAGCTATCGCCATCAAGGTTCCAAGTGGAGATAATTATGGAAATGATTACAAATTTATATCTCATCTGTTTTCCAAAGACCCTGAGAGATCTTGACTCCCTGGATTGATCATTATGCTGCCATACTTGGCCTTGTGAACAAACAATGTCACAAGCAGCAGCCTTGCAATCCCAAAACACAGAAAAAAGGACAGGAATGATAAAAGCATCAGCCAGACAAGACTCTGTGGTGTCACCTCTGGGCATGTGCAGATGTCACCAAGATGTTTCTCATATGCCAGAGTACCGAAGTACATGCAATCAAGCTAGTGGCTGCAACCAAGGGAGCAAAGGATTTTGTAAAAGTGAGAATAAAGGTTGTTAGTCTTTAAAAGATTATAGGCTTTAAAGTAAGAAGGGTCTGTAGCCCTGCTCTGCTCCTTTGGCCCTGTATGACAAGTCATTTTGTCTCTCTGGGTCTAAATTTCCTCATCTATCAAATGGAGAAAATGGATGATGATTGATCACTAAGGTCCCTTCCAACTGTAAAAAGCTTATGATTCTCCTTCCTGCTTGAGGTACCAGCAGCCTGTTAGACTGTGGAGTTGAAGAGCTTCCCCTTACCAAAAAAAACAGGCCTGGAAGAAATAACCCATTCACATTCCTCTTAAGCTGGTCCTTCTAGGAGTTCTTTATACCAGTCCAGTATCAATAAGACCCTCTCTTAGATCTTTGGGGTTGGAAGAGACTTCTAAGGTAGCCATCTTTGGATACATGAGATCACCAAGTGGAAGGGGGTGAGGCATGTGCTACTTAATCCCAGAGGGCAGAGCTAAAACCCCAGGAGTGAGTTATGGGGAGAGGAAGATAATATCTCAACAAAGACTTCCTAACAATGGAAATGGATTGTCTCATTAGGTAGTGAGCTCTCTGTCACTGATCAGAGGGGTTCAAGCCAGAGGATGAGCAATCACTTGCCAGGGACATACGGGAGAAGTTTCCTACATCAGGGAAGGGGTTGGGCTGGATGACTCCCCAGGCTCCTCCCAGCAGGATATTCTATGATTTGGAGTCATGCAGATCAACCTCCCACATAATGTAAAGAAACCCACTATAGAATCCTTGACAGATACAGAAGCACAATTTGTTTCTGTGGCCTGAGATGTGCGACCCAATTAACCCCATACCATATCTCATTGTTGCCACTCTCCTAGGCTTTTGTGGATATCTCTATCTAGCCCCAGAAATCCTGAACTGGAAAAACAGAAAAGTCTCACCTTCCATTTGAAGAAAAAATATAAGAACTGTGCAGTGTCACATCAGAAACCCCAAATAAAGATCAGTGATACGGACAGACAGTGATTCATTCTCCTATAAGCATATACAAACACACACACACACACACCACATGCACACACATTCACCCAGAGGCAGAATTAAAAGATTGTTAGGGCAATGAAATCTTTAAGGCAGCAGTCCAGCAATCAGTCTAATTTTCCCTCATTGCTGAAAGCTCCTTAAGGTCTCAGTCTTAGAAAACAGAATCTCATGCTGAGACTGGTAAGGGAACAGTCAGTAGGCAGCCCAGGCTTGATTCATTGGTGTCTCCATTGACAAGTCTATTCCATCCAGACTCAAAGCCACCTCTGCAAAACTGTGCTCTAATACTGCCCCTTAGAATATATGATGAATCTGCCCTTGGAGCCTGGACTGTCTCCAATGCCAAATGCCAGAAAGGCATTTCAGATACACTCAAATTACCAGAATATTGGGAAAGGGGTTGGGGTAAGACACTGGCCAAATGGAAATGGACAAGATGGTAGGAAAAGAGAAAATTTTATTTCCAAACTAAGAAGGTATTACAAACAATGGATGATTAAAAAAAATAAAAATAGCATCAAAATGTCACCTGACAATAAAGTTACAGAGTAAAATATGTACACATTAAGCTACTTTATCCCAAACCGAAGCGTGGAGAGAGGGTAGCAACACACCTGAAAGGGTACAAAACAAAAAAATGATCATGGATCCCAACAGGAGATGTCTGGTGATGTGTACAGGGCACTTAGCTAACACCTTTCACTGGTGCATCTGAAATCTCAGGGTGAAAATAATTTAAGAAGATGCAAAGAAATTCACACTCCATGCAGTCTGTCCTCAAGAAAATTCTCTCCAGAATGGCAGAGTTAGGCTAGAAGATAGAAAGATTGGAAGGATCAAGGCCCTGATCTTGCATCTCTGATGCTATGTTCCAGAAGTTCTTGGATTCTTAGTCAAGGGCTTCTTCTTGCCCTGAGAAGGCTTCTCCCGGCCATCTCCATTCCAAATGTGATGCCCTGTATCCTAACCGCCATTCTCCCCAGTCCAAAGTCATATGAGAGTCCATCAGGACCCTCAGCTATACTACATATACATATACATATTCTCAAACTGAGTAAAGTAATTTATTTGGACCCCATGGTCCTCTTACCACCTGCCAAAACACACTTCCCATCTCTGCCTTAGTCAGTCATACAGACCAGCCTGCTGGTTGCACAGAACCAGATTCTAGACTTGGGCAATTCCCAAGGGTCCTTTTTACTACATCTATTTCACTGAGGAACACGGGCTAATCATCTACTCTACTGCAACAACAGAAAGTAACTCCCCCCCAAAATCCCACTGATACAAATCCTTATGTTCAAAAGCTGAATAAATCCTCCTGTCACTCATTGTGATCACCACATAAGACCCAAAGCACAAAAATAACGAGCTTCAGCTTTTGCCACATAAAGGATTTCTGGAAACTGCCTTGCTGAGGCCAGAGGAGTCAGAGGTCACAGAAGGCATTGTGGAAAGCCCTGAGACTGGAGCAATCCAAAAGATGTTCTACCTCTTCCTCATATATCATTAAGTTGCCTCTCCCACTCATGGCATCGTTAAGGCAAAATGGCCATTTATATAAAGAAAAAAGAAGATAATGGAGCTACTTGCTGCCAGGTGATCTTCACTACTATCTCAGCATGAAATATAGAGAACCAGGAAATGGGACTTTTTGTTAACAAGCTCCCCATCTCCTTCCTGCTTACGGCCTCGTAAGTGTTCCCTGGGAGAATTCAGCCTCTCAGGAGGCCATGTCCAGAAGCCATTTTCATTCAAATATCAAAGTAACCTCTTGAGTTATGCTTTGATCAGAAAACATCTGATCATAGATCTTCCAGGAAACTGTTTCTAGTTTATAATATGAACATTAAGAAAACTATTCATTCTACTCATGAGGTTGAGAGAAGCAGATGAGAAAGGAGATTCAGATAGAGCCTCTCAGATTCCTCAGAATTTTATCACATCCCATGATTGCATTGCAAGGGCCAGGGGTATTTTTAAGCTAATTAACACAAAAAGCACAGATAAGGTGCTTACCTCCAGTGGGACCACTGTCCATTGCTACTTCTACATCCTTAACAAACTGAAATCAACTGTAGTGCTTTAACTTAAACCCTTCAAAAAGTCCTACTGAAAATCTAGAGGAGATATGTGTTTCAGAGTTTCATTAAATATGGGATAGAGGGGGTGCAATGAGGGAGAAATTTCTTAGTGACTTTTTTTTAAGTTCCATTTTAGACTGACAGTCCCAGAATCTAGACCCAAGATCTACTGTCTAATTAGTTATCTATGATGTAGTTGAAAAAAATCACTGGCCTGGATTTCAGAGAAGATCTGGGTTGTAGTCCTATACGTCTGCCCCTAATTCACTGTGTGACCTTGGCCACAAGAGACACTACCAGTTAGATCCTCAGGCTCCTTGTGTGTAAGATTTGAGAATTGGACTGGATATTGAGATCCTTTCCCACTATGTTCTCGATTCTAAGGACCTTCTAGTTCTAACTGGTCTAAGACAGACCCATTTCATGCTAACAATAAATGGTGCTAAGTTATTGTCAGAAAACAGAGGGGATAGAAATCTATCACTTAACTCATCACTGCTCAAGGACATAGAGCTCTATTTCCAGAATCACAAGGCAGAGAAATAAAGTACATGCAAAACACAAGAGGGGCAGGACCAAGAAAAGCCAAAAAGTCTAGTAAGTCCTATCTCTCAGTCTGGACCTCCACTATCCTTACCTCAGTCTTTCTCGCCCTGTGTAGACTGAATATACTGGCTTAAAGAAAGTGTAGAATGGTGAAAAAAGAAAAAAAATCACTAGGTTTGGACACAGAAGTCCTGGGTTTGATTTGAATCTCTCAGCTCTACCATTTACCAACTGTGTGACCTTCATCACAAGTCACTTGACTTCTCTCTCCCTAAGTTTTCCCATCTGTACAAGAGGGATAACACTTGAACTGCCTGCTTCACAGCACTGTTGTGAGGGACACACTTCATAAATTATCAAGCACTATAGAAAATATGAGCTATGGTGTGAATATCTTAGTTGACAAAACCACTTCAATCTTATACATTCTGAAATTCTCACCAAGAGGCAGCATGAGGAAAGGGAATCATGAATTCCAAGTCAAAAGTCCTGGATTTGATTCCTGGCTCTGCCATTCACTGTCTGTGAGACCTTGGGTAAGTTCAGTCCCTGTCCTGGGCCTCAGTTTCCCCATATAATAAGAAGAGACTGGATGACCCCTAATGACTCTTCCAGGTCTAAAATTCTGTGGTCTTTGGATCTAATCTACATTTCTGGATGGTACTCACGTTCCTGCTCAAGCAACATATCCTCAAGCTGGGATTATTCTCTCCAAATACAAGCCTTTCCTCCCTTCCTGAGGCTTCCTCTCATCAAAAGTATATTTAAAAACTGAGAAGGTGCTCTCTCCACCCACCTGGTCTCTTCTCCAGAAGGAAGAAAACTATACTTGCACCTTCAAGGCTAAATGACCCCAGCATTAGTAGCCCATCATTTAAAATAATCCCTGTGCCTTACCTTCAAGGCCTGGGTCTCTCTGGTGGGGTTTTGGTCATTTATCCCTTACTTTCTAAGCTAATTTATACAAAAAGCATGGATAGGATGCTTCTCCAATGGGACCACTGTCCATCGCTATTGCTGCATCCTTGATAAACTGAAATCAAATTGCATCACTTTAACTCAGATTGGGCCTGGGTTAGCTTCTGCTCAGGGATGGGTATTTACCTTGAGTCCACCACAGACTGGACATGATGTAAAGAAAGCTCTTGGAGCCCCAGAGCGGGGGCTACACATTTCACAAGGCTCAGCAGAGACTCCACTAGGTGAAACGGACTCACTACTTTGGGATTCTAACACCTGTCCTGGAGGTTTGATGCCTGACCACCTGGAAAGAAAATCTGCATAAGTCTCATCACTCAAGTCTTTGGCACCTTCGGCAAGGGAGGCAGTGGCCCCCCCCAATTCTTGGTCAGGCTCAGAGGCAGCTCCTGCCTCCAAGGTCGGGGCTGCTGCTGCTTTGGGGTCACTGGCCTGTTGAGGGCCTGGGGTCTGGTCCTTGGGTCCTGTGGAATCTGCACCACCGCCGTGCTGAGCATCCTTAGCAGCTGCTTGTAATACACTCCTGGGTGTGTCATAGAGATGGCGCAAAGAGCTGGGAACCTGATACTCCAGTCCCCTGTGGGGCTCACTGGGCTGGCAAGTACACAAACTCTGTTCCGAAGCAAAGTTCAAAGGCAAGCTGAGCAGGGAACCAAACTCGTCACCATGGCAGATGTCCAGGCTCCCGGCATAGGAAGAGAAGCTACCAGAGTAGGAAGAGTGACTCCCTGTGGCTATACCACTGTCAGAAGAACTCTGGCGGCCGATTTCCTGGAGCTGTCTGGACCGGAGAGGTTTTGGCAGCGGCTTGGCAGCACCATGCATAGCCTCGGCGTGTGCCTTGTCTTCCCCAAGTTGGAAAGACTTAGCAGCTGCCAGCCCATGGCTCTCCTGGGAGGTGCTGGCTGAGGACTGCTCAGGCCAGAGAGTGAGCCGGCTCCCAGCACTGGCATCTGAGTGGCTGGTGTCTGATGAAGAACTAGACAAACTCCTGTCATCTCCTGCAACAAGAGAAAAAAGCAAGGTCATCCAGGTGCCAACAGCCAGGAGATAGAATGGCAGAATGCTAAAGGAGAGAGTTAATCTACGTGCAACCCCCACCTCTTACAGATAATGAAGCCCAAAGTGGGAGGGGCGAGAACTCAGTCCCAGGTCCTCTAACTGATGCTTCAAGTCCTGGTTTGGCCCATTCCATTCCAAAATCATCAACTGCTAATTTATTAATAATTTTTAATTGATTAATTCTCTTTAGTTTTAGGGCACAGACAATGCAGATGCAAAAGTTAAAACTGGTACAAGTTCCCTGCCTTTAAAAGCACTTACAGGCTAGTAGTGGGTCACATGTTGGCTACGCAACCTTGGGCAAATGTATTGCTATAATAAAAAGAGCACTAAACTTGGAGACGAGAGCCCGCGCTTAGTAGTGCCTGGCCCATAGTAGGGACTTAATAAAGATGTATTGATTGACCAGGGTCTAAGTTCTGGCCCTATCACTTAATAGCTATCAGACAGTGGACAGATGATGTCTCTATGGGGCTTCAATTTCCTCATCTGTAAAATGGGAAAATTATACTCACATCCCCTAGCTCCCAAAGCCATTGTGAGAAAAATGCTTTCTAACACTGAAAGCACTCTAGCAATAGGAGCTACTCTTCCCCCAGCCTTGCCAACCTCACAGGGCTGTGGTGAGGATCAAATGAGACAATGTGCGAGTTAAGTAATTGTAAAGTTAAGAAAATACTAATTGAAGATTTTACTATTATCTAGAAGCTTTTATTGCTGCTCAGTCATGTCCAACTCTTTGCGGCCGCACTTGGGGTTTTCTTGGTAGAAATGCAGGAGCTGTTTGCCATTTCCTTTTCCAGCTCATTTTCCAGATGAGGAAACTGAGGCAAACATGGCTAAGTGACTTGCCCAGGCTCACACAGCTAGTAAATGTCTGAGGCTGCATTTGAACTCAAGAAGATGAGTCTTCCTGATTCCAAGCCCAGGGCTCTATCCACTGTGCCATCTAGCTGCCCCTTTCCAGAAGCTAGCAGAATACAACGAGGAAAATGGAGAGGGAGGGGAGGATTTTATTTCCCTATCTTGCTTTGCTCTGTATATCCATCCCCAAATGCAAGTCCTTGGAGAAATTTAAAATCCAAACAGCCATCACTGCTGTGTGCAAAGAGACCAAATAGAAATCCATCATATTCTGTGGCCATGCAGACTCCCAGGTAGCAAAGAGCTCCAGAGCCAGGCTGACTTGGGAGAATGTCTCCTTATTAGAGGCTGCCCCAGAGCTGCCAGGGGACTCTCTGCATGGCTGGCCACTTTTAATCCCCTTCCAATTAATCATAACAAAATTAAGACTTCACCAGGCACATGAAAAAAGAAGCAGTTGTTCAGATATGATTAGCTTTGCCCTTGGTTGCTATGTACAGAACACTGGCAGGCTAGGTTCTGAGAATCAAGCCCTCCTGAGTGGCACGTGAGCAGCCAGAAATGCTCCGCGCAAGAATACAGCTTAGTTCACTTACAGGAGGTCTTATGGACTGCCAACGTTGTCCATGTTAAAGGGGTTGCTTTATCATCAAGCCAGATACAGGAGTGGGAACAAAAGCGGGATGCCTGGAACTTCCAGGTGAGGGAGATCCCTCCACCAATACAGGTTGGCACTTTCTCTGTGGTCTCAGGCAGTTGCCTTGAACGCTAGATGGTTAAGTGACTTTCCCAGAGTTACACAGTCAATATGTGTTAAAAGACAGATCTGAAGCCAAGCATTCCTAGCTCTGACGCCTGGCTCTCTATCCACTCTTACACATGCTGTCTCTATCACTTTAATGTAGGTACTTTAAAACAGGTGAAGTTGGGAGACATCTAAAGATAAGAAGTTTTGTGAGGAAGGGAAGACAATGAGTGCAGTCTTTTAAGAGTTTCACAAGACTGGAGAATCCTACACTGGGATGGATCCCAGTGATCACCAAGTCAAATGGAGCTGAATGAGGATCTCCTCTCTCTTGTCCCAGAGAAGGAGTCATTCAGACTCTAAGAGAAGAGACTTCCTGGAACAAGGAGCCCGCGGTCTCTTGCAGTCCATTCTACCTTGGGATAGCCCTGATTATTATGAAGTTTTCCCTTTTGTTGAGTCTAAATCTGTTTCTCCACAGTTTCCTTCTATTTCAACCTTGTTCTGGTTTCTAGGACCAAGAATAAATAAGTCTCATCTCTTCCACTTGCCAGTCCTATTAATACTTGAAGATAGGTATGCTGTCACCATTAAGTCTTTCTTCTTCAAGATAAATAGTACTATTTAGTTAATATTGATAAATTATAATAGTTAACATTATAAATATATACTGTTGTTATAGTTACTGAGTCATTTCACTTGTGTCTGATTCTTTGTGACCCCTTTTGGGGTTTTCTTGGCAAAGATAGTGGAGTGGTTTGCCATTTCCTTCTCCAGTTTATTTTACAGATGAGGAAACTGAGGCAAACAAGGATAAGTGACTTGCCCAGGGTCACACAGCTAGTAAGTGACTGAAGCTGGATCTGAACTATACACCGCGCCACGTAGCTGCAAATATAACATTCAATTAATATATAAAATATATTTTATATCTTATATAAAAATATTTATAAAACATTTATACCATACACAATTTATAATACACACATATATTTATAATTATAAAATATATTAATATATTAAATATATAAATCAAAATATTTGCTTAATATTAATATGACACATAGTTAATATTAATATGACTATTTAGTTTTTCAGCTAATCCTTATCCAGCATGGTTACCAGCTTCCTCACTACCATGCTCACACTCCAGCGGAACTGATTTAGTCTGTCAATTTTCTTAAAGCAGGGTAGGCAGAACTGAGTACAACCCTACAGATGTGGTATCTGACCAGGGCAGAGTAGACTGAGTACTCTACTCATCTCTATCATAACATAATGAACACTGCCCTATCTATGCAACCTGAATCAGTATTATTGCGAAGGGGCAACACATGGAAAAGAAATTTAGTTTGCTTAGCCCCAGAGAAGGGAACAAAAATAAAGGGGTGGAAGTTATATTTTGTGCTCTGAAGTCCACCTCGCCTGTGAGATTCTCTCAAATACTCCAATGGACCTAGGGTAGTGGGTAGAGTGAGTGGTGGACCTGTAGTCAGCATTTAGACACAAGCTCAAATCCTGTCTCAAATACTTACAGCTCAACATAGCTCTTTAAGGTTTGCAAAGTGCTTTTCAGATGTTCCCTCACTTTATTTGCACAACAACCCTCGGTAGTAGGTGCTACTATTATTCCCATTTCACAACTGAAGAAACAGGCAGACAGAGGTTAAGTGACTTGCCCAGGGTCACACAAGAAGTACATATCTAACGTCGTATTTGAACTCTGGTCTTCCTGAGTTCCATCCACAGCACACCTAGCTGGCCCAGCTATCATTAGAGTTATGGTTACAGTATTACTTGCTGACTAAACCCAAACATAATTTGCCAAATGTCACAAACTAAAAAAAGGAGAAGGGATTCTCCATCCTTCTCTACCTTCCTTAAACTAGCAATGGAAGAGGAGATATTGGGGTGAATAAGGGGGCAATGTGTACAATAGAAAGAGACCAAGTTTATAAAAGCCGTACTGTGACTTGGCCCAAGGTATCAGTTCTGGCCTGGATCACTTGAACGGCCGGCCCCCTTCATTGGCATCCTTGTTTCCAATCCAGTCTAAAGAGGCCTCCAGAGTCACCTTTCCTGTTACCCTCTACTCAGAATACTACAATAAAACAGATTACAGATCACACCCTATATATCACAACAACCCTGGGAGTTAAGTGGGACAGGGATGTTTATCTCTGTTCTAGAAAGGAGCAAACCAAGGTGGGAAAAGCTTGGCATTAGTACTAGCACTTCGGTTTTCTGACCCCAAATCCAGAATTCTTCTGCACTATGCTTACTGTTTACAGAGTAAATCCAAATTCTTCAGTGTGGTATTTGAGACCCTCCACAATGTAGTTCCATTCTATTTATTCGAAATCATTTCCCATTACTTTCTACTAAGCACAAGTCCTCAGGCAGCCTGCCTTCCTAATTACTTTCAATGATCCCACAAGCTGCTCACTGCCATGAAAATGTCTCTTTAACACCAACCTCTGCCCCATGATGCTAGAGCTTGAAGGGCCCACCTACTCGTTTTACAGGTGAAGTAACTGGGGACCAGAGAAATTAGATAGCTTACCCAAGGTTCTAAAATACCAAATTCAGGTTCTTAGTCAACCACTCATTTGGCAAGTATGTACCAAGAATAAACAAGTCTCTTTTTGCTAAATCCCATTACCTCTCCTATGGACTCTTACAGCATTTAGGATCTACAACACACAATTTAGTATTCAATTATATACTATTTTGTTCTTGAATTGCTTCATGTAATAAAAATAATAGCTTACATTTTATAGGCTTTACTGTCACATATATTATCTTGTTTGACCTTCACAACAATCCTGCAAGGTAGGGTAGGACAAGTAGTATTATTCCATTTTACAGACTGGGAAACTGAGGCACATAATGGTGAAGTGTCTTGGTCAATGTCACACAGCCAGCTGGTAAGTGGCAGAGTCAGGGTTCCAACCAGGTCTCCTGACACCAAAATCAGTGCTGTTGCCACTACGCCATGATTTATTATACTTATTTGTTAATGTGTCCAATCCTCCTTACTCAATTTCAAACTTCATAAGAGCAAAGATTGTGTCTTATCTACACTTTTCAACTCCCACAGACCTACCTCAGTGTTCTTCACGTAGATGCTAATAATGGAAGGGAAATGATGCTGCTCAATTCTTCCACTTTTCTATTCTCTGCCAAGAAGAAGGATCTTTGAACAAGGCTACCAGGAAGTCAATAACCAAGGTAAATAAGGAGATAGGAAGAGAACACCTAGTTGCTCTTGATGAGTTCAAGTCACCAAGCTCAGAGAACTTAAAAAAAAAACCTGACAGATGCAATTAATAAGCTACTGTTAGTGACTTGTGAAAAAGAATGGGGGCAATATGATAAGAGACTGTGGTCTCTGAATTTTCAAGAGAAAAGAGAACAGAGCCTACAAACTAGGGGTCAGTGAGTCTGGCTAAAATTCATGGATCATATTATGAAAGGAATAGTTAGATTGTAAAATTAGATTACAAGCTCTCTAAGGACAGGGACTATCTTTTTCCTGTTTTTTTATCCTCAGCACTTTGTACAGTACTTGACATAGAGTATGCATATAATAATACTTATTGGTTGATTGATACTAAACACTTAAAGATGGAAGTCATGACCACAAAGAGCTGGCATGATTTTGTTAAGATCAATTTATGTCAAATTAATTTCAACTTTTTTATAAAGATACAAGACTGGTAAATCCGAAGAGTGCTACAGATAGTTTACCTACGCTTTAGTAAAAACATGTGACAAAATCCCTCAAGCTAATCTTGTGAAAATTAAGTTAAGATTTGAGCTAAATGATAGTACAGTTAGGAGGATTTAGAATTGGTTGAATGATTAGGCCCTAAAAGTTGCCAATGATCATTTGACTTCATATGAAAGGAATGATATCTCCAGTGAAATATCCCAGAGATCTGTACCTGGCACTATGTTGTATTAATGTTTTGCTTTAAGTGATTTCCATAAAGATATAGGGACTTATTAAATATGATGATAACACAAATGTAAAAGGGATAACCAACACATTAGAGCCAGGATCCCAAAAGATCTCTATAGGCTCAAATGTTGGGTCAAATCTAATAAGACGAAATTTAATAAAGATAAATAAGAAGTCTTATACTTGGGTTCAAAAATTAATCTCACAAGTGCAAAATGGGGAAAACATGACAAGGTAGCAGTTCACCCAAGAGGATTTCAGAGGATTATAAATTAAACATGAGAAAACACAAAGAATATTAATGTAATCTCGGGTTTTATTTAAAGAAGCAGGAGCATCCAAGACCAGGGACCATATCTTGGGTGCTGTGTTCAGTTCTAGACGTCATTTTACAAATGGCACTGATAAGCTCATAAATGAAGCAGTCGCTACTCTCTATTAGGGGAAACAATGTGGATCCATGGTTGTAGGGGGAGATCACTAACATCTGAAGCAAATCAAAAGGCAAAATAAGCCAAGGAGACAGAAGGAACAGTAAGACAGGTGGGAGGGGAACCAAGAGAGGACAGTATCTCGGCAGCCCAGAGAGAAGTGGCCAGGACAAGAAGGTGGTCTCAACACTATCAAATGCCACACAGATGTTAAGAAAAATGAGAAAGTTCATTTGATGTTTAGCCACTTAATAAAGAATACAAGAATTATCTTCATCACAGGCACTGTGGAAGGGAGATTCATCCTGCCCTATCGGAAAGTTAGAGGAGTGATGGGGGAGGACATAGGAGAGATTAGATTGGGGGAGGGGTTATACAAGGGGATGGCTGTTTTGAGGGGGGGGTAGGGGAAAGATGGGGAGAAAATTTGTAACTCAAAATCTTGTGGAAATGAATGATGTAAACTAAAATAAATAAAATAAAATATTTTAAAAAAAGAATTATCTTCAAAGAGCTAAAAATCTTGTCAAATCAATTAGGAAATTAACCCATTTTGCTTGGCATCAGAAAGCAAGACTAGGAAAAATAGGTAGAAAATGAAAAGAGGAAGATTTTGAACTTAAGGAAACATTTCCTCACCTTTTGCACCGCCCAAAAATGTAATGGGCTGCCCTCTCACTGAGGGGGAAGAGATGGCTGACCATTTATTAGGGTATTATAAAGAAGATTCTTATTCAAGTATTAGTTGGACTACATGACCTCCGAAATCCCTTTTAAGTTTGAGATGCTGTTATCCTATGAACATTTGATAAAGGATTATTGATTAAAGGAAAGGGGCTTTGCTCTATGTCTGTATTATGAATCTAAAGCAGAATTTCTTTATCTTTTTTATGCCATAGACACCTTTGTCAGCCTAATGTCTACTGATCTCTTCTCAGAATCATGTTTTAAAGACATAAAATTCAATATAAAAGACTACAAAGGAAACCAATTACATGAAATGCAGTTACCAAAGTATTTTAAGAAACAAGATAATGGAACCTAGGTTAAGAACCCCTAATCTAAAGAAAATTAGACAGTCTTTTAAAAAATAATCTGGGGGTAGCTAGGTGGTGCAATGAATAGAGCACCGTCCCTGGAGTCAGAAGGACTGAGTTCAAATTCAGCCTCAGACACTTAACACAAAACTAGCTGTGTGACCTTGGACAAGTCACTTAACCCTAATTGCCCTACCTTCCCCCCTCCAAAAATAATAATAATAATCTGGTTTGTTTCCCCAGTTGATAAATTGTCAAAGGATATGGCTAGCCAGTTGGCTCTCAAGGGAAGTAATCTAAGCTACTTATATTCACATGAAAAAATGCTACAAATCACTAATAATTAGAGAAATGCAAATTGATGCAACTCTTGAGATTGAGGTCTACCTCATACCATCAGATTGGCAAAGCTGACAAAAGAAAGAAAAATAACAAAGGTTGGTGGGGCTGGGGGAAAACAGGCATACTGGTATGCTATTCATGGAGCTTGTGAATTATTACAATATTCTGGAAAAGAATTCTTTATTGTAACTATGCCCCAACTGTTACAAACTCCTTTGTTGTCAAAATCCTTTGACTCAGCAATACCATTACTAGGCCTATACTTCAGAGATGAAAGGAATAAGAAAATGTCATACACGTACAAAAATATTTAGAGCAGCTCTTTCTGTGGAGATAAAAAAAAAACTAGAAACTGAGAGAGTGCCCAATTTAAATGCAACAGAATATTATGTTGTGCTCCAGGACATTATGAAAGAGAAAATATCAGAGAAACCTGGAAAGACTTGTGCAGACTGATGCAGAGAGTGAGCAGAACCAAAAGAACAATGTATCCTATAACAACACTGAGAAAATGAAAATTTTTGAAAGACTTAAAAACATAACTCCAGAGAACCAATGATAAAGAATGCCACAAGTGATGGATTAATATGCTGAATGACATACACACAGATTTGGTCTTGGCCAATAGGGGGATTTGTTTTGCTTAATTACGCACATTTGTTACAAAGATCTTGTTTTCCTTCCCCCATCCTAGGAAACGGGAAAGGGGAGGGGAGAATGCTTCATAATTTTAAAAAATGTTTAAAGAATAGTTAATAATCTGGTTTGGAAGAACTGACCCACTGATGATGTCCAGTATAGCTAAGGAGCTCTAAAAAAGCAGCATAATATACTAAAGAACAAAGTTTGGATGAAGACGAAGCCTCGGTTTCAATTACCAGCTCCAATTTTCATTTCTTGGGACACCCTGGACAAGTCTTATTGCTTAACTTCTCAGAATCTAATTTATAAACTAGAAATAATAATCCTTGCTCTCCTTATCTCTCAGGGCTATGATATGGAAAGCCCATTGCAAAGCTTAAGGTATAAGAGCTGTAAGGAGTTATTTTTAAACCGTCCTGGCATTCTGAACCCCAAGTACAAACAGGTGACAGAGGAACACTGACATGAACAGTACCCTAAAACACTACTGTTTTTTCCTATACCTCACATACTACCAATCTAGCTTCTATCATAGGGACACTGTCTTAAGGAGTTCTGAGAAAACACTAACTCCTGTTCATGGGAAGAAACAAACCCCTAGAAAAGGAAGACGCTTTTCCTCTGTCCACCCTCACCCCAGCCCATCCCTGGGGGGAGGCGCGGAGTTGTCAACTGCCTTCAGTGGCTTCTCACCTCCACTTCCCGGGCGACTTGAATGGGAAAGAAGACTGAGCCTCTTCTCTAGCTGCAGAGCTTCGTGGGCCACTCTCTCTTCCATGGATGATGGGTTTATATTTGGATCTAAATACAAAAGCAGGGAGGGGCAGGATATAATGGTTAATCACAATAAAGTAACACATTTCTCCTCCCCACTCCCTGAAATTATAATAATAATCCCCTCACTAATCATTAGGGGGCAGCCAGGTGGCTCAGTGAATACAGCACTGGCCCTGGAGTCAGGAGGACCTGAGTTCAAATCTGTCCTCAGACATTTAACACTTACTAGCTGTGTGACTTTGGGCAAGTCACTTAACCCCAATTGCCCTACCTTCCCCCCTCCAAAAAAAAAAAAAGCAAAGAAACACTCACTGAATCAGTTTGTCATTTCCCTCTCCAGCTCTTGCCACAGATGAGGCACTATGGCAAACAGGATTAAGTGACTTGCCCAAGGTCACACAGCTAGTAAGTGTCTGAGGCCAGATTTGAACTCATGAGATAAGCTTCCTGATTCCAAGCCCAGTGCTCTATCCACTGCACCATCTACCTGCAGTAAGGAACCTTAGGAATTATCTTATCAGAAGTTATCTAGTTCAATCTTTTTATTTCACAGTTAGGAAACTAAGGTACAGGGAAATTAAGTAATCTGCCCACAAGCTGTCTCTGTCTGTCTGTCTGTCTGTCTCTCTCTCTCTCTCTCTCTCACACACACACACACACACACAGAGGGAAAGAGAGGAATAGAGAGGGAGAGAACAGGGAGGAGAGAAAAGAAAATTGGAGGGAGAGGACAGAGAGACAGAGACAGAGAGAGAGATGGGGAGAGAGGAAGAGAATCATAGAACTAAAATCTGAGCCCAGATGATCTGACTCTAATTCAGCAGCTCTCACTTCTCACTGCCGGTCCACTTTGGATCCTTGCTAGCTGCATTACCATAGACCACTTAGCTCTCTCCTTATCTGCCAAACGTGGGTAACAACACATACACTGTGAGGAAAGGGCTTTGCAAACCTGAAAGCAACACAGGAATGAGACCTGGTATTAGGAAGTTTGCTCAGGGGTGAGGAACCTCTGGGTCTGAATCAGTCAAAGGCCTGCACTTGAGGACCTAGTGGACCACATGTTGCCTCAAGGATGCAGATTCCCCACTCTGAGCTAGGTAGAGCAGAAATAGTCAGTTCTATATTTTTTAGATGAGAAGTTAATTTCCTTGCCAACATTAAACAGCTAAATAGTGGCAAAACTAGCAATGGAATTCCGCTCTTCTGCATCTAAGTTTCCCTCCTCCCCTAAGATCCTGCCCTGCCTCTAAAGCCCTTCAGGCCTAGAACACCTAAAAAATGTCTCTGCCAAGGCAGCAAGTTAATGTTGGTCAACCACTGCAGACTTTGTGAATTATAAATACTTCAAAGCTTCAGATGAACACGCCCCAACCAGATGTTGGTGACAATCTGGAGGGTATTTCAACAAGATTACTGTCAACAGTTTAAAAATGCCTGGCATCCTTAGCAGCTGTTGTACCAATGGCTATCCTGCCTTTTAAGTGTAAGTTCCCCAATTACATGAGGAATGGATCAGTGGCAGGGGAGGGCCTAGCTGTCTGAGAAACACAAACAATTTATCTTCATTCTCCAAAAAGAGGCAGCAGCATTACCAAGGCACTACTGAGTTTCTCCAGAGTAAACAACCTGAGAATCCCAGAACTTCATAGGCCTTCAGAGGGTAACTGGTCCAAACTCTGGCTAAAAGATTTATGTCTACAATAACTCTAACCAGTAGTCAGTTCAGGCTCCTGCTGATCTCTAGCCATGGCTAGCAATGAGGAGCTCATTACCTTTCAAAGAAGCCCAGTCCCATTTTTAGACATCACATTTTTAGGAAGTTTTCCTCTCACTGAGCCAACTCTAACAAGATGTAACCACCACCCATTCATTGTTCCCAGTCTGGCCCTCAGAAGCAAAATGTGAAATTTTAAAACTCTGCGTAGAATCTGAAAGTCTGAAAGTTTAAAAATGTAGAATCCCAGGCATCTAAAAACTGCTTTTTCCTCAAGATCTTTGCTGTTATGTTTCTTAGAAAAAGTACCCATTTTCCTTGTCACGGTTGTTTAAGAAAAGTGAGGTGCTTCTAATCAGGAGAGCTGGGTCTGAATCTTAACTCTGCCAGTTAGAAGTCGTGTCACTATACACATGCAATTCACTTACTCTTTCCCAGACTCTGTTTCCTTATCTATAAAAGAGGGCTAATAATATCACCAACTTCTCAAATACTCTTTTTGGTTGTTCAGTCATTTTTCAGCCATTTCCTACTCTGTGACCTCGTAAGGGGTTTTCTTGGCAAAAATACTGGAGTGGCTTGCCATTTCCTCCTCCAGTTCATTTTATATATGAGTAAACTGAAGCAAATAGGGTGATTTGCCCAGGGTCACACACCTAGTAAGTGTCTGAGGCCAGATCTGAACTCAGGAAGAGGAGTCTTCTTCCAGACTCCAAGTTGAGTGCTCTATCTACTAAGTCACCTAGCTGCCCCATCAAATACCCTACCCACTTCTCAAAATTGTTGTGAGGTTCAGATGGGAAAGTAGAAGAAGTATTTTGTAAAGGTAAAGTGCTATATGCTAATAATTGCAGCTCACACTTGTGTCTTACTTCAAATTTACAAACAGCTTTTTTTTACAACAACCCTTTGGGGTGGTTAATGCGAGAATAATTATCCATATTTTAAAGAGAAGGAATCTCAGAGAAACAAAGTGAATTGGTCACACAGCTAATAATAATAAGTGTGGGAGCCAGGACAGGAAGCACTGTTATACTTGGAGTTCTCTGTTTGAGGGCTGGAAATCAGATGCATAATTTCCCCTAAAGGCTTAGAGATCCTTGTCTTTTGAAGTTTTAAAATATCTCCCTGTCTTGTCTTTCTTTTGTTGACTCGTTTTGGGTAGTTGATCCAGGCAAACTCCTCAGTGATTTGAAGAGGGCAAGATGAATTCCATGATGCATTGTGAAAGTTACTTTGCTACAGATGAGGGAAAGGAAGGAAAGAATGCTAGATAGAGCTACAGAAAATACAAACTCTTTGGCTGGACCTTTAAGGCTTTCCACAATCTAGTTTCAACACTCCTTGAGTCCTTTACCAGAAGGTCTTCTGAGTACGCTAGAATCCAAACAAACTTGAGTAGGAGCTGGGCCCTGACTATACCCTGCCTGCTCCCTCTCATCACTATCTATACAAACATATATATCGATATCTATACATACATATATACACATATCATATACACACACACATATGTGTGTATGTGTATGTGTGTGTGTATATATATGTATATGTGTATATATATACATATGTAGATAGATAGATAGATAGACATTCATCGCAGAGTGAAACATGCCTGCTTTTCATCCCTGCTTGCTGAAATTCTTCCCTTCCTTTGGTGCCTTGCTCAGGTAGCATCTCCTCCACGAAGGCTTTCCTTACTCCTCTAGCTAAAAGTCATCTTTCCCTTAAATCTTACAGCCCTTTGTATATCACCTGGGCACATGTTCTTGGTATTTGTGCATTTAATTGCATACACACTATATACCTAGCATGGTCCAGAGGTTAGCTAGGTTCGGAGTCTGTAAACCTGAGAAGAATCTCTACCTTGCCACCTGTCACCTGCGGAATTGTGGGTAAGTCATATAACCTCTAGGTCTCTGCCTCCTCATCCTTAAAGTGAGAGGACTGGACCAGATTACTTACAAACTGCAAGTCAACTGTCCTCCTATCAGATTACAAGCCCCTTGAGGAAGAGAACTTCCTGTCTCTTTGTATCCCTATCTCTAGCTTGCCCATAATAGGCACTTAATAAATGGTCACTGAATTTACTGGTATTTATCATGTGAGCTACCTGAATTGATACCATATGGAATGTCACAGGCCTCCCTTCCTTGGGTTAGAGATGTGATTTCCCATGCACTATCCATGCAGATAGGAAGAAGACCCATACCACTGTGAAAGAGAAGTACCTTAGGGACACAGTGGATGGAATTCTGGACCTAACGTCAAAAGGCTCTGATTTCAAATCTGGCCTCGGACATTTACTAGCTGTGTGACCTCAGTTTCTTAATCTATAAAATAGGGATAATAAAAGGACCTACTTTCCAGGGGCACCTAGGTGGTACAGTGGATACAGTGCCAGGCCTGTAGGCAGGAAGACCTAAATTCAAATCTGACCTCAGCTGAGTGACCCTGGGCAAGTCACTTAACCCTGTTTGCCTCAGTTTCCTCATCTGTAAAATGAGCTGGAGAAGGAAATGGCAAAACCTCTCCAGTATCTTTGCCAATAAACTCCAAATGAGGTCACGAAGAGTCAGACAGGACTGAAATGACTCAATCACAACACTTCCCCAGGGGCATCATGAGGATATGATAAAATAATATTTGCAGTGCTGCAAACTTTAAAGCACCATATAAATGCTAGCTATGATTATTATTAAACCTTAATTTGTCCATTATAACTACAGTAGGCGCTTCTGTGTAGCAAGTAACCTGCCAATAAGTCATTTCACCTGTACTAGCAGCCTCTCTGAGATCCCAGCTCCCTTCTCTGAACTGGGGCTAAATGTACATGCCTAAGTAATAGAATCCCAGGATGACAGAATTTAAAACCTTACCTTACATAGGCAACATAGTACCAAAACCAGGATTCACACTCATGTTGTCTGGCTCTAAATCAAGTTTTCTTTCTACCATATCACGCTAACTCTCTGAATAGAATTTAATAGCTGAACCAGCTATGCAGCCTAGGCATCCCATCATCCAAACTGCATTCTTCATTAATAATTATAGCAACTTCTATTGATGTGGTACTGATATTTAAGAACTACAAAACACTGTCCTCACAACAACTCTAAAAAGTAGGTAATACAAGAATAATCCACATTTTATATGTGAGAAAACTGAAGTGAAATAACTTAGCAGGACCATATGACTAGTAAGATGTCAGAGCCAGGGCTGGAACCCATGCTCTTTCTTCCTCAACTGTCTCATCTGAAGCCTGCAACTCACCAGTGGAATCCCCAAGTTTAGAACCTAAGAGCAGTGACCTTAACACAGCAGGCAAATGACAAAATATGAAAGTTCTGAAGGAAATAAGGATGCTAACGTATACAGACAACAAATTTTGGGAGCCCCTGATTAAATTAAATAGAAGTAAGTCCAATGGAACATGGCCATTTTGAAGAGTCACTCAGATGTTGTATATAAGCATGGTAGCCTGTGTATGACATCACCAGACCAGACTTGAGGTACATATTTACTAAGATGAACTCTCATTAACAAAGGTATGAGAGATTCCTTGAAGAGGCTCTAGTCAATTCATCAGGTACATCTTGACACTTGCCATTTATAGCAACCTATAAATGGGAACTCAACCTTTGTGCTTGGCTCTTAGATTACTGTATGTTGGGAGGGTGGGGGGGTGGAGAATTCTGATCTCTGGGAAATCCAGAGAGAAGATTAAGCAAGCATATGACAATCTGGGTCACATTTCCCAAATACCCTCCTGGCTGAAGGATGGAAATACTGTCCTTTCCCAAACCCCTTAACACAGCAGTTCTCAACCTGTGGGTCGTGACCCCTTTGGGGGTCAAACGACCCTTTCACAGGGGTCACAGGGGTCACCTAAAACCACCGGAAAACACATATTTCCAATGGTCTTAGGAACCGAGACACCACTCCTCTATCCATCTCCAGGCAGGTCCACCCACATGCAGATACACGCACATACAAGTATTAAAGGGTTGCAGCATTAGGAAGATTGAGAACCACTGCCTTAACAGAACAAGCCTTTCTTTATCAGAAGAAATGCCTTTCGGTAAAACCAAAATAAAGACTCCTCCCGCCCAGTGACCTTACCCAATGAGCCTCTTTGCCAGTAAAAGGCTTGTGCCTCTTATAGGCCCCTCACCAGGCAGCATCTCCCCAGCTTCACAGACCTCCCTCCTCTCCTACAAAGACCTACAGAGCTCTCTGGCTCTGTAATCATCATCAGATACTGTCTTGTAACAGCTCTTTTGCTGCTATAAAGAAAAGTTACTTAAATTGTGTGAAAAGTTAAATAATTTAACTTTTTAACTATTTAACATCTGAAAATTTTAACTGTTCAACTTTTCCCAGGCTCAGTTAACTATTTTTAAAAATTAACTATTCAATTTTTCTTTCACTCATGCCTTATCCCTCCAACTAGAAAAAAAAAAATAGAACCAGTCAGCTCTCCAGCATTCATCCAGTCCAATCCATATTCTCCCTACAAATGCCCAAGTGATCATCTGGCTACAAATGTAAACCTTCTGAGATGCGGTTCACTGCTCCCTAGTGAAGTTCATCCTCCTAGTAACTTCAAAGAATCATAGATTCACGTAATCTCAGCACAGAAAGGGACCTTAGAAACCATCTAGTAAAAGGGGTATCCACAAAAAATTATCCCTGACATGTGGCCATTCAAACCTCACTTAAAGACCTCCAAATGATATGAAACTTAGTAGAGACTCCATTGCACTTGGGGTAACTCTGTTACCTCTGAGTTGAAATCTACTTCCTTGTAACCTTCCCACCCCAGTACTCTTAATTCTGCCCCCTGGGGCCAAACATAACAAATCTAATCTCACATGTCAAACTGCAGCTATTTGAAGCCAGTGATCATATTACCTCCTAAACCGTCTTCTCTTCAACAGGCTAAAAACATCCCTATTTCCTTCATCAGCTCCTTGTATGGAATCTAGTCCATTCACCATGCTGATTGCCCTCCCCTGAATAGAGTTTAGGTGATTAATGTCCTTCCTAAAACGTAGGATGTGGTCTGACAAGAATAAAGGGCGGAAGGAATACTGTCTCTCTCCCAAAGGACATAAACTCCTTCTCATGCAGACTTGTATCTAAATAATCCAAAGAGTTCTAAAAGGCATGTGAAGAGGCATAAAACCACTGAAAGACCCAGTTTAAAAAAACTCTGGGGGCAGCCAGGTGGTGACACACACTAGCTCTTGTCACCCTGGGCAAGTCACTTACTCCAATTGTCTCACACAAACAAAAAATAATTCTGCTTTTGTTGCGTTCTCCAAACTCACTATTTCCCCATCTCTTAAAGGCTTATACAGTACTTTCTTCACAATGACTCGATGAGGAAGGTTATGCAAGTATTATGAACTCTTTTGCTCATTAGCAATAGGGGCATAGAGACTTTAGGTAACTTCACTGGGAAGCACGACAGCCGGAATTTGAACCCAGGTCTACCGGCTATAAGGTTGTGAGGTTTTTTTCTTTTGCATTACATTATGGTCTTTTTTGTCTGTGTCTCCTATTTTTAAAAAATGACCTTTCTCTTGATTCCACTTGCCCAGATAACTGTGCAAGAACAAGTTTTCAAATGTAGCAGGCACTTGGATAAATAAACGTCTAGTGATTTGAGCCACAACTGTGACAAAATCACAGACCAGCAGCAGGGGGAGCCAGAGCCCTTCTTTACAAAAAATAGCACATCATACTAGTGAGAGATTACACAGGATCACAAAAGAAATGGAGGGGAGGGACACTACCAGACCTGGGAGGACACTGGCTCTGGAATTCTGTGATGTGTGAGACTGGAACCCTACTGGGCGGCAGAAAGAGGTGGGACCCACTATCCAGAGACCTGGGTATTAATGCTGGGTCCAAAACCTAGTGACAGTTTATCACCTTTCTCTGAATCTAAATGTCCTCATCTGTAAAATGGGGACAGTGATACTGGCACCTACAAGAAAAGTACTTTGTAAACTTAAAAGTGTTTTAGAAACATGAGTGGTTATTTTTAATAGCTGCATTAGAAGGGCCCTTGGAGAGTATTTATTCTAGCCTTTTCACTTTATTTTTTCCTTATTTTAATTTTCCTTATTCCAAGCCCAGAATTTTTAGTATTGTTTTTCAAGAAAATATAAAACTCCCTTCTCTCCTTTTCTAGCTAAGGTATTCTCAAACATCTTTTCCATTATCTGAAACATCACCTGTTATGATTAAGACCTGGGTACCAGGGATGACTAGCAAGAACCCTATCCCACCTGGGTCAGGCTTTGTGCTCTATTCAATGTTAACACAGTCTTGTTTTGTGAGGTTCCTGTTGTCAAGTGTGGCAAAGTACAGAAATGAATGGCCAGGTAAGGTCCAATTGGCTCCAGGGGCTTAGCTGCCTGGGTAGTCTGAGGTCTCCTGCCATCTCCCTCTGGGTCTGTTTTGGTTAACTTTGATGACCCTCTAGGAAAGGCAGGCAGAAGCTCATGTGGCATTTTTGTGTTCATCTGGGTATCTGTGTGTGGTCCATATGTGCATGGTACTCTGTCTGAAGCCATGACAAAAAGCACATCAAAGAGGGAGCCTTCTTGTCCCATATGGCAGAAGAAAAGAGACCTCCAAAGTCCCAACATTCTGTGGCCAATAAACTCCCTTGTTTAGAACACAAAGCTAATGCAATGAGGCCAAGGTCAAAGATTAAACTATTTATGAGTTGGCTAGGTTAGCTCTAATCCGCAGCCACTATATGGCTTGGGGGGCAGGGGTGAGGGGGAGAAGACAATTCACAGCCCATGTCTTAGTGACGGAGGTGGATGGCATCCCTTTTTGCGTCCAAAGGACACCAATTTCCCATACACAATATGCCATACAGGGCTGTTTCTAGCAACCACTTTGACTCAATCCATCTGGATGGATGGAGCCAGGAAACAGTTCAAATATTCATCCTGAGGCATAGTCAAGACTGATGTAAATTGGACCAACAAGAAGATTTTGGCCACATGTGAACCCACCTCATTTGTACTTACTAATTCTATTTCTTAAGTCTCCACCAAGTCCCATTCAAATGACATCTCCTGAATGAAGTCTTCAGGTCCCAAAGGAACGTGAACTTTGCCTCCTCTCAACTCTCCCAGCGTGGTGGCTATACCTCTAATGCACTAGTCTCATTCTGTATTGTTTCCTAGTTTTGTGTGTTCCTATGTGTCTTCTACTGGGCATCATGGTCTAGTGGAAAGAGCATTGGACTTGGAGTCAAGAGATCTGGGTTCAGATCCTGACCATAACACCTGTTAATTGTGTACCTTTGGCCAAGTCATTGAACAACTCTAACTATCAGATTCCTCATCTGTAAAATGTGGATAATAGCAGACCCTACCTTCATGGGGTCACCCTGAGGAACAAATGAGGTCATGTATATGAAGCATTCTTCAAATCTCAAAGTTCTATAAAAATGGAGGTTATCACTAATCCATTATTATTACTAGACCACAAAGTTTCTTGTGGACAGGCACCATATCTTGAGATAGCAAAAGGCAACAGGATTTGGAATAAGAAGCCCTGATTTCAAGTCCTAGGCTAGCTCTCCACTTATTAACTCAGAAAAGTCACTTAAACTCTGAGACTCAACGTCTTTTTCTGTCATCTCAGGGTGGTAATATGTATACTACTTACCTCAAAGGTCTTTATGAGAAAATGGCTTTATAAATTGTGGATGCTACATAAATCAGATCTACTGTTGTTATTCATATCTGCATAATAATAATTCACTTTCAAAGGTAGGAGAGGAATTTTAGTAGAATGTAAGTAAGCTCAATGAATTAACAACACCCTATGGCAGTCAAACAAGCAAATCTTAGGCTATATTAATGAAGGGAAAATGACCAGAACAAAGAAAGTAAGTGTCTCTGCCCAGGTCAGATAGATGTGATGTACTCTATGAAGTTCTGGTGGTCATAGGAAGGCTCTAGTTCAAATCTAGCTTCAAATACTTACTAGCTGTTGGGCCCTAGGCAAGTCACTCAGTCTCTGAGTATCTCAGCTTGCCCATCTGTAAGATGGGAATAGTACCTAGCTTCCAAGGTTGTTGTAAGAATAAAATAAAATGGTATTTGTAAAGTGTTTTGCAAATCTTAAAGCATGACATAAAAGTTATCATTGTTGTCATCATTATTATTTTCATGAACACACCATGAACAGAACATTTCATGAACATTATTTTCATGACCTACAAGCAGGTCAGTGAAAAGATTAGGAGACTGTGCCATAAGAAGTATCAGTTAAAGGAACTAGGAATACTTATCCTAGAGTAGAGAAGACTTAGGGAGAGATACAACAGTTGCCTTCAAGTATCTAAAATGTTACCAATGTCGAAAAGAGAAGATTCATTCAAAGGCAAAAAAGACAGAACTAAGAGCCATAAGCAGAAGTTACAGAGATGCAAAACAAATTTCTTTTAATTGTAGTGGTCCAGAATTAGGACAGGTTGTATTAGTTGGTCAGATTTAGAGATCGAAGGGACCTATAAGTTATCTGATCTAACATCCCTTTTATATATAAAGAAACTAGGGCCAAAAGAAATGACTTGCCCAAAGACACAAAAATAAGAAGGGGTTTGGCCAGAACTCAAACTTCTTTAACTACCTCCCTCTACTCTAAGTCCTTGTGTAGCTAGATAGGCATTAGCTGGGGAGGCTATAAAGGGGCTTCTTCTCCAGATATCATTGATCAAGCTGACCTCTGAGCTCCCTTTCCATTCTGAGAGTCTATGACTAAATGAGTATCTTTCCCAGAGATATCTATGTGGGTCCCTAAAAATTTCCATTACGTCTGTGTAATTCTCATCAACATTTTAAGACTTTGACTATGGCCGCTTTTGTAACAGGCTCAAAGAACCCCAACGAGACTGAGGACGGCTCTGAGTACTTCATGTTTCAATACTTGAAACTCATGGCCACCTTTCCAAAGGTGACCAAACCTACAAGTTTTCCTTCAAAATCTAAAACACCTGATGAACATTTGATTTAACATACTAATTAACAAAGGACCTTAAAGGACATCTCCTCTCATACTACAGAGGAAGAAATTTCAAGGTCCAAAGAAGGAAAACTATTCCCAGTCTTGTGCTCTTCACCCACGAGTGATAACAAATGCAGCTGCCTGTCAAGTCTGGTTTACAAAAGAGTTCGCAGAGACTTTATTTCAGTCTAAATCCTACCAGCTCCCAGAACATCTCGGTTAATTTCTGTCAGAGACCTATATAAACCCTTGGAATAGTAGTTCCTAACCATACCTTAATGGAAAACCATATGATTTGGCATAACCATCAAAAGGCGATGCCCTAAAGCATTATTTCAAAAGCTCCAAATACACAGATTTTCCCTGAATGTTCCAAAGTCTCATCTTTCAGCCTGCCTACTCCTCCCCTTATGAGGCTTGCTCAGAAGCACTAATAGATGACATTTCTTCATCCCTTCAACTTCAAGGCAACATGAGTCTTTGGAAACCATAAATACACTCATGGCTATTTCTCTTGCTGCATCCACAACAAAGTCTGGGCAGTTTTTATTTCTGAATAAACAAGAGGGTTGTGTTTCCCCAAAACAGAACACTTTTATGGAAGTAGGATAGTACAGTGAAAAAAAGAGGATGGAACCTGGAGCCACACAGTACTAGTATAAAGTCTCCCTTTACTTACTCTGCAAACTTGGGCAAGTCAATTCATTTTTCTGAATCTGAATCTGAACAAAAGAGGGCTGGGGGCTAAGGGCCCTCTGGGGCCCCTTCTAGCTCAGATCCTCCAATCCTGCGGTTCCTTCCAGATTTAAATCATAGGAGCATAGGGAATATAAACAGGATTTAGAGCTAAGAAGGCACCTTAAAAATCATTTTCCAGAAGAATTGAGTAATTCTAATGTCCAGTTCAACCATTTACTAGCTTTGTGACTTTCAGCAAGCCATTCTTTCTCTACAATCATCAGTCTCTGCCAAATGCGGATCATAACAACCTAAGGATCAAGTGAGGCAATATAAGCGAATGAGTGACCACAAAGTAATAGATAGTCATAAGCTGGTATTATTTAGTGGTCCATTTAGGACAAACACACCAGAGACCAGTCCTAGTTGTAACAGGAATGTAAATGAGCTGAAAGGAAAGCAAGGGAAAGGAGTTTGGTGCCTAGGACTGATAAATCCGGACTGCAATGACATTTCAGAATGAAAACCACCCTGCATCCCAGGGAGTGGTGTCTGCAACCTGCCATTCCAAGTAGAGCCACGAGCATTGGTCTAGGCAGGTGCCAACACTAAGGGGTCACTCTATACTTCTTATATTAACCTGGGAGGACGGGACGCAGGCCAAAGGGGCCTTTCGTGGGGGAGATGCCCCGGACGATACAGTCGAAAAGAAAGCTGATCTGCTCTCCTTCTGCACAAGAAAGGAAAAATACACCAGCCCCTGGAAAAGAAGAAAAAGAGGACATTGTCAATCTAGGCTCTTGTTATGACAACTGGGCAAAGCGTTTAAAAAAAAAAATCTGCAGACATGGTGTCCTGAAGAATGCGGACTGCTAGGCACCAGAGGAAATCAGTGTGATTTGCGAGCCAAGAATAAAATGACCCAATCTAACCCCAGCACACACCAAGAAGGAGAAGCAAAGACAGATTCTATACTTAGTTAATCACTTCTCTAGTCCAAATAAACCTCAGGAGGGAGAGTCATGCAAATGAACCGAAAAAAATTAGAGCAGCTTAAAAAATGAGCCCCATAACAGAGCTGCTGGATTTTTATGTTCTCACTGCTACGTGGATCCTGCTTTTCTTTGGAGCCTTAGCATTTCCCATCTCTGCTGATCTGAATGATGTTCTCAGGTGGGAAAGAAAAAACCTTCCTGTAACAGTGAAAACCAAAACACTTTTGTCATTGACATGATATATCTAATTAGACGGTAAATCTTTAAGTGGTAATGGCAACATGCATGGAAAATTGTAACCACATCACTGACCAACAAAATTCTTTTTTACCCAGAATTTTGGAAAACATTCTGTTCACTCTCAGAGACCTGTGTTCTAGTTAAACAACATATATGACTATGGCTAAGTTCCTTTACCACTCTGAGTCTTAAGTTCCTCATTTGTAAAATGGAGGACTGGGTTGAATGAACTTTAAAGCCCCCTCCAGTTCCTAACTTCTAGGATATCTGAGCATATTCAAAACCAGTTTTAATCCCAACAATTATGGGTTCACAATTTAAAACCTATGAAGTAGTTTCTTGAAGGTCATCTGGTTTTTTACTCTTTATCTATCAACCAATCAATCAATAAACATTTTAAGTGCCTACTATGTGCCAGGCAGTGTGCTAATAAGCACACAGGGTAAAAAAGAGGCAAAAGACAGTCCCTGCCCTCGAGGAGCTCACAATGTAATTCTACTTTTATCAATGTCATTCTGAGTCCCTTCATAACAAACAAGGCCTCAAATAAGAATGGAGACTCCCTGAGAAAGTCAAAGAAGGTACAGAATCAAAATGATGGAGTGAAAGACAAAGAAGTATGGCAACCATCATGGTGGCACAGAGAGCCGGCAACGTTTTCATGCATTCACTAATTATGGAACACCTACTATGATACCAAGTAAAGACCTGGAATTAGAACTAAAGAAGAGAGAGAGTTTAGAGAAGCTGTGGTCCTGGGCCTCTTTGAGGAGGATAGCACATGGACACAAATAGTTATTACAGAGGCAAGCACATGATCTGTGTCACAAGAGAACAAAGAAAGAGCAATAGGAAGCCAGAGAAATGACAGCATAGAGTGGCCCAGAAGCTAGACTTTTAAAGATTGAGAGGGGGAGGGGGGAAGGAGGAGGATGAGGAAGAGGACGAGGAGGAGGAAAGATGGGCAGCTAAAGCCAGGGAAGAGTATGAGCAAAGGTCAAAGGGGAGAAAGCACAGAGAGTTATAATAAAAAACAATACTTTGCAGAAAGGGAGCTAAGCACTACATGAAAGTTGTTGGGCTCAAGAAAGTGCCATAGAGAGGGCATATGAAACAGTGTATAAAGGACCAATCTAATAGACAAAAATGAGGAAGAGCACATCAGAAGCATGGGAAAGAAGGTAAGTAAAGGCAAGGAGGGGGAATATTTGGGGAAAGGAAGGGGAATGTTGTGGGGAGAGATAATTCTGAGGGATGGTGAACTGGGGCTAGAGTTATGCTGGCAAATGTTTTACAAATGACTCCCCCCCCCCAAAAAAAAAGCTTACACAATATATTTTTAATTTGCATTATTAATGTTTCTCCATCATTTTCTTTGTTGATTATTAGGTGTCTCCGCAACCAACAAAACAACAAATAAAGCCCTGATTTCCAAGGTGTGTATGCCCACAAGGAAAATTTAACAACTGGCTCTCATGAGATGGTTTGAGCTGGGACCAGCACATCTCTCATTGGGGCAGCCAGTCTACTAGCATTTGTTGAGCACCTACTATCACCAGGCATTGTGTTAAGTTCTTAGGTTACAAAGAAAGGCAAAAGACAGTCCCTGCTCCCAAGGAACTTATAGGCTCACAGAGGAGACAATATGCAAACAACCATGTACAAACAAATTAAATACATAAGATATATACAAAGATATGCATACGTGTGTATGTATTACACACACACACAAACACGACCTCACTGGTACTATATATATACCTTATTTGTATATAATGTGTGTGTACACACACACACACACACATATATATACATATATATATATACACACATATATACATATATATAAGGATAAACTGGAGATAATCAATAGAGGAAAGGTAGAAAATTAATTAGAATTAAGAGGGACTGAAAAATGCTTCTTGTAGAAAGTGGGAGTGTATTGGATGGATGAATGGATGAAGAAAACCTAGAGTGTGTTCTTGGGAACAAAGAAAACTCCATTTTGGCCGAAGTAGAAAGCATCCCAACACCTCAAGAGCCTATAATTTTGGCAATACAGGTACTCCATCTACTGAGAGATTAAAACCCCTCTATTACTAAGGCTGCTTCTCAGACAACTAGCACATGGTCTGTAATTGGTCCTTTACTTGAAACCTTTCCAGCTTGATAGAAAGCTACCAAGAACATATATAGCTCTCAAGAACCTAGAATCACATCTTCACCATAATGAGGGGTTGTAGGACTTAAAGAGAAGGATATGGAGGTGTTTTTAATGTCAAGCACCTGGGGGAGATTAACACAAGTTAAAGCTGGATAGGTTGGATGGTACTAGATTGCAGAAGGCTTTGAAAGATCAGTCAATGAAGTCTGAATTTTAGAGGAGGTGTTCTTAAACTGTTTTCATGTCAAGGGCCCCTTTGGCAGTCTGGACCCATGGACCACCTTCTCAGAATGATGTTCCTAAATATATAAAATAAAATACACAGAATTACAAATGAAATCAATTGTATCAAAATACAGTTATCTCCCCAAAAATCGTTTTTAAAAAGCTCACAAACTCCAGGTTGAGGATCCCTTCTCTAGAGGCAATAGGAAACCACTGAGATTTCTGAGTAGAAGAGTAGATAATGACAAGATTTATGGACAGGGAATGTTATTCTGACAGTGGTAGAAAGGTTGCATTAGAGGGGGAGGCATAAAAAAATAGAGGCAGAAAGGCTTGTTAATAAGCTATTTAAATTGTCTAGGCAGGTAAGAAAGCCTTTGGTAGAATGGTGGCAGTAGGAATAGAGGAGAGGGGATGGGGGCAAGAAGTAGTAGCAAGGTGGAATTGATAAGCCTCTGTAACCTACTGGGCAAATATGACAGATGAGAGAGACCTTCCTAATCAATGTCAATGGATTTCCAGCTTTCTCAGGGCACCTATTTCTTTACTGGGCATAGTGGTCCTGGGCCTCTTTGAGGAGGATAAGACATGGACACAAATAGTTATTACAGAGGCAAGCACATGATCATGTCACAAGACAACAAAGAAAGAGCAATAGGAAGCCAGAGAAATGACAGCATTGAGTGGCCCAGGAGCTAGACCTTTAAAGACTGAGAGGAGGAAGAGGAGGAGGACAGATGGGCAGCTAAAGCCAGGGAAGAGTCTGAGCAAAGGTTAAAGGGGGGAAAGCACAGAAAGCTTTAATTAAAAAACAATAATAATGACATCAAAATTGAACATTTACCTTTCCTCTCTACTGTCCTTCACTGGGATGAAAGAGAAACAGAAATATTTTGGATACAGCACCAGTAAGGTCATGTTTGTTTCTTATTAAATATCATAAGTAACTGAGCAACACATACTTGTTTTAATTTCAAGAATCCACAATTTTCCCCCAACACAGATCTTGTTTCCTCTGTACCACTTCAGTGGATGAGTTCATGAGCTGCTATGGCCCCAAAACTTCATCCCTGTTGAAATAACCTTCCAGTGATGAGTTTCTCTGCTCCTATCTAAGCTGATCTGCAAATTAAAGTCATAGTCCATCAAGGGACTTGAAATCTTTCCAACTTGGTAAAACCTACCAGGCTTGTGTTTGGCTAGAATAGCTCTGACAATCCAGGGTCACCACTATAACATGATGAGGTTTTGGGAGAGGACTTCAGTGAAGAAAATACACAATTTGTGACAACAACAAAATATAGCAAACTCAGGTTTCTAAAATCACTTCCAACATGGAAATTTCATGTTCCTGGACAGTCTTGCCATTTACTCAATGCACCTTTAGATGAGGGCAATTATTTACGGACTGAAAGGGCCAGACAATTCTGAGAAGTGAGGCACTGACTTTCCAAGGATGATTCTATAATCAAGGAGTGAAGCCAGAGCGTCTAAGTGAAAAGGGGGAGGAAAGGGAGGAGGTGTATTATTTTCTTTGAAGATAGTATTCATTCAATAAATATGGACTTTATTTTCTAGTACTCCTAATCTCTTCCACTCTATTGCTATTCTTCTTCCCCTCACTGGCAGATATTCCCAAATAACTGGATTCATCTAAAATCTATCATGCCCACCACATAACCTTAGAGTAGATTATCCACTCTTTGCTCTCATTGGCTAATTATTTCATGGAAGTTAGTCCTGCCTCCCTATCAAGTATGCAAATACCTTAAGGAAAATAATCACATCTTTTTCAATTTGATTTGATTAATATTCATTAAGCTCCAAATTAATTCAAGGCCACCACTAGGAATAAAAAGATAAAGCTCCTCTCAAGGAGCTTATAATCAAATATTTCAATTCAACCCATGTCTCTAACACTCCTTACCTACATGATGTGGGGCAAGTCATTCTCTGAGCTTCAGCTCCCTCATCTGTAAAAAGGGGAAGGCTAGTACAATCCACAGTACCTCTACTCTCAGGATTGTTAGGAGAATCAAAATGTAAGACATTACTGTTCCATGCCTGTTGTTGAGTTGTTGCTGAGTGCCTACTATGAGCAAAGCAATGAGCTCATCACCAAAGGTGAATTTTTCTGATGTTCCCCAATGTTGAGCCACCCTGAAAAGAAATCCCTACTGTTGCATAGAATATGCCCACTTGCCTTCAAGAAAGTGTTATTAAGCCCACTTTACACATGGAGAAAATGAAGCACAAAGATATAAAGAAGTGGGTAGCTAACCCAGGTTTTCTGACTCCATGATGAGCATTCTTGGCCCTACAGTATCTTACACCAATGACACTGCCATCTTTTCTGGCTTGAGCTCAAGGCAAATTAATTTGGGGTATACTGAGACTCATCCGGGTTGGAAGAAAAGGCAGAGATGTATCCATGCACAGAGCGAGACATGGAGTCAGAGATCTGAATTTGAATCTTGACTCAGACATTTAACTAGTTATACAACGCTGGACAAGTCACACAGCATCTTACTGATAAGAAAATCAGTTTCCTTATTAGAAAAATGGGGGGGGGGGGTGATAATAATAGCATCTGCTTCCCAGGGCTATTGTGAGGATCAAATGAGGCAGAACCACTAGGTGGCACCATAGTGCATAGAGCGCCAGACCTGGACAGGGAAGACCCATCTCCCTGACTTCAAACCTGGCCTCAGACACTTACTAGCTACCTGAGCCTGGTCAAGTCACTTAATCCTGTTTGTCTCAGTTTCCTCATCTGTAAAATGAGCTAGAGAGGGAAATGTCAAACTATTCCAGTGCCTTTGGCAAGAAAACCTCAAGTAGGTTCACAAAGAGTCAGACACAAACACACAAGTGTAAAGTGTTTTGTAAACCTTAATGTGCTATCTATATAAATGGTGGCTATCGTGATCATAGGCATTACTGCTGACATACAACTATGGTGCAAGTCTCAGGATACTACTGCCTCCCTTTTCACTCTAATTTGAGTCAAATTTTGCCACCCCTACTCCATCCCCAGCACAAAGAATTTATCCCTATGTTAGGATCACAGCATCGCAAAACGTTAGATCTGAAAAGGACATCAGAGCCTTGATGATATCCAAAGTCTCTTTCATCTCTGTGATTCACTGTGTTGATTCCAAAGATGTCTGGGGTATCTTTCTTACACTACCAACGCTGCTCCTGGCACCTTTTTCCCACCATCAAGCCATGCAGAGCCCAGGAAATAAGACCTTAAAATTATCATCTGAAAATAATAAACCCAGCCCTCTGGGCCCAGCCAAGCCTGTCCAGCTACAAGAGCTAACCAAGTTCATTTGATGTCTGTGTGAGGTCAGCCTGCTCTCAGCCCTCTGGAGGCCCCGTGATGGGAAATGTGCAGGTCCTAAGGGTTGGTCACAAGGGACTCCCCAATGTTTGTGCAGCAATATGAATATGCCAAGTATAAACTCCTCTTCTTTGCATCCCCTCCCAGGGCCTAACACAGGAGCCTACACATGGTAAATGCTCAATAAACATTTTTATTCAACATCAGGAATCAAGCTATAATGATTGAACAGTAAGTCACATTTCTATAGCACTCTGTGAAGTTCTCAATGCACTTCCCCGAAAAGCAAGTACGGGAAGTGAAAGTATCAGCCTTTCCCTTCCTTTTTATAGGTGAGGAAACTGAGGCTCTTCACACAGGTTCACAGAGCTGTCACTCACACAGGTGGCCTGACTCCAAGGTCAGAATTCTTCCTAATATACCATGTAGGAACTAAGAGAGAGTGGAGGAAAGAGCCCTGGTTGTCAGAAGACAGGGGTTCCAATCCTGGCTCTCTCATTTACTAGCTGTGTAAACATGTTACTTCTGTTCCCAGAACCAAAGTTTCTTCCTATATAAGATGGGCTTGCTAACATTTATACTCCCTACCTCAGAGAATCGCTATAAAGCAATTGCCTTTTATATAATAAAGCTTCACCTCTGGGAAATGGGAGCCTACACTAAAATCACAGGTTTGAATCCTTGCTGCCTGGATATGTTGAGGATAGATGGGGTGTCCATCCAGGTAGTGAAATAGTTTTAAAAGCTTAATGCCCCAGGGCCTAAAGTGACTCAGAAAAATGGAATGCCTACCAATTGTACGAGTTTGAGAAATCAAATACAGGGCATGCACTGCCCAGGCACAGCATCTTCCCCTCCCTCCCCCCATATAGACACATACATACACATACACACACACACACACACACACACACACACACACCCCTATTCTGTAGCAACAGTTAACAAAATAACACCAAGCTTACTCCCAAAGCCTGAGCAATGAATGGGGAACAGAGCTGGCTGGCTCACATTCTGCTGACATTAGGAAGGCCACAAGCACAAATGGCCTGGTTTCTCTTCCAATGTGGCACCGTCACTGCCCAGGAATTCTCTGATAGAGTTACACTGACTGCCCATCTTGCCCAAAGAAAGGAAAAGTAAAAAAAGGAGAGAGGTCATTGTGGGTGTTGGCTCCACAGTAAGGGTGGGGAAGTCAGGTCCGAGCTCAATTGAGACATCCGTCTCCCAGTCACGCTCTGACCTTTCAGGACCTGCCGCCATGGAGGCGATCCAGACACTTCGCCAGTATGGACTGGACTGGATCCCTACCAGACTCCCCCCCCACCCCAAGCAGCTATTTTTTAATGTCTAATCAACCCTGTACATTGCTGTGGTGGAGGAAGGAGGGTAGAGTATGTGAGAGATGTGAGTAGCCAGTAAGAAGCAGCAGCAAGGCTTTAAAGAGTGAACAGAGGGCAGGATCTTAAGAATCATCAAATCTCAAGGCTGGAAAAAACCTCAGAAGGCATCCAGTCCAATGAGTCCCTGACATCCCCAAAAAGCAATCATCTGGCTGCTCCCTGAGGCCCTCAGGTTGGAGGTTGGGGGGATTCTCCACCTCCTAAGGAGGCTCAGTTGACTTTCACAGAGCTCTGGTTGTCAAGTAGTTTTCCCTTGTATGATGGCAGCATGTGCCTTTCTGCAATTTCTTTAGACTCTTCCTCCTTCTGCCCTCTAAGTCTAATCCCTGCTCCACTGATAGCCCTTCAAATACTTGTAACGGGGACCATACCTCACACCTCAGCCCCCAAATCTGCCAAAGCCAAACATTCCTAACTTAACTGGTACAAGAAATTTCACCGGTTTAAGTTGTCCTCTGACACCTCACCTTGGCAGAGAGGTGACCCTGGGTTCTGACCCTGGGCTATATCACAGAGCATAAACACTGACAGCTTCTACCACACTGGAAAGCCTGTGAATACAGACCTGGCAATGGCCTGTGTCTGTCATCTGAGGGTCAGCCTCGCTAAATGCAGAAATGCTCTCTCACCAGAAAGCTGGACAGAAGGAGATGACTATTTTTTTTGGACACGGCAACTAATGAAATTGTCCATGATGCAGAGGGGCTGTTATCAGCATCAGGGGACAGAGTGACCATACCAATGAAATCACAAGCTAATGAAGTAAGGGACTTTAGATAGCAACTAGCCCAACTGAGGCCCAGGAAATGGAAGTGATTTGTCCAAGGTCACTTAGCAAATAAATGTCAGAGGTCGGACCAGAACCCAAATCTCCTGACCCACTCCAGCATCACCCACCAGTGGCAAAGCTCTGAGGAGCCCCAAGGGTCTGCAAGCTTAGGAAAGGTTCTACCTCAATGAAGTCCTTGTTCCGATGGGAATTAGCGTGGCACTTCAGGGCTGGAGGAGGGCTGACATCACAGGCATTTGAGAGCAAAGAAATATGAGGCATGCGGTACTGTAACGCCAACACAGCTGCTTACTCACGCTGAAATCCTCCCCCTCCAGCCTACTGCGGGGGTGAGGGGCTTATAGAGCTCATGTCACTGCCGCTCACAAAAGGCTGAAAGACTAATCCCGTGGTCAGGGACAGTTGGCAGGAGGCTACAGGACAATTAGTCCTCCAACTATAAAAAACATCTTAACTAAAGAGAGACCATGTGCATGGTGTTTTGCTCAAGCTCTAGCTCACTGCCCTATAGTGGCTCACATTTCCGTAACACTTTAGGGTACGTCAAGGGAAGTCTAGACAGTATAAATGTTATTACCTCCAATTCACAGTCCAGGAAACTGAGGCTCCAGAGAAGGGGAATTATTTTCCCAGGGGCACTCAGCCATGATGGCAGAGGGCCGAGGTGTCAAACACAGGAATAGGGACCACAGTACTCCCCACTGTGGTCCAAACAACAAGGATATATTTAACAAAATATGTAAAAATGCAGTAGAGCATAGATAATGTTAACATGTCATTTTCTAAGTAAATGTGCAGCCAGTAGGAGTCCTTACGTAGAAGTTTAGTGGCCCCATCTCTTTTAGAGACTGACATCAGTGGTGTAGTGGAAAGAACATTTGATTGGAGTCAGGAGACCAAAGTTTGAATCCTGGTTCCACTGCATGAAACCAGACAACCCAGGGATGTGCTGGCAACTGTTCCTACCAGTGAGCAGATTGTTAAATTTGCAGCACAGGTACTTACACCTTAGAAATCAGCAAACATTACAGAATCAGGGCTTGATTTATTATTTTATTAATTGTGTAGAGTTAAGGAAGTGATGGAGAAAATGATAATTATATAGATCAAACTTAGAAGTGTATCCTGCGTACACTTTTTTCCCCCAAGAACAAGTTGTTAAGCATTTATCAGCATATGACTGGGTAAGACTCTTCCCTTTCTGTGACTAAGCTCCTTCTTCTATAAAAGGAAGGCACTGTCCTCAGGCATCTCTAAGGGCCATTCTAACGGTAATGGTTTGCTGTCAGTCCTCTCAGTTCTAACCAGAAATGAGTTTATAAGTCAGAGGGAAGACTCAAACCCAGGTCTTCTGACACGAGGTCTGGTGTATTTTCCATTTTACTACACTGCCTCTTCCAGGAAGATGCCAGCAACTAGAAACTTATTCTTAAGTACAACCCACAGACACTAAAGAAAAAAAAGGTTTCAAATAATTACATCTCATCCTCAGGTAATACTTAATTATACAACATAGTAACATCTTTAATTCAGCCTGGAAAACCACCATTCTACATTGGATCCAAAGCAAGTGTGATTCATACCAAGTAGGTAGAAAAGAACAGAAAATCCATTCATTTTGCAGGGGATGAGGGGGTGAGGGGTGTGTATGTGAGGGAGGGTTCTTAAGTTTATTTATAGCATTAGACACCTTTGGCAGTCTGGTAAAACATATACCCCTTAGAAAACCATTTTTAAATGCACAAAATAAAATATTTATATTACAAAGAAAATGAATCATATTGGTTACAAAGGAAATCAATCATATTGAAATAAAGGTATAGTTATCAAAAAAAAATTTCCAAAGTTCACAGAACAATGGTTAAGAAGCCCTGCCTTAGTGGTAGATGCAGGGGTATTATGAAGATTAAATGAGCTCACGTATCTAAAATCCCATTGTACTAGTAAAATAGTATATTAATGAGTTGTTACTGATGTTACAAGGTCTATTTACAAAGAAGGATGGGGTCTACCAAACCATAGCATCACTGAAATCTCATTAAACATCTACTTCCCTGGAAAGCATGGGGAAGAAGCCCAAACAGAGAAATGAGAAGATGAAAACTGATTTCGTATCAGTTTTCTTATTGATCTCATTTACCAGTAATTGATTTTGGCCTGTAACTGCTTTAGTCAAGGTTCTTTGTCTGTGAACTTAGTTCAGAGTTTTTCTGGCCTATAATAGGTTAAGTTTAAAAATCCAGCCTTCTTGCCTCAAGAAATTTAACTGACCGTGGAGAATTATGAGAACAGAAGGGAGTTTGGGGCTGATATCTTTATTCTACCAAGCTATCCTTCAAGGACATCTGCTTTGCTGTCCAAAAGTCTGGGCTACTACCTCACATCTGCACTCAGACTTTAATAAGCCTTTCTCAGACTCATGAGAGAAGGTGAGTCATTACTAGGCCCCATCACCAAACTTCCAAGCAATCCTATTGTTCTATGTACCTCAACACTGAAATCAATCATGTTGCCCTCAATTCCATGATATCCTGATCTGTCTTGCTCTGGTCTTTGTTCTGTACTCCTCAAAACTCTACATAAGGGGAACTATCCTCTTGTTGAGGGTCTTTGGCATTAAGCAAGTCAAGCCATTGACCCATTTCCTGACAGGTAGCATGCCCCTACTAATAAATGATATCTTGCTCAGAGACCTGCCTCAGTTTACCCTTTTGTTAAAATTCATTTGCAGAGTCTTGGGGGGGCAGAGCCAAGATGGTAGAGTAAGAGCAGCAACTTGCTTGGGCTCTCCCCCAAACCCTTCCAGATACTTGGAAAAATGACTCTAAACAAATTCTAGAGCTGTAGAACCCACAAAATGACATAGTGAAACAAATCTTCAGCCCAAGAGAGCCTGGAAGGATGACAGGAAGGGTATGTTGCATCGTGCTGGGAGCAGAACGCAGTCTAACACAGGCAGTGCTGGTACAGACAGGCTGGAGTTGGCCTCAAGGGACTGAATCCCTGGCAACTATGGTGATTTCCAGACTTCTCAACCCACAAATGCCAAAGACAGCATAGAAGGTCAGTGGGAAAACTCTGTGGGGCCTGGGTGTAAGAGGAGCATGGTTTGGCTGGGGTCTGGCCCCAGCTCCAGGGTGGTGGAGGTGGTGGCAATAGCAGTGGTTGCTTCTGGAGCTCTGGGTCCACAGATGGTGGGGAGTCGAGGGCTGAAACAAAGCCCCTGAAGCCTGGGACAGTTCGCCTACCCCCACCCCCACCCCCCACTGGAAGCAAAATCCTACCTTGAGAAAGAGTTAGAAAGTCAAGTATTTGGCTGAGAAGATGAGCAAACAGTATTTAAAAAGTCATACTACAGAATCTTACTTTGGTGATAAGAAAGATCAAAACATACAACCAGAAGAAGACAACAAAGTCAAAGCTTCTACATCAAAAGCCTCCAAGAAAAATATGAATTGATCGCAGGCCATGGAAGAGCTCAAAAAGTATTTTGAAAATCAAGTAAGAGAAGTAGAGGAAAAATTGGAAAGAGAAATGAGAGTGATGCTAGAAAATCATGAAAAATGAGTCAACAGCTTACTAAAGGCACCCCAAAAAATGCCAAAGAAAATAACACTTTAAAATATAGATCAACCCAAATGGCAAAAGAGGTCCAAAAAGCCAATGAAGAGAAGACTGTCTTAAATAGCAGAATTGGTCAAATGCAGAAGGAGGTCCAAAAGTTCACTGAAGAAAATAATTCCCTAAAAACCAGAATGGAGCAAATGGAAGCTAATGACTTTATGAGAAATCAACAAATTATAAAACAGAACCAAAAGAATGAAAAAATAAAAGACTATGTGAAATATCTCATTGGAAAAACCACTGACCTGGAAAACAGATACAGGAGAGATAATCTGAAGATTATTGAACTACATGAAAGTCACAATCAAAAAAAGAGCCTAGACATCATCTTTCAAGAAATTATCAAGGAAAACTGCCCTGTCATTCTAGAACCAGAGGGTAAAATAGAAATTAAAAGAATCCACCAATTGCTTTTTGAAAGGGATCCCAAAAGATAAACTCCTAGGAATACTGTAATCAAATTACAGAGTTTCTAGGTCAAGAAGAAAATATTGCAAGCAGTCAGAAAGAAACAATTTGAGTATTGTGGAAATACAGTGAAGATAACACAAGATTTAGCAGCTTCTACATTAAGGGATCAAATGGCTTGGAATATGATATTCTGGAGGTCAGAGAAGTTAAGATTAAAACCAATAATCACCTACCCAGCAAAACTAAGTTTAATACTTCGGGGGGGGGGGGGGAAATGGACATTCAGTGAAATAAAGAACTTTCAAGCATTCTTGATGAAAAGACCACAGTTGAATAGAAAATCTGACTTTCAAATACAAGACTCAAGAGAACATGAAAAGATAAACAGGAAAGAGAACTCATAAGAGACTTACTAAAGTTGAACTATTTACATTCCTACATGGAAAGATGATATTTGTAACTCATGAGACCTTTCTCGGAATTGGGGTTGTTGGAGGAGATGAGGAGATAGATAGATAGATAGATAGACAGATAGATAGACAGATAGATAGACAGATAGACAGACAGACAGATAGATAGACAGACAGACAGATAGATGGCACAGGGTAAGTTGAATATGAAGGCATGTGATCTAAAAATAAAATTAAGGGGTGAGAGAGGAATGTATTGAGAGAAGGAGAATGGGAGAGATAGAATGAGATAAATTGTCTCACATAAAAGAGGCAAGTAAAAGGTTTCACAATGGAGGGGAAGAGGGGGGAGGTAAGAGGGAATGAGTGAACCTTACTCTCAATGGATTTGGCTTAAGAAGGGAGTCACATACATACCCAACTGGGTATCTTACCCTACAGGAAAATAAAGGGGAAAGGGATGGGGGAAGGGGGTGATGACAAAAGGGAGAGCAGATTGAGGGAGGAGGTAGTCAGAAGCAAGCACGTTTGAAAAGGAACAGGGTCAAATGAGAAAAAAGAATAAATGAGAGGGGGCAGGATAAGATGGAGGGAAATATAGTCTTTCACAACATAACTATTATGGAAGTGTTTTGCTTAACTACACATGTATAATCTATATTGAATTGCTTGCCTTCTAAATGAGGGTGGAAGGGAAGAAAAGAAGGGACAGAATTTGGAACTCAAAGTTTTAAAAAACAAATGTTTAAAACTGCTTTTACATGCAACTGGGAAATAAGATATATGGGCAATGGGGTATAGAAATTTATCTTGCCCTACAAGAAAGAAGTGGGAAGGGAATAAGACGGGAGGGCGTGATAGAGGGGGGAAGGTGTAGTCAGAATGCATGCCATCTTGGGGTCGGGGGAGGGGAGAGATGGGTAGAAAATTTGGAATTGAAAATCTTGTGGAAATGAATGTTGAAAATGAAAAATTAATTAATTAATAAAAAATTCATTTGCAATAGGAAAATAAAATTCTGTCCATTCCACTGATGTAAAAACTAAGAAAAAAACAGAAACATTATGAACAATTAGAATCAGCTAGCAGTTTATAGGATGAAACGTGTGTGAGTACACACACTCAGCTTTTACTCAAGAATTCTGGGTCATGATTTCTTGGGGAATATTTCAGGGTCTCTCAAACTAAGGACTAACAATATAAATGCTATAGGATGGATAAGATAAAGTATCTTAAGTGAAAAACAGTTCCCATTTCTATAGCACTGAAGTTTTACAAAGTTACTTCCCCAAAACAACTTGGTAAGGTAGTAGAGTACTCAGCCTTCCTGACTAGAAGACCTGAATTCAAATTCAGTCTCTGACACTTACTAGTTGTTAATGTCACTTCACCACTGTTTGCTTCAGTTTCTTCATCTCTAAAACGGGGATAATAATAGTTGTTGTTGGGAAGTTCAAATGAGATAATAATTGAAAAGTGCTTAGCATAGTACTGATACGTGATAGATACTATATAAATACTAGCTAGTAGTAGTAATAGTAGTAGCAGTGGTAGGAGGAGGAGGAGGAACAACAATAATTCAAGTGTTATTAATCTCATTTTACAGAGAAGGAAATGGAGGCTCAAATAAGTAGAATGATTTTACTCCAGATTAAGGAAGCTAAAGAAATAACACAGTAGAAACCACCATCTTCTGAGTCCAAAATTAAGACACTTTCCTCCACTCCACAGCTGCCTCTCAAAAAGGTATTGTGTTCAGCTATTGAAAAAAAACCCAACCACAGTAATGAAAACGCTCTTTGAGTGAAAAATCTAAATTAGTCCCATGACACCGTGCACAGTTTTCTACCCATCTGAAGACAGCACACAAATTATCTTAGACTCTTGTTTTCTGCAACTTCATCTTATTAAGTACAGTGCATTCAAACTCTGCCACAAACAAATGCCAGACTATTGTACTTTGGAGACAGTTAATGATACCAATCTGCCATCGGCAACAAAGACTATCGCAGAGTCTCTGGTATCTCTCTGCTGGGATCTTTTCATGAAGCTGTTTATTGAGGTTCTATTGGTTCAGCCTTTCCTCTGAGAAAGAACTGTTTTCACCAAAGATCAAAATAAGTCAGTGCTAGGCAAATATGACACAGGAACAAAGAAGGACAGTCTGAGCTCAGGATGGACACTCAGAGCTAAGTATGCACATACAGCAAGGGAAATAAGAGTCCCTCCATCCTCTGTCTCCAGAAGATCCATACTTCTAGAGCAGTGCTGTCAAACACTTCCAAGTGCAGCCCAAATCAGAATGAAATGTAATTAGAAAATATTTGACAAAATAAAAATACAGTAGACTATAGGCAATGTTAACATATGGTTTTCTAAGTCAATGTCTCCCTTAACATCCTTAGGTATGATTCAACGGCATCCCCCATTTCTATTTGAGTTTGATAGCACTGCTGTAGAGTATTCTAAACACCACATCTGAGGAATGCCGTAACAGAAACTTGATACCCAAGATAGGTAAGTGTAAGGTAAGAGAGTACTTAGCTACCCTTTCTGAATTCACATCACCTGGCCCAAATGAACTATATCCACAAACAGGAAAGAAATAGCAGATGTAACTGATGAAACACCATCAGTCATACCTGAAAGAGGATGGAAAACAAAAGAAGTTCCAGATGACAAATGTCCCAATTTGGGGGAAAAAAATGTAAGAAAATAGCGTCTGCAAACTATAGGCCACTAAGTTTGATTTTAATTCCTGGGGAAACTCCAGAATGAACCACTAAAGAGAAGGACAGTAAGCATTTAGAAAAAGAAAGTGTTTACAAAAAACCATCATGATTTCATCAAGAACAAATAATGACAAATTAAACCAAATTTCCTTTTTTTAAAAAATATTACTCAATTAGTAGATAAGGACAGTCCTATGAATTTAATTTACCAGTTTTTTTTATAAAGTATCTCACACTATTCTTGCAAGGAAACTAGCAGAGTTTGGAGTAGACAATAAGGAAATTGGATTGATTCAGAAGTAGCAGGATGATTGGACCCAAAGAGCAGCTAACAGTTCAACTGAAACATGGCAGGAAGTCTCCAGGAAAGAAGCCCAGAGATCTGTGCAGAGCCCTGTGGTGTTTAACATTATCAGTAACTTGGATCAAAGCACAGGAACTTGACAGGCTAGAACTCTGGGCTGAATCAAATAAATTCAACAGGAAGAGATGTAAAATCTCCTCTTAAGTACAAAAATCACCTTCACAAGTACAAGATGAGAGAGGCATAGTTAAATAACAGTTCTGAGAAAGAAAGAAAAAACTTAGATGCAAAATGGTAGAGGACCAAAAGTTTTATATCAGTTGGCAGTGATGTGGCAGCCTAAAAATCTAATGCAATCTTGGGCTACACTATGAAGCAGAGCTTCCAGGAATAGAGGAACAGGGAAGTGATAATCCTACCATACTATGACCTCATGAGACCTTGCCTAAAATACTGTGCAGTTGGGCACCACAGTTTAAGGATATCGATAGGGTGGAACGAAGATCAGGATGGTGAAAGGCTTTCAGTTCACGTCACAGGCAAATCTAGTAAAAGAATTAGACAGTTTAAGTACAAAGAAGGGAAAACTCAAGGGTAAGGGTTGGGGAGGGAGGGAAGGAGAATTGATATCTGGCTTCAAGTATTTGAAGGACTGTCAGATGAAGGAGGAATAAGACTGATTCTGTTTGGCTCCAGAAGGCAGAACCAAAAGGAAAAAATAGAAGCTGCAAAAAGGAAAGCCTTGGTATCAGGAAAAACTTCCTAATGATTGGAGCTGGACCTGGGTGGAAGACGCTGCCTTGAGCAACTTCCTCTTCCTTGGCGGTCTTCAAGCACAGGCTAGATGGCCACTTGTTGAGTATGTTATGATGGGGATTCCTTTTGTATATGGATTGGACTAGACAACTGCTAAGGTCTTCTAGAACTCTCAAATTCCATTTTGATAAGATATATGAGAGGTCAAGAGAAGACTAGAGATACTACTACTTAAAGGAACTGAGCATGACTTCGTTTGCTGTTGTTCAATTGTTTTTAGTCACGTCTGACTCTTTTCGATTCCATTTGGGGTTTTCTTGGCAAAGATACTGGAGTGGTTGACCATTTCCTTCTCCAGCTCATTTTACAGATGAGGAAACTGAGGCAAACAGCATTAAGTAACTTGCTCAGAGTCACACAGCTAGTTAGTGTCTGAGGCCAGATTTGAACTTAAGTTTTCCAACTCTAGGCCCACTGATGTCCACAGCATCACCTAGCTGCCCATATTTAGCTTAGAGAAAATATATAGTTGTATTCTAATATTCAGAGTACTACTTCTCGGAAGAGTGAAAATTTGTCCTGCTTCAGCCCTTCACTTGTTTTCAGATGAACTGTTATCTAGGCATTCCTCCTCTACCTTGTAATTGGGAAGTTAATTTTTTAACTCAGGTTAAGATTTTACATTTATACCTATTAAATCCCATCTTATTAAGTTCAGCCCAGTGTTCTGGTTTATCTTTTTGGATAATTGACTCTATCATTCAAAGTGCTGGCTATCCCTTGTAGATTTGTACCATCTATAAATTTTATAAGCATGCCAGTTATACATTTATCTGAATACTGATAAAGAGTTTAAACAGCCCAGGACCAAGGATAGATCCCGGTGGCCCTCCAAGAGAGATCTCCTTTCCAGCTGACAGGGAAGCATTAATATAAGACCACCAAGATCCTATATGTCTTCTTTCCCATTCCTAGGTTCACTGCCACCACTGTCTGAAGTATGATTCTCACATTTTCCACTTTTCCCTTTCTCTCACCACAATGTAGCCTTAAAAGTCCAACTCTGTTATCCTTACTACTCCTTCCATTTAACCCTCCACTTACAAGCTCTGTGACTTTGTATAAGTCATTTCCTCTCTCTAGGCCTCAGTTTCCTCACCTGTAAAGTGGGAATAATGATATTTGCCCAAACAATCTAAGTAGGCTTCTATGTAGAATAAACACAATAATAACCAAAAAATAATTCATAAAAAAACAAAATCCCATAAAACTTTAAGTTTCTTTTTTTTTTTTTTTTTGGAGTGGAGAAGGCAGGGCAATTGGGTTAAGTGACTTGCCCAAGGTCACATGGCTAACTCAGGTCCTCCTGACTCCAGGGCTCTATTTACTGCGTCACCTAGCCACCCCCAAACATTTAAGTTTCTATTTCTATCAATGGCCTACTGTCTGAGAGAAATGAAATTTCTTCTCTGGTAAATCTCCAGTTACCTAGAAAATTCATCAAAGCCCGTTTTCCCAAGTATCCTAAGGAACTGAGGTCAGACTGTGTTTATAAAAGAGACCCATCACAGAAAATTCCTCAGCTAAAGTCCTACTCTATATCCAAAATAATATAAAGCAACCACTTACCAATATCCTATATATGGGAAAGCATTATTCTCAGGACCAAATTCTACTTTGGAGGGCAAGATAAGAATTAAGGGAGAACAACTCACTCAATGAAATAACCCAGAACATTCCAAGTAACTCCTGATTACTCCCTCTTATTCACTACTAGTTATCCCCTGATCTCATCCTGCCTTTCATGTATTTATATAGACCATCCTCCATGCCAAAAACGAACTCACTCATCATCTATACTTTTGGAATCTTTTCTTTCTGTCAAAGCCAAGCTCAGGTATGACCTCCTCCAGTAGGAGAAAACTGAATGTTAAATTTTAGAAACAGTAAATTGCCAGTTGGGCAAGACCATAATCGTGATGGGGAGTAACACAAAATATAGTATGTCTACAAAGTTAAGTGCAAACTAGATCATTGAGTTTCCTTAAACGGGCTAATATTTTATAACAGAAGCATTAGGGAATCACTGGAAACTTTTGAGCTAAGTATAGACATGATCGTATCTATCAGCATGAACAATTATTGTGGTAGCAGTGTGAAGGATAGATCGGAGGTGGGGAGAGAATAGAGTATCTTGTAAGGAGATTACTGAAATAGCCCAGGTGGGTGGCAATGGGGGCTCATGTGAAGATAGATGCAGTAGTAACACACAGGAGGAGACAATCAATATTACTGTGTAGGTAGAAACAACAGGACTTAATAACTGACTGAATATGACAGATAAGAGAGACAAAAGCAGTCTTTGAATATTTGAAGGGCTGTCAAATGGAAAGGGGGTTAGATTTGTTCTATTTAGATACAGAGGGGCAGGCCTAAAACAGGAGCTGCAAAGAGACAAATTAAGACTTAATGTAAGGAAAAACATACTAATAATTATAGAACTGTACAAAAATGGAATGAACTGCCTCAAAGCATAAAAATTTCCCTCTCACTGGAGGTTCTAGGGCAAAGGCTAGATTACCATCGTTAGGTATATTATAGAGGGGATTCTTGTTCAGATATAGGTTGGAATAGATAGTCTCTGAGGTCCCCTCCAATTCTGAGACTCCATAATAGGTTTAAAGTACAGGTCTAGAGCTAAGAAGAGAGGTCAGATCTGGAAAGATATTTGTGAGTTATCTGCAAAGCTGATGCCATGGAAGTAAATAAGATCACCAAGGAAGAGAATATCTTGGCAGATAAGAAAGATAATAACAAATTCTTGGAAAGCACCAAAGTTAAAGGTTCAGGAAGATGAGAAGGAACCAAGAAAGTTACAATCAGAGAACTAAGAGTATGGCATCTGAAGATTGAACATTCATTAGAAGGGTGTGACTAACAGTACCAAAGGTTGTAGATAATTCAAGGATTTCCAGACTTACATATTAGGATAGAAATGGTAATTAAAGGGAGTAATTTCTAGGAGGTTGTAATGCCATGCACCAGCAGATTCCCAAAGGAATGCTACTGTGAACAGCCTTTAGAGTTCAGATTACAAAATACAGTGAACACTCTGTTTATTCCATTACAAATCAAGACAAACATTCAAAACATTATAATATTCACAACAT
>CM053583.1:60232361-60266004 GCA_028627135.1 Pseudochirops cupreus | reverse complement strand
CCATCTGGCAAAGGTGACTTTTTAAGGCATTCTTCTCCTCATTGGCTTTTTGGGCCTCTTTTGTCATTTGAGTTAATCTATTTTTTAGGGTGTTGGTTTCTTCAGTCATACTGCTGACTGTCCTTTCATGATTTTCCTGCAACATTCTTATTTCTCTGCCCAATTTTTCTTCCACTTCCCTTATTTGGTTTTGAAAATCTTTCTTCAGCTCATCTCTAGCTTTAAGGCATTCTTCATGTTTATTGGAGGCCTCTGGTGGGGGCGCTCTGGCTACGCTCTCCTCCTCCCTCTCTCTCCCATGATCTTTCTTTTCCCCAAAGAAGGAATCTAGGGTTTGTGAGCTGTTCTTACTTTGCTTCTTATGCTTATTCTTACTCATGGTTCTTCAGACCGTGATTTTTTTTTTAAAATCTCTGTGGGGCTCTGCTTCCAGAAGGGAAAGCTCTGTCCCCAAATTGCTGGGTTCCTCCCGGCTGCCGTAGCTCTTAGAAAGAGGCTGGGAACTCCTCCTATATACTTCGGGCTGACTGGATAGCAAGGACTCCAAGACCGAGGCCCAAGATGGTGATCTGGATCCAGGCCGCTCAACGCGAGAGCTCTGGCCTGAGATCAATCGCTCAGTCCCCCTGCTGCCTGCAGGCCACAGGCGGGAAGCTGCAAAGCCGAGGCAGGTGCAAAACCTCTGCCTTTCACTTTTCTGCTCTGGAGGCCTTCTGGCCAGACTGCTTATCTCCCCCTTTCACAAATCCCACTCACAGCTGCTGCTAATCCGCTCACCTGAGAGGCTGCTCACCTCCTCCCATCCAGCCACCCCCAGGGCATAGCCGAGGCTTCAGGCCAGGCTGGTTTCGGTTCGCAGTGCTGATATGGTTCCTCGTAGCTGAGCTGACTTTACTGGGAAGTATCTTTGTGTGCGTTTTGGAGTTCTAGGATTGGTTTAGAGTCCTATTTTATGGGTATTTTGGGGTGGCTATGTGAGAGCTGCGATATGTTGCTGCTGCTACGCCGCCATCTTGGCTCCGCCCCTCAACATCCAGTTCTAAATTGCCACTGTCCAAATGAATGAATGAACTGCTGGAATTCCTTTAAAGATCTCCTTTAAAGGACAGCTCATTGAAGGCGTTTTCTCTGGTGACTCTGTGGCAATCTGCTTTCCAGTTCATCTACATACTAAATTTCCTCGTGACTCCCTCCTCTTCTGCTAATGAAGGGAGAAAGATACAGTAGGGGGAAGTGGAAGGAACACTGGATTAGATGGCAAAAGAACAAAGGTCCAGTCTTGACATTTTCACTACAACATCTGATGAATCACTTCCAGACTGTGGGGCTCAATTTTTTTCTATAAAATGAGGAGAGTTAGACTCTTCCAGGTCTGATATTCCATGCCCCATCTAGAACAAACATGAGCTTCAATTCAATACAACATCTATTTCCTTATGACTAAATGACAACACCCAGTGTACCGAACTCAGTACCAGAGAAACAAAGACAAAAGAAGACCCAGTCCCTTTCCTATTACACTCTAATGTGAGAATGAAAGTTATTGATATGGTAAGGCACAGGAGCAATCCAGTATGACATAAAACATTTTAAAAAGTAAGAGCTCTCCATCTATGAGCAAGAGTGGAGGAGGGGGCACCTGCACTGTACCTTGGAGGAACAGAAAGGACAATGGGCATCCCCCAATAAGGGACAAACGCAGAGACGACTGGTTTACCTTCCCCCAAAGAGTAGCGGATCCGGATATCCCAGGCATACATTGTGTCCTTGCTTTCAAAACCCAGCATCACAGCCTGGGACAGACAAATGATGGCTAGAGTGTGAGTCAAGCCCTCGTAGGGGAGACCAGGATCAAGGCCACAGATGTCCTCTAATGTCACGCTGCTCCTCTCCTTGTAACCCTTGGCTCTTTCAGATTTGTCCTTGTATACCAACATCAACAGGCAGTCTAGAAATGACAATCAAAAAATAAAGGAAACAAGAAAAAAGGCTATTAGAGAATAAACTGTGAGATACAAACATGTAGCAAATATTTACTAAGTATCTACTATTATGAAGTCCTGTGCTGAGAGCCATGGGAGGTACAAACTCAACTTACTAGCTGAGTATATGGACGCCATGTTCTCCCAATGAAACTTCAAGGAGATTACAATCCAGGAGGGGGAATAAGATAGCCCAAATGGAGAAGAAGAAATCATGCTTTACAGAGCTCACCATCAAAAAAGGAAGAGAGGACACATCCAAGAATAACTACAATATGAGTCAGATGTGATAAGTACATAGTGTACATACAAACATGGTACTACGGGGGTTCAGAGGACAGAAAGATCACTTCTTGCTGTGGTAGTTAAGGAAGACTTGTGGAGGAGGTGACATATGAAATGGACTTTGAAAGAGGGAAACTGTGGTCTAGCTAAAAGAGCACTGGCCTGAGAACTGAGAGATCTGGATTCCACTTGGAGCTCACCTCCAAATCAATGCTAATTTCTAATACAATCAGCTCATAAAAATAAAATCAAAAAGATTTTTTAAAAGCAGAATAAGCTGTTAGGGAACATGTTACATGATTCAGCAAATAGCACATAGCATCGCCAATATTTATCATCATCTTCATCCTTGAGGACACTGAATCACAAACCAAAATCCCAAATGAATTTTCCTAATTGCCAAAACCCTGGCCCAAAGTCTAAATTTCAATTTTATTACATAATCAAAGTTTACTTTTCAGAATAACAGCTGATGGTATCCCTCAAACTGGAACCATCGTATTTTTCTAAAATACCAATAAAATGGGACCAAAAAGAATGGCTCATAAATGTATTTAGCAGACACTTACCAAAGTCTTCCTATACACCAGTAGACTGGGGGATACAGAGATGCATAAGACATCGCCCTCAGAAAGCTAACAACTGGGGCAGCTAGATGGCACAGTAAATAGAGCAACGGCCCTGGAGTTAGAAAGACGCATCTTCCTAAATTCAAATCTGGCCTCAGACATTTACTAGCTGTGTGACCCTGGGCAAGTCACTTAACCCTGTTTGCCTCAGTTTCTTCATTTATAAAATGAGCTGGAGAAGGAAATGGCGAACCACTCCAGTATCTCTGCCAAGGAAACCCCAAAAGGGATCATGAAGAGTCAGATCTGACTGAAAACAACTGAACAACCATGTCCCACACACTGCTAGCAACCATGCTAGAAACTATAGATACAAAGACAAAGATAAAAACCATGAAACAACACCTACTTTCCAAACCTCAGATTCTAATGTAAGGAAAAGGATAAGAAAGAGACAAAAGTACATAGAAAATTCAGAATAAATCTAAAGTGAATAAATCCAAAAGAATTAAATACAAGGAAGTTTGGACAAAAGGATGTAGCAGTTAAGGGATCAGGCAAGGCTTCTGGTGATATCTGAGCAGAGTCTTAAAGTAAAAGGGGGATCTGATGAGACTTAAACGAGGAGGGAAGACATTCCAGCCAAGGCTGGTGGCCAGCACAATGGCATAGACATGGATATCATATGAGAAGAACAGAAAGAAACCCAATTTGGCAGGACTACACAGTGCAGTAGAGAGAATAACGTACAACAAAACCGAAATAATAGGTTGGAGTCAATGTGGAAAAAGTTTTAAAAACTAAATAGAGGAGTTTCTATTTCATACTACAGGCAACAGGGCAATATTAGAGTCTAGTGAGTAAGGAAGTAACAAGGTGAGAACTGTATTTGAAAAAGATTGCTTTGGCAGCTATGTGAACGATAGACTAGAGTATAGGATAGGAGGAGGCAGCAGACCAAGGAAACAGACCGAAGGGGCTGCCTGTCCCCTAGAGAGTCTGGATCTGGGTTGGTGGGAAAGGTGGATGACACTAGCAGAGATTACCACAGCAATGGGCAGTGCCTGCAGCAAAGCCTTATTCACCTGATACTCTGGCTCTGACTTCTGGCTGCAAGTTGAGGAGGGAGCACCACTATAGATTCACAGAATCTTATATTTAGAGCTGAAAGAGACTGTAGGAGAAGGAATTTGAGCCGGGCTTTGCAAAGATGGGGCAAGGCCAATAAGATCTGGGATAGAGAGTAAGGCTGTTGAAGAACTCCTGCCAGAGGGATACTTGAAGCAAGAAACCAAGGAGTCTCTGTGTGAGAAACAGTAAATCTGATTCAGTATAGGCCACACATAAGAGTAAGAGTAAGAGTGATGGGAGATAGGAATGGAATGGTAGGTGGGGACCAAAATACAGAAGGCCTTGAATGCTCCTGATCACAGATACACAGATAATACACAGATAATCTCTGACCCAAACATGAAATAAACCAGTTGTTTCATTCAATTTAAGTCCCTGTTTTCCTTTTATAAAAAGTAGGTTTGGATATATAAGGAACTAACGCAAATATGTAACACCAAGAGTCATTTCCCAATGGATAAAGGTCAAAGGTTATGAACAAACAGCTCTCAAAAGAACAGCAAACTATTAAGAACTAAATGAAAGAATTTCTCAAAACACTAAATAAGAGAAATGAAAATCAAAACAACTCTTAAGGTTTCACCTTCCTGAGATAAGCAAATTGAGCAAACTGACAAAGAAGATAAACTATGAGAAGAGTAGATGCTGGAGAGGCCATGGAAAGATAGGCATACCAATGGTACTCTGTCAGTGGATATGTGAATTCATCCAACCATTCTAGAAATTAACTCAGAAGAAGGCCTAGAAAGTAACTAAAATGTCCACACCCTTTGATCCAGAGATCCCACTAAGAGGTGAAAAAGTAAATGCTAAGTCCCAAAATATTCATAGCAGCATCTTTTTTTTAAGTAGCCAAAAAAAATGGAAACAAAGAAGAAGTCCATTGATTAGAGAGCCTGGATAAACAAACTGCAGTCTGTGAATGTAATGGAATAATACAGTGCAGTTAAAAGAAGAAGAAGAATTTGAAGACTACAGAGTAATATAGGAAGAGTTATATGAACTGATGCAAAGTGAAACAAGTAGATCTAGAAAATAACATGCCTAATAACTAGAGCTATGTTAATGGAAAGAAATAAAAATTAAAGCTCCCAAATGATTACAACCCTAGGGACCAAAATTCACCAAAGAAAATATATTTCCCACTCTTCTTTGCAGAACACTGCACAGAATCCCAGACTGGGTTCATGCACTAGTTAGTAAATGCTTTTCTTGTTTTTCTCTTTTGTCTTCTCTCTCTCTCTTTCTCTCTCTCGTCTTTATGACAAGGAATAGTACTAAGTAAGGAGAGAAAGAACATACATTTAGAAATGAAGGTGATATAAAAATAAAAGATATCAATAAAAAGTGTTTTTTACAGAAAAGTGAATTCAGGCTTGCATCCAAGCAAGGACTTGGGCAGCCATACAAGTTATTTGTTACCCAGACAGCTGTTCCTCTCCATGGGAATACTAGATAAGCAGATGTACAAAAATCTCTTTGGCTCATGGACACAGAAGTCACATCCTGTCTACATTCAAAATCCTGAAAATCTTTCCAGAAAACAGAATCCAGCATGCCTCCCACTTCCTGGCAGAAAGATATTAGCCTAGAAGTACAGGATGAGATATTCATTTTCAGACACAGCCAACATGAGGACTTGCTTCAACTAATAATAATGATAGTTAACAATAATACACCTTTTGAAGGTTTGCAAAGCACTTTACATATATTATCTTCTTTGATCCTCACAACAACTCCATGTGATAGGTGCTATTATTATCCTCATTTTTAGAGAGGAAGAAGAATCTAAGTAATTTGCCCATGGTCACTAATTACAAGGCATTTGAAACATGGACTCAAACCCAGTTCTTCCCAACTCCAAGTAGAGTACTCTATCCTCCAGGCTAACTGGCTGTTTTTGTTATAAGGAGAAACAGTATACAGTTATTTAAATCTTTTTAAAAGAAAGAAAAATCAATAAAACATTAAAAATAGAAAACAAAAAAGAAGTTCAGGAAGTGACAAGAGCAGGGCAATTTTGTTACTGCCATGTTAAATTTAATGTGCACTCAAAAAACCCAAACAGAAATTCACTGTTTCATAACAAACATAATTTTTATTTTTGTTCTTTCTGTAATGAAACGTCTGTGTTGGGTGATAGTTGCTAAATTTATAATAAAAAAGAAAAGTTTTAAATGAAATAAAAAAGAATAAAAATAAAATGAAAAATATTTTTAAAAAACAGAATCCAAGGAACCAACACAAAGATTTTACTTCTCTTCTATCCCTTTAAGATCTTTGTCTTTTGGAGTGTCTAAAAGACATTTCTGATCAGTGTTGATGGTCTTCATCTGCAATGTAGCAACAGCACCCCAATGCCTAGAGAATCAGGAGGTTAACAAATTGGGTTAACAATAACCCAATAAGGGTAGAAAGTACATTATTAGCCCATTTCTGTGACTCAAAAAAGCTAAGTAACTGGACCATTGTCAAAAGGTAGTGTTAGAGCCAAGACACGAAGTTTTTAATGTCAAATCCAGGCAGTATTCTTTTTCATTATGCTTCATGGGTTCTCTCTAATGTAGGTTATTTCCAACTTTGGATAAGGGAAGGCTCTGACTAGGTAAAATGTATCCCTTTAGAAACTCAAAGAATGAATCCAACAGAGCAGTTTTAAAATGAAATCATCTTCCCCATGAAAATGCTATTGAGAATCCAAAGGAAGGGAGGGAACCATTTTGTAGAGAAATCAGCTCAAGAACTACTTAAAATAAGGAAGAGACCTTTGATGGGACAGAAGTGAGAAAAAGAGGGATGGGGGGAAAGAAAAGACAAAAACACCATCAAGAAACTGAACTTCAGTTTGTTCAGATGTTCAATAGAATATTCATGAAAGTCTCTTTTTATACCCAAAGGCACAGCTATGATAAAAAATTCACCTCTCCCAATGAGTATTCAAGAATGGGCACTCACATGCATGTGCACGCCTACAATACATATGAAGTTCAAAGATGGATCCTTTCTACAACTTTCTACAAAGACCTTTGGCATTACAGGTAACCAGGTGATACAGTAAGAGATGCATCCAGTAGGAAAAGTGCTAGATTTAGAGTCAGAAAACTTGGGTTCAAATTCTCACTCTGCCATTTACTACTTGTATGACACTCTAGAAGTCACTTCACCTCTCTGTGAAACAACCACAGAACAAGTATTCTTCAACTGTAAAATGAGACAGTTGGACGAGATGACTTCGAAAGTTTACTCCATCTCTAAGTCTATGTTCCCACGACTCATCGAAGAAAAGTCATACATCAATCAACCAATAAATGTTTATTAAGCATCTCCTGGGCATCAGACATTGTGCTAAGCACTAGGGCATAAATACAATGAATAGAACACTCTCTACTTGTAAAGAGCACTGGGCTATTCTCTATACTATGCAATACTCCAGTCAAAATATGGTCTCTAAGTCGAGTTTTTACCATCTCCTGATTTCAGTCACTTCTCCCATAACAGGGCAGTCTCATGGAAAGATCCCTGGATTTGGAGTCAGAAGAATTAGGTTTGAAACCTGTCTACTTACTACTTTTGTGTCCCATGAGGGAGTCACTTCCACATTCAAGAACTCCAGTTATAGTTCTACCGTTCTATGGTTCTCTCATGTTCTCTCTCTCTCTCTCTGTCCTGGACCCCCTTTTGCTTCCTCCCCCCCATACTCTTTAACTAGGTAATCTCACCAGCTTCCATTGTTTCAATCATCATTTCTCTGCAGATTATTTCCAGGACTAGACAGCTAGCCCTAGTCTAGAGCCAAATGTCCAGCAGGCATCTCAAACAAAACACGCTTTCTCCCCAGCCCCAGCTCTCTTTTAAACTCCCCACACTGCTCATAATCCATAGAATCATCAAATGTTAGAGCTGAAAAGTACCTTAGCAAAAGACTAATTTAAACTTCCCATTTTATATATGAGGAAACTAAAAAAAAGAGGTGAGTGACTTGTACACAGTTCTATAAGTAATAAAGAAGAATGCTGGTATTTGAACCTAAGTCCTCTGACTCCAAATCCAATATTCTTTCCACTGGACCACACTGATGCTCATCAGTATTGGGCAAAGGAGACAGAAGGACCCTTTGTGATAAAGAATAAATCCCACAAAGGGCAGATCTTCCTTCCTGGTATCTGTTCTCTCAATGCTGAGAAGGTGCTGAGTGGGGAGTTGGGGAGAGTCTTGTGCTCCCTAAAGTTCAATGACTTGCCTCAATTAACACTGTAAATTAGTAGACCTAGTGGTCAGAGGAAGTGATACGAGGACACTCTCAAAGTCTCTCTAAATGACTTTGGAATTGATTGACATAATAGAGACAGGCACAGGACCACCCAGCATGGTGTGCCCTCATCAAAGAAGGTGCTGTGCTCTATAAAAAAGCAGAATTGAAGATGCTCAAAAGAAATGCAAAATGTACACATTTAGGAAACCTACCCCAAATGTTCACATGGACTATTTGTTCCTGACCTGTGGTAGAGCATTCCAAGCTTGTGATGGTCTGATCAGCCACAATCAGACACAATGTAACTTGACTCTAACATGAGGATGTCATTTTGGTCCTCTTCCAGAATAAAAGACAAAGATCAACCCACCAGGTTAGTGGTAGAATTGGAACTAAAAGTTAGATCTCTTGATTTCTAATCCTGAATGCTTTTTCCACTATATGGTATTCAACTGTAAACTATGTGGAAAAACATTGGATTAGAGACCTTTGTCCAAAACCTGACACTCTGAAGCTTATTAGTTGGGCAGGTCACTTAACCGCTGCATGTTCTCATCTCAGTCACCAACTTCTGTCCCACCATCCCCATGCAATGCTGTTTTAGAGTGGGCTTTCCTAATGAACTGGCCACCCATATTCAGCTTCCTTTGATCTGCAAACAGACTCCTGCCAAGGTCCTAAATCAAATAGCAACTGCCCAGGCTATTTTATGCACAATTTCTAAAGAAACCCAATTCCCAACCATCTCGCCTTCTCCTTTCTGTTCTCTCTCTATTCGCTGCCAGGTCTGGCCTCTTGCCACCCTTGTCATACCCCACCACTCCACATTTTTCTGTCCTAATCCCGTAGGAAGTATCAGTAGGGAGGGGCAGAGAAGGGATATAACAGAAAAGGAAAGTGACTTGCTTAAGGTCACAAATATAATGAATGACAGAGCTGAAATATGAACCCACGTCTTCAGACTCTTAGTCCAAGGCATCTTTCTCCTCCAATTCATGGTGTTGCAGGGGCAATCTTGGCTTCTTGAAGGGCATACCAAAATATTACAGGTCCCATCACATGGCAAAAACTTCCAGCCTTGGTAAGGCAATGAACTGGGTAACTGTGACCAAAGGCAGCTGAGCCAAGTACCCGGAAGTTCACTGGGATGATAATAACAGTACCCCCATGGTTGTTGTGAGGCTCAAATGAGGAAAATATCTGTAAGAATCACTGAACGTAGTACCTAGCACACAGAAGGTGCTACATAAACACTACTTATCACTGTTGTTGATGTTCTTTTTACCATTATTATCATCATTATTATTATTATATCCATTTTACAGAAGAGAAGGCTGAATGTCAAAATTCGGAGACCCAGGAGACTCGAACACAGGTGTTCTACCTCTACTCCACATGGTGGGTCCTTCCCAATGGGAAGCAAGGGTTTTATTTGTAAGCTCTTCAAGGAAAGTGGCTTTATCCCTTACTTATCCAACTTCCCACAGAAATAGCTAACACTGTGCTGAGCACAGGATAGGTACCCATTGGCTGACTGTGCAGAGCCCTTGTAGGACTGCTAGAGGTCTTTAAAGGGCAGAAGGGAGGGTGGGGTTGAGCACAGTGGGAAAGGGAAGAAAGGAGGGCATTCTAGAAGGCAGTGTGAGAGATGAAAAGTTCAGAATGAGAAGGCTGGACAAACAAGCTATGCAATGAGGTCATCCGCCTGAGTGGGAAAGGAAAGAACAGGGAGGGGAAGAGGAGAAGACAAAGTAGGTGTCTAGAGTCATCTGGTGCAGTGGCTTTGAGATGGAATTTGAGGAACTGGAACAGGACATTTACTGTGTGGGATTAAGGGTGAGTGACAAGTCTGGAACTACTGCTGGCCATGAAGGACCTTGGATAGAGCCTTCAGAACAAATACTAGAGTGCTAAGGGACGATACCATTGTTTGCCTGTCCTTATTTATTGCTGTGACTCCCCAAATATCATCAGTGTCCTCTAGTCAAGCTGCTAGAGCCATTGATCCTCCCATGCACTCTGCCCCTTCCCATCTCTATCTGCTTGGGCAGATATGGTGAGAATCCCCCGAAATAATGCCTATGTTGCCACTTGTGGGTCATGAGAGGCAATGTGGACCAATGGGAAGAGCACTAGTCTCATGGCCATAAGAGCTGGGTTCAAGTCCTGACTCTAAGGCTTATTATATGTGTGACCTTTTCCTTTGAACCATTTTTTCATGAGCAAGTCATTATTGATAATAAATTACAGCTTCTTTTCTTCTACCACACATCTCTCCATTGCCATTCACCTTGTTTGCAAGTTGGACTCCTCCAAAGTTTTAGTGTTCCCTCATCTATTGCCATTAGCATCAGTGGGAGAACTCAGGTGTTAAAGAGATGGGCATTTGTGAGCAAAGAAATAGGATCTTCTGGGGTTTGATATAGTTGTTACAATAATAGCTACAAAGTTAACACTAGTGTTAAACACTAATCAATCTATTTAGGAGAAATCTTTTTTTAAGGGAATAAATAAGCTTCTGAAATGGAGCCCAACTGAGTGGGGAAACCGAGAACAGGAAAAATGAAGTCCTCCTTCAAGGCCTCCTCATTTAATTCAATAAGCATTTTTAAGCATCTACCACATACAAGCACTGATAGCCCTGAGAATAAAACAACTAACGTGAAGGTCTCTGCCCTCTAGAACAGCAGTTCTCCACCTGTGGGTTGCGACCCCTTTGGGGGTCAAATGGGGTCACCTAAGACCATCAGAAAACACATATCTCCGATGGTCTCAGGAACCAAGACTCAGGAACCGCTCCTCTATCCTTCTCCAGGTAGGTCTGCCCACATGCAAATATTAAAGGGTCACAGCATTAGGAAGGTTGAGGACTACTGCTCTAAGGTAAGAAATGGAGTTAAAGTCAGATTGTGAGGGTCCCAAAAATCATGACTATGTAGGGGTGAAAAAGGTGACGTGGGTTCACATCCTGGATCTAATATCTTTTATTTGCTTTACCTTAGTCAAGTCACTCAATGTCTCTCAGTCTTAATTTTTTCATTTATAAAATGAGGGAACTGGACTGAGATGATCTCTGAGGTAGCTTTAAGCTCCAAGATCCATCATAAGGAGTTTGCAGCATGACATAACAGGGAGAGAAAGCTAGTCTAGAAAACAACTTGGGTTCAAATCCTGACTCTGACATATGGTGACTTTGTGACTTTGGTCGGGTCATTTAACCACTCTGGGTAACTCTTTAGGGATTACGCATTGCAGAAAAGGTATTGGCCTATATGAGGTAGAGGGAGTCCTTACCCATGAGTTCTCTACACCAATGAAATTCAGATCTAACTCCTCTCCCCAGTTTGTCCTAGAGGCAAAAAGCCATTCAAGATATGGGAGCAACATGGTCACCCTTGTAACTCAAGAAGATTATTTTGGAAGCTGTATGAAGGAAGCTTAGAGAGAGGAAAAGAGAGGAAGATGGGACGGGGGTTGGGGGAGCAATTAGGAGGTTACAACAATTGTTCAGACAAGAAATGATAAGGACCTGAACTAAGGTGGTGGACATATGAATGGAAAGATAGGGACACATCTGAGAGCGGTCATGGGGATAGAATTCATAGGACCTGAAATGGGGTAATTGGGCAAGTGAGAGGAGACAAGCAGCAAGCATTTATTCAACACCTACTTTTTGCCAGGTACTTAAGCTAAACGTTCTGAGGCTCAGCATATGATCTCCTGCACCATATGGCTCTTTGGGGTTATAATGAGATCCCAGGTCTGAACCTTTACTGCTACATTATGGCAAAGGAGAATGAATTCTGAGTCTCAAGACATGAAGGCTTGTGTTCAAATCTCACTCTGCCTGAAAGGGAAGAAAAAATAAATCTTTGTTAAGTTTGACCATGTCATCCCTCCTATTCAATCAGCTCCAGCACCTGGCTCCCTATTGTCTCCAAGATAAACACAAAATCCAAATGTTCTGCTTTTAATGCCCTTCATAACCAGGCTCCTTCCTACCTTTCAATCTTCTCACATCTTACACTCACACCCACACCCACACTCTCTGATCCAGTGACACTGGCTTCCTTGCTGCTCCTCAAACTAGGCACTCCAATTTTCCCTGGCTATCCTCCATGCCTGGAATGCTCTCCCTCCTCATCTCCACCTCCTGGCTTCCTTCAAGTCTCAGCTACAACTGAACCTTCTGCAAGAAGCTTTTCCCAATCCCCCATAATCCTAGTGGCTTTATTATTCTGAATTTATCCTGTCTATATCTTGTTTGTATATAGTTGTTTACATATTGGACTATAAGCTTCATAAGAGTAGGGGCTATCTTTTGCCTTTCTTTGTATGCCGTGCTTAAGAGAGTGCCTGGCACAGAAGAAACAATTTAAAAATATTGGTTGTAAAATTGTTAAATGAAAATAAAATAAAATTTAATTTTCAAAATCCCTCCTCTGACTCTTAGTATCTGTATCACCCTGGATATTAAATCACTTGACTTTGATGTGTCTCAACGACATAAGTTCCCAGGAATTTGTAAATAAGTCATTGAGGGGTCATAGATGTTTTAGTTCAGGGAAGTCTCTTGTTGGCAAAATCACAGAACTATCAAGTATTAGAACTGTCAAGGGAGAAATCTAGGCTAAGGGCTACAAGAAATCTGAAGTCAAACCAGCAAATTACACTGCAACTCACTTATTTCGAAGTGTTGTAAAACTTGTGCTTTATAAGGTCAGAGAGGAAAGGTGTTACTACCTATCAGTAGATGAGGAGTGCAGAGCCTATGGCCTCAAGGCCATATGTGGCCCCCTAGGTCCTTGGGTGTGGCCTTTTGATTGAGTCCTAGTTTTATAAAACAAATCCTTTCATTTAGGAGATTTGTTCTGTGAAGTCTGGATTCAGTCAAAGGGCCACACTTGAGGACCTAGAGGGTCACATGTGACCTCAAGGTTGCAGGTGACCCATCCCTGCACTAGACCTTCAAGCTGGATGGCTCCTCCAAGTAAGTACCTCTTTCTACAATTTTTATGACCCAGGACTGGTAGGGAAGACAAGCAGTATGCAATAGGGTATTCTATCACACACACACACACACACACACACACACACACACACACACACAGAGTCACTGTCACTCTACTACTGTGAGTCCCCTTCTCACTTTCAGAGATCTCAAGGCTTCAAGAAAAGACTCATTTTTATAGCATTTAGACAGTTTACAAAGTAATCACTGAACAAAACAAGTCTGGGGTCTCCTGTTTTTATGGGTGTCCCTGAAGAGAATCATACACTCATCGAATCCCAGAGCAGAAGAACAACATTCAATTTGCCTTCAAATCCCAATCAGTAAATCCCTTTTAGCACCAGCAAGAACACTTTCTCCAGGGATGGAGAATTCAAGACACTAAAAGCAGGCTATTTCCTGGGTGTAGAGCTCTGATTATTAGGAAGTTATATCTTATTCTGACCCAGCATCTGCTTTCCTATAAATTCTATAGAATTCTCCAAGACCTAATCTCTGGAACCACAAAGAAAAATGTAATCACTTTTCCACATAACCCTTAAGATACTTGAAGATGGCTATGATGTGGGTTGACCCCGTGGTCTTACACACGTGTATATATATATATGCACACCCATATCTTTACTAGTTCCTTCAACCTCATATGACCTCATCTGGAGTCCACTTACACCAGTCACTCTTCTTGAGACACTCTCTCTTGATAATGTCCCTTCTAAAAAGTGACGTCCAGGACCAGGCACAATACTGCAGAAGGAGTCAAAGGCAGAACGAAATAGGAATATGGTGTCATGAAAAGAACAGATGACCTAAGAGATTTTTAAAAACCTGAGTTGTGGTCCTGGCTCTGCCACCTAATAAGCTACATGACCTTGGTATTGGGTTTCCTCAACTTTAGTAAAATAAGAGGGTTATCCCTAATGTGCCCTAAGATCCCTCTCAGCTCTGATGTTTCCAACTATGCCTTTATTTAGAAAGTTTTCCCACTGAATTTCAAAATTCAATATGATTCAATTCAATGTTTTAAATAACCTATTCAATCACTAAAGCAAACTTCCTAAAGCTCTAATCTCATCATGTCACCCCCCTACTCAGTGAACTTCAGTGGCTCCCCACTGCCTCTGGGAGCAAATACAAAATGCTCTGTCTGGCATTCAAAGTCTTTCATAACTCAACCCCCTTCTACCTTTCCAGTCTTCTTACACCCCACTCCCTGACACTTACTGTTGGATCCAGTGACACTGGCTTCGTGACTCCTCCAACAGTACAGTATCTCTGGGTTCTGGGCATTTTCTCCCTGAAATGTTCTCCCTTGTACACACTGACTACTGACCTCCCTGGCTTCCTTCAAAAGTCCCAACTAAAACTTCACCTTCTACGGAAAGTCTTCCCCAACCCCTCTTCATTCTAGTGCCTTCCCTCTGTCGATTATTTCCTATTTATTCTGCACATAGCTTGTTTGCATGTTGTCTTTCCCCCCCCTCCCCCCGCCTACTCCCACCATCAGACTGTGAGCTCCTTCATGGCAGGGACTGTCATTTGCCTCTTTTCACATCCCCAGCACTTGGCATAATGCCTGGCACATAGTAGGTACTTAATACATACTTATTGGTTGATTGATTATTAAATGTTTAGGTGTTAGGTGACAGACACTGTACTAAACCTAGGAGGTACAAAGAAAGGCCAAAACATGGTCTCTGCCTTCTAGGAGCTCACATTCTAAGGGCTCAGATACAGGAAGTGATTTGCCCCTGGAGTCACACAGTATCATCCACTTCAAATATCAAGGCCAAGCATTCAAACCCATGGGTCTTCACACTGAGTCCCTGGATCTTTCTACCTAGATAGAGAAACTTCTCTTGTTTTAGGTCTTAGGGAGTAAAAAACCAGAACTGGGCTCCTAAATTCTGTTCACTACTATCTAAAATATCTACAAAAATTAATAAAAAGAAGAAGCTACACTTCTATCACGCCCTAGGCCAAAAAGAGAACATTCCATCATGTTCATTCACTGGCAAAATAGACACACACACACACACACACCCTCACTCACACAACTCTGGCATGCATGATGGTATGGAGACACCTGTTTCCCCAAACAGCTGCAAATAATCTAACAATGCATAAAGACCGCACAAGTGTGCCCACAGTATTGAAACCAAAGAAGTGAAAGACCAAATTCATCCAAGAAAGAAGCTCAATGAGGTCTTGAAATGGAAAAAGCCAATGCATGCTGACTAACAATTTTCTAAAGAAAACTGAATTTCACTTCTCTTCCCCAAACAAGCACAGAGAATGGGGGGGGGGGGGGAGGGAAAAAAGTTTAACTCACTTTCACCCAAAATTTTCAACATGCTTCAAGTGGGGAAAGGGGAAGAATTAGGTCAGCCGCTCTTTCAACTGCCTTAAACACTATGAAAACAGACTAAGGAGAAGACTGGAGGGTATACAGGTTTTTTTAAGGAGTCCATCAAACTAATCATCAATGGTTTGTAAAAAAAAAAAATTGCAACAGACTGGAAATATAGAGATGCCTAGATCTTATGATTACGTGCCCATTTCTAAATCTTTTTTTTTTCTTTTAAATTAGTGGCTTGGCAATAATTCAACTCGACAATTCAATTCAAACTGGCAAGATGACAGGAACGAAAAACTTCACAAGAATGCATCCTACAGCTGCACAATTCAGTTCAGAAATGCAGCTACTTCTCAGGCCCCACACCTGTTCTTTTTGAGTTTCCTTCCTATCTAAGGCTACACAAAAGACTTCCACTCCAGATCTGCTTCCCCATCTGTAAAATGAGATGATTGGGCTACATGGTCTTTAAAATGCCTTCCATTTCTGACAGTATATTAAAGGAGATGACGCATATTAACATATATCTGTCTAAGCAGTTTTTAAGCCATGATGCTCTTTATATACCTGAACTATTATGTTTTCAAGGTCTCTTCCAGCTCTGGTATTCTATGATGGACTAAGGGTGGAGAACGAAGCGATATAACTCAAGATCCTAGTATCCCACTTAATTTATGACTCATTCCCTAAAAAGACCCTGGTAGGAGCCGAGGTGTCCCGCCCCACCCCCGCCAAGCAATTAGGGGAGAAGCAGAGAGTCCAGAGGCTGGAAAGGCGGCTCCTAGCCTTTCTGTGGGGGGTGCGGCCTAAAGCGCCCTCCTCCCCCATATCCTGTTACCTTCCCCTCTTCTCTCTGTTACACTTTGGGTCTACTTCAATATCCTCTTTCTATTTCGGGCGGCCCAGGGCTCTCACCAAGAGGCTCGAAGATAATGCGGGGCAAAGAAATCAGGGCTTGGGGAGGGGTACAGAATTCAATTCCATGGGAGGGCCCCTACAGGCAACGGCACTTCCCCTTAAGGTTTGGGGGGAAGAGGGAGTCTGGGTCTAACTCTCTGCTGCACGACCCCCTCCGACTTCCCATCAAAGTGTCGGTTTCTGCCCCCCGCCCTGCAGCAAGAGAAAGAGAAGGTCAGGTGAAGCAATCGTTCCCTGAAGCTTGGGACAGCCTCTTGGGAGATCTGCCCGCTCGGAAGCCAGCAATGGGACTCCCAGCTGGGTTGTCGTGCCCCCAGCCCAATCCAAGCTATGAGACCCTGTCGTGGCTAGCCTGTTCGCCCCGAAAACTAGCTACTTCTACAGTGAGCGCCCCTTCTTCCATTCCGGCCGTGTACCCCTTACCAAGAAAACCAGACCCCAAATCTCGAGCCAAAAGCCGTCCCCCACGAAGCACCACGTGCACCCTCGCCGTCACAGGTTCCCAAGACAAGCACTCATCACTAGAAGCGCACCCCTCATTAGGAACCCACCCCACCTCGCTGCCTAGTCACATAGCCCTTCGCCACGAGCTCCTCCCCAGGATTCCGAGGCTAAACCCGCCCCTCGCCAGAAGGCCTCCCCAAACCTGACCCACTCACCTGGACCTCGCCTCGCGCCCCTCACCTGGAGTCTCGCCTCCCCACCTTCCCTTGCTCACGTGCCCTCTCGCCGCGCGCCCCTGGCCAGAACCGCCCCCCCCTCGCTACGCACCCCTTCCCAGAAGTCCCCAGGCCACGCGCCCCCTCCCCACGCCCCGCTGCCTTACCTGCTACCGGGGAGGGCTTGCGCAACACCAGCCACCTAGTTTTCCACTGCGGGGGAGATAGAAAAGCACGCGGTTACGCACTGGGCTGGGCGCAGGGGGCTTCCGTTCCCGTCCCGCCCCCACCCCCGCTGCTCCGGTGGAGGGGGAAAGGGTCTCTCGAAGGTAGGGGAAGGCATAAGGCGTGCCCCTCACCTTTTTTCCATCTCTCAATTTGACCTGACCCTCCACCACCACCGAATCCGTCATCTTCAGTCATGGTTCCAAACAGCTGCGCCCTCAGCTCCGGCCTCTCCCTCCTCGAGCTCTCCCCCTCTGGGCGCTCGGGCAGCCAGACCGACTGGGTCACTTTCAAAATAGCTTTATTAGGGCCCTGGACAGGGACAGGGAGGAGGGAAGGAGCTGACAGAAGAGGGAACTGTTTGACAAGCCGGGGGAGGGGGGGCGGGCAGAAAGGAGAGCAAAGTGTATGGGGCCAGAAAGAGCAGGGCTCGTAATGACAATCAGTCCCATCTCTCTAGTGCTTCAAGTTTACAAAGTACTTTCATCCCAAGAATATGGGGAGGTACGGGGTACGGCCCTTATTGTCCCCATTTTACAGATGAGGAAGCTGAGGTGTGACAGGTGACTCATTCCATCCCACAACACAATTGCGGAGCTGAGAAATGAACCCAGGTCCAATCCAGATGCTCTTTGACCCCAGTCTGCTTTTCCATCAATATATGCTGCCCTTCCAGTTAAGATTTTCCTTTTCTCCCCTTCCTCAGCTGCTAACTTGGGAAAATTGGATTGGCCTCAGGGTCTGTAGGCCTTGGGACATTCAAAAGATAACAATGTGCTGAGAAGGTAACAGGAAGACGCTGGATATGGTAGTAGCATATACCAGCAGGTGCATGTACAAGTGCCTGTACACGGGGGAGCAGCAAGAAGGTGTTTCAAGCCGATGAGCATTTATTTAGCACTTAGTTTATACAACAAACTGTGCTAAGCAGTAAGACAAATCTGGGTCCTTCCCCAAAACAGAGATTCTGGAAAGAACTCAACAGTGGGAAACAGGGCAGCATGGATAAAGGGGGAAGGCAGCTGAAATATGGTGTAATCTGAAGAATAAAGGATGGCTGGTCTGAGCCCATCTCCAAAATTGATGTTTCAGGAAGAACTCATTGTGCTCAGAGAAAGAAAACTATCTTCCAGGCCATCTAGTAAAACCAATCCATTTTAAAGAGGAGGAAACAGAGACACAGAGATGTTAAGTAACTTGTTTGGGGATCACACAGGAATTAGTGACACAGGTATAATGTACACCTAAAGCCTGTCACTTCAAAGCCCAGTGATCTTTCTATAATATACTCCCTCTCCCTGTTCTCCATTACTCAGTTCTCTTACCTGTAAAATGAGGGGCTTGGAACAGATGACAGCTTAGTCTATTCAGCTTAGTCTATGATCTTATGAACTCTTCATATGTGCTCATCTTGCACAAGAAGGATAGCACCAAAATAGTGTGAGGTAGTTCAAAGAATACTGGATTTAGAGTCTGGAGAGACTTGGGTTTGAATCTCATCTCTAACCTAGTCTTTGCTGGGTGAGCCTGCACTAGTTACTTTTTGAGTTTAGGTTTCTTTATCTATATAATGGGGGTTAAAATACTTATACTATGTACCTCACAGGGATGTGGAGAGAAAAAGTAATCTGTAAACCCTGCTTTACTATAGAAATTTGAGCTATTAATCCTAAAATTATTTTCCTTCATTTTGCAAAGAAGCCAAGGGCAAAAAACAGGAACCCAGGGAAAAGATGGCTATGGAAATTGCAGAAAGAAGGTGGAGAAAGACAAAGCCAATGTTTGTGGAAGTCTTCAGTCAAAAGGCTGTTCATGTTCCTGGTTGTGAATGGGGTTCCAGGTAATCTTTGGTTCTAATGGCTGCTCCTATAAAGATTACTTTCAGTTTAGTTTTCCCAGTTCCTTCAACAAAATTTTCATATGTAATATTGTGATTGGCTGTCTGCTAATGGTATCACCTGGGCTCTTGACAGTAAGACTGGTAGAGAGTATATATAAGTCCTGGAAGATCTACAAAGCCATCAAAAGTCTTTCAGAATGTGTCTTTCAATGAACTCTCTGTCTGCTGTCCATAGACCAACCTATGTACAGAGAATTATCTCACTAGAGAAATCTAAGAAGGAATATTTTGGAACCTTCTGCAGCAGTCCCTATGTACAAAAGGATCCTTGTGTACCCAAAGTAATAAAAAACAAAAAACCCCAACAACTCATAAAACCATCTACTGAGGTTTGGAGGAGCTATAATCTGTAACCATGAAAGGAATGTCTTACATACCTCACAGGCATTTTTTGGTGAAGAAAGCACTCTGTATCATATTGGTAAAGACTACAAAAAAGGAAAACAGTTGTTGGAAGGGCTGTGGGAAAGAAGGCATACTAATGCATTGCTGGTAGAGCTGTGAATTGGTCCAGTTATCCAGGAAAGCAATTTTAAATTATGCCTTAAAATTTGGCAAGGCTAGGTGACGCAGTGAATAGAGCACCGGCATTGGTGTCAGGAGGACCTGAGTTCAAATGTGACCTCAGAAACTTAACAATAGGCATGTGACCTTGGGCAAGTCACTTAACCCCAACTGCCCTGCCTTCCCCATCTCCAAAAAAAAAAAGCAAATAAATAAATAAAAGTTCTGGGGCTGGATACATTTATTTTCAGAATCACTAGTCTCTAACCTGTACTCAGAAAAGGAAAACCAAAAGAAAGAAGGCAGCCAGGAAAGAGCTGCCCTCTCAGGCCCACCTGGACCACTGGCCAATTGCCATGAGCTTTTCCTGCAAAGTCATTGTCTTCTGTCATTCATTCTCCTTGGACTGGAAGTCCAAGAGAGAGAAAATTCATTCCATTAAAGGAAAAGGATATAAAGGGATGGCCCGTTTCACAATTCCCTCTTATAGACCAGAAACAGAGCAGGTCCTTCAGGTACCTCCAAGGCCTCAATCAGCCCATCATCTTGGAGGCAGCCTCAATCAGTTGGGAACAATAAGAGGAGTATGCAGTACTTCTCTCCCCATCCCAACAAGGGGCTAGGATGTTTGTCTACCTCCATGAGAGATGGACTCTTCCATCAAAGGCCTATAATTTCATTAAGTTGCCTGGGAACAACTCACTGATTTGATCCCTGGCTTTCCTAACCTATTACACTGAATTAAATTATTAGATTGAATTGATAAAGCACTATGGCACTCTGGAAAGACCACTTGATCTGGAGTCAAGACATCTTCACGGCCCTGCTACTTACTACCTCTTTGGCCTTGGGTAACTCAACTTTTCTGGGCCTCAGTTTCCTCATCTGTCAAATGAGAGAATTGATCAAGATGGTCTTTAAGCTCCTTTCCAGCGCTGATTTCTAGGAACTTAGGGTTTGAACTGAATATAGGTTGTCCCTAGGTGGTAGAGATCTGTGAATGTCTGCTTAAGGCATTTAAACTTTATCACATGAAAAGAATGGATATTAAGTGCTTTGCAGACTATAAAACAGGATGTAAATGTCAAATGTTACTGTTGTTATTTATCTTCACTGATCAGTCCACTGATGCCTGTACCCAGTTAAGCACACAGTGAGATTAAGAATAGTCAGTCAGACTGGCGCCCACTCAAGGACAACAGAATGTTGGGGAAGGAGGAGTCAAGAGGAAATTCATCCATCTTTTAGCTAAGAGGCCAGTCACCTCCTCCTTCAGATACTGCCATGCCCAGAACTGTGTCTCTCTCTGTAGAACTCCCTCCCACAAAGAGGACAGACATCAACAACTCATTTGCCTCTGGACCAGCCAGGAGAGATTCAGATAAGACACAAGAATCAAAGCTGGGAGGGGGGGGGGGGGTGGATTGAAGGGCAGCTGAATTCCAGAAAGATGGAAAGATGGAAAGGGGTAAAGAGCGCTAGCAGTACTCACCCTGTAAACAGCATAGTCTGTTTCAAAAAGCAGGTAGGAAAAAAGTGGGGGTTTTTGTTGTTTTTTAAAATATTATCAGAGGAAAACAATAAGACTGTGGAGCTATTGGTGGAAGGTGAGAAGGAAAAGATATACAATAATCGGTTTAAAAAATATTTGGGGGTTCCAGAGACCAATAAGTCCAAGAAAGAAAAGTCAAGCATATGGTCCAGAGGTCAACTGGAAACTGACTTTCACTGATTGCAGAAGTGTATACTGTTAGAATACTTTTACTTGGTAAAAAGTGAAATTTATATTTTGGGGTTCTTTAATCATTTAAAAGTAATTTGAACTGGGGGGGCCAAAAATCTTGCTCTCCTTTCCCCAAACCTCTCTGGAGCTTTTTCTCTTCAAGGTTTTTGCTGAAGCTACAAGACGGCTTATGCTAGGTGGGTCAAACCACTGCAACTATCTCAACCACCACCTTCCTGAAGACCCCAATAGAAACATCTCAGGATCATTAACCCAAGAGCCTTGGGAGTAATAATGCCTCCCCCTTCCTCCAAATCACTAGACCTGCTTCCAGCCTGGACCTACAGCCATCATTCAGGGAAGAAATTCCTGTAGATAAGAGGCTTATCTTTCTTACCACCACCAGTACCAAGTGCTGAGCAACTGCCACCAACATCCAGGCAAACCCAAGAGCCCTGGGGGTGGCAGTACCTCTCAGATTGCCTATCTTGCTTCCAGTCCAGCCCCCATAGCCTTTATTCAGAAAAGTAATCCCATTAGCAAATGCTTCTGTTGGTGCTACAGGCAAGGCTACTAGAGTTAGGAAAGAAAATTTTTGCTAACAAAAGCCCTTTGGATTTTCAAATGGTTCAACATAAGAAACTATGGTTTCATTATCAGAAATGACATTAAAGATAACGTGTGTATTATTTGTAACCTTGGAAAGAGTAGCTTCACTCAAGTTGTAGACTCAGAAACCAAATTGCAAAGGTTATTTAGTGTCAAAATTAATGCCACTTTGTATTACCATCATCATGGGAAAAGAATTTTAATTTTTAAATATGATGCATTATGATATGTTTTACTTAAGGACCATGGGACCTTTCCATCTGACTTTCAGCTAAAACTTTCCATATGTATTTTCTCCCCCATCAGAATCTGAGCTTCTCCAGAGCAGGCTCTAACTCTTCTAGTTGTAGCCCCAGCACTTAGCACAGTGCTTAATGCTTTTTCATTCATTCATTCACTCTTCCATTCATTCATTATTTAATATTGTCCTTCTAGCTCCAAGTTGAAATCATACTGTACTCTTACCTCTTCTCTTGGACTGGGAAATCCTTGAGATCAAGGATTGGTTCTCATTTATCTCTATAGGTCCCTTATCACATTGTTTCTTGAATAAAATAATAATAACAGCTTAAATTCTTCAGCATACCAAAGTCTGCATTTTCCTTACAGTAACTCTATGAGCAGGTAATCCAAGTATTGTCATCCCCATAGATGAGGGGATGATAGATCAGGAAACTGAGAATTCTTCTATTCCCTGCCCTCCAAGAGGCGCTGTGAAGAAATACTTGGAGAGTGATTAACTTCATAGGAGGAGGAAATCAGAGTGGGGTCAATTATTATCATGTGAAAATTATAATATTTACACTGAGAGATTAAATTAGATTTATTAAGCATTTACTATGTGTGAGACTCTGTGCTAAGGACTTGGGAGTACAGTTTAATCCATCTTAGTGAAAATAATGAACCTCTTGGTAGTATGTATTTAAATGAACACTTGTTGGAGTTGTAATTATGTGTAATTGGAGTCCCAAAGCCCGTTGGTATGGAACTCTCTCTTCATTGGTGGAGATCATTGCCCTGTGCCTGCATTGGGTGGGTAGGGAGGAGGAGTTGATGAAAGTGGAAGAGAAGAGAGCTCAGTCTCTTCAATCTCTTGAGTCTTTTGGCTATTCAGTCTTTGGGCTCTACATTTCTTCTGATGATGCTTCCAGCTTTGAGAGAGAAAATGGATGATGCCAACTCCTCTTCAGATTGCTGAAGGGAGAATTAAACTCTGGGGAGAAGCCAGCATGAGAGGAGCTAGCAATATCCGTTATGTCCTTGTCTCTAGCTTGCTACACAACAGACTTCTGGGAATTTCCCTTTGTGTGAGATCTGGGACTCTCTAGGGTTGAACTGAGTTATCTTCCTCCCAATGGAGTGACTGGAAGAGAGCTTTTTTACTTTGTATTCCCTGATATATAATCTCTTTTGTATACTTTCTGATTTCTGTTTTCTTGTCAACTTGAATAAATGAGTTTCTTTGTTACTAACTATGTGTTTTCATTGTGCAATTGGTGGGAAGAGTCAAACCTTGAATATAAAGCTTGGTTCCTCCTTTCTTTATTAATGAATAGCAATAAGTTTATCTTAAGCCTGAAAACTACATCCCCTAAACTAATAATATTTAGGGATCTAGACAGATATAATTCTGGCCCAGTATGCTTTTCTCTGAGGAGAGAAGAATGACCAAGCAGGAAATAAAGCCTCCCCTGGAGAAGGAAGGGGGCAGGGTAGAGAAGAGGCTTGTTGTTCAGTCATTTTCAGTTATATACAACTCTTCATGACTTCATTTTGGGGTTTTCTTGGCAAAGATACTGGGGCGGTCTACCATTTCCTTCTCCAGATCATTTTGTAGATAAGGAAACTGAGGCAAACAGGGTTAAGTGACTTGCCCAGGTTCACACAGCTAGTAAGTGTCCGAGGTCAGATTTTAACTCAGGAAGATGAATTTTCCTGACTTCCAGGCCTAATGCTCTATCCACCATGCCACCCAGCTGCATATAAGAAGAGGCTAGAGATGTATTTTTCCTCCCTTTTACCCATACAATGACACCTTCATGCTACATGTGAGGGACAATCTTGCTACACATGTAAAACATGGTCATTGGTTCCAGCCCAATGGGAAATAGGAAAATATTGAAAGAGCATATTTGAAAGATGTGACCGTTTCAGGAGGATTCATAATTCTCACTATTCGGGATCTAGCTGTAAAAATACAGATAGAAAGAAAAGTCAGTCCCTGTCCTCAATGAGTTCACTTTCTAATGGGGGAAGAGAGCTGAAAAGCTCTACACCATAAAAGAAAACAAAAAAGAGGAGAGAATGGAGTAAAAAGAGCTGCACAAAGCAGAAAAGTGAGCAGGGACTTAGGTTAGAAGTGATTCTCTCTCTCTCTCTCTCTCTCTCTCTCTCTCTCTCTCTCTCTCTCTCTCTCTCTCTCTCATAGCATATAATATGATGGAGCAGAATTTAGATTAAGAGAACTTGGAGATGAATATGGTTGTGACGTAAATGATGTGACTAGACTAGATGACCTTGAAGGCCCCTACCAGTTTTTAAATCTCTGATCCTTTGACCGTGAACAAGTAACCTCACCTCTCTGGGCCTCAGATTCCTCATTTTCAAAATGGGGATATTATTGCTTGTACTATTTATGGGTTATGGAGAATATGAGAAAGCACCTTCTACAGCAGCATAGACATGGGAGTGGTCCCTATCACTACATCTTCGTTTGATAACGGGAGAGTGTTTCTTGGCACTTGCTAGGTTCATTTTGTCTTTCTACTATGATATTTGAAAAGAAAATGCAAATTTGAGGTTAGGGTCTTTATCCCCAGGGATTCCTTCTTCAGCCATCACCTGTACAGTCTGATTTCCTCCCCTGAGCAGTAGCTTGGTTTGTAAAGCCCTTTCCTACCCAACTCTTGTATGTATTTCAGGCACTGGAGCTGGGGTCAAGGCCAAGTATGTTGGCATGAGGACAGTGGGCAGGATTTGTCTGGCTCAGGGACTGCTCTGTCCTACTGACACATCACGCCACTTTGGATATCTGAAACTTGGCTTCCAGCAACCATCCCCCAGCTATGTTCCCTGTAGCCATAGAGTTCTACCCTCCCACATTCTCCTTGCTGCTGCCTTCTACTTTTGTAACTTTTCTTGGGTTATCTTAGAACAACTGGAATGGAGGTTGGCAGTTGGGTAGGAGTCAATCAGTCAATAAGTACTTATTAAGTACTACTACCTGTTAAGGCACTGTGCTAAACACTGGATTTCACTGGTATCTATGTTTTAGGGGCCTTGGAATGATGGTTGGGTTTGGATTAGTCCTAATGTGAGACAGCATGATAGTGGCAGTGGATGAAGTACCATTAACTATAGTTTACTAAAGCTGTAGTGAAATATGTTAAGAGACTTACTGGCATCCTGAACTCATAGCTCAATGGGTAGAACACATTTAAAGCAATTAACACCTAAACAATACAAACCTCACTGTATACTTTTGGAATTGTAAAATGGACCATAATAGATTTGGAAATTATCCTACCAAAAACCCAGTCCTTATTAGTTAAACCCACAGCCCATACTCTAAGACAGTTTTAGAAAGATTAACACATCCTTGCCAAGAAAGAGAAAGAGGATCAATAGATATTCTCAGAACCCATAATATACAGGTCAACATTCTACAGGAATATTTTTGGAACAAGTAAACATTATTTCATTTAGCATTATAAAGGATGACAGGGACATGCTACTGGACTTATCAAATATAACCAGAAGCAAATTACCTTTGGATGGGTTCTATCAAAGAAAGGAGGGAAACAAGCATTTATTTAGTACCTTCTACGTTCTAGGTACTATGCTAAGTGCTTTACAAAATTTTTTTCTCATCCGATCCTTACAACAACCCTGGGAGTTAGAGGCTATTATTTTCATCCCCATATTACAGTTAAGGACACTGAGGCAGACAGAGGTTAAGTGACTTGCCTAGCTAGTAAGTAGAGGAGGCTACATTTGAACTTAGGTCTTCGTAAGTCCAGACCAGTATTCTTTCCACTACACCACTTAGCTGCCTCAGTTGCAACAGCTAACATCCAAGACCAGAATCAAAAGGCTGACTTCAGTAAGAAAGGTGAAAGGAGTTTGCCAAAATCATACTGCTCATTAGTGAAAGAGCCAGGAGAACTGCTGTTAATGAACCCATGCTGGCTTCAAGAAATCACAAGGCAAATTGCTATGAGAAACTGGAAGAGAGAAAGATAACTTTCACTGTGGGGATAAGGAGAGGGGAGGGTAAATTCAAGAAAAATTCCATGAAGGATATAGCACTTGAGTTAAGGCAATGAAAGAAAAAGAGCTTATCAGCAGATGAAGATGGGAGTAGGAGTGGGTAGTCCATTGCAGGTACAGTATATAGTTTGAGCAAAAGGATGGAGATAGAAAAGAGAAAGATGAAAAGGGAATGAAGGGCTTGGAATATTGACTGTAAGGCAACCAACAAAGTAGAATGAAGCCAAACTGTAGAAGACCTTGACTGCTAAGATAGGAATTTATACTTTGAATAAAGTATACTACTGAATATACTAAAGTACATTACCAATTAATATATTAATATTAACACCAATTAATTATTATAATAATTTAATATTATAATTATAATAAATACTTATATTGATTAATAATATTAATGGCATTAACTAATATACTAATATTAACATACTAAAGTACACTACTGAGTAGTAGGCAATGGGGAGCAACTGAAGATTTTTCAGTAGTGAAGAGACATGACCTTACATGCATTTTAGATATTATTTAGACAAGTAAAGAAAAGATGAACTCTAAATTTCCAAGTCAAGTTATTCTCCTCCATATTCCCTATGCAAGCTAGCTTCATAATATTCCTCCACCTAAAATACTTTTTCCCTTGCTGTCCCATCCCCATTCTAATCCTACTCGATCTACATGGTTCTGCTCAAGCCACATTCCCTGATCATCCCAGGTGATCTTACTAGTCTACATAGTGGTCTTTCTGTCCTTTAAGATTGCATAGCACTTATCCCTAAAGCACACAATCTAGTTCTTAATTATATGGTATCTTTAGTGTTCTCTAATTGTTTCAGACTGTTGACATCACTTCCTGGTCACCCGAGTGCAAAGCAGCCTCAAGGAGACCAAGTGCTCACTGAGATCTGACTGGTGGATCATAATGGGTAACTCAAGCAAGGGAGTTTCATTCACCTGAATCAACACCAGCTGACCTCAATGGTTGTGGTTGTTGACTGTCCTGCTCCTTTTATGATTAAATAAAAAATTTTTGTCCATTTCAAATGGCTTGCACAGGCTCCAGTTTGTTCCAATATCAAACAAGGTACCAAGGCACCATCTTGAGTCAGTCAGAGACCATAACAAAGACATTTAATAAATGCTGATTTATTGATTCTGCAATTATTTATTTATATTCAATATTTTGTGGATTGTTACATATATAGATAAGTTAACTACTTTTGTTGCCCAATAAAAGTGTTAGGTTGTGTGCTCATCGTCTGTAGACTCACCTTCAGCATCCTTGATACAAGTCTAGTGGCAGACAACAGGGTTGATGGGCATCCCTTCCTATTTCCACTTGATTTTGATGACCTCAACCAAGTCTCTATATTTTGCAATTTTTAATTCCATGTAGCTTGGCTATTATTATCTTGCCTAGTCCTTATGGTGAGAGGAGTAAGTAAGCTTTGTGGAGAAGAGGCCCAATATCTCTGAAACTACCAGTACCAACTGATGCCCACTTGCCACCAAAGAGGCAGGCAAGCAAGCCTAGCTCAAGTGGCAAGGCTTCTAGAGTGAAGGCAGACCATACCAGAGAGCTCAGACCATCAATATAATGACCTTGAACACCACTTCCCCTCAGTCCCTGGTGGAAACAGTTAATAAATATTTATTAAGTGCCTACTATGTGCCAGGCATTATACCAAGTACTAGGAATACAAAGAACTGTAAAAGACAGTCCCTGCCCTCCAGGACCTCATAGTTTAATTGGGGAAAAAACATGCAAACCATTTCAAACAGCCCAGTACCCAGACTTCAAAAGTCCTAGGAACTTCAGTGTTCTACAGACCATTGCTCCAGCTTTTAGCTTGGACTCCACACAGCAATCCAGTAGAATGATAGCCAGTCATCTTGACTCTGATGACTCCTGAGGAGAGAGAGCTGATGACTTTGAGCAGCTCTACTCACAAATCCAATTCACACACACAGGTCAAGCCATCACCCTCATGCTGTCATTGGTCCTCTTCAAGAACGAAGGACAAACAGCAACAATCCTTGTGGATTCATAACCTGCTAATTGCTTCTACAGCCTCCTCAGCAGCTGAAGATACAGAAAGAAAATTCTTGCCACTAAAGTCCTGCACACCATCAGATGGTGCAACAGCAAAAACAGATCAAGTGTTTTCAATGAAAACTACATTAAAGAAGATGCTTTAAAGTGAAATGTGTAGAACCAGGAAAACATTGTACACAGTAACGGTTATACTGTACTATGATCAACCGTGAGTGACAGCTATTCTCAGCAATGCAATGATCCAAAGTCAATTCCAAAAAAATCATAAAAAAATGCTATACCTTCAGAGAAAGAACTGATGGAGTCTGAATGCAGATTGAAGCATACTATTTTTCACTTTTGTGTGTGTGTGTGTGTGTGTGTGTGTGTGTGTGTGTTTGGTTTGTGTTTTCTTTCACGACATGACTAATATAGAAATATCTGGCATCATTGCATATATGTATATACACACATATGTATATGCATGTATACATATATACACATACATCCTATGTCAAATTCCTTACCATATCAAGGAGCGAGGAAGGGAGGGAGTAAAAGAATCTGGAACTCAAAATTTTGAAAAAGCAAATATTAAAAACTGTTTTATATGAATTGAGAAAAAATAAAATATTATTCAAAATAAGAAAAATAAGATCATAAAAAGAAGATGCATTACCATCTACTTTGCCATTGCACAAAGGACCATAGGGCCTTTCCATCTGACTTGCAGCTGACACTTTCTGTATGTTTCCCTTCCTTATGTATCTCCCCAATAGTAAGGGAGCTCCCTGAGAGTAGGGATGGGTTTGCTTTTCTATTTGTATCCTCAACTCTTAGTACATACACTCAAATGCTTTTTCATCTGTTTCATTCATTCATAGTGTCCAGCCAGAAGACATGCTAAAACAAAGAGCTGAACTGTTATTATTCCTATAGAATACTCTATGGACTGACAGATTATTGTTGTGTTTGCCCTTCCTTCTCAAAGAGGACCATGATGTCAGGGAAATGACGGGACTTGCAGTTGACTTGGATCTGAGTGAGAGAGGGCTGATGCACAGCTGAAGGAGAAAAGCTGCTTTTCTGTAGTTACATAAAAGTACGAGGATGTAAGCTCATCCTCTTTTTCAAGATTTCTTCACCTTATTTGTGTCATGGACCTTTTTGTCAGTCTGGTGAAGAATAATGGTTTTAAATGCTTAAATTAAATACATATGATTAAAAAAGAAGCCATCATATTAAATATAGTTATTAATTTTTTTAAAAAAATCACGAGCTCCAAGTTAAGAATCTCTGCTCTAGTTTCTAGGTTCCCTGAAAGCATCCTTGGTGTTATTCCAGTAGCAGATAGGACAACAGGGATGATATATACCTCTTCCTTGTCCCACTTAATTTTGATCTCTTTTGATCTCCAGGTTATATTTTGAAAGCTTTTGTTCTAAGTAGCTTGAAAATTATGATTATTTGGGATGGGAACAACTAGTAAAAATGCCATTCTTCAATTTTTCTGAATCAACATTATGTCCAGGCAAATGTGATTAACAGTTCAGTTTGTGATAATGGTCCAGTACTAATATGGTTTGTCGGTTGAGTTCTCAAAGATATTTTGAGGTCTCTATTTGTAGTAGGGGGATTTGTCACTTGTCAATTCATGAAAGACACAAGCTTCTGATGCATAATTCTAGTAGCCATCCAGTCATGTCTTAAACCGTATTCAGCAGGTGCTAAATTTTTATAGCCTGCAGTGATAATGATGGTGATGATGGTTTTAAAAGCCCTTCTCAGCTCTGATGTTCTGTGGGGCTCTGAGTTTCAACTAAGAGCTAAAATCCATTAATGGAATGCTGGTCTGTTACAAAATATCTCACACAGGATATCACTCTTCAAGGAACTGTGTGGGTGAGAGGAGACAGTTATCACTAACCCTGAAATGCATACTGCTAGAGGTTATGTGAAACCACTGCCCTCCCCTCCAAACACCCCCCTATCTCCGGGGTTAGGCTATGGTCAGAAACACAGGATTTCATTGGTCTTTAGGATTCCCAACCGCCCCGGGAAGGGAGATTGGCTTCGGATGATCTGGTTAAGAGTTTGTTGCTGGCTCCAGGCAGCCAGGGTCTGAGTATGTGGGTGACACACAACTTGTCATGTTGTACCCATTAGGCAGAGGACCACCCTGAGGGGATTTTTCTGGGGCCCTCTCTCTTTCCCCAGCCATCTCTGGAACCAAGGTCCACACCCACCTTTTACAAGAACAGTTGATACCCCCAACTTACTTTGCCCTCTGATCAGTGTTTCTATTGTAGCTTTTGGGTGCTTTCTAAGAGGACAGTTCGCAGACACTATCCAGTTTGGAGGAGGGGGGTTGTGCTCTCTCTTACCTATCCCTTATCTTTGTAAAAAAAAAAAACCCAACAGAATTAAAGGGCCTGACTTAAGTATAAATTCCTATAGTACAGAATCCAGAGACAATTTCAGAATATAATCATGTGCTGTCTCTATTTCATATATGTGAGTTTTATCTCCCTCCCCATCCAGACTGTAATTTCCATGACGGTATGTAATTTATTCTTCTTATAGAATCATTGATATTAGAACCATAATATAAATATATTTCACCTTCAAAATATCTTCTGTATGCTGCCAGACTAATCTACCTTATGCTTTGATCTAATTTTATCTGTCCTCTCCTCAAAATCCTTCAACAATTTCCTAATGGACCTAAGGAAAGTTCAAAATTTGCTTGGCATTCAAGACCCTGTCCTAACCAGCCTGATCTCACATTCCTATCCTCCACATAGTCTACACTTGAGCCAAACTGGACAACCCTCTGTTTTCTAGAAATTGCCTCACACTATCCCACCTTCGTGCCTTCATTCATGCTCCAGGTCTGGGATGTCACCTTGCCCTGACCTCAAGGACCTTTCATTTCATTTAGAGGAGATAATACATATCTATCTTCTATAAGAGAGTAATGAACAGGAAGATGTGTTTTGGTTGGGAAAGTCGCAGGAGTAGGAAGTGGAGTCATAGGGCAATGAATCAAACTGTTGATTTGACTGCTGTTCCGAGAGCTAGAGGTAAAAAGTTATGAGGCAAGAAAGATAGGTAGACGCCTACAGCAGCATGGCATTAGTATGGTGGGTATGACCAATGGTAAATGCTGACCAATCAGAAGTCTAGAGGCTCAGGAAAGGGAGAAAAATAATACATTATCTCTTCTGAGTCTAATATGACCTCTGATGTATGAAAGGACCTGCTTGCATAAGAATATGGAATTTTAGAGCAATGTAACCCACTCATTTTATATAGGAGGAACTTGAAATTTGGACAGAAAATTACTTTCTCAAGGTCACACAATAGTGTTAGAACTGGGACTGGATAGAACCTGAGTCTTCTGATTCATTGGAGATTAATTATGACTAATATGGCTTTATGACATCTGGGACTGAAATAATTCACTTTTTGTAGTATGAGGAGCCAAGACCACAGAGTCATGATGATTTGTCTTTAAGCCAGTGTAGTTCTGTGGAAAGAAGAGTGGCAATGGAGTCAAGGAATGGATTCAAATTCTACCTTTACTGCTCACACAAATTTGACCTTAGGCAAGTCATTTTCCCTCTGTGAGGGGTTGAGCTAGACAATCTCTAAGGGCCCTAACCATCCTACAGCCCAGGATCCTGTTCTAGCAGGGTTTTGTGTTAATTGTCTCAGGGAGTGAACAAGGAGAGAGAGGGAGGGATAGAATTTGAAACACTTTTTTAAAAAATAAAATAATGTCTCAAAAAAGATTATTTTGGTTTAGTTCTATGTAGAGGAAAAGGAATAAAAATAATCGTTCATATTAACATGTTTTTGTTCAGTCATTTTAGTTGTGTCTGATTCTTGGTGACCTCATTTGGGATTTTCTTGACAAAGATACTGAGTGGGTTTCCATTTCATCCTCTAGCTCATTTTAAAGACGAGGAAACTGAAGCAAACAGGGTTAAGTGACTTGCCTAGGATCACACAGCTAATGTCTGAGATCAAATTTGAACTCAGATCTCCCTGACTCCAGGCCCTATGCTCTATCTATTATTGATCCACCCAGATGCCCCATATGAACATGATTGTACTTTACATCTTACAATGCACTTTCCTCACAAAAAACCTAGCTAATAAGTAATGAGTCAAGATTCCTATTCAGCAACGTTTCTTTCCACTATAACACACTGGGATTTAAATTATTCTGCTTTGTCCTAAGGTCAGAACTAGGATCCAGAGATAAAAATTTCAAAGAGGCTACTTAAGCTCATCATAAGGAAAAACATCTTAACTACCATTGTTGTATGGTAGAGGAATTGGTAGGCCTTGGTAGGCAGTGAACTCTTTTATCACCATATATATTCTGGGAGATTCTAGATTCCTACTTATTGGTGATGTTGAAAAAGAGATTTCTGTTCTGGTACAGGTTAGACAAGCTGACCACTGAAGTCCTTTCTAGCTATAGGCATCTATGCTTTTATTGACATGATTCATGTATACACTTAAGCCAAATTGGATTACTCATTGTCCTTGGAACATATCCTATACTTTTCCTCTTTCTCACCTTTTCTCATAGGTTCCCCTCACTGAAAAATGTCTTCCCCTGCCTCTGCTGAGATGCTACCCAACCTTCAAGGTCCAGTTCAAATAATAGTTCCTTAAAAACCTTCTTCCAGGAGATACCTACATTGAGAGAAAGATCTAGAAAGAACAGAGTTTAAATGGAGACTGAAGCAATACATGCTATGGTTCTTTTCCATGTTTGGTTCTCTTTCTTCTTTCCCATTGTTCACTCCATTGGTTACAACTGTTCTATACAACCAGACTAATGTCCAGTGTGAAAGTATTTGCAGATCCTATGCTTGATTGCATGCCGCCATGAGGTGGGGAGGGGAGAAAATTTGAAAGTCAAGGGATTTTGGAACTGAAACTTGTAAACTAAAAGTAAATAAACAAATCAATTTTTAAAAAGATACTGGGGGGGCGGAGCCAAGATGGCGGCGTAGCAGCAGCAACACATCGCAGTTCTCACATAGCCACCCCAAAATACCCATAAAATAGGACTCTAAACCAATCCTGGAACTCCAAAACGCACACAAAGATACTTCCCACTAAAGTCAGCTCGGCTACGAGGAACCATATCAGCACTGCAAACCGAAACCAGCCTGGCCTGAAGCCACGGCTGTGCCCCGGGGGC
>CM053583.1:60208463-60231861 GCA_028627135.1 Pseudochirops cupreus | reverse complement strand
GGGAGAAAGACGGGGAGAAAATATGTAACTCAAAAAAAATTTAATAAAATAAATTTATTATTAAAAAAAAAGAAAAAAAGAAAAAAAAAAGATACTGGAAAGAAAAAAAAACCTTCTTCCATCCCTTCCTCAGTTGTGTTTTCTCTTTCCTTAGATCTCATAGTATTCATTATATGCCGATGATATGCTAATTTTTTCTCTTCATCTGGCCCTTTGCTAGACAATAATCTTCTTGAGGTTAGGGACTCTCATACATGTTTGTATACTTCTTAGAGTGGAGCACTAAGGGAGTGTATACAGTAGGACATTGATGAAAAGGTCTGTTAACCTCTCCTGTAGTTCACATTTGCAAACATTGGATCAACTATAACTTTCAAAAATGCTTTATTATTGTCATGGCAAAGTATCCTTACAAAGGGTCAGTGTAGCTCAATGCAACCACACACTTGAGATGATGAATACATCCAGTAATGTCAGGTACATCCAGTGATGTCCAGAGGCAGAGCAGGGCCAGGCGGATTCCTCATGGCTTACCTCAGGCATCAGTGGCTGTGGTTACTTTCTTGGGAGGCCGTATCTTGTCATTGATCCAATCCACATAGTTGGTCACTCGTGTATAAACGCCCGGCTTGTTGAATCTGCCACAGCCGTCACCCCAGCTAATGATTCCATAAAGGTAAGAAATCCCATTCTTTTCACAGGCTAGGGGCCCACCTGAGTCACCCTGTGTTTGTTAGAGACCAAGAGTGAATCATCTTAACTTCAGTAGTTGGTTACATTTCATATGGAAGGTTGGGAAGATAAGCATAACTAGACAGTCAGTCAAGGGTTCTGGGTTTTAGTCCTTATTCTGCCACTAATGATGCTAGTCACTACAATCTCACTCTTGCCTGAGATTTACTGAATTTTTAGCCAGGATAAAAGTAAATACAGCTAGGCCCCAATTCGTGTGAATAATGAATCCTCTGAAATAGTCTCATGTATTCAAATTTGTTATTTAAAGTCATAATTATGAAAATATGATAATTGCTTCTAATCCATTGGAAAAAAAGCAACGTGAATTCAAATAATATAACCACTTCAGGGGATTCATTATCTGCACTAATTGGGACCCAGATGTGCTATATAAATCTAAGCATACATACAAACATGTGCACACACAAACACATATATATGTGTATAGATAGGTAGATTGATGCTCATACACAACTCCCTCCCTCCATCATTACCAGATGCATACATCAGCGTAATAAACTCATTTACTCTGATTCCATAGGCTTCCTCTTGTAAGGAAAAATTGCATTTTATAACATGAGTCTATTTAACTCAAAGGAATGAAGCTCTAAAGATGGAATTTCAGTAGCCAATAGATGAAATGCACAATTCTTTCCCTTCCTCATTTCCATGGAGGCAGGTCTTATTTCACCATAAGAAAATTTTCTCAACAAGTGAAACTGTTCAATAGTCATGTAGTAAAAGCTCACATTTACACAGAGCTCACAAAACAAATATTAATTATATTAATAATAATATTATAATATTCTATTTATTTTGTAGGTGATGGAATTGTGAGAGAGAGGGGGTAATTCATTTGCCCCATAGGGACACAGCTGGTGGGTGAATTCAGGTTTGCTGAATTCACATCCATTTTCTTTTTCTGCTACACCATGCTGCCTCTTACTACACATCAAAGATAGAATGGCTTGCCTCTGGAGGTAGTGAATGGCTCATTGCCGGAGGTGTTCAAGCAAAGGCTGGCTAATGACTTCCCGGGAATGTTTCAGACAGGATTGATACTTTGGGGAGAGATCATGCTAGAGAACCACCAAGGTCCCTCTGAGCTCACAAATTCCATGATACTGTCATTCAATTCAGCTGTACTTGTAATAAGAGATACTTAATCTGCTACGCATACAGTCTGTGAAAACTTCACAGTCCTGTTTCAATTATATTTCTTATTCATGAAGCAAGAAGCCATGAAAATATTGTTATTCTTTAATGGCCAAATAAAACTCCTGACTTCTATTATTCTAAACTCTGACCAGAAATATTGACCTAGCCCAGCAACTTGGAACCAAAATTAATAACTGATTAATCCCTGGAGAGGCAGAAGGGTAGAACGTGGCGAATTCTGGTATCCCATCTGCTCTCTGCTCTCACACTAATATGAGATGTGACCTTGGGTAAGTCATAGTACCTTTCTGAGCCTCAACTTTCTCATCTGTAAAATGAGGCAATTTGAAGAAAATAAGCATTTATTAAGCACCTAGTATGTGCTAAACATCTATTAAGTGCTTTGTGAATATTATCTCATTTGATCTTCACAATTGTTGTTCTTACTCAGTCTTTTTTTCAGTCGTGTCTGACTCTCCATGACCCTATATGGGATTTTCTTGGCAAAGATACTGGAGTGATGACATTTCCTTCTTCAGTTCATTTTATAGATAAGAAACTGAGGCAAACAGGGTTAAGTGACTTGGCCAGGGTCACATAGTAGTAAGTGACTGAGGCCAGATTTGAACTCTCAAAAATGAATCTCTCTCACTCCAGGTCAGGTGCTTGTCCCTGGAGATAAATACCATTATGATTCCCATTCTATGGATGAAAAAACTGAGGCAGAAGTTAATTAACTTGGCCAGGATCACATAGCTAATAAGTGTGTGAGGCTGGATTTGAACTCAGGTCTTCCCGACTCCAGGCCTAGTGTTCTATCCCCTGCATCACCGAGCTGCCAAGCTGGGTTTCATGACCTCTGGGGTCCTATTCAGCCTTGCTGTTCTAAGATATGAAGTGTCCTCTTCTGAAAACCCTTTACCCTCAGGGGAAGGCAGGAAGAAAGCATTGTGATATCATGCTATCAGAATGGCCCCATGATGCCAGCAGGCTCTAAGGATGGAGAGGGCACAGAATTCTAGAACACTTTGTACGCAGACATTCACTGTTTGGAGCTTAATGGGCCAAATCTGAAACAGGTGCTCCTGGGGAAGGAGGGGGTGTGCTGAACTATCAAGCGGATCTCAGAGTCAGGAGATGAGCTATTAGGTTAGTTTCCTGCTTAATGAAGCTGGGAAGGCTTAGGGGGGAGCCTCAAAACCTTGCTTTATTATGCATTATAAAGGTCTGTAATTGAACTCATCTTCCTGAGTTCAAATCCTGCCTCAGATTCTTCCTAGCTGTGTGACCCTAGGTCAGTCACTTAACCTTGTTTGCTTCAATTCCCTCACCTGTAAAATGAACTGGAGAAAGAAATGGCAAACCACTTCAGTACCTTTGCCAAGAAAACCCCAAATGGGGTTACAAAAAGTCAGACATGACTGAAAAAGGACTGAAGAACACTAAGACCTAGAAAGTGTAAATGACTCATCCAAGGACACACAGCTAATGAGTTTAAGAGTTCAGCTTCATTTTTTAGTCTCGTGCTATCAATCCAGACCTCTTTCCACTAAACCACACTGTCCCCCTCTCATTCCTTTGGCTGAAACAAAAAAAAATTGAGAATTACACTCCCCAAGCCTTACCTGACAGGCGTCTGATTTGCAGTCGAAGTAACCAGCACAGAACATGTTGGAAGTGATGTCTGCACCATAGACCTCTGGGCTGCTACATTTGTGATCAGGAATAATGGGAAGCAATGCTTCTCGTAAGTAACTGGAGTAACCTGTAACATCTTTTAAGGAGAAACCAAAGGAAAGGCTTTCAATTGGAGTCAGGATTGGGACAAGCCTGGAACTTGTAGGGGAGCACTGCTCCATGAGGGAGTGCTGCCCAGGTCCTGGCTGCTTGCATGCAAGTCAGAAACGGGAATGCTTAGCAGCCTGCTGAGGATTTCAGCATAGCCCATGTATGCACCTGACACTCTTGGAAAGCTGCCTCGGACTTTTTAACTTATGTTTAATCAATGAGCAGGGCAGTATTCAAATGGAGTGGCCTCTCCCATCCCTCCGTTCTCTGTCACTGGCCAGTATTACCATCAGTCAGCACCAGGCCTGCTAGCCATGCCACAGTTATCAATGGAACCCATAAATGCTGGTCACAATGCTGACTGACAGCTCTGCCAGCCAGTGATATGCAAAAGGCATGGTGTCCTCCCCTTACAATTACAAGGAGTTGTCATTGCTGTTGTTCAGTCACTTTTCAGTTGTCTGACTCTTCATGACTCCATTTGGGGTCTTCTTGGCAAAGGTACAAGAGTGGTTTGCCATTTCCTTCTCCAATTATAAGTAATATCCCATAACTATCTCTGAGGCTTCCTCAGTATATACTCCCTACTTAGAGCCCTGGTTGTAACGTATAGGACAATCCAACAGAAAGACCTACAGCTCAGAGGAAAACATCCCTTGGTGTGGTGGGTCTGGACCAACAGAGAAATGAGCTAGGGGCCCCCAATACCGGCAGTCATCAGGAGACTCACTCTCATACATGTGTCCCCATCCTGCAATCTGGCATTTGTGATTATCAGGAAAGGTGATGCCGTTCTCCGGGAGGCAGATGGGTTGGACAAACTGGGACTTTGTAGCACAGCGGTCATCCTTCTTCTTCAGCCTAATCAGAGCTGTAGGAAATTAGAGAAGGGAATCAGATTGACCATCACAGAAGCAAAAGTATTTCTGTCCATTAGGACTGGCAATCAAGGTGAAAGGGCCAAGAAACAATTCTGGAACTTTATGGCCCTCTTGAAGGAAAAATAACAGTATAGGATCATAAGGTTTAGAGAGCTGAATGGCATTTTAGAAGTCATCTAAATTCAACCCCTTCATTTTACAGATGAGGAAACTGAGGCCCAGAGAGTTTAAGTATTATAACCAACTTCACAAAGCTAGTGAGTAGCAGAACTTATTTCTAAGTCTTCTGACTCCAATCTGAATGATCTCTCCTCCATGTCAGAACCCCAGAAGAATGGGGAGAAATAATCCACGGCGGTGTCAAAGCAATCATAAATTCGTTCCTCTTCTTCAGAACTCAGTTGGTCATATCACTCATATGTTACTTACCATAACCAGAATGCTGCCACATATTCTAACCTGCTGACTTAACCTCAGGTCCTTTGAGCCTTGCCATCTGCCCAGTCACTGACTTTTAGGACCTCCAGACCTTTCCATCCCCCCAAGAGCTTAACCTTCTTCTACACTCAGTCTCCCTTGATAATAGTATGGGTCCCTGGAGAGCATGAACTCTTTTTTTTTTTCTATTTGCATCATTAGCACAACCCTTGACACACTGTCAATGCTTATTCATGTGACTCATACCATTCAGTATTATTTTCTGGAGGAAACTTATCTCCCCAAGTGGACTACATGTGCCACGGGATGGAGATACAGGAACTGTGGGGAAAATTTGTTGAGTTAAATTCCTCCTCCCAACACAGAAGATATACATCGAGCCCGGGCTGTGTGGTCAGTCCTGCTCTAGAAGCCAAACAGGCACCAAAGGCTCTCAACTGAAATCTGTTTTCACTTCTTACTGGGGAGACTACAATTCACTCACATGGAAAGTTAAATAATACAAGGAAGCCATAGATTGGTGCCATGTGTGATGTGGACGTTAAGTACAGCTGGGGTTTAGAGGTCACACACAACTAAGAAATGCCAGAGCCAAGCCCCAGGGCCAGGAGTTCTGCTTCCTTCTCTGATGCTCTGGTGATATATGACAACAACAGCTAACAGATAGCACTTACTATGTCCAGGGAAGCTAAGTGTCGCAGTGGATAGAGTGTCAAACCTGGAGTCAGGAAGACCTGAGTTTAAATCCAGCCTCATACACTTATTAGCTGTGTGACCCTGGGCAAGTCACTTAACCCTGTTTACCTCAGTTTCCCCATTTGTAAAATGATCTGGAAAAGGAAATGGCAAATCACTCTAGTATCTCTATCAAGAAAACCACAAAAAGGGGTCACAAAGAGCCGTACATGACTGAAACCAACTAAACAGTAACAAAAATGTGGAAGTACTGTGCTAAACTTTTTTTACAAATGGCATCTCATTTGATCCTCACTACAATCCTGCAAGATAAGTGCTATTACAATCCTCCCCATTTTACAGATGGGGAAACTGAGGCAGCCTGAGGGAGGTTAAGTGATTTGCCCAGGGTCACTCAGCTAATAAGTAAATGTCTGAAGCCAGATTTGGACTCCAGACTCCAGATCTAGTGATCTATACACAGTGCAGTCTTGCCTAATTATGGACTCACGCAGGAAGTATACAAGGACCCCCCAGATCCACAAAGAAGGCAGTGTGGATGTGGTGCAGGTGGTTAATTTTCACATCTGTGCAATGGCGATCTTGAGCAAATCTTTATATCTTCTCAACTATAAAATGAAGGCATTGGACTAGATGACCTCGAAGGTTGCTCCTATTTCTGATCCCATTACAATGAGTTGTTAACCTGTATCCATGGAGGAATTTTCCACACCAGTGAGTTCCCCACACTGATGAAATCATAAAACAGGGGAAAAAAAATAATTCTTGCTCCGGACTTGGAGTCAGAAGATCATGATTTGAATCCTAGTCCTGCTATACTTGTTGTGTTACCAAATTGCCTAATTGCTCTGAGCCTTGATTTTTTCATCTGTAAAATGGGGGCAGTTATTATTGCCTGAACTGGTATTCAAACTCACATCATCTGATTCCAAATCCAGTGCTCTTTCTCCTAAACCAAAGACAGTAGAGAATTTCATAAATAAAAAGCTAGTCATCACATAAGGAAATTGTTTTTGGCCACAGTAACTCCCAAAGACCGTCCACAAAGGTGAGGAGGTACCATGACCTTCTTCAATGGAGGAAGCATCCATACTGATGACATCACGAATCCTTCAGGTTTGAAGGGATGTATATAACTATTGCTGGTACCCTGTGTGTGTTATCCAGTGTCTTAGTCTAGATTCTATTGTCTCTTTCCCAAAATTTTATCTCAAGTTCCTGATCTCCCGATCTTTCCTGATTCCTAAACGGAGGTTCACTGTCTGTGATGCCCTTCTGTAGAAGACTGGCATCTGCCTGTTCCTTCCCACTTTAACTGAGTTCTCCTTGCCCTTGACCTCTGGCTCCTCTGATTGGATGTACCTGCCACCCTCCTTTCTTACCAAACTCCCAGCCTCAGCCCTCCTTGGTCAGCCCTGGGCTGTGGACACCCAACACTGGGCCTGACATCTGGTGCAGAAGAAGCCTCAACACACTCACCAATGTCATGATTGCTGGGGCTGAAGACGGAGTACAAGGGATACAGGATGTACTTCTCAATTTCAAATGATTGTGTCACATCTGTGGATGTGTTGAAGAAATGCTGGCCCAGGACAACTGTGACACTTGACTTGGGTGGGCTGGAAAACACAGAATAATAGCAATAATGAGTAGCTGGAATTTATTTATAGTTGCAAATCTTTTTTCATACTCATCATTTAATTTTAGATGTGAGAGGGAGGTGGGCAGGTGTTAATAAATCCATTTTTTTTCCAGAGGGAAAAAAAGTAAGAGACTGAGATAGAATTTGAACTCAGGTCTCCTGATTACAAGGCCAGTGGTTCTACCATCCTATATCTACATATCACAAAGAACTGTGTGCCTAGTTCTTGCCCCTTGGGAGTCAGCCTTTATCCTAATCATTTATGGGTGGGTACTGTGGGGATCAAAATGTATAAATTCTCATCCATGCTAGCCCCACTGGGAAGGCAATAAAATCTCCAAACACAAATTCACAGATTCACAGATACTTGGAACTCAGAACATTCAATGTCAGAACTAAATGGAACCTTAGCACCCCTGTAGAGTGTCAAACCTGGATAGGGCTGTAGAGCATAGAATGTCAGAGCTGAGAAAAAGCTTAGAATTTAGAACATAGAAAGTAAGCAGAACCAGGAAAACAATAGACTTGATGATGTACATTGACTAGGAAAACATAGAGTAAGAACAGTCTGAAGGCTGCAAAATTATGAACAAAAAGCTTGACCTTAAAGGAGACATAGGAGATAGATCTAGGACAGGTCTGGGGAACCTGTGGTCTGTAAGTTATTGGGAGGCAGTTTTGCTCAATAGAGAGAACATTATTTTCTTTTTAAAATTTTATTGATGATTTTAAAGTCTTTTTTAATATCAAACTTAACTCTGGATGTCTTCCTTCCTTCCCTCTCCCTTCTTTTGTAACAAAGGGAAAAAAACAAAACCAACAGGTATATCTACCCTATTTAAGAGGAAATGCACTATTCCATACCCACAGTCCCCCACCTCTTCAACTAAAAGGAGAAAGCTTATTTCTTCATTTTTTTCTAAGGGTCAAAAATCGGGCACTATAATCACATAGCATTCAGCTTCATTTGATCATTAATGAAGAATTTTCTAACAATTAGAGCTAGACATAAAAAAACAAATGGAGTTGTTTTTTGTTCTGAATTTTAACAAACACTAAGAACAGTTCTCATACACAAATAGAACAGAAAAAGAGGATAATAATCGCAGATAACATTTATATGGTGCTTACAATGTGCCAGGCATTGGGCTGAGTGCTTTACAATTATTATTTCATTTAATAGACGACATTTTGAAACCATGAATCTCTTATATGTAGCTTTCTTTCTTTGAAGTATAAAATAAACCCAACATGTTACTCTCCAAAAAGTATTGATTGGTTTTATGGGATTTTTTCCTCTTCTTCCTCTTTTTCTTTAATTTTTTTCAAATTTTTGTGATAGGGGATGGCTCTTAGGGAAGGACAGAGAAGAGAGATGTAGGAAGAAATCTAGGCAATGTAAAAACAAAAAGATATAAATAAAAATTATTTTTTAAAAATGAGAGCGTCGAATATCAGAACTAAACAGGGTCTTAGAAAATAGAATAACAGAGATGGAAGGCACCTTAGAATATAGAATACAGACTATTGGAGCTAGAAGAAACTTTGAATCCTCCACCCACAGAAAAAAATGGCACGCATTAGATTGATCACATTTCAACAATACTTTTGGACTTGTAAAGAACTTTCTCTTGTGAACCATGTGAGATAGGTGATACAAGTATAATTATTTTCATATAAGGAAACTGAGTTTCAACGATTTGAAGGGTCATACGTACAAGCCACCAGTAGATTACTGAGACAGTGGTAAGTACTGGATATCAGTACTATCAGGGATCTTTTAGACCAGTGGTTCTCAACCTTCCTAATGCCCTGACCCTTTAATACTCACATGTGGGTGTGTCTGCATGTGGGTGGACCCGCCTGAAGACAGATAGAGGAGCGGTGTTTCTCTTCCTAAGACCATTGGAAATATGTGTTTTCTGATGGTCTTCTGATGGTGAAAGGGGTCGTGACTCACAGGTTGAGAATCACTGTTTTAGACTATCAAATCTAATCACTTTGTTTTGAAGGCAGACAATTAGTGACCACACTGGACTAGAACCCTGGTCTCCTAACTCCCCAGCAGATCACTATTAGTTCAGTGGAGGGAAGACCACTCCCATATCATGACCAATGCAAGCACCTGCTTCATGGAATCAATCAGTGATGTGCTGGTAAATTGCTTTAACAACCAGTTTTCCAAAAAAATGTATACACACTTTTAATTTTCATTAGTAACATTTTCTCTATCTTTCTTAAGCCCATAATCCATCAACAAAACAACAAATTGAACCCTCATTTTTATGATTTGCCAATTCCTAAGTGTAAATGTTCACATTGAAAATTTAACAATCAGTTCTTTGGAACCTACAGGAACTGGTTCTAGCACAGTCCTCTCCCCAGATTTCTGACAGATGCCCAGCTCCAGGGCCCAGTATAATTCTGTAGACTATGACTGTGGGCAGTGTGACCTTGCCACCATGTGGCCATGCCCAAGCACTACAGTTTCTCCAGAGTCCTTGTTGGGAATGTACTATAGGTCATCGCTTCCTTCCCTTTGCTGTGCCTCTGGAAACATGAATATCAGGAGACCCCCACCACCCTCACCCTTCCCCCAATTCCTAAGGATTATATTTTCTAGGGTTCCTTTCACTATATTGATATCCATATGAATATCAAAGCAATAAGGAATCTTTTGCACCATCGAATCCAACCACCTTATTTTGAAGGCAATTAGTAACCACATTGGAAGATCTCCCAGAACTGAAGTACATCAGGATACAATCCACCCTAAGGTCTTTTCATGAACATCATCATCATCAAATCACAGAATCTTTGCTCTGGAAGGAATCCCTAAGCACATTTAGTCTATAAAAGTCAAATAGAGGTTGACATTTGACATGGAGCCAGGTGGTTGACAGATAGACTAAACCAATCCTCATATGACATAGAATCAGATTTAGAACTGGAAGCAACACATAGTCCAAGCACCTTATTTTACATATGGGAAACTGAGGCCAAGAGGTTGAATGACTTCCCCAAAGTGACAAAGACAGCAAGTGGCAGATGCAGGGTTTCAACCTGGAGCCTCCAGCTCTGACTTCCACATTCTTTCCACTGTGTCATTCTGGTTCTCCATCTAGAGACAGGCTGACCTCCTCCAGATTTACTCCAGTTTGTGTATGTCCTTCCTAGAATGTGGTACCACCATCATCTCCATCATCAACGCTCACTGATTTGGTGAATTACCCTGTTGTTGTTCAGCTGTTTCAGTTCTGTCCAACTCTTCATGATGCCATTTGAGATTTTCTTGGCAAAGATTTTCTTCTCCAGTTCATTTTACAGATGTAGAAACTGAGGCAAACAAGGTTAAGTGACTTGCCCAGGGTCACAGAGCCAGTAAGTATCTGAGGCCAGATTTGAACTCAAGAAGATGAGTCTTCCTGGTTCTAGGCCCAGTGCTCTATGCACTATGGCGTCACCTAGCTGCCCTGATAATCAATCATACTTTGTCTCTATATAACACTTATTTAAAAATGTTTTTTCTAAAATTATTATCTTGTGTTGTCCTTACAGAATGCAGGGAATTCAGTAATTCAGGTATTATTCCTGTTGACTAAGACCTAGGGACTAGAATCTTCTTTGTTTTTGTTTTGTTTTGCTTTTTGGAGGGGGGAAGGCAGGGCAATTGGAATTAAGTGACTTGCCCAAGGTCACACGGCTGGTAAGTGTTAAGTGCCTAAAGTCGGATTTGAACTCAGGTCCTCCTGACTCCAGGGCTGGTGCTCTATTTACTGCACCACCTAGCTTAGCCACCGGGGGACTAGAATCTTCTAGCCTTCCTGTGACACACTGAGTCCTCACTCACCACCCCTATAAAGTTCTAGACCAAAGCACTTCCCTCTGGCCATCACTCCCTTTTTCTTGTTGTCCAAAGAGACTAAGTTACTTCCTAAAATTCAAACAGGTAGTAGAGGGAGGGAGTCAAAAAGCATTTATTAAGTCCCTACTGCATTACAGGCACTGTGCTAAGCGCTTAACAGTTATTATTTCATTTGAGAGGAATCTACAATGATTCCTCATTTTACAGTTAAGGATACTGAGTTAGACAAGTTTAAGTGACTTGTCCAGGTTCACACAGACATTAAGTGTTTGACTCCAGCAGACCTGGAATTCCAGCTTAGGTCTTCTCACTGCAGAGCCAATTCTTTTTCTATGGTTACATGAATTCTCCACCATGTTCTTTCCCCTCGCTTAGCTTTCTCTTTCTCAGGTCTACCCCAAGATATGGCTGTCCTTCCATGGCAGAGAATAAGCATCCTGCTAGAAATTCAGGTGATCTCGTCCTGAGAAAGTTCTCCCTGCCCCCTTCCCATCTCCCTTTTCCCCACATCTCCATCAACTGCTAAAGGATACTTGCTCAAAGGGACATCTCTATTCCCACCTACAGAAGAATGTTGAGGAAGTTCAAAGCCTTTCCAGAGAATGGCGTTTGATAAGGGGAAGGTGAGAGAACACGAGAAAAAAGGCAGAGAAGGATATATTGGGAATCCATTGTTTCACCTAAACTGAGCCAGTCTTCACCATCTTTACCATTTTGCCCAAGAACTGACTTTCCCCAAGTCGAGGGAGTCAAAGGATGCACTTACCTGTTGGAGAAACAATGGGCAGCTGATACTACCCAGCAGGAGTGGATGAGGCTGCCAGCACAGAAGCTCTCTCCAATGTACAAGGCCGCCATCCATGGGTGGGAGCCTGGCAAGGAGGAGGAACCTCCAATAATTCGAGGCCTCAGGAATGTCCTCTTCTTGTGCCTTTTCCCACAAGCCCGTCTGTTGGGCAGAGAAGTCTCAGGAATCATGAAAAGTTCCACGTTGCTTCGAGTTCCACCCCTCCTCGGACTGTTCACTGGGGCAGGAGAAAAGGCAGAGCTTGATGGAATGTTAAAAAGAGAAAAGACCTGGGAGACCATCTGTATGAGGCGAGGTTTAATAATGGTTCATATAAAGTCCCATGTGCTAAGTTTAAAGAGATGCCTTAGCGGAAAGAGCTGTGGCCTAGGAGTTAGAGTTGGCTGCAAATTCTTGCTCAGTGCATTACTGCACATGCAGATTTGGATCAGTAATGGCCTCCTCCTGTGTTTCAGTCTCCTTGTAAAAATAACAGGGTGGGACTAAAGCTAAGGTACCTTTCCAGATCAGAATCCTGGGATTCCATATGAAAAAGATGCAGGGATTTTAGTGACTGCAAAGGCACTTTGAGGCGATGTGATATTGTAGCCAAAAAACAGCTAACTTCATTTCCACTCATTTGCATTAATAGAAGGCAGGGATAAGAATAAAGGAGGTGATATCATATACCCTGGTCAGACCACACTGGGAGTACTGAATCACACATTTGGACGTTGCATTTTAAGAAGGACGTTGACAAACTAGGGGGCATCCAGACGGGGAAATTAGGACAGTGAATGAACTGAAAACTCTAGCATGGATTGAAGGGCCTAGGGTGGCTCATTGGATAGCCTTGGTGTCATAAAGACCCGAGTTCAAATTTTGCTTCAGATACTTAGCTATATGGCCTTAAATAAGTCATTTAACTTCTGTTTACCTAAGTTTTCTGAATTGTAAAATGGGGATCCTCGTGGAGCTGTTGTGAAGATCAAATGAGATGGCATGTAAAGAGGGAAGGGAAAGGGAATAAGTATTTAGTAAGGGCTTATTGTGTGCCAAGTACTGTGCCACGCATTTTACAAATATCATCTTATCTGGAGCTTACAACGACTCTGTCAGGCAGGTGCTAATAGTGTCTCCATTCTAAAGCTGAGAAAACTGAGGCAAGCAGAGATTGAGTGACTTACTCGGGATCACACAGCTAGTAGGTGTCTGTGGCTGGATTCGAACTCCAGTCTTCCCAACTCTAGACTCAGTCTATCCACTGTGCCAACTAGCTGCCTCTGAACCTTAAAAAACCTTTGCAGACCTTAAAACACTATATTTGTGAATGCTAGCTATTATTCTTTGCTTCTATGGTTAGCCTGGAGAAGGGAAGACCGGGGATGGGGTAGAGGGTAACGGGTTGGAGAATTGTCATAAAGATCTCAGGAGCTGTCACAGAGAAGAGGCCACTAGGTGGAGCCATAGTGCACAGAGCTCCCTGCCTGAAGTGAGGAAGATGAGTCTTCCTGAGTTCAAATGTGACCTCAGACACTTACTAGCTGAGTGACCCTGGGCAAGTCATTTAACCCTGTTTGCCTCAGTTTCCTAATCTGTAAAATGAGCTGGAGAAGGAAATGGCAAACTATTCTAGTATCTGTGCCGAGAAAACCCCAAAAGGGGTCAGGAAGAGTCAGACATGAATGAAATGACTCAACAACTGTCCCAGAGAAGAGGCGTTAGACTTGTTTTACTTGGCTCTGAAGGACCAGAGAAGGCGTTATAAAGAGGCAGATTCTACTTAAACACAAGAAAAACCTTCCTAACAATTAGTGAGGTCCTTGTCACTGGAAGCCTTCAAACATCCACTGTCAGTTGTCAGGGGTTCTGTAGGTGGGACTCCTGCTTTGGGCATGGACTGGGCTGAATGGCCTCTTAGGTTCCTCCCATCTTTGTGGTTCTGTGATCCAGAACAAGGAAACCAAGGTCCAAAGATCCATGGTCAAACATTTTAGTAGAGCTGAACTTGAACCTGGGTCTTTTGAATCTGAGTTCAAGGTTCCTTCTATTATTTTTGCCCCTCCAGGTATCATAACCCACCCTACCCACCCACCCCTGCCACCTTCACAGGGTCAAATGAAAAAATGGAAGACAAAGTCACATGTGAATCATAAATTGGGATGTGTTGGAACTGATTGCTAAATTTTCACTGTGAGCATTTACACCTCAAAAATCCACAAGGACAACATATCAGGGTTTGGTTTATTATTTTTTTTTTACTGTCTGACTTAAGAAAGTGATAGAGAAACTGTTCACAACGCAGTTTAAAATTAAAAGTATGTCCTGACTTTTTGGAGAGCCTGTTGTTAAACATTTACCAGCATACCTCTGGCTATAAGGCAGGGTAACCATGCTAAGGAGTGTTATTTCTATTTTCTAGGACTGTCCTCAGTGAGAACACCACCAGTGGGATCCAAAAAATCCTACATCAGCTTCTGAGAATGCATCTTATTGCAAAACTGTTTGGTTTTATTTTTTCTTTGTGGGGTTGGATGACAGTGTGCTTCATGCCCATGAGCTAAAACAACAGCAGTTCTCCCTACTGCCTGGCTCCAAGCCCACCTACCGCAGTCTGAGATGTTGCAGTATTCCCAGGACAGCGTGTTGTCCTTCATGATGTAACACCATGGCTTCTCATCGCTGTCGGGATTTCTGAGGCAACAAAGAAACAATTCAGTGAAGCTGTGGGAGCCAAGGCTCTTCCTCCCCTTAGCCCTCCCAACCCTAAAGAATAAGACCAGGAGATCTAAGGGTTAGAGCTAAACTCCCCCAGTACCAGCAAGGAGAACCAGCCATGAGAACCAGGGACCCTGAAAAGGCTAATGGGAAATAATCCCTACATTTTCTATTCAAATGATGAATCATAGATCATTACAGCCTGGAAAACTTGGTGATTTTAAAAAAATATTCTGTTAACTGTATTTCAATATAACTGGCCTCCTTTGTATATCTAATGCATTTTATTTAAAAACATACTGAGAATGGTTCCATAGGCTTCACCAGACTGCCCCAGGGGTCCAGGACACAGAGCAAGACAATGTTAGAACACAAAAAAGTAAATGTCCAGAAGTCAGAAAGACCTTAGGACCAAAGGAAAAAGAGTGCTGGAAGTGGAAAGGACCTTAGAATCTGGGATGTCACAGCTGAAAGGGACCTCAGAGATCTTTTAATCTAATGCTTCCATTTTACAGAGAAGGAAACTGAGACCCAGGGAGAAGAAGTCATTTGTTCAAGGTCATACAATGAGGCAAGATCTGAGCCAGGATGAGAATAGCAGGCCATTGTGCCTCTTGACAAGGTAGCCTAACCTTGCTTAGTCTGTGAAGTGGTCTCATTGACTCTAGAATGACTGCCACAATATGATGTGGTTTTGGATTTTCCAGTTGCCCTCTGCAACAGATGCTCTGTCCAGACCAGTAGGAATGACATAGAACTTGGAGCTTTCAGAGGTACAGGGAGCCAGTAAAGCTGATAAAAGTTTCACAGTAGGGTTTAAGTGACTTGCCCAGGGTCACACAGCTAGTAAGCATCTGAGGCTGCATTTGAACTCAAGTCATCCTGACTCCAGGGCTGGTCCTCTATTCACTGTGCCACTTAGCTGCCCCTTGGTAAGAGGCTTCTTGACTGAATCAATCAATCACTGCAGGGAGGGGGAGTGTATTTATTTGTGTGTGTGTGTGTGTGTGTGTGTGTGTGTGTGTGTGTGTGTGTGTGTGTGTAAAATCAATCATGATGTGTGAACAAATCCTGTACATCTTCTAAATCAATAAAAGAAGACATTGTGTGAAAGACTTGGGCACATCCTAGGGAACTCATAAAATGCATAGTTCAGAACTTAAAGTTCTGAGCTATCTAGGAACTAGGGAGGGATTCCAAGGGATGGGAAACAGAAATGAAACAGTGGGGTTAAGCTGGAAAGAACCCATAAAGAATCAGCAACCCAAGGACAACCAGGAATAGGAGAAAGAAAAGGGAGGACTGGGCTATGGTAGACAAAAGTGAAATCAAGGAAAGTCCTCAATTGTATAGGCCGAGGAAGGAGAAGCAGGAGGAGCAGGAGATTCAGGCTAATGCCTACTTATCCACAGACCCTGTAAGATAATCTTTTACTCAGATAATTATATTGAATAATTATATATACTCGAATTCATAATCCAAATGTTTGCAGCAACCTGAATCTTGTCTCAACTACAAAGAGGCAGGGGTTAACCAGAAACAGATATAAATGTAAATTAAGGCAGAGAGCTAAACTTCTTTCTAAATGTTAGCAAGACTTGGTAATTGGAGGGCTGGAAATGATTGTGATTTTACTCATATCTTTTCAACTAAAATAAATACCCTAAAAGCCACAAGGGGAAAGGGGGTGCAAGTAAACCTTAGGAACCATTATCTTACCCTTAGACTTAAAATGAGCTAATATTAATAAGGTGTTATATTTTCTTTAAGGATCTCACTTCATATTCTCTCAACATCTCCTCCATTGCCTTACCAACTCCCTTGCTAATAGGCAAAAATATACTTTCCTCCCTGATCCTTTCCAGTTCTGAACAATGACTAAAAATGAAAACTGTCGTTCCTGGATGGGGTATGTCAATCTACTCCCCTGTCACCCTGTTCATCATTTGAATTGTCCAGGGTCATAAGACTAAAAAATGTCAGAAGCAGAATATGGACCATGGTGTCCTGATTCTAGTTTCCATTTCCTTTCCAAGACCCCATGCTGTCTCTTATAACAGCTCACACTTGGATATCACCAAGGAGCTGGTAGTATAAATATGATTATCCTTATTTTAAAAGTGGGGAAATTAAAATGAGAAATCACATCAGCAAAAGGTCTCTGCATGACTCATGACATTGGCTCTCCCTCCCCAAATGTCATGGGCTTTTCTATTTTCAGGGGGTCTGCTTGCCCCTGTGATGAGAGTAGGAAAGATCCTGAAGAGTTTTGGTCTTATGGGGACAGGCCTAGGTGAACACTCACCTGCAGTAGGAATGAGGACCCAGCCCCAGGTGTACAGCCTTCTCTACACTGTCCACATGGAGCTCCTGATACAGCAAGTCTGAATTCCAGGGCAAACAGTTCTGGCCCGAGACGGTCTTCTTGGCAATGCCCCGATAGTCTGTGCCATTACCTACGTAACAGGTCTGCCTAGGAACTGAAGTCAGGAAATACCTGCTGAGCACTGGCCAACATGAAATCTGCCCTCCCAGGCTGGAGAAGGGTATGGAGGTGGCTTCCCATTTCCTCTTCCCACTTAACCTATCAAAATGGACCTGGGAATTCAACCTGTGAGTCTCTACCTGAACCAAAACCTACCTCTGGAGACTGTGAGCTCTTTGAGGGCAGGAATCCTTGTGACCCCCACTTCTGAGCACAATGCCTAGCACATAAGTAAGTACTTAATAAATACTTATTGACCAAATGACCGTGTACTTTGTTGACCTTCCTTCATAGAATCAGAGAAAGTCAGGAAGAACCCTTGGAACATAGAACATAGAATGTTAGAGCTGGAAGAAATATCTGCCCAGACACACAGAATATCAGAAATGGAAGAGACCTCAAGGTTCATTCCATCCAATCTGTAGCCCCAAAAGATTCCATTTTTCATATCTTCAACAAGTCATCACCTGGTGTTTGTTTGAAGGAGGGAGATCCTACTACTTCCTGAGGAAGCCCCATTCCATTTTCAGATATTTCTAATTAGTATGAACTTTTCTCTTGCATTGAACCTACCCTGTAACTCCCCACACCCAGTCTTGTTCTTTCACAGTTGTTTTTTGGAACCCAAGTGTAGAATGCTATGTTTGACCCTATTAAATTCCATGTTATTGGATTCCACTCTTCTTCTAGCTAACAAAAAAGTGTTTATTTTGGATCTTGTCATCCATTGTGTTAGTAATTCCTCCCAGTTGGGTGAAATCTACAAAAATGATAAACCTACTACCTCTGATGCCTTCATTCAGCTCACTGCTAGAAAGGTTGAACAATAGAAAGTGAAGGACAGATTCTTGAGGCACCCCACTTGAGACCTCCAAGAAGACATTGGCTTATTCATGACTACTCTTTGTAAATGATCACTTAACCAGTTCTGGATCTTTTTATCTGAACTGTCACTTGGCCTGCTTCACTCCATTTTGTTCTCCGGGGCAGCATGAGTGGTTCTACAAATGTTTTGCTGAGAACCAGGATTGTACACATTTTTATTGAAATCACATAATAAAGGAAGGAAAGAAGGAAAGTAGCAGTGGGAGAGATGGAATTAGGAAAGGAGGGGGAGGAAGGAAAGAAGGAAAAAAGGAAGGAAGGAAAGATGAAAAGAAGGAAGGAAGGAAGGAAAGAAGGAAGGAAACACAGAGATTAATGGAACTTTAGAATTGCAAAGGGACAGAGAACAGCAGTATTTTTTGCTTTTTTGTTGCTTTCTAATCCATGTAGCTACTTTGTGAAATGATAAGGATTTATGTAAGAATTTACTCTTTATTTTGTATATTTATTTGATATTTTGTTGATCATTATTGAATTTATTATTTTTTAACAATTTTTGTTGATTTGCTAAAACCTAATAAACTCTGTCTATAATCATCCAGTCTAGTAACCCTATCAAAAACTCAATGATGTTGATCTGGCATGACCTGTTCCTTATGAACCCTTGCTGGTTCTTAGTGCTCACCATTTCCGTCTGTAAAGTACTCACAAATTATATTCCTTTTACAATATATTCAGGAATTTTGCCAGGAATCAAAGTAGATCATAGAATATAGAATGTCAGAACTGAAACAGACTTTAAGGTCTATTTTTCTTTCTTTTTATGAATAAAAAAACTGAAACTCAGCTACTAATCCAGTTACTTATGTTATTTGTATTTCTTCATAGATATCTGAGCCATTGAGTATTACTTCTGTCTCTGTTCCCCACTTTGAATTACTGAATAGCCCTGGATAGTAATTCTTCATGTGTGATACCTGTAACCCTCTGGGGCATCTGCAGCTTAGTAATTGTATCTCAGATGTTGTCTCATTCTCGAAGTTACATAGCAAATGAGAAGAACAAAGAACCCAGGTCTCCTGAGTCCCCATCCAGGCTCTTCCTCCCTCCTGTCCCTTCATTTGACTCAGTAACACAACCATACTTACATTAACCCTTCTCCAAACTCTGAGAACTTTCATAGTCTCTTTCAGACACTCCAGCATTTTCTTATACACAGGTCTATTGTGCATTGTTCTGTTAGTATTTCCTGTGTTCAAGTCTTGTCTCTCTAGCTGATCTATGAGCTCCCCTTTGGCAGGGGCTCTGTGTTAGATATCTGTCTATGATCCAAGAATAAGGGTACACTGGGGCCATCTCAGACGCTGTTTCTAAATCGTTATTTATATTACATCATCATCATCATCATCATATATTATTGTTATTACCATATTGAGCTTATAGGTTCCTAAAACTTGAGCTGGAAGGAGTTTCAGAGAACATCTGCTCTGACCACCTCATTTTACAAGTAAGGAAGCTGATGCCCAGGGAAGTTTGGTGCCTTGTTCAAGGTCACACAGAGAGTAAGCACTAGAGGTGAGATTTGAACCCAGGTCATCTGACTATAGAGTCCCTGTTCTTTCCATGTCCCACATTCCTTTCTTTCCTTATATTGCTCCTCCATAAAAGAAAGAAGGTATAGTAGCTCTTCTTAGAGGTTCTTTCCAACACTAACCTTCTATATTTTCTGGATTCTTTTCAGTTCTAGCACTTCATGTTCAGGATCTGTATTGAGGGTGAGGTGACTAGGGCTTTCTTCTGGGGTACTCAAATTACAGGACACTTTCAGTCCTTCAGTGATATAGAAACAACTAATCTTAGTGCCTCAGTAGCAAAAATAATTAACAATAATAGAAAGCTACCAAATGATTATTGCCCAGTAGCCATATCCCAGATGAGCTTCTTCTTGGCTCAGCCATCCCCTGTTCCTCATGAAGTACTGGGGGCTCTGCCAGACTCAGTTGTACCAAGGCATTCACTTCTTACTGCTCGCTCCAGGCACCATAACAATAGTTACAACTCTATTAAGTTTTAATAGAACTCTTCCAGTTCCAACTGTCTATGTTCTATAGCCTTTTTAATAGATATTCTATTTTCCACGTTCTAAGGTCCCTCTCAGCTCTGATAGCCTATGTTCTAAGTTCTCTTCTGGCTCTGATGTTCTAGGTTCTATGGTTCTTTTCAGTTCTGATCCCCAAATTCTAAGTCCTCTTCCAGTTTTGATAATTCTATTTTCCATGCTCCAAGATCCTCCTCAGCTCTGATAATCTATGTTCTATGTTCCCTTCTGGCTCTGGCATTCTGTGTTCTATGGTCTCTTTCAGTTCTAATGTTCTGTATTCTAAGTCCTCTTCCAGCTCTGATAGTCTATTCTCCATGCTCCAAAGTCCTCCTCAGATCTGATAGCCTATGTTCTATGTTCTAAATTCACTTTAGGCTCTGATGTTCTGTTTTCTGGTTCCTTTCAGCTCTAATGTTCTATGTTATGAGTTCACATCCAGTTCTGATATTTTATGTTCCAAAGTCCCTCTCAGCTCTGATCACCTATGTTCTATGTTCTGACTTCACTTCTGGCTCTGATGTTCTGTATTTTCTGATCCCTTTCAGCTCCAATGTCCAATATTCTAAGTCCTTTTTCAGCTCCAACATTCCATGTTTTGTGTTCGAAGGTACTATCCACCTCTGCTGTCCTATGAAGTCTCTCACAGTGCTGACATTCTATGTTCTATACTCCATTCCATCTTAAATGTTCTATGAAATGTAGAGAATTCTTTGGCTAGTGTGTTGACTTACCAATGTTGCAGTATTTCCCTGCATAGATCCCTTCACAAGCACAGATGGTCTTTCCAGTGGAGACAATCATTCTACAGACACTGTCATGGAGGCACGGGTTATTCACACAGGCTGCAGGTGAGAGCAAGTGGAAGACCCATTATACAGAGCAGGAACCACCTGAACTCCCGCAGGTTTCCTTTCTTTTCCCTCTTCTGGGCCTCTCAAGGGCTTCAGGCTGGACCCCTTGCTAGGGGTTTCCCTTACCTCCCCTCTACTCCCGCTTCCTGTTTTCTCCACCCTTACCTCTGTGCCACTTCCCTGGCTTATATGGGCACCAGTCCCAGCCCTCCTATACACAAACAAATGTCTGTTAGAGTCCTTCCATTTCTTCAATGCCCAGTTCAGGTGACACCTGCCTGGAGCCTTCCCTAATCCCTCAGCTCCAGGTGATCCTTCCCTCCCTCCCTCAAATCTCTTCTACTAGTCTGTGTAAACTCTGCCACTGAATATGCGCCATATTGTAACAGGGATTATATTTATTTCTGTATGTGTCTTTTTAGTAGATAATGAAACCCTTGAAGGCGGGAACAATGACAGTTTTCATTTGTGCATCCCTAGCACTGAGCATGGTTCCTTAATGGATATTTCTTCAGTGAAAGACCCACAATAACAGACAATCCACTTTATTGGAAAAGCGTTACCTACATGGCATGATCTGAGGTGTGTGTAGAGAAGGCTCCCCTTCCTAAACATGTTTCTCTCATCAGCCTGGGAAAAGGCCTGAAATTCCACCATTAGAGCTTCATTCTTTGGGGTTCAGCATTGTCCCCTCCAGACATCTCTTGTTCCAACACCTCCCTTGACCACAGAAAACCATTCTCCATCACTGACATGTTACTATGAATTAGTTTACTAGATTGTTTAGATCATAGTATTAGGGGATGTATTTGTGGAAAACAGGGGAAAGGATGGGATCATTTTGAGACACAGGAACTTGAAAGTTGAGTCCAAACATGGTAGAGAGAAGCTATGGGTTCATGTCCCAGTCCCTGCCACTAGTTGCATGATTTTAGGTAAGTCACCTTTCCCTCTGAGCCTCAACTTCCTCCTCTGTAAGATGGAGGCAATAATCCCTATACTGTCTACCTAACAGATGTTGTGATGATGATTCTTAGTTCTCTGTAATGATGCTGTAGCGGGAAGCAGAGTGGGATCTGGAGGGACACCAGGACAGTCAGGACCTCCTACCATAATCAGCACTAGATTTTTAACTAGCTGGCAATGTCATAATGTATCAGCCCTCCTTTCAGCACTCAAGTTGCAAGGTAGGCAAGATAATGTACAGACTAGGGCACAGAGTTCTAGAGCTCTGGTGAACGGGTGTTCTCGGGGACCTAAGACTCAATATCCCATCGTCTGGTTTGCCCCTGCAGATGTGACCATGAGAATCACTTAAAGTTTACATGACATTTTCTAATCTCAAGGTAGATGTGACAACTGCATCTATCCAGCTCCCTTTCATGGGGAAGTGGGAAGTCCAAGAGAATGCAGTAAATTTCCAGGACCCCTCTTATTCCTGACCTGCCATGTGACTGAGAGGAGAAAGAGACACACAGAGAGAAAGAGAGAAGGGCTCCAGTCTAAAGAGTTTTCTGTCTCTGGGAAGGACTGCACCCCTGGTGATTGATTAGGATGTAAAATCATTATTTATTAGGAGTGCAGATAGACTAGAGACCAGGCTGTGGTTTATGCTCAAAGAAAGTAGATGAGAAAGGAAGTGGTACAGAGGTCATGCATCTTCCCAATCTTTTCCAGCCATCCCAGCCCTTGTCATTTTCATAAAAAACTAGAGTGGTATAATGGAAAATAAAAGCATTTGTCTCACCACAGTTTCACTCAGTTCCTTTTCCATTTAGGGAAGTAGAGTCTTGGAGATATTTGCCACAGTCAGTGGAATGAGAAGAACTAAAAGCTAAAGTGAATATCTGTTATCTTGCTTTGTATCCCTAGTACTGAGCACGGTGTCTGACACATTGCAAGGAGATAAGTATGTATGGATTGACTTATTGATGTTATAGTTGAACTAAGGATTCGGGAGACAAAAAAAGGGTAAGTAACTCAAAGAAGAGTTTAAAAAAAAAAGACAGATTTTAAGTCTGAGGATCTTCTATTTTCTGTGAGCATCCTGCCAGAGAAAGCTATAGTTCTCCCCTTCAGCAGACAAGTTTACTAATCACAAAATTTCCCAGTGGATGGAGGGCAAAGTGGTTGATGATCCAGATGATAGAACATGACACCCTCTAGTGGTGCCCCTCCCCCCATTTTCTAGGTCCTCCATTAGATTGTAAGATCCTTGAGGGCAGGGATCATCTTCTTCTTATTCGTATCCCTGGTGCTTAGAAAAGTATCTGGTCCAGGGGCGGAGCCAAGATGGTGGCATAGCAGCAGCAACATATCGCAGCTCTGACATAGCCACCCTGAAATACCCATAAAATAGGACTCTAAACCAATCCTAGAACTCCAAAACGCACACAAAGATACTTCCCACTAAAGTCAGCTCAGCTAC
>CM053583.1:60187334-60207963 GCA_028627135.1 Pseudochirops cupreus | reverse complement strand
AACTGGAACTTGAGATACACAGGCACTGCAGTTGGGAGATCCATCCTGCCCTACCAAAAAGTGACATAGGAGAGAATAGACTGGGGGAGGGGGGACACACTGGGATGGCTGTTTTGGGGCGGTGGGTGGGGGAAAGAGGGGGAGAAAATATGTAACTCAAAATCTTGTGGAAATGAATGATGCAAACTATAATAAAATTAAAAAAAAAAAAGAAAAGTATCTGGTCCATAGTAGGTGCTTACTAAATGTTTATTGCATTGGATTGAATGAATCAAATCCCTAGTGGATGTTGGACCGGGTATTTGTTGACTCTGAAGCTAGCTGGGTATCTTTACAATATGTCGTATGAAACAGAGATGTGATGCCCAGCAAGGAAGAGTTGGCACATAAAGCTTGTGAGGGAGCAGCAGAGAAGTGACATCTGACTAGAAGTGAGCACAGCCGAGAGCAGTATCTGAGGCATGAATCACTCCTCCCCACGTGCACCGAGGTCCAACCTGTCCTTCCTATGTGTATGCACCGTGCATCACCCCATGCCTTATTAACTGGGCGTGTATTTGTGGGATAGAGGAATCAAAGGTTTATAGTGGAAATGTTCTGCTGTTATTTTTATTGTCCTATTACTTTACTAAATTCCTTTACTTTGAACTAAGTATATCCCTATGCCCACTAGTAAAAATAAGCACTTTAATAGGGACTCTTGGGATATTGTTTGGAGGCAATTCTGACTCACAAAATATCTAGAATCCTGGGTAGTTTCCTGGAGGTCCTTGTGAAGGGGAGGGGACAATATGATAATGGCTCCCTTTTTTATTACCCTTCTATTTTATCCAAGTAAGCTGTTTACTGAGATAATGAGGCTTAAATAGAAGTGTTTGTTTCACAGCATTCTGTGAATGGAAAGAAGAGATTTGCCAATAAGTAAAGGTGAGGGCAAGAGACCAGTAGAGGTTCATACTCTACAGCCAGGACTTAAACCTAACTCCTGGATTCCAAATCTAGGGTTCTTTCCCAGGAGATGAATTGTGAGAGGAGTTAGTAGGTGAGTGGCAGCCAGCATAAACCTAGTTCACACTGGCACCATTCTAAGAGCAGGCAGCTAGGTGTGCATTCCCACAGTGCCACCTGGTGGCTGCATTCTAAAGTCCTTTCTAGTCCAGTCTATTAACTGTATCTAAAGTCAATTAACTCCATTTCTGGCATTCTATGCTCTATTTCCTAAAGTCCTTTATAGTTCTAACATTCTGTGGTATTTCCCACCCCTTTTGTTTCTCTGTCCCATTTGGCTCACCTCCCCACCATTTATCCCCTAGCAACAGCTCCTTCCCTCCCATTTTGCTCAGTTGCCAAAGGGTAGGGAGGGGAGAGGGGAAAAATCAAGGCTACCTGTGTATCTGATCTTCTCACAGTCAATGTGACCCCTGGAGCAATTGCACCACTGCACGACCCCTTGATGGATTCGAGCCCAACTTTCATCTATGTCGAAGTACTCATAACGAGTTTCATCAAAGCATTTCTCTGTTTGGGAGGAAGAAAACATAGAAATTATGAGCAAAAATAAACCAGATCTTGTCCTAATAGCATCTGCCTTTATTCTTCCTCTTGCTAGGCTCCTTTCCCAGACAAAGCAGAAGCTAATAAGAGCTAATCACATCAGTGAGCATAGCATTGAAGGATAGTAAAGGCACATTAGCCCAGCAGTCGGATTCAGTGGTAACAATTCATTCCTCTTGGTCAAAATCATCAATTCCCTAGGACTTAGAGCCTTAAGGGACTTCTGTAATCCAAATCTCTCATTTTAGAGATGAGGGATCTGAGACCCAGAAAGGCTAGATTTGAACTCAGGTCCTCCTGACTCCAAGCCCAGAATGCCATCCATGTACCACTAGCTTCCTCTAGGTGCAGATTTCAGAGAAGCTAGCTCAATTCACTTCCACTGTATTGTCAGAGCTGTGTGACATTCATCTTTCTGTGTCCAGGTTTCCTCATATTTTAAACAGGGCTCATGAGATGTATACAGTCTACTTTACAGGACTGTTGTGAAGAAAGTCCAAGTGCTATAAAAATGTGAGTTATTATTAACAATGACAACAAAAATGAATGTATGTCAGAAAGTGCTGCATTGAAAAGGGGAAGCAGCATCTGCCTCTGCCCTGTGATTTTAGTGATAAGAGTCCCAGAGAAGTTTCTAAGACCTGAGTTTATGTCCTAGGATCGGACAAAGTATAGTGGACTTTTTAAAGGTACGACAGTAATAATAGATATCATTTACGTAGCTCGTTGAGGCTGGCAACATGTTTTACATGTGTCATCTCACTTGACCTTCACAACAACCCTATGAAGGAGAAGCTACTGGTATCCCCATTTTCAGATGGAAAACCTGGGGCTGAGAGGGTTATGGTGCTATGAAGTACCTGTGGTAGCCCTCAAACTCAGGTATCCATGAGTCCCAAGGCAGTGCCCTAACCACTACATCATCCAGATAACCAAAATGTAACTTATTCTAAGAGCTGGTACAAATGTAAAGATGTCCCAATCATCTGAGGGGCACTAAATTGACCTTTCACTAAAATATCTCCTGTGTGAACCAAAGAGGCAATGTTGCTTAGTGGATAGGGGGCCTGGCCATAGGGTTAGACTCCTTTCTCTGCTCTAGGCATCACTTTAAGTCTATAAATTGCCAAGTCACAATGGTACAAGTGTACTCATCAGCGTAGGAGGGCCCTCACAATGTAGTTACAAGAACAGACCAAAAAAAATAAACCCTCAAAACTAAAATATAAGTATATGGGGAAACTGAGGCCCAGAAAGCATGCAGCTAATAAGTATCATAAGAGACTCTCAAACCCAGATCTCTTCTCTTCCAACCTGGTGCTTCTTCTACCCTGTCAAACTGATCCTCCTATCATCTAAAACGTAGCACCTTCTCTTTTGCCTGCCCATCATTCCCAGGTCCCCAAGCTGTTCCTCAGGGCTGGGAGTGGGGGCAGAGGGCTCCTTACCCATTTCACAGTCCTTCCCAGTGAATTCCTCGGGGCAGGCACAGTGGTAGGAAGTGGAGTCTTGGGAGTTGGAGCAGGACCCTCCATTTCTGCAAGGGCTGGAGGCACAGGAGTCCAGGCTGCCTGGAAGACACAGAGACGTAAACTGGGGGCTTTCTTCATCTCATTCTCTCCTTCGCTTCCCTCTCTCAAGCATTGCCTATGAACTGGCAATTCTATTGGCTTCTGGTTAGACATGATGTTTTGTCCATGCAGAAAACTCTCCTTTTAGGATCTCGAAGATCTGGTTTGTTGAAGCACAGGGGTTGAGACTGACCTTATACCAAGATGGCAGAAGGAGGCTCATCTTTGTGAGCTAGGAGAAATAGATTTATAGCTTTATTATTAGAATGGGCCTTAGCAATCACACCAACCAATTCCTTCTACTTCAGTAGAATGTAAGGCCCTTAGGGGCAGTGGAAATTTCATTTCTTTCTCACTAGAGATACCTAATATCTGGCACAGTGCTGGGCACGTAGGAAGTATTTAATAAATGTTTGTTGAATTGTCTTAAATTTTACAAACAGAATTGTGATTCTGGGGTGAAAAGTGACTTGTTCAGGGCCACACAGCTAGTAACTCAAATCCAGGACTTCTGAGTCTGAATGTCATCCTTTTCCCACTCAACTGTAGCTCTGTTGGCCAAAAACATCTCCCTCCATAGAGGGACCTTCTGCAGTGTAAGAAATCCTGCAGTGTGAGCATCTTCTAAAGCAGGGGTTTGTTTGGTTTGTTTTAAATTTTTTAATTTTATTTTACTTTCATTTTTACATTCTCTCCCTCTCTCTACCCCCTCCTCAACCAACTGAGAAGGCAAGAAACATGATATGCCTTATACAGTCATGTAAAATGTATTTCTGCACTAGCCATAGTCTGAAAAAAAAAAGCGAGAAAAAGGGGAAAAATGTGCTTCAATCTCTACTCTGAGTCTATCAGTTCTCTATCTGGAGGGGGATAGCATTTTGTATCATGAGTTCTTTGGAGCTGTGGTGACTCATATTGATTAAAGTTACTAAGTCCTTCACAATTAATTATCCTTACAATATTATAAAGTAAAGATGCATGAGATCTTTTTTTTAATGATAACTACATTTCTCCATGATAGATTTCTTTTGTAATTCTATTTATTTTATTTTATGCATTTTAAAACATTATTTTGGGAAAGGCTTCACCAGACTGCCAAAGGGGTGACACAGAAAATGTTAAGAAACCCTGCTCCAAAGTATGTAGCATAAGGAGTATGATCGGTCCATCACACTCAACACCTAAATATCAGATGACTTGTTTCCAAGTGAGGAGTGATGATGTCTAGAAGAGGGCCCTGAGCACTGGTGGGGGGAAGGGCCAATGATGTGGGAAGGAAGGGACTATGGGGACCACCAAAGGCAAACTTCTCCTAAATAGTAACATTTTTGCTGGGGCCTGAACTTGCAGGAGAGACAAAGGATTCTGGGGCAAGGGATCTGTCTAGCCTAGGTGCATTTTAACACCGTCCCTTAAACAAACACAGGCACTCATGCACACAAACACAGAGATGTTCAAAAGAGGTAGTAAGTTACTGTTGTTCCTGTTAGTCTTTAAATGGAAGCCAGAATGCTATTTACAAGTGTAACCTTTCACCCAGCTCCCAGACCATGAGTTTACATAGAACAAGTTCGGTCTGGGAGTTGGTTCCTTCTAAAACATTTTCTCTTTGGTCCTTTTGCTTTCACCAAATTTCTTCTGGGAAATTTCAGAATATAGATGAACCATAACTAGGTCTATCTCCCTGTATGTGACTAAATGGATCTCCCTTTCTATATAAGCATTCAAGTTAATAACAGATACATTGGGTAAGGACAGCCTATATTCTACCCTACCGATAATGCAGAAAACACATAAAAGACTCAGTAATCCATAAATAATTGATACAATAGTCCTCCCTCTCTAGTGAATCCTACTTTTTCCCCAAGATCCTAGAATTCTCCAAATTCTTAGCACCATTGTGTGCTTGGGATTGTAATAAACCACCATTCTGGTGGAGAGACTCACTATAACCCCCATAAGGTATCCGAAGTTATGATGTTACCCCAATAATTTGAATTCTCACCCTCCTTTCCCCTCCTTTTCTCAAGGACAAAGGACTATCTATAGCTCAACAGGAAATACCCTGATATTCCGGTGAGTTCTACTTTCACTCCCACAGACTCATACATAGTGTTATGGTATTACCCTAAAAGGGAAACAAAACTTTCTACCTGGAGCTCATTGAGGAACTAGTTTCACTTGGGTTACCTGCACTATCTGAATAACATGGTGACAGGGTAGGACAATGCCCAACTCTTTTGGTTCACACTTCCTATTTAAACTCTGAGCTGCCTCTTCATCTTCAGGAGCCACATATGTGATCCTCTTCTCTCCAAAGAGGTTGGCACTGTGTAAGAAACCTCCTTTTTCTGGCTAGAAGACTGCATTCTGGCATTTGGACTGTCCAGGTGCTCCACTGTCTTGTATGTAAGAGGCTCTCCATGGCTGACAGATGTCTTGCGAAGGTTTATACCTCTCTTCTCTTGGTATTCCAGTACTAATCCTGCTTTTTAACATCTCTTTGCCTAAGAGATTTCCATCCCTGGGACACGGGTATAGGATGGTCCAACAGTCCCACAGAGCTATGCTAGTACATGGGTAACCCTGGAGACCAAAATCTGCTTTCAGGTCTCTGGTGTCTTACCTATGCTCAGAAAAAAAGGAAATAAAATAGCCTCTAGTTTGGTTGTGTGTGGGTCAGAAACCCCACTTACCCAATCAAAGGAAATGCAGAAGAGCGCTTGCAGCTGGACAGGCATATTTATTTTTTTAAATACCCTGGAAGCAGGGAGGGACCCCTCCCCGATGCATGTCCGAAGAAAAAGAGAAAAAGCCCCTCCAGGTGCCCTCTTTTTAAAAAAACTTGAGAGCCATAAAGTCATAAAAAGTACATTCTTTCTGTCGTATCTAACTTCTATTGGGTGAGAGCGAGGGTACAGACTCCGCACAAGGAAAGTCAAAGGTGTCTCTGACTTCTCATTGGAGGAGGGGCGGAGTCTCGTTTTGGCGCGAATTTAAACAAAGAAAATTTCGTCCCTCTGTCCCGCTATCCTTTGCTTCTGCTTGAGCAAAAGGTGGGGCGCACAATCTTACATAGGGAGGCAACTCTGGTCGGCTATTGATTTGTCCCCACCCTATTCTCAAACAAAAGTTCCAGTCTGCTTCTCCCAGCCTGTTCCCAAAACAAAAAGTTCCCGTCTGCATTCCAGTAATTAAATGAGACTGGTCTGCTTCTAGCCCACTCTAAACAAATTTCCGATTTGCATTCTAATACTGCTTTTTGGAGAGTCTCAACTTAAAAGCTCTCCCCACTCAGTTGTTTCAGTTGTGTGCAACTTTTCACGACCCCATTTCATGTTTTATTGGCACAGATACTGGAGTGGTTTGCCATTTTGTTCTCCAGCTCATTTTACAGATGAGAAAACCAAGGCAAACAGGGTTAAGTGACTTGCCCAGGGTCACACAGCTAGTAAACATCTGAGGCCCAATTTGAACTCAGGAAGATGAGTCTCCCTGACTCCAAGCCTAGTGCTCTATGGGCTCAATTCTGTGGGGAAGTCTTGCAGAAAATGGTGCCTCTGTGGGAGCACAACAGTTCTTCCCCATTCTAGACCAAGTCAACTGATTCATGCTCCAAAGAGATTTTCAAAGAAGTCTCCATCTTAAACATGGCATCACTCGATCTGTCCCCACGGATCCCTTCACTCTTCCCAGGGTAGTCTGTGGCCATGGTCAGCCCCTGACAAGGAGACCAGAAGTCCGAAACAAAGACTAATTTTCTTTCTTGGGAAGTTGAAATCACCCAATAACCAAGAAATGCTGGAGAGGGGATTTCTCCCTGGGTAATTTCTCCCCAGGTTCCATGTGAGTTCCCTTTCAGTTCTAAGATTCCATGACTCTGACTCATATGCAAACAAGATAGGCTCACACTTGCACAATTGTCCACACACACAGCTGCTTACAAGCGCAGGTATATGCAGTAAACACACTTGGATACAGCTGGATGCAGCAAATACCCATACTCATCTGCTTACATAAGAGTGCACCAGCCCACACCATTTGCATGCAGAGGATCATAGGTTTGGAGCTGGCTGGGACCTTAGAGATAGTTAGTACAACCCTTCATCTTACAGATAAGGAAACCAAGGCCCAGAGAGGGTAAGTGACGAGGGTCACTTAGAAACAGAGCCCAGGCCCTCTCACTCAAAATCCAGCTCGTTCTGCTACAACAGTGGTTCTCAACCTGTGGGTCGAGACCCCTTTGGGGGTCAAACAACCCTTTCGCAGAGGTCACAGGGGTCGCCTAAGACCGTTGGAAAACACATATTTCCAATGGTCTTAGGAACCTCCTCTATCTGTCTCCAGGCGGGTCTGCCAACATGCAGACATGCCCACATACAACTATTAAAGGGTCACAGCATTAGGAAGGTTGAGAATCACTGCACTACACTGACCCTCTCATTTTACAGAACAGGAAACTAAGGCCCAAGAAAGGAGAAAAGTCTTTGCCCAGGATCACACAAGAATTAGCCCTAGAGAGGGGATTCAGAGAAATCCAGCTCCTCCCATGCCAACACCATGTACTTTTCATTGTTTGTACCACAGATGGAAAACACACACAGACCAATGCATGAACCTGTATGGGTACTTCTGTGCATGCACCAAACACAAAGATGTGCACACAGACACACACTCACCACAGATGCTGACACAGGGATACATGGACAGGAACTCACACAGTCCTCCCCATTTTTATAACTCAGGGTCTAGTCCCTTAGATAGGCTGTCTATCAGGTGGGCTGTATGCTCCTAGCCCTGTTCCTGATGGGAGCTGGGGTACATTCTCGGATATGACCACCAGATAGCAATGTTGGCTCACAAATGTCTAACACGGTGGCACATTTACATATACGTACTCTGTCTCTGTCTCTGTCTCTCTCTCCCTTCCTCCCTCCCTCTCTTTATCTTGACCACTCCTTACCCAGGACTTTGGGCAAGTCATTCACTCTCTCTGAGTCTCAGTTTTCTCATCTGTAAAAGGATTGGACAAGATGACCTAGAAAATCCCTTCCAGCCTTAAATTTATGACTGCTACCCCCAAGTCAGTGCTTCATCAATATCTGTTCAATGAAGGAATGGTCCCTTTAGAGTTACCCAAGTTCAACTCAAAGAGCTCTTGGTGTCTCTCTCTAGACATAGCTTTTAGGAGGGCTAATCTAGACCATTCCCAAACAGGCCAGCGGTTAATAATTTCTTGTACTTACAAGGCCTTTTATGTTTTTCAGTGAGGTTTAAAAAAACAAAAACAAAAACAAAACCATATACCTTAGAGCAACGGATCTCAACCTGTGGGTTGCAACTCCTTTGGGGGGGGGGGATCGAACGACTCTTTCACAGGGGTCACCTAAGACCATTGGAAAACACATATTTTTGATGGTCTTAGGAACTGAGACACTGCTCCTCTGTCTCCAGGCGGGTCAGATACACCTACATATGAGTATTAAAGGGTCGCCGCATTAGGAAGGTTGAGAACCACTGCCTTAGAGGCATACAAGAAGGAAGGAAGGAAGGAAGGAAGGAAGGAAGGAAGGAAGGAAGGAAGGAAGGAAGGAAGGAAGGAAGGAAAGAAGGAAGGAGGGAGGGAAGGAGGGAAGGAAGGAAGGAAGGAAGGAAGGAGCAAGGAAGGAAAGAAGGAAAGAGAGGTAGAGAAGGAGAAAGGAAGAAGGAAAGGAAGGAGAAGGACAGAGAGAGAGAGGAAGGAAGAAATGGCAAGAGGGAAGAAATAAGCATTTATTAAACACCTATTATGTTCCAGGCACCATGCTAAGCACTTTACAAATATTACTTCATTTGAACCTCACAACAACTCTGGGAAGGTAAATGCTATTATTATTTCCATTTTACTGGAATTTCTTGGAAAAACTGAGGCACAGAAGTGTTAAGTGACTTGTCCAGGATCACACAGCTAGTAAATATCTGAGGCAGGATTTGAACTTGGGTCTTCCTACCTTCATGCCCTATGCTGTAGCCATCAAGCCACCTTACTCTCAACAGAATGGAGGACATTTGGAGAAGAGTCATGCTTTAGGGGAGATGATGAGTTCTGTCTGGGATAAGCTGAGTTTGAGATACTGATAGAACATCCACATTTAGACATCCAGCAGATAAATAGTAAGGCAGGGCTGTAGTTCAGGAAAGAGATTAGGGCCGGGTATGTGGATCTGGAAGTCATCTATGTAGAGATGGTAACTGAAGCCATGGAAATTGATGAACTCACCATGAGAGAGACTAGGAGGAGAGAAGAAGGCCTTGAGGGACACCTTTGTTTGTGTGGTGTGAGACTGGTGGTGATAAATAACAAGAGACAGGAGGACAATCAAGAGATCAGCATCACAGAAGCTAAGGGAAGACAGAGTATCCACAAGGAGGTAAGACTAGTCTGTGGGGTCGAAAAATGTAGTCCCAGTGGATGAGAAGTGAGAAAAGGCCATTGGATTCAGCAGGTAAGAGATTACCGGCCATCTCAGACAAAGTTCTAACAGTAGGGTTGGAAGCCTGGTTGCAAAAGGTTGAGAAGTATGTGGGTGGTGAGACTATAGAGACAGTAAGAATAGGAACTTGGCACAGAACAGGACGGTTATAGGTTAATAGCTTGAGGGGAAGACAAGGTCAACTGAAGTTGTTTGCTTTTTAAAAAAAATTTATTAGGGATGATGGACACCTGAGCATGTGGGTAGGCAGCTGAAAAGGACCCAGTAGAAACAGATTGAAAATTAAAAAGAAGGTGGAACCTCTCTCTAGGGTCAACTTCCAAGGATTACAGGGGGTGATAGGATCAAAGACACAAGTAAAGGGATCATGCTTGACAAGAAGCATCACTTCTTCCTTAGAGATTGCTGCAAAGAAAATGATGACAGAAAATACATATGATTTTGAGTCATGGAGTAAGGGAACTGACAACACATGACCTAGATTTTTTCTGTCAAATAGGTTAGGTCCTCTGTGGAGAGGGAAGAGATATGTGGTACAGGGGTGAGAAGTAAGGATACAAGAAAATTCATAGTATTAGTAGTAAAAATAATAACAATAGGCATTTACATAATGCTTTAAGGTTTAGGGAGTGCGTTACAAATATCTCATTTTATCCTCATAACAACCTTGTGAAGTAGATGCTATTATTTCTCCTATTTTATAGATGAGGAAACTGAGGCAGGTAGTGGTTACATGGTTTGCCCAGGATCACACAGCTGCTAAGAGTCTGAAGCTGGATTTGAAATCAGGTTTTCCTGACTCCTTGGCTCTATTACTGTACCACTTAGCAACCTGTAGTCTCAGTAAAGGTTGTCTGACATAAAGGATAACACTATAAGCAAATGAGTAGAGCAAGGAACAGTCTGTCAGATCTATGGAGAAGGGAAGAAGTTGTGACCAAATAAGAGACAGAGAGTATTACAAAATGTAAAATCATTTTGATTATATTAAATTCAAAAGCATTTGCACAAACAAAACCAATGCAACCAAGATTAGAAAGAAAGCAGAAAGCTATGAAACAATCTTTACAGTCAGTGCCTCTGATAAAGGTCTCATTTCTCAAATACGTAGAGAACCGAGTCAGATTTATAAGAATACAAGTCATTCCCCAATTGATAAATGGTCAAAGGATATGAACAGGAAGTTTTCAGATGAAGAAATCAAAGCTACCTATAGGCATATGAAGAAGTGCTCTAAATCACTTTTGATTAGAGAAATGCAAATTAAAACAACTCTGAGGTACTACTTCATAACTATGAGATTGGCTAATATGACAAAAAAGGAAAATTATAAATGTTGGCGAGTATGTGGGAAAATCAGAACAGTAATGCATTGTTGGAAGAGTTGTGAACTGATCTAACCATTCTGGGGAACAATTTGGAGCTATGCCCAAAGGGCAACCAAACTGTGCAAACCCTTTGGCCCAGCAATACTACTACTATGTTTGTATCCCAAACAGATCATAAGAAAAAGAAAAGTTTGGATTGCAAAAATAAGTTGAGTACAAAATATTTATAGCAGCCCTTTTCACGGTGGCAAAATATTAGAAATTGAGGGGATGCTCATCCATTGAGGAATGACTGAACAAGCTGTGGTATATGAATGTAATAGAATACTATTGTGCAGTAAGAAATGATGAACAGGCAGATTTCAGAAAAACCTGGAAAGACTAGGGTGAAATGATGCAAAGTGCAACGAGCAAAACCAGGAAAACATTGTACACAGCATCTGCAACATTGTGTGATGATCATCTGCAAGTAACACAAGGATCCCAAACAAGTACAGGACTCATGAAGGAAAATGCTGTCCACATCCAGATAAAGAACTGATGGACTCTGAATGCAGATCGAACCATACTTTTTTTCACTTGATTCTTTTTCCGTTTTTTCCTTTTGATCTGTTTCTTCTTTCATAACTGTGATTAACATGGAAATATGTTTACATGATAGCACATGTCTGTCATTGCCTGTCATTTTAGGAAGAGGGGAGGTGAAGGAGGGAGGGAGAAAAATTTAGAACTCAAAATCTTGTAAGAATGAATGTTAAAAATGGTCTTGACAAGTAATTGGGAAAAAAAATGCTATTAAATGTTGTCTGAGACAGTATTAGCTTTTTTTGGCTGCCAAATCATACTGTTAACTTCTATTAAACTTTTGTTGTTATTATTGATGAATTGTGGCCAACTCTTTGTGACCCTGTTTGGAGTTTTCTTTGCAAACATACTGGAGTGGTTTGTCATTTCCTTCTCCAGTTCATTTTACAGATGAAGAAACTGAGGCAAACAAGGTTAAGTGACTTGCCCAGGGCCATACAGCTAGTAAATGTCTGAGGCCAGATTTGAACTCAGGAAGATGAGTCTTCCTGACTCCAGACCCAGCACTCTATCCAATGTGCCACATATCAAGCTTGCAATCCACTAAAACCAGGAGATCTTTTTCAGACAAACTGTTTGTACTTGTGAGCTTTTGGGAGCCCAAGTGTAAGACGACATTTATCCTTATTAAATTTTATCTCATTAGATCTGGCCCACTGTTTTATCTTGTCAAGATATTTTTGCATCCTGACTCTGGCATGACCCTCCCAGTTTTGTGGTTTATGCATCTGTGCCTTTATTCAAGCCATCGGGCACTTAGGGAATGCCCAAGTCCCAAAGCAACTTCCTTTTAAACATTCACCATCAAACCATTAATGACAACTCTTTGGGTCAGTCATTCATTCACCAGGTTCTAAATACTCCTAAGCAAATGGTCAGCTACCATACACTCTCTCTTTTCCATAAGAATAGCTTCATAGACCTTCTTGAATGCTTTGCTAAAAACATAGGTAAAGGGGTGGCTAGGTGGCCCAGTGAATAGAGTACCAGCCCTGGAGTCAGGAGGATCTGAGTTTAAATCTGACCTCAGACACTTAACACACACTAGCCGTGTGACCTTGGGCAAGTCACTTAACTCCAATTGCCCTGCCTTGCCCCTCCAAAAAAAAAGCAAATATGTGTGTGGGGTGGGGGGGTGGGTGTGTGTGTGTATAGGTAAATTCTATGTATAGCATTTCCTGATTTGACAGCCCAGTTACCCTGTCCCAAAAGGAAATGGAGTTAGTCTTCTGAATGAAGCTATGGCTGTTTTTTGGGACTACCACTTTTTTATCTAAATTTTCACTAGTCAGTGCTTTACTAACACATCCTAGAATTCTGGCAGTAATTTAAGGCCAGCTCACTGGTCTGTATTCTGCAGGCTTCATTCTCTTTGCCTCCACCCCCACCTTTTTGAGGGGTGGGGAGGGGGGAGCAGCTTATTTGCCCTTCTCCAGACCATCATACCAGACGGAGGTGCTGCCAGCACATTTGTCAACTCTTTTAGGACCTTGGTATGTAATTCATCTGGGTCTAATTACTTGAAATCAGTGTTCTCAATGTTTTCCTGCTTATCTTGAGTATCTACTCCCTATTAGTTATTTTTCTTCTAACCTTCCAGTCCAAAAATAATTCTCCTTGGCTGGAAAAAAAATAAACAAACACAGAAGAAAAGAGCAAGTTTAATAGTTCTGCCTTGTTTCTCCATAAATTAAGCAGATACAGGTTGACTAGTCTTCTAGGATGTTGTAGACAGGATTTCTGTTCAAATTTGAGTTTGATTGAGTGACTCTGAGATTCTATAACTTTAATATACTGCTCGCTCTGCCCAAGTTCCTGAGATTCCACCATTAGAGCTCAATTCCTTTGATTTCTTCTTCCTGTAAAGATTTCTGGAAAGTAGTAATATGTCAAACTCATTTAAACTAAGATTTAAGTTCTAAAAATGTGAAAGCTGGAAATGAGTCTTAGAATACAGACCGTCTGAGCTGGATTGGGTCTAGAACAAATGTGGTGGTCATTTTTTCTCTTCTCTTCCCTCCACTCTTTTGGCATGTGGCAATTCTAGGGTATATTCAGCATCTCTTACCCAACCAGAAATATGGTGGGAAGTAGCCCTGGGTAACTGGAATAGACCTTGTCTAATCATGCCCAGAAAAACCCACATTCCTACAATTGTCCTCAGAGACAATTAGAGAGAAATTGGGTCAAGTTTTTTATGTTAGTAGGATTTAATGACATGGGTGGGAAACACATCACATCAGACTGTGAAGTTACCCAGTCTCCTATGTGTTGCTGATGAAAGAAACCAGCTTAGAGATTGAAAGGGTGAGAGGGTGTTGCTCCTGATTCTAAGGCAAACTTTTGAGAGGCTAGAGGCTTTAAAAATTATAATGTAAAGGAAAGGGTTCAAAGAAGAAGCAATGTGATCTAGAACTATAATTCGATCAATAACCATTTATTAAGTGCCTGCTGTAGAGGCAAAAGACAGTCCCTGCCCTCAAGGAGTTTACAGTCTAATGTATCGTCTGCCATGACAGAGAGGTTGAAATACTCCACCTCTGCTAAACTGAGATGGGGACCCATGCCAGAAATCACCTTCTCTGAAAAAGGGGGCCACTAACACCGATGACTGGCAGCTGCAGAGAACACCAGGTAGTGAGGGGAGCTTGTTTCTCCCTGTTGATAGTTGTGAAGTGCTGTAGGAGGAGAGATGGCTGGAATCATCTGTTGCAAACTGCATACACTGGCCTATAAGAATGGATGAGCTGAAGAGCCATGAATGGCCACCACTGCTTGTAGGGTAGATGGCCACACCTCCTGGACATCCATGACTATGAGAGACAGACCTTCTACAGGCCTCTGGCAAGTGCTAACAATGTCTATGAGCTCAATTTGTTACTTTGACCAATTAAAAAAAATCAACCCTTCCTTGCTTCATTCTTTGTGAACCATATGCTTGCAAGGGAGATGCTTGATGGACTCATATAATGAAGTCCCCAGATTTTCTTGATGGGAACAGTAGGCAAGGGACATGAGAAATGTTCCCAAGTGTCCGCGAGCCTTTCAAGTGATGTGAGAGCATATGATATTTGAGTTAAGCTGTGAAATCTACCCCAAGCACCCAAGCACCCACGATGAGAGCTCTAGGGACAAAGGTGTGATCAGCACCAGAGTCTCCTGGCTCCAGTACAGGGTTCCTTCGCATTGCATTAGATTGCCCCCATTTTGTTTCTGCAGTGGCTAAAGGCACAAAGGGTCTCACTGGGGGAGATGCTGAGAAACATCTTCTGAGAAGAAGTCATAGGCAGGGGAGGTAGGAAGATTCTGTGACTCCCTTCCCCCACTACCCTCACAATGCTGCTATTGGCTGGCCCTGAGTCCTTGCTTCCAAGTCTCTGTGGAGGGTCTTTGTATGTCCCCTGTGCAGAGAGGCCTCTGTTCAGGAACTGAAGGTCTCTTAGTATCCTTGACTAGTTCTAAATTGATCTGGCCCCGTTTTGGCAGGCAGGGCCCTCTCCCCGCCTCTTACTCCATCCGCTACTGCAAACCAGCAGGCCCAGGCCAGAAGACCAGGGAGTCTGTTTCCCTTAAACTTAAAAAAAAAATAAATGCTGACATTGTTTTCAATCTTCTTTTAAACCAGCTCTTCTTCCCCCTCCCCCTTTTCCCCGCAGGCAGGAATGGTACAAGAAAAGGTGGTTTGGTCCAGGAAGAATCTTTTTAAAAAACATTAACTGACTCCTTCAAGGTAAATCATTAATGGGAATTGGCAGAGACTTTACCCAGACCCAAGAAGTCACAGGATTTCCCTTGGCCACCAGCTTAGCAGAAAGAAGACTAATTTGTGTGTGAGAAAGCCACAGGGAAACACAGCCAACTGACTCTGGGGCCCACTTTGAAATAACTGACTGCCCATTGAGCCGATGCTATAGTACAGTTTGGCACCTGGCAATTTGGGCACACTGCGCCAGCATTTTGGCAGCCTCCAAACTCAACATGATTTTACAGGGTGACACAGAAAACAAAAATCTAAGGTACTAAAAGAGGCAGATCCCTCCAGACCAAGGGAGGTGACAGTCCTCTCATCCTCTGTCCTCATCAAACCACCCTGGTATATTGTGCTCAGCTCTGGGTATCATATTTTTATGAAGGGCATTAACAAACTAGGGTATGTCTGGAGGAAGGCATCTAGAATGGAGAGGAATAGGAAACCAGACCAGGATTGGTTGAGGAGATCAGGAAGTACAGTATAGGCTGGAGAAGTAAAGACTTAAGAGGAGCATAAGAAATGTCTTAGAATTGTGCCCTAGTAGAGAGATTAGATTTGTTCTTCCGGGTCCCAAAGAAGAGGAAAAAGGAACAATACAGGAAGTTATGGGCCAGGCGATTTCAATGACATAGAAGGAAAAACTTGCTAAAAATTAGAATTATCCTATCATGAAAGAAGATGCTTCTGAAAGCAAATTCCTCCATCACAGGGGATCTCATAGAGAAAAAGATGGGTAATCATTTCAGAGGGTAGGTTGCAAAGAGGTTTTCTGTTCAGATAAAGGCTAGGCTAGAATACCTCTGTGGTTTCTTCCAGGCCCAAGCGTGATTCCAGAATTTTTTTACTCTGATACTTGGAGTGGGGGGTGGGGGTGGAGGTCTATGAGCTCATTGATAGGGATGCTCTTTGTACCTGGGCAAAATCAAGCCCCACTAGGCCTTCTGACCCTGGGAAAATCTTGTCTATGTCTTTCTAGAAATCCTCCATAAAAGATCCAGGCCTTTCTCTAGTTCTTTTAATATTTTGTGAGCACCAGCATCACTCTTAGGCTGTCCATCTGTTATTTTTTACTCCCACTACATAACCAGCCCACATCAATCTCCAATTATACATATCCTTGATGATGTCTTTCATGCTAATTTTTACATACAGGTCATTGTTAATCACACGTTAGAGCCAACTTACAAATACCACATATTGGTGGGTCACCTATAGTTGTGAAAGTATGATGCTTTAGCAACTGTAGAATTCAATGATTCAGTCATATCACATCATGGAGGAGTTAATGGTGTTAAAAGATGGTAGGGATTTTTTTTTCCTTTTTGTATAAGTGTGTCAGGGAGAAGCTTGGCCTCACATTATCTCCACAGTGGTCTGTTTGCTTATGTACATAGTGAGTAGTGCATGTTGAGATGGGCGAGTATCCCATGAAATTCCTCTTCTTTCTGCCTCTGTGTACCCAATGAAGCCAGTTCCTCCAACCTCTTTTCTACCTGTGAGTTGTTGATCCATTGAGATCTCTCTCAGTTTCACTTAAAGCAAGAATGGCTGTGCATTTGGCACAGAGGATCCAAAAATGAGAAGACAGTATGGCCCCTGCCCTCAAGGACTGTGAAAGCATTTGGGAGGGATATGTGTACGCATGCACTCAAATAAGTATTTTATAAAGGAGACTGTGATCTGAGTAAAGGAGAATACCAAGTAAAGTGCTAAAGAAATCTAATCTGCATCTCTTGCCTTATCTGGGCATGTCAAGTCCCAGAGATCATTTTCATCTGGGTGTATGTTGTAGAGTTGTGGACATATGTGCAGTCAGGAAGACCCAAGTTTCAAATCCTGTCTGACACTTACTAGCTGTGAGACCCCAAGCAAGTCCCTCAACCTTTCTGAGCCTGTGTTTCCTCATTTGTAAAATTAGGAAAATACCACCTCTTCTACAAGGATGCCATGAGGTAGAGCTATAAAGCACTCTGCAAACTTTAAAGTGCTACATAAATATGTACTATTATTATTACTAGTGAACTCCATAAGGGCAGAGACTTCGTTTTATCTAAGCTCTGCTGCTGCCTTAGCCCTAGCAAAGCAGGGCTTTGCACACAGTAGGTCAGTCAATAAGGATTTATTAAGGGCTAACTATGTGCAGGGCCTGTGCTAAGTGGTAATGGAGTACAAAGAAAGGCAAAAGACATAGTTCCTGCCTTCAAGGAACTTCCAGTCTAATGTGGGTGGTTAATAAGTGCTTGCTATAGTTTCCCTTAGCGACCCATGCCACCCACCTTGCTGCCTATAAGGAACTAACCACTTACATTGTCTCATCAAGGAGCTTAGCAATACCTGTCTACTCACACCTTACACCAATGAGAGGGAACCTTATTTACTTGTGTTCTCTTTGGGCGCCATGATGCAATATCCCCACCTCCGGTCCCGGTCATAATTGTGTGTGGTTGCGCACCTGCAAGCAAGAGAACACACATTGTGATCTGAGAAAAGTCAGACAATCTGAGCCCATTGGGACATGAGGTCTCTGATTTTTCTGTGTTCTATTTTTTTAGTCTATTTTACCACCTTTTATGATCAATTTTTCTTAAAAGTCCATTCTGGTGCGTCACCATCTGGCCCCAAATTACTTTTCTGGTCTTTCCTCTCACAACACATAAATCTTCTCCAGACAAGATATTATCTTCCTGTTCACCACGTCTACACCCTCTTATGCTCCATCTCCCACCAGACATAACCTCTAACTCAACAAATCCCTCCTGGATGTGTACTCTGAATTATCTATTTGCACTTACTTATCTCTATCTATCTTCTATAGATAAAGAGATAGATATAGATGGACAAAAATGAAATAACTCTTGCCTTCAAACAGCTTACATTCTAAGGGGAAACTGCACATAAAGATACAGCCAACTATAGATTATCTATCTACCTATTTAATCTATCTGTCTGTCTGTCTATGTTGTACTCTGCCCTCTCCCTAACCTACTTAGATGGAAGTCCCAAAGGAGGAACGATAGAATTTTTGTCTTTGTATTCCTAGAGGCTGTCACAATGCCTATCGCACAGTATGTACTTAATAAATACTTGTTTAATTAAATTGAATTGAATTTTGCAGTTGAAAAAGCCCTCCACTGGGAATCATACAACCTGGGTTCCAGTACTGGCCCAGTGTGATCTTGGTCAACTTATGGCTTCTCTGGGTCTCAGTTTCTTCCTCTTTCAAAAAGGAGGGATGGGACTAGGTGGTCACTAAAGATCCTTTAAGTTGTGATAATCTACGAGCCTAGGGAATTAAGGATGTTATACAGGAAATTTACAATCACATATAGGTTGGATTAGATGCCTTCTGATGTCCTTTCTAACACTGAAATTGTATGAATCTGTGAGTCTATGAATTATGTAGAGCCTCTCTCTGTGTCTTTCTGTGTCATTCTCTCTCTCTGTGTCTCTGTCTCTCTCTCCCACGCCCTCTCCCTCACTCTCCCCATTTCTCCTTCCTCCTTCCCTCTCTTCCATTTGTTAAGTACTCAACTTTTCCAGGCCTGCCCTCCTATTTCTAGCCTCGTTATCTGAGCTTTCTAAGCCTGGGGGCTCCCTGAGCTGCATCTCTTGCCTTATCTGGGCATGTCAAGTCCCAGGATTCATGAACTGTTGCCCAAGAAGTAGAATCTTGGCTTTCTTGGCCAATTCTATTTCTTGGCTTGGCCCAAAGAGGACAAAGTAGGGGCCAAATGTCTAAGGTTTTGTGCCACATCTTGTATTATAAATAAATTGTATGGGGGTGGGGGCATTGAGAGGAGGTAGTGAAGAGAGAAGCCTCATGCTGGCTTGTGCCAAGATAGTTTTAATTTTCAGTTCTCTAAAGCCTTCCTGTGACTTCCCTGTCTCACAGAAATCTGTATAAATGTGGAAACCCCAAGTAAAGGGTGTTTTCCAGATTTACCAACCCATAGATACATTAGTCAACTACTGTCTCGAGGTTGTATAAGGGTCCATATCCCTCAAAAAAATTACTTTGTCATTTGTCTTATTTACACTGATCTCCATGCTTAGAGTAGATGCCCCTACTTCTATCCTAATGGGACAGCTAGGTGGATAGAGTACTGGGCCTGGAGTCAGGAAGAGTCAACTTCCTGAGTTCAAATCTGTCCTCAGACGCTCACTAGCTGTGTGACCCTGGGCAAGTCATTTAACCCTCTTTGACTCAGTTTCTTCCTCTGTAAAATAAGTAGAGATGGAAATGGCAAATCACTCCAGTATCTTTGCCAAGAAAATCACAAATGGGGTCACCAGGAGTTGGACATGACTGAAACCAACTCAACAACAACAACAACGACATCTCCATTCCAGTCATTAAAATTTTTCCTTTCCTTCAAGGACAGTTTGGATGCCACCTTCTCCCTAGCCTTCTAACCCCCAGCAAACGAAATTTCTCCAGACACTGGACCTGTCCTCTACATATCTCACTCTCCTTCGTATTATAATTAATTGTCTACATGTCATATTCCCCTCCCCTCATTGGAATGTAAGCTTCTTGAGGTCAGGGATTATGTCACTGTGCATACGTGTGTTCCAGATACTTTGAGCAGAGCAGGAGATTAATATTAATAAAGGTTCATTATAGCATATCATATCCTGTCTCTCCCATGGTATTGCTTAACATAGGAAGGGGTCAGCCTTCTTAGGAAAGACTTGAAGGATTGGTTATAAAAGGCAGAAAGTAATAAGGTAGTGAAGGCTGGACTGACCTACCATTTCTTCAGGGACCCAGCATTAGAGGTGCAAGAATGGTGCATCCGGCCACCATAGCGGAAAGGAAATCTGCATAGCTGACCATCCTCGGTGAACACTGGAAGACACAAAGGAAAAATCCAACAAGGGTTAGGCATCACTTCTGACACTAACCTCAGAACTAATCAGAGAGCAGAAAGATGAGGTCTGCTATGTATCAGTCCTCGTCTACATTACCTATATTTCTCAATATTCCTCACTCACATAATCATAGAATTTTACTCATAGATTTTCTTTTGTTTTATAATTTTAACTTTTATTTATTTTAGTTTACATCATTCATTTCCACGAGATTTTGAGTTACAAATTTTCTCCCCATCTTTCCCCTACCCACCACCCCAAAACAGCCATCCCATTGTATAACCCCTCCCCCAATCTATTCTCTCCTATGTCTTCCTCTATCACCCCTTTGATTTTCCGGTAGGACAGGATGGATCTTCCTATCACAGTGCCTGTGTATCTTAAGTACCAGTTGGATGTAGTTAATAATGTATATATACACATATATTTTTAACATTTGATTATAGAACTTTAAATTCTAGATTCTTTCTCTTCCTCCCTCATCACCCACCCCCA
>CM053583.1:60132309-60186834 GCA_028627135.1 Pseudochirops cupreus | reverse complement strand
GGGAGGAAGGGAAAGAATCTAGAATTTAAAGTTCTATAATCAAATGTTTAAATATATATGTATATATACTTATTATTATTATTATTAATTACATGAAACTGGGAATTAAGATATACAGGCACTGGGGTAGGGAGATCCATCTTGCCATACTGGAAAGCTAGAGGGGTGATGGGGGAGGACATAGGAGAGAACAGATTGGGGGAGAGGGTATACAAGTGGGATCGCTGTTTTGGGGTAGTGGCTAGGGGAAAGAAGGGGAGAAAATTTGTAACTCAAAATCTTGTGGAAATGAATGATGTAAACTAAAATAAACAAAAGTTTAAAAAAAAAAAAGAAGATTCCAAACCGGGTCACAGAAAGTCAGACACAACTGAAAAGCCCTGAACAACAAGGGAGACTCACAAAATTCCCACCAAGTGGAACCTCTTCTTCCTATCCCCTGCTTCATTCTTGGGACCATAGACTGGACTGGAAAGGACCCTAGAAGCCACTTATTCCAACTCTTTAATTTTTTTTTGTTTACCTTAGTAATCACAATTTATTATGAAAAGTGAAACTTTTATTGTATTAGAGGATTATAGTAGAATACTCTTTTCTCAAGAGAAACTTTGTGGGGTGCAGGGGAAAGAACCCTGGATTTGAGGTCAAAGGTTTTTTTGGGATTTTTTTTCCCACTCAGAAAGGGTCATTCCATCTTTACTACAAAATTTTATCATACTTTACTTTCATTTTTTACATGTGAAAGTGAGGCACACAGAGGTTCACTACTTTGCCCAGAATAGCACAGCTTCTAAGTGTTAGCCATAGGATTTAAACCCAGTTTTGCTGAAGCCAAATCTACCCCCAGCATCCCCTATGCTACTGCCATGGAGTGGAGAGGGAGGGTCACAAAGTTCCTTTGGGGGATCTGTAACACCCACAGAACTCCAACCAATGGGAATCTACCCTTAAGGAGTTCACTAATAATTTCCCTTCTTGTGAATTCTCAGGGAAAATTCCCTCCCAGCAGCCCTGTTGCAAAGGAAGGGGCAGTCTTATGAAAGGGAATAGATAAACAGGATGAAAGGTCATTGCTTATCTGGGAGGTGAGTGACAGCGTACGTGAGGAAGCACCAATACTCCTGTGTTATCTCAGGAAAGATGGCACCCTAAAAGCTGGGAGCCCCAATATTTGGCAGAAATAACAGGCTTTGGAAAGCAGGAATTCCTCCACAATACCAATGACAAATGCACTGTGGTTATGACTATTTTAGGGTGGGCCCATGGGGGCCTTTGACTTGTCTTCATGGACAGGGCTATGAGCTGGAGTCAGGAGACCTTCCTTCCAGTGTCTGCTGCTGAAGGATAGAGAAGGAAGGGGCTCTCTCAGCCCTTGTAAGATTATTTGCATAGTATCAAAAATGTTAAAGAAGCTAATGATAACCTTATTCTGTGATAACTCAACAAGGGCTCAAGTGTAATGAGGTCAATGTTGCCTGAAGCCTTTCCCCGTCCTTAGCTGACACATTCTCCTTCCCAAGACAACTTTGTAGCCATTTTGTACTATTGTATAAAATATCGATGTATGTACTTGTATCTGTATTCCTTGTCTCCCTCTTTAGAATGAGCTTTGGAATTAGAGCTCCTTGAGGAAGGGTTTTTTTTTTTAACTTTTGTCTTAGACTTCTCAGTGTCTGGCCCAGCGTACAGCACAAAGTAAATGGTTGTTGACTGATTGCTGGACAAGGGAGACGTCAAAGCTGAAATCCTCTACGTTTCTAGGTCCGATCCCAGAAAAGAACACAGATCATAAAAAGACTTTGTGTGAGTATCTAGAATCAGAGCAAGGTAGGGTGTCATCTGACCAGGTACAAGGCTGACTCAGAGTTCCTTCCATCTATCTGTCTCAACTCCCATACCCCTCATACCCCATTATACCTGAGACTCACAATGCGTCTTTTTCTCCCCAACCTACCACCCCTCCACCTTTTAAAATACTCGACAGTACACGGAAGTGTAGGAACTGAGACCTTAGACTAGAACAGAGAATTCCCTTGATTTGGAAATCAAATCAACACACATTTATTAAACACCTACTGTGTGCTATGCAAAACACTGGGGATAGTGCAAAGAGTAATTACTGACAAGAGAACATGCAAACAACTAGGTACAGGCAGATATATGAAAAATAAACTGGAGATCATCTCAGAAGGAAAGCTCTAGTATTAAGGGGGACAGGGAAAGGATTCTCACAGAGGGTGGTATTTTAGCTGAAAGTTAAAAGAAGCCAAGGAATCTTGAACTTGGGGGAGTGAATTCTAAGTATGGAAGATAACCAATGAAAATGCACAGAGTAGAGAAATGGAGTGTCTTGTTCAAGGAAGAGCAAAGGTGCAGCTAGGTAGCCAGGAGTCAGGAGGACCTCAGTTCAAATCTGCCCTCAGACATGTACTAGCTCTGTGACCCTGGGCTTAACTCCAATAGCCTCAAATGATCAAGGAACAGCAAAGGAAGTTAGTGTTACTGAATCAAAGAATATCAGGGGAAGTAAGGTGTAAGGAGACTGGGAAGGTCTGAAGGGGCCAGGTATATAATAAAGAGTTTTAAGAGGCAAATAGAGGATTTTGTCTTTGGTCCTTCAGGTAATAGGGAACCTGGAATTTATAGGTTAGGAGGTAATGACAGACCTATAGTATAAGGACCCTAGAAATCCTAGTTCAATTCTAGAAAAAGAAAATAATTAGCCCATTTTTTGTTCCTGGCATTTCCCTACCTAATAGAGGCTCTTGTTTTGTTTTGTTTTTTCCTCTTCTCTTCTGATTAGCTTCCCTAAACACTCACTCACATATACTATAGATCAAAAGGAGCTTCAAAAGTTTAATTTGGGGGGCAGCTAGGTGGCGCAGTGAATAGAGCACTGGCCCTGGAGTCAGAAGGACCTGAGTTCAAATCCGTGCTCAGATATTTAACACTTACTAGCTGTGTGACCTTGGGCGAGTCACTTAACCCCAATTGTCCTGACTTTCCCCCTCCAAAAAGACCCCCAAAAAAGTTTAATTCAGAGAAAAAGACATTTCTTACATGCCTCCTTAAAGTCCCAACAACACAGAAGAAGGGTCTTTGGTTCTAGCCTAGGGCTAGAGGCATAAGTCCCCAAAGAAGCTCTGCCACCAACCTGTCCTTTCTGCAGGAAGACACTGTGGGTAGAGGCGAAGAAGGGGAAGGAGGTTGGGGAACAGTGAGGACTGAGTTCTGTTCTTTCATGCTCCCAGACCACACACCATCGCATGAGCAGGAAGGAACCAATGCCTCACTCAGTACTTCTGGCTTGTCCTGGGACATTGCCCACATGTGCTAAAGAAAAGCAGCCTGGTGTGAGGGAAAGAACCTTGAACTAGGCAGTCAGACAGGGCTCAGCCTCAAACTTGTGGCGTGACTTTGGTCAAGTTGATTGGCACAGTACAAACAGATTGCTGTGGGGCTCTTCGCAAATGTGTGCTCTGACACTTACTAGTTCTGTGACCTTCGGTTCTGCTCCAGCACTCCAGGGCTGAGTTTTCTCCTCTGTGAAACTGATCCAATAATAATTACATCCCCTAGCTCACAGGACTCGTGTGTGTGTGTGTGTGTGTGTGTGTGTGTGAGAGTGTGTGTGTGTGTAGGGGATGCTCTGTAGATAGTAAGGCTCTATAGAAATAGGAAGTTTTTGTTATTGTTAGTAACTGATGTTTGAATCAAAATTGCTTCGCAGGAGACTTAGTCTCTCCATTTGTCAAATGAGGATAATAATCCCTGCCCAGTTTCCCCCAGTGAGCTCTGATAGATGATGGATGGATAGACAGATAGATGCAAATAAACAAATAGATAGATTAGATATAGATAGGTAGGTGGGTGGATAAATTAGTAGATAGATCATCAATAAAGATAGTTGATAGATGCAGACAGAAGAGATAGATAAAAAAGACAGATAACTATAGACAGACAAAGGTAGGTAGATAGACACAGATGATAGATAGATAGATAATAGATGCAGACAGATTAGATGGACAGGTAGGTAGATAGATTGATAGAAATAGACAGATGATAAATAAATGATAGATAGATAGATAGAATAATAAGTGCTTACTTTGTCCCAAGCACTGTGTTAAACACTGGGGAGATTATATATATATATACACATATATAAACAAAAAAGCTAGTCAGGAGTCAGTAAGTTAAGCAGTATAAGCACCTTGTAAAGTTTTGTTTGAATATGCTGTGGAAGTATGGTCCCCATTCAGGTATTCATCTGGTGCCTCATAGATTTAGAGCTGGAAGAGACCCTGAACATGAGACAGCCCAGTCCCATCGTTTTGTAGAGGAGGCAGCTTGAGTCCTCCAAGGTGGTTTGTTCAAGATCACAAGTATAGAAAAGAGAAAAATGAGGATTTGAATCAGGTCACACTGACTTCAAATTCAGTTTCCTTTCCATTATTTCACATCCTGGCATGGGCATGATTTGGGTTACTGAAGGTTATGGCCCTAACTGAGGACCAACCCAGGCAAGTCTAAGCACAGAGAGGCTCAGCACCAGAAAGGTGACCATCAGGGGATGCGTGTTTACACAAATACACATAGGCACTCACATATATGTCCATATGGACAGACATATATTTGCCACAGCAGCTCATGAAGCTATTTACGAATGCATAGAGCAGTTAAGATCATGCATTGGTAGAAGCAGGACCCACCCTGATGAGGTCAAAGATCCTTGAGGCCCTAAAGCAGAGGTATCAAACGCACTGCCTACAACCCACCACCCTCCTGAGCGCTGCTCAAACCCGACTAAAATGCAGTGGGGAGCCATTCAGCAAAATAAATAAGAATACAATAGTATATAGGCATCATTATATTTTTAAAATAAGCTGATATGTGACCCTCAAGGACTCTTACGAATGATTAGTGGTCTCTGTTTTTATTTGGCTTTCATACCGCTGCCCTAAAGTATAAAAAGTGTGGGAGGCCACATGGCAAAAAAGAAAGAACATTGGATTTTATCGTCAGATGACCTGGATTCAAATTCTCATTCATCTACTCACCTGTGTGACCTTTGACAAGTCCCTTAACATCTCTGGGACTTGGACATCACATGTCTAAATGAAGAGAGTAAACATTCTCTAGGGCCTCTTCTAACTCAAAATTATACGATCAGAGGGTCGTTATTGCATTATCCCAATACTGTAAAAAAGTAGTCTACACTCTTCATAAATGTCCTTCCCAAGTGCTTTCCCCAAGGTCACAAAGCAAATTAAACATGGGGTCTGAATTGTTTCTGCTAGATTGGGTCAAATTTTTAGGGTTTAGAACTTCTGCCAACCCCCTGGGGCACCTCTGCCCTCCCATTTAGAGCAGTGTCTGTCAGCAAGACTCACCCTGCTAGCCTCAGGCTGGGCCCCACTCTGGGTCAGAAGCAGCGAAAGGCCTAGTGTCCAAATCCAGCATTTCATGGTTCCTCCCGAGCCAGAGGCCCAGCACAGATGGGCAGCTGGCCAACCACAGAGACCCTTCTCCCTCTCCCTGGCTCCTTGGCTTGGAGAGTGGAGGGCAGAGCCAAGAACAGAAGTTCTCAGAGAACCAAACCAGAGGCCACGGTCAATGGAAGCCCTTGCTCCCTGCACTAAGCAACCAAAAAGAGTTTTGGCGGTTAACGAATTTGCTTACCAATATTAATGATTAACAACTCCAGGGGACATAGGAGAAAGTTGTTTTTAGAAAAATCAAGCCAAAAGCTTTCTTTGCTCCCAGTCCCTGAGTTCTCTTGCTCCCAAGCCCTTGGGACCTTCCCTTCTTTCCACCTTCAGATCATCCTTGTCATTTAAAGTCCACCCCAATCCCCCAGTAAGCCTCCTTGACTACTCAGACCCTCAGTGATTTTTCTCTCCTCTTAGCTCTGGATTTGGAGTCAGAGGACACGAGCTTGAATCCTACTTCTGCTACTTAATATCTATATAATTTTGGGCAAATCACTTTGCTAGTATCAATTGGTTCACCCATAAAACAAGGGTGTTAGTGAGATGCTCCCTAAAATCCCTTTCTGCTCTCAGTCTCCAAATTTGTTGGTGCCACCTGTATGGTCTTTTCATCCAGAATGCTTTGTGTTAGCTATACAGAAGAATCAGATAGATTGTCAGAGAGGAAAGGGACCTTCACGCTTAGGACATAGAATGTAGGAGTTTAGAATGTTGAAACTGGAGGGGCTTTTGGACACAGAATCTCAGAGTTGGGAGGGTTCTTATAAACCATTGAGCACAGCCTCCCATCCAACCCAGAGCCTCTTCCTCTCTAAACTCCATGAAAAGCCTCTGTTTGGACATCTCCAGTAAGAGAGGCATTTTTTCCAGGGGTGATATTGGGATTCTTTTGATGAACACCTTGTTTTCTAAATTTGGAAGTACTGAGCAATATGTGTGTGTGTGTGTCTGTGTGTTTGTGTGTCTCTACATGTATATCTGTATGTATGTGTATCTATATATACAGGTGTGTATACATCTACACATTCACAATTATACCTATATGCATGTATACTTATATATGCATACCTACACATATATACATATGGACGCATACACAGATATATATATATTGCACTGTGGCATTCCATTTTTTTCATTTGTCATCTTCTTCTAGGAGACCTATGATCTTTAAATTGTCTCTTTTACTCCTGTCTCTAAGATCAATGGCTTTTGCTTGTGTAGAGATCAAATTTTTACTATCCTTGTGTTTTAGTTCTCTGCTAGATGGACCTTCACTTTAATATGTTTGTTCTCCCATTCTGTTGTTCTCTCTTTTACTTCTTTTTTTTTTTTTGCTTTTTTGGAGGGGGAAGGGCAGTTGGAGTTAAGTTACTTGCCCAAGGTCACACAGTTACCAAGTGTTAAGTGTCTGAGGCCACATTTGAACTAGGGTCCTCCTGACTCCAGGGTGGGTGCTCTATTCACTGTACCACCTAGCCACCCCATCTTTTACTTCTTTGAAGAGACTATCATGAATTCAAATGTTCCTATTCTGCTAATTATTTCTGCCATACCTGCCATGAAGTTTTCCATTTGTTCCCTTCTAACCTCTCAAGGTTCTGATTTCCCCTTTGAACTATTCTGAAATGTCCTGTTGTGATTTCATGCATTCTTGGGAATTCACAGTGTCCAGTTTTTCATTAGATTCCATTTCCTTTGTCTTGCAGAATTTACTTGGAGAGTTCTGTAATCTCTTGGGTGTCTTGGTACACTTCTTCCCTCCTAATTTTACATCTTCTGTGTTGATTTACCTGTCTGAGCCCCAGGGTTTTTTTTTGTTGTTTTGGTTTTTTTTTTTTTGGAGGGCAGTTGGGGTTAAGTGACTTGCCCAAAGTCACACAGCTAGTAAGTGTGTCAAGTGTCTGAGGCTGGATTTGAACTCAGATTCTCCTGACTCCAGGGCCCGTGCTCTATTCACTGCACCACCTAGCCGTCCCTTGTGCCCCATGTTTTTTAACTGAATTTTCTTCCTCTTGAAATCTTTTAGCCTTTTCCCCATTTACACATTTTTATAACTTTTCATTTGGTGGTGGATTGACACCCCCAGGGCTAGGTTACAAGTCTATGTCAGTCTCCTTTCCTACTGGAGAATTTACTTTTCACTGACCTAGGTCCCTGACTCAGGAAGCTTCTGGGAGAACAGAACTGGCTTCATCTGGATTCCAATCCCTTTTCCTTCAGGTTAGTCCCCTGCCCTAATTCTCTCTAGTCCTTCCTTCCCTGCCTAGGCTGAATCAACATCTGACGCTTTGAAGGAGCAGAGAAATGTAGGGTAGTTGTTATTGGCAGAGCCCTTTCTGACTGGAGGTTCCCCAACGTAAGGGATGCTGCCTGAAGAGGAAAGAGTGATTCTTCACCCTCACTCCCCCCATGCCTTCCCCACTTCCTCATGTGGCTGTATAGAGTTGAGGTTTACTGCTTGTTGTAATGAGACTCTGGGGGGAAATACCAGCAGTTTCTACAGCATCAGGGAAATAACCTGAGTTGATCCCAAAGCACAAACCAAGGGGTTGGTTTGTGTTTCCCGACAGAGCATGGAGACTAGTGGAGGAAGGGCACTGAGCACAATATGAATTAATGTTCTCAACTGTTTTAATACTAATGCTGCCAGTGGTTCTCAACCTGTGGGTCGCAACTCCTTTGGGGGGGGTCAAACAACCCTTTCACAGGGGTCACAGGGGTCGCCTAAGACCATAGGAAAACACATATTTCCAATGGTCTTAGGAACCGAGACACCATTTCTCTGTCTCCAGGTGGGTCCACCCACATACAAGTATTAAAGGGTCGTGGCATTAGGAAGGTTGAGAATCACTGCCCTAGATAAAGACATAATAATAATTCCTCTGTTTTCATATATATATATATATATATATATATATATATATATATATATATGTATATATATATATGTATATATATATGTATATATATATATACATATACATATATATGTATACCATATGTATGTTTTTAATCATGGTGATACAATTTTTATTTTCTTTACTTTTTTCAAATTTTTTTTTGTTACATTGAGTTCCAAGCTGTTTCCATCCCTCCCAACCCCACGCTAGAGAAGGACAACATTTGACACAGATTTATATGTGAAACTATACAACATAGGTCCTTTGTAGTTGATTTAAATATTCATAAACCTCGGAATAGCTTAGTCATTCACATTTACTCTTCGAACAGTATTGCTATTACTGTATACAACATTCTGCTCATTTCATTCTTCATTATTTCATGCAAGTCTTTCCATGTTCTTCTAAAATCAACCTGCTCATCATTTCTTACAGCACAGTAGTATGCCATCTGCCACCATACTCACCAGTCTGCACTCACTCCTCCTCACCTGCAGCCACAGCTTGGGACCATGTCTGGTCAGTGCACCTGGGTCTTGTATCCAGGAGGACTCTGCAGTCTTCCTGGATCTGCAACCCAAACCCTCCAAGGTACAAGAAGAGAAAGCTTCCATAGCTGACATAGGTGCCCCCAGGGCTTACTGTTTGTTGACTCAAAGGTATCTGCCCTTCAATCAGGCCAGACCACCACCCAGGTAGGTCAGATCTTTTCTAATGTCCTCCTGAGTTGTCTGCTATTGGAGGACTGCTTTACCCTGACTTTTAGTTATTTCTGCTCCTCTAAAATTTACTTTGAGATATTATTTTAAATTATTTGGGAGAGAATTTGGGAAAGCCAGGTAGTTTCCTGCCTTATCCAGTCATCTTCCTACAATTCCTTCCTAAGCTCATATGTATCTTATATAGTATATTATCTCCCCACTAAACTGTAAGCTGTTTGAGGGAAGGGACTATTTTTGCTTTTCTTTCTATCCCAAATTCTAAGCACAGTACACAACAATTTGCAATTAATCAATAAATGTTTTTTTGGTTGACTGATTGATAGAAAATATCCCCGAGTCTTGGTACTGTGTCCTATTCTTTTTCTTGAGGAATTCCTTACCTTGGTACCTTCTCCACCCAAACCAACTCTTGTAGTTGACCCTGTACGGTAAGTCAAAGGTTAATGGTACATATTTAGTGCACAAGGACAGGATCAAGGCTTATTTGTATCTCAAAGAAAATTTCAGTCAGTTCTTTTCTGTCTTAACCTCTTCCTATTTAACACAGGAAAGGTGACCTGGTCTGCTTCCAACACCAATCACACTTGATTGAGGCTAGGGCCTTTTCCCACATCCCGTGCAAAATCAGGAAGCAGAAGCTGGGGATGTCTTCCCCCTACTACCTCCAGTTACTGTTCCCCTGAGGGAGGAGGGTAGAGAAGTAGAGTAGAGAACCAAAGGGGATCTCTTCCTTAATTTGTAAGAAGGGGACAAAGCAGAGAAGGCTTTCAAATGAGTCAGAACCTATGGTTTTTCACAGTCTGGTTGGGCCTGTGGACTCAACACATAATTGTGCATACACACTTCCTAAGGAACATGTCTGGGTGAGTCCTATTAACAAAGTAGCATGATATCCTAGAAAAACCATTGGGCTGGAAGTGAGAAGACCTGTGTTATAGTTCCAGTTCTTTAACCAGTTTGCTTCTGTGAATGTAGGCAATGTCCTTTCTCTCTCTAGACCTCTCTGTAGTTTGTGTCTTTGTCAAATGAGAGCCTTGATCTAAGTGATCCCTAAGGCCCCTTCCATCTCTGACATTCCATGTTTTAAGGTGCTGTATGGATCCAATACCATTCTTTAAGTTCTAAGAGCCCTTCTGACTCTAACATCCTAAAATTCGACATATCTATGACCCCTGAAAACTAGTTTGGGGTCTGGATGAGAAGAGTCTGGTCTTTTGCTGTTACAAACCAGAGAAAGAAAAGATGGAATAAAGCTAACTTTAGCGATGGAAATGCATATTTTGTTTTTCCTTTTCACATTCTAGTCCATTTGTCTTCATGAGCAAACAAGACTCTGCCATCCAGATTTTTCACCAGTGTGCCTCTCTATCTCATGGACTCTAGCTAATGTGGACCCTGGTCAGCCTCTCTCTGGGGGCATGGCTTTGATATGGGGCTCATCTTGACCTGTCAACAAATGAAATTGGCATTGCCTTCTATTTTGTGGATTCTAAGGGTTTTCAGCACCAGAAACTTGAGGCAGGCTCACTTTATGGGGTTGGGTTAAGGAAAAGTGAGGATTTACAATAATCTGCATCTGTGTACTTAGCGTGGTTTTCACACCCTTGTGCTGCTTCATACAACCTAATTTTGCTCCTTTTCAACTTACTATTTCTGCCATTAGCCCTTCCATTCATTTTTTTTTCTTCTCCTGGTTCCAGAACCTTGGGATTATTTTTGACTCTTCCCTTTGCATTTTATGTAATCATATGCAATCAGTCACTGAATCCTAGTGATTCCATCACTGAAACACCAGTTTCATGGCTGAGTTTCTCCATATTTAGCCATCAAAGACTGTCATCAGTCCCTTACACAGAGTTTCCATCTTATTTGGTTCCATGAGTATTTGAGGTCCACTTACATAACATTGCATTATAGCGAGATCCCCTTACAACTATGATGAGACGTGGAAAGGGACTTTGGTGTATGCTCTATGAATGTAAGCTCTTATTATTGTTGACCTTGAAAGCTTACACTCTGAAAAAACGACACAACAGAAGTAAGCGCTGATAATGGCTGATGGATTACTGTCCCAGGGGACTGGTCTCTTCCTCATTTTCCCCCCTCCATTTCTCCCTTTCCCATTCTACTCCTACCAATTCAAGGTGGCAGGTAAATTATGCTGTCAATAGGCAAGGGTCTGCAAAGGAAATCTTACTTGGAGTTCTGCTAACCAAAGATTCTTCTACCCTCCAAAAGATTCTGGGACTTAATGGATCTCCTGTGGAAAACAAACTACCTCTATGTTGAAAAATGTTATGGCAAGTTCGTTCCAGGGAGGTTTGTTGGGGTCCTTTGTTAAGGTCTACCATAAATGTAAGCAACTTTGAATTACTTCAGGCCTATGGTGGCCTACATGCTAGGTAAAGGTATATCAAGTTTGGGGTAAATACAATTGCTCAGGCTTCCTTTACCCTTCCCAAAAATACTTTGTATATGTCTTGTATTTATTTATCTATGCATATGCTTCCCCTTGATATAACATAAAACCTTTGAAGGCAGGGACTATTTTGTTTGGATTACTCAATAAACATTTATTAAGCACCTATGTGCCAAGCACCTTGCCATTTTTGTCACTGTAAACCTAAAGCATTGTGCTTGGCACATAGTAGGTATTTGATAAATGCTGTTTGAATTATTGGTTTGAGTAGCTAACACCAGATAGCCTTTCACCTTACAACCTTAAAACTCAACCTACTTTAAATAAGAATAGGATGAACATAGCTTGGTGTGGAAGGGGAAGAAGACAGTATTAAAGAACACAAGTCAACTAGATTACTTGATCTTTAAGTGAAGGCTGGAAGACTACTTGTCAGGGATGCTCTAAAGAGGGTTTTTGTTCAGATGTCGGTCATACCTTCCAAGTTGCTTTTCTGTGATCCTAATTTTCAGTTTCCTTTTTCTGGAGAGCCTTCCAGATCTCGTCCTGCCATCTCTGTGTAAAACCTTCAGTGTTTTCCCCGTGACTTGATCAGATAAAGTCAAAACTCTTCAATCTTTTGTTCAAGTCCATTTACAATCTGGTGCCACCTTCCCTGTTCATCCTTATCTCAAATTACTGCCTTCCAATTAAACTTGGACTAGGACCAGACCATGGAGGACCTTGAATGTTTGAACAGGCAAGAAATATTCCATTTTTGGGAATAGTCCCATTACCAAGAATTGCTCCTTTACCAAGGCAATCCTAGATCTGAAATAAAATATTGACTCTTTTTGTCTATCAACGCTGAACCAATGAGCCTTTGATGGGAGAGCACTTGACCTTCGAAAAATTATATAATGGGGAGGGGGGATCCTCTCCTTCTAGGCTCTAGTCATCTACTGGATAAACACACAACAGATATTTCACCTTGATCTTGTATCTGCACAAGCTAGAAGTTGGATGTGTGACTTAAGATAAGACTTTATTAAGATCCATGGTTTATGATTCAATTGCTTTGTATTTCAGGTCACGGAATCACAGAATTTCAGGGCTAGAAGGATCTTAGAACACAGAAGAGAGAATATAGAATGTTGGAGCTGGAGGGACTTTAGAATGTAGAAAATGGTATGTCAGAGCTATGAGGGAGCATAGAACCTACAATATAGAATGTTTGAGCAGAAAAGGAACCCTAGAGATTATGTTGTCTAAACTCTGTTGGATAAGGAGGGAAAGGAAGGCCCAGAGAAGAGAAATGAGCACCCAAAGTTACAAAACTAGTTAGTAATAGAGCCAAGACTAGAACCCACCTCTTCCCAAGGTCCACACCCTCTGTCTACACTTTAATTCTAGTGCCTTCCCTCAGTTGCTTATCCCCAATTTATCCTGCATATATCTTGTTTGGACATAGTTGTTTACATGTTCTCTCTCCATTAGACTGATCTCCTGGAGAACTGGAACTGTCTTTTGTATTCTTTTGCATCCCCAGTGTATAATACCTGCCATGTTGTAGATGCTTAATGAATGTGTGACTGGCTGCCTGTTATAGACTAGAGTACATAGGTTCTTAATTTATTTGAGATTGGCTTGCTTTGAGTTCCTGAAAACACAGAATTTTCAGACATTAAAGGGAGACTGATACCAATTTCGTTATTCTCAAGTTGGTCCCTGTCTGTTTTCTGACTGTTATGCTACTTCTGCAATCTATCCACCCCCAGACAAGGAGACTGGCTATTTACTGCTGATGCAGTGAGCTATTTGGCAGCCTTAGCCTTGATGTAAGTTATGGAAAGTGGGGTAAGAAATAGCTGGTCTGGCTCTATATCTGGTTCTATAAACAAACAAATAAATAAATGGAAGAGTGGATGAATAAATGAATGAATACATGAATGAATGGAGGAATGAATGAACAAATAAATAAACATATAGATGAATGGATAAGTATATATACATATGTGTATATATGTATGTGCATATTTATGTGTATGGATATATGGATATACATATACGTGTGTATATATATTTGGCTCTCTAAATCAGAACCGTACAACTAATACCCTTGTGGGAAATTTCTAACTTTGGGGCTAAATAAAATAGAACAGGGACACATTAAAAAGAACCTGTACCAAGAGAGCAGCTGGGTGGCACAGTGAATAGAGCCTCAGCCCTGGAGTCAGGAGGACCTGAGTTCAAATCCGGCCTCAGACACTTAACACAAAACCTAGCCATGTGACCTTGGGCAAGTCACTTAACCCCAATTGCCCTCCAAAAAGAAAAAAAGAAAAGAGCCTGTACCTAGTATCAAAAGATCTGAGTTTAAGTGTGGGCTTGGGCAAGACTAAAATTCTCTGAACCTGCTTCCTCTGCTCTTAAGTGAAATAATCATACTTTCACTACCTTTTAGGGTCATCGTGAGGAAAGTACTCTTAAACCCTCAAGGACCCATATAAAGGTGATCAATAGTTACTATTATGTGGTCCTCACTTGTCTTGTGTGTCTCATATGGCCAGCCACTCTGAAAGCTGCTTGAGGCCTTAGGCCAGGAGAACCTAGAAGGGTTGAAATGATGGTGATTCTGCACACAGGCATTCAGCAGCTGCTTCCCAGATAATACCTTTTCAGTCTAGCCCTCGTAGGAAGATAAAGGTGGCAGAATTCTTACACACTGATGTCAGAGCTCTATGACTTTGGTTAAAGATTTTGGCCCCCTTTAAAATGCATGCACCCCTTTCTCGTTCAGCCGGCCAAGATGCCAAAAGGGAAGAAGGCCAAGGGGAAGAAGGTGGCTCTGGCCCCTGCTGTAGTAAAGAAGCAGGAGGCCAAGAAAGTGGTCAATCCTTTATTTGAGAAGCGTCCCAAGAACTTTGGCATCGGTCAGGACATCCAGCCCAAAAGGGACCTTACTCAATCTGTCAAATGGCCTCGGTACATCAGACTGTAGCGTCAAAGGTCTATGCTTTATAAGCATTTGAAGGTCCCACCAGCAATAAACCAGTTCACCCAGGCTTTGGATTATCAGACAGCTACTCAACTGCTTAAACTGGCTCACAAGTATAGACCAGAGACAAAGCAAGACAAGAAGCAAAGGCTGCTGGCTCAGGCTGAACAAAAAGGCTACAGGCAAAGGAGATGTCCCCACTAAGAGACCACCTGTCCTCAGAGCAGGTGTTAACACTGTTACTACCCTGGTAGAAAACAAGAAAGCACAGTTGGTAGTGATTGCACATGACGTGGACCCCATTGAGCTAGTGGTCTTCCTACCTGCCTTGCGATGAAAAATGGGGGTTCCTTACTGTATTATCAAAGGTAAAGCGAGACTCGGTTGCTTAGTTCACAGAAAGACCTGCACGAGCATTGCCTTCACACAGGTTAACCCTGAAGATAAGGGAGCCCTGGCTAAGCTGGTGGAAGCGATCAAAACCAATTATAATGACAGATATGATGAGATCCGTTGTCACTGGGGAGGCAATGTTCTGGGTCCAAAATCAGTGGCTCGTATTGCCAAGCTGGAAAAGGCAAAAGCTAAGGAACTTGCAACCAAATTGGGTTAAATGTATATTTGCTTTTTCCCTACGTAAAAATAAAAATTTAAACAAAAAACAAACCAACCAACAAACAAAAAAACGCATGCAGCCTAGGAGCCCAGCGAGGTACTCTCTAAGGCTTTATCAGTCACTGACACCTTAGTACGAATGAGTTTTCAGATATTTTCCTAAAACACAGATGGTTGGTTAACAATGAGAGAAAGTAAGTACCATCTTGGATAAATAAGATCCACTGAGGTGGGAGTACACAAAACAGTGAGTAGGAAGTGCCAAAAAAACTGCGCTTAAGGCCAAACCCAGAAGAATTAGGTTTCATTCTAATAAACCATTAGAATTCCAGCTTCAATGTCTATTTCTTCAAAAGATCTTTATTAAATAACATCACAGAGTTGGAAGGAACCTCAGAGGTCACTTAATCCAACCTTAATTTCCTCAGTAACATCTTGACATTGACAAGGATTGTCAAATTCAATTCAGTAAGTAAAATTAGCAAACATTTAATTTAGCTAGGTAGTGCAGTAGATAGAGACTTGGACCTGGAGTCAGGAAGACCTGAGTTCAATTCTAGCCTCAGACTACATGATCATGGGCAAGTCACTTAACTTTTGTCTGGTTCAGTTTCCAGATCTGCAAAATGAGATAATAATTGCACCTATTTCCCAAAGTAAAATGGATCATATTTATAAAAAAATACTTTGCAAACCTTAAAATACTCTATGAAAGCTAGCTATCATCATTCTTAAAGAGCTCAGTCTCTCTTTTTTTCTTTCTTTTCTATAAAAAGAGGTTTCTGTGGTTGGATCGCTTTGCTAACTGGGTTAGCAAAAATTACCTTCATCTCCGAGGTCAGAGCCCATTGCTAGCACGTAGTCATTTTCAAAGGCTGTTGGAAGATGGGGTGGACTGTTTCTGTTTCAGTGGCATGAGCCTGGTGAGAGACTTTGGTAAGCACCACAGCCTGGGACTGATTTCAGCTTTGCCCACACAGTAGGGGAACAGACCTTCCTGGGTGATTACTCACTGGGAATCCTGCTTGTCCTAAGTCTTAGGCTGGCTACAGCTTAAGCAACATTCCCCCAAACTGTCCTCTGTTGTACCTTAATGGTCCCTGAACCTAAGGGGGGAGGTCTGTGATACATTTTGATGTTAGTTGGATCTGAAATATTAAGAAGTGAAACAATGTATTCATCAAAAATACTTCTTGTGTATAACAAATTGGGGGTTTTTTAGAATTAAAACAGCTTTTAAAATATTCCTATCTCTCACTCTCTCCTATTCCCAAGGATGTTCTTGAATCCAGACCCTCCTAAACCAGCATTTCAAAGAATTACAAAATGCAGAAGGAATCTCATGAGACGGCTAGGTGGATTTGGAGTCAGGAAGACGTAAGTACAAATTCTGCCTTAGAGAGGTGATTAGCTGTGTGACCCAGACCAAGTCATTTAATATCTTTCTGCCTCAGTTTCCCCAGGTATAAAGTAGGAATAATAGTAGTACTTACCTCACAGGGTTGTTATGAAATAACATATATAAAGTGCTTTGCAAACCTTAAAATGCTATACCATTGATAGCTAGCATCATCATCATCATTATAAGGTCTAATCCATAACCAAATAGATACCCCCAGGTGACTCACTGAGTAGAGTGCTGGTTCTGAAGTCAGGAAGATTCCTCTTCCTGAGTTCAAATCTGGCCTCAGACAAGCTGTGTGATCCTGGACAAGTCACATAACCCAGTTTGCCTGAGTTTCCTCATCTGTAAAATGAGCTGGAGAAGGAAATGGCAAATCACTCCAGTATCTTTGCCAAGAAATCCCCAAATGGGGTGATGAAAAGTCAGACGCGACTGAAAAACAGCTCAACGAAAATAAATACTACAATAACATCCTCAACAAAGTCGTTTTCTAGTTTGAAGGCTCCCGTTGTTGGGAAGCGTGCTCTGCTGAGACACTTCTCGTCCTATCGATCTGAAATCTGTCTCACTGTACTTTCTACACATTGTTCCTAGTTCTACCCTCTGGGGCTAAGCAAAAGAAATCTATTCCCCTTTCCATATGACCAGTCTTCCAGTCTTTAAAAACTTAGAGGCAGAGACTGTGTACCCCTGCATTATCCTTTCTGTAGGTTAAATACCCCCGTTTCCTTCTATTTGATCCTCATGGCCTGGTCTCTAACTCCTCTTCATCCCGGTCACCTGTAGTGGCAACCACACTGGCATCCCCAGGATGGATGCTAGGGCAGGTTTTTAGATCTGCTTTACTAGGAAAGATAGTTGTTTAAGGGAGCAACAATCTTTTTTAATCACATCCACTAGTTCAAGGGAAAAGTCAGCACCCTGAACTTCAGAGAAAATGCAAGCAGGGAAATAAAGACCAACAGACTGGGCCCTGACTGCCTGAATCAACTATACACTTTAAATGTATCTCTGGATATATGTAGATAGAGAGACTTTACATCTGAGCAGGTGGGGGGCTCTGAACATATGGTCACTCAGAATCTTGACTAGGGAACCACAAGAACCTTCTCATAAGTGAGCCCCCAAAGCAAAATACCAACTCAGAGTGTATGTGTGTGTGTGTGTATATATATTTATACACACACACACACACACACACACACACATACACACACACACACACACACACACACACACACACACTTCTCAGAGTCAGAAGGTATCACAACACTCATGACTTGGTGTGTAATTAGAAATTAGCAAAAGATGTGAAAGTCTTCCCACAAGCAATCCTCCCCTAAGCAAGCTTCCCTTAATGGGCTCTATGTGAGGCCTATTAATGGGCAAGGAAGATCTTAAATCCCATTAACATTACATCACCCTAATCTCACCAAGATCCATTTTAAAAAATGAGTTTCAGCAATATATTTCAAGTTCAAAAGGCTTCCAAGTCCAAATTCATTTGGGAAATGCTGCACCATACTCTGAGACCTTAGACAAATCACTTTACCTCTTAAATCTTAATTTTTCTCATCTATGAAAGGGGAGTGGTAATACTTTGCTATCTCTTAGAGGGTTGAAAAAAGCATTTCGTAAAACTTAGAGGCCTATGAAAATGCAATTTGTCATCATCATCATTATTATTTGAAACAGCCCTTTGAAAGTTTCGTTGTCTATGTGACTCTGTTTTCATAGGCAGCTCTGAATGCAACCAAAGTGAAAAGCTGATGGATTATTTTGGCTTCTCCTTTCCATGTTCCTTGGCTCACAGCATTGTACTCTCCAGGCAGAAGGCCAAACTGCCTTTGGATTTATGAAAACTCCCCTTCCCCTTTTTAAAAAAAATAACTTTTTTAAGACAACCTTCTTTCTTATAATTCACATTTGGGAATTTCAACCAAATCACCATTTCCCTGAAATCATCAAGGCTGCACAAACCTTTCTTTGTGCTCAGACCTCTCCTATGGAAAGATTTTTCTCTGCTCACCAGCCAAACAGCTGCCATTTTCATTCACATGGGAAGGTGAGATCTCATCCCTATCACTGAGGGCATTGAGTAGGGATAGTCCCAGACACCGCAGCTGTGTCTACATGAGGCAAAAGCATAAAGTCCATTCAGTCAACTCACAAAAAAAAAAGTTAGCAGGAAATCAATCACAAATTGTGGAGGGAAAATTGAATCATCTTTTGGGATTTCTATAAACCAGATAATGGAAATGCATGTCACTTTTCAAATACATAAGGTTGTAGGATCTTGGGGCAGCTAGGTGGCACAGTGGGTAGAGTGCTAGGCCTGGAGTCAGGAAGACTTGAGTTAAAATCTGGTCTCAGACACTTATTAAGGTGTGTGACCCTGGGCAAGTCACTTAACCCTGTTTGCCTCAGTTACCTCCTCTGTAAAATGAGCTGGAGAAGGAAATGACAAACCAGTCTGATATCTTTGCCAAGAAAACCCCAAATGGGTCAGACATGACTGAACAACAACACAGACTGAATCTGTTGGATTCAGAAACCAACAGCCTTAGAGTCATGGGTTCTTAAAATTGTAGAACTATAGAATCGCAAAATTTAAGAATCATAAGATCTTATGGTCATAGAAGCATTAAATCTAGTCTCAGAGTTGCAAGGGACATTAGCAGTTACCTAGTCCTATCTGTACCTCAAGTAATGCAGCCTCACAGGAACGCTTTTCACCAAAACATGAAATTCAGTCATGGCCACACCTGTTTCCATTTCAAGGAGGTTTTATTATTAGAAGTACCAGGAAAAAAATCTCATAAAAATCATAAATGATGAAAACAGAGCCATGTTGTAAGTGAGGTCTAGTCTAACGGTTTTGGCATCAGATCATCATGTCCTGTCTGTGCCCAGATTATGCCAGCATTCCTTTTGAAACTGTGAACCATTAGCGCACACACGTGCATGCGCACACACACACACACACACACTCTAAAGTACACATTAGAAGTATGCCCACTTCTTATAGTGGAGGCTGAGGCTAAAACCCCTGGCCTGCACTGCTAGTGAATTTGGATATATCTTACAGAAAACACAAGGCTGTGTGGTAGAAGTGATGACTTTATAGCAATGTAGTTCATAATGGAAGAGCCAATGAGAAGACCTTGACAAACTCTCAGGCCAGATTGAGGGCTGGCCTCTGAGGAGCTCTGTGCTCAGGCTCTCAACCCATGAGCAAAGATAAGGTTGCCAGAGATGCACAGAGAACATTGTGCTGAAGACTTGGGCCTTATGGGTAGGAGGGGAGAGGGAGTTGCAGGCTTCCATGTCTCACATTCCTCCTGAGTAGGAGCAGAATGACCACCTGAGAATTTGCTTGGGCACCATCCTCACAAAAGAAACTGGATGAAATCTAAGGCCACAAAATCATAGACTCTGAGTTGGATGAGTCATTGAAGTAAGTCTAGCCCAGTGTCCTCATTTTACAGATAAGGAGCCTTGGGCCCAGTGAGATTAAGTAATTTGCCCAAAATCAGCAACAGTGTTTGAACCTGGCTCCAGATTCAGTCCTCTTTCCACAATACCACACTATTAGTGTTCTGTGACTTCTAACTCCACAATCCAACTCTAGGAATCCTACTTGGTTGGAGACATAAGGTTCTTTAGACATTTCAATCCAGCTAACATTTACCCACAAGCATCTGCTTTGTATGGGCAGCTGGGTGGTGCTGTGGATGGAGCTCCAGGCGTGGAGTCAGAGAAATGGCTCTTCCTGAGTTCCAGTCTGGCCTCAGACACTTACTAGCTGTGTGACCTTGGGTAAGTCACTTTACCCTGTTTGCCTCAATTTCCTCATCTGTAAAATGAGCTAGAGAAAGAAACGGCAAACTACTCCAGTATCTCTGCCAAGAAAACCCCAAATGGGGTGATGGAAAGTCAAACACAACTGAAAAACAACTGAACCACAAAATCTGCTTTGTACAAGGCAGCATATTAGGCACAGAGGATATAAAAGTTGACCTAATGCAAGCCCTACTCTTAAGGTGACAGTCTGGTTGGGAAGAAACAAGTACATGGATAACTATTATACACAAAGACGGAGAGAAAAGGGTAAACTTAAGAAAGAAGAGATGAGTTTCATCTGGGCATGCCAAGAAAGGATTCACGTAAGGCATATTGGGCCTTGAAGAAAGGATCATAAGAACCATAGATTTAGAGCTGAAAAAGGAATAAATATTTAACAAGCACCTACAATGTGCCAGATACTGGGCTAAGGAATTCACAAATATCGTTGCATTTGATCTTCACAATAACCACGTGAGGCTGGGTGCTGCTACTATCACCATTTTACAGATGTAGAGGGATGAGACAAAAAAAGGGGTTATGTGACTTGACCAGGGTCACACAGTTTTTAGTGTCTGAAGCCAGATTTGAACTCGGGTCTTTCTGACTCTAAGCCCAGCACTCTGTCTACTGCACCACCTCATAAGGGCGCAGAGAGAAAAGTTCTCAGAGATCACTTAGTCCAGGCATGGGGAATCTGAGCACTTGAGGCCACGTGTGGCCTTCTGGGTCCTTGGGTGTGGCCTTTTGAGTCCAAGTTTTATAGAACAAATTCTTGTATTAAGGGGATTTGTTCTGTGAAGTTTGGATTCAGTCACTTGAGGACCTAGAGGGCTGCATGCAGCCTCAAGGCCACAGGTTCCTCATCGCTGATGCTAGTCAGCATAAGGGAACTGATGATTTGCCTAAAGTCTTATAAGTAATGAGGGACTTCAATATTGAACAAAAAAATATCAGAGACAGAAGCATCTTAGAACATAAAATATTAGAACAAGGAAGAACCTTTGAACATAAAATATTAAAGCTCATTTAACCCAACCCATTCACTTAAAAAAGGGTTTTATTAATGCCCTTTATTTTTTATACCATAGTCATTAAAAAATAAAACTGACCTCCACATGGAACCTTGTAACAAAGAAAATTAGTTAAGTAAAACTGATCAATAAAATGACCTTGGTTGTCATTTTATGGAACATGTAACATTTGCTCCCATAGTCTCCCCCACCCCTGCCCCAAGGGGAGTGAAGTGTGTTTAATTATTTATTCTACAGGACCAAGATTGGTTGTTAAAATTAATCTTAATTCAGCTGCCTTTTAGCAATATTTCTGCTTGATTACTGTAGTCACTGTGTATACCATTCTCTTGGTTCTGCTTACTTCACACTGCATCAGTTAATACAAGTCTTCCTATGTTTATCAGAATTCCTCATAATCATCATTTTATACAATAGTACTCAATTACACTAGTACACCAAAATTTGTCCAGCCATCCTTCAATTGCTAGGCACTCATCTGTACCCGGTTTGTTGCTACCACCAAAATGCTGCTATAAGCCGGTATATATGGTACTTTAGCAGGAGAGTGCTTTATGTTTGACAATCAGCTCTGTAGAGAAAAAAATGTAGATATAGCACAATTTTGAGTGTAATCTGCATTATTAACATTTCCCTCATCCCTTTCTAAGTGTAGATCATCAACAAAACAAAAAACCAAGTCCTAAATTTGTAGTGTTTGCTGATATCCAAGGTGTGAATGCCCATACTGAAAGTTTAACAATCAGCTCTCAATTCAATTCAAGCTGTCTCCAGCACACCCTGCATTTTACTCTCTGTGGATGACCTCTTGGAATATATGCCAAATATTGAGATCACTGAATAAAGAGTATCAATTACTTAGCGATTTCTTTAAAATGATTCCAAAATGCTTTCCAGAGAGCTGGACCAATTCATGACACTACCAACAATGTATTAGCATACCTGTCTTCTCAGCTCCTTCAATATGAACAAATTTTATCTTTTGTTATTTTTGTCAACGTGATGGCGGTAGGGTGAAACCTCAGACTTGTAATCCCATTTTACAAATGAGAAAGCTGAAACTAAAGTCACGAGCCAAGAAAGGATCCTGAACCGAGAACTTCCGACTCTAAGTACAGTATTCTTTCTACCTCTCCAAGAGGAGTAACTTCTCTCCAGTTCGGAGAATGTATCTCTCCCATGCAGAGTGGAGGCTGGTCCTGGGGGTAGGGAAATGAGGGGAGATAATTAAGTAGGCTAAACATAATCTATTCTATAGAACCAAGATTGATTGTTAGAATTAATCTTAACTGCTTTTTAACCTTATTTCTGCTTGATTTCTGTAGTCACTGTGTGACTTTATTTTTAGTAAATATCAAATTAATAACAAAACATGGAAATGCACTTAGTAGGTCTTTTGATGGAGTTAATGGAGAAGCTCAGCATTTACTCTCTATTCACTATGTGGTTTTCACATTCTGGGGAAAAAAAACTCTTAAGTAACCAAATAGCATCCCTGGAAAATCTAGTTAAGTAATATCTTCTCAGACACTTCAGGGAATCACAGAATCTCAGCATAGAAAGGAACCTCAGAAGGTACCTAGTCCAACCTATATCTAAGCAGGAATCCCCTTATTGCATCCCTAAGAGGTAGTTATCCAACTTCTGGTTGAACACCACCAGGGACAAGTAACTCACTACCCGTGTAGGCATATTCTATTTTTCTTCTATTAGCAGTTCTTCCTTATATCCCTCCAAAATCTGCTTTCTGCAACTTCCCAACTTGTTCTCAGCTTTGCCCTGTGTGGTTCAAAACAGCAAGTTTAATCTCTCTTCCTTTTGTAGTACAAAATTGGTCCTGGACTCTTGGACCTCCTATTTGATTCAGAGACATCACTGGATGGCATCTCCTAAGATCTTGTACCTGGAATAGTCTAGAAGAGAGAACTGGGAGATGTGTATAGAAAATGCATCCTTGCCAGGAAAGGGGGGACCCTAGAAACCCACAGGTCTCCAAGCTGTGACCTGAGGAAAGGGATTTTACCTTTCTAGGACTCATCTGCAAAATGAGGGAGTAGGTGTCAGTCTTATCAAATTTGCAGACGATAAACAGCTAGAAGAGATAATTAACACATTGGAAAGCAGTGTCAGGATCCAAAAAGATCTCAACAGATCTGAGCCAAATATAAAAACATGAAATTTAATAAGGAAAAATACGTCTTATGCTTGTGCTCAAAAAATCATCTTTGTGAATACAATAGAGGGGAGGAAGGGCTAGAGATTTGTTTTCCTTTTAAAAAATTTGGAGGTCTTGGAGGGCTGCAATTTCAGCCTGAGACAACAGTGTGACAATGAAGTCATAAGAGCTAAAATTATATTATACTGTGAAGAGACTTGTCTAGGCTAAGACCATGGAAATGATAGTCCTACTGTTCCCTGTCCTGCTTAGACTGCATCTCAAGTAATGTGTTCAGTTCTAGATGCCACATTTTAGGAAGGCCATTGTTGATAAGCAAGAGAACATTCAGAGAAAGATGACCAGGATGGTTAAAAGAAATGGGAATAAGAAGATATGGAGATGCCATGTTCGTATTCTCCAAGCATTTGAAGGACTCTCCACTGGAAGGGAGGTTAGATGTCTTTGGCTTGGTGCCAGAAGGCATAATTTGCAGAGGGGTAAATTTATCCCTGCTATAAGAAAACAAACAAACAAACAGTTGTAACAGATGTAGTTGTCCCAAAGTATAATGGGCTGCCTTTGGAGGTAGAGAATTTCCTTCATGGAGGTCTTCCATTAAAGACTGCATAACCACCTATCAGATACACTATATCGGGGAATCTTGGGAAGGTACACACTGGACCAGCTGGCCACTGACCCTTCTAAAACTCGGATTCTATGATTGTACGACTCTTAGTTATGACCCTAATAATACATCACTCAGTGTACCCAGATGCCTTCTTGACCATTCCTTGACAAATGTACTCAGGTTAATCTACTGAAGGAGAGTTTCCTGTAATGAAAAACAATGAGATAATGGGAACAAATTTATAGAAATTCACTTTTTGGGTCAACTTTATAGAAACATCTGTACTATAAAGAAGGAAAAAACAAATCTCCTGTCAGTCTATTCTAATTCATGTCAAATGTGAATCAATAAAACCAAGGTGACATTTCATCAGTAGGCATCTAAGTCATCGAGTTTCCCAGCATAGCGGGCACCACTGTGCTGTCATTCCCCAGGGAAGGTCACTTTCATATAGAGGAGATGCTCACTTGGGAAATACCATTGAGGGTGACAAATCATTGCCACTTCCTCTGGTTTAGAAGAGGGCGAGCAAACTTCCTGGCAGTTTCTTTATTTCTCAGGTAACTGCGACAACCAGTGGAGATGCTCCCATATTTGGTGAAACATTTCCCATTTTTGTTTGAGGATTAAATCATCGGATCCTTCTTTGAAAATGTGCTCCTTTCATAGCTTCTTTGCAACCTGGTAGAAACATGGCTAATTGGGAAATGTTTTGCATGACTTCATATGTATAACGGGCATCAATTAATTGCTTTCTCAGTGGGTGGGAGATGCCGAGGGAGGGAAAGAATTTGAAACTCAAAATAAAAATACAATTAAAAAAACCTAACCTAGTGTAAAAACTCATCCTTTATTTATGGTAGCTACATCTAGAGAAACTAGAGAGAGAATGTTCTTTGCTTTAGCAAACAACATACTTTACTGTTCTCTAATACCTAGACTTTTGGGGTGATCTTTGTATCTCAGAGGAAGGCAGAAAGGAAATAAGCATTTATTAAGCTCCTGCTTTGTGCCTAATCCCTGTACTAACTGCTTTAGAGATACTTTCTCATTTGAGACTCACAACCCTGAGAGGTCTGCGCTATTATTGTCTACATTTTACAGTTGAGGAAACTGAGGCAGACAGTGGTTAAGTGAATTACCCAGGGTCACAGAGCAAGTCAATATGTAAAGTTGGATTTGAACTCAGGTTTTCTTGAGTCCAGGTCCAGCACTCTATCTGCTGAACCACCTAGCTATTAGCAAATTGCTAATGGCAAAGGAAATTTAGAAATTTGGAACAAAGAATATAGGCTACAGGACCTAAAAGGGACCTCAGAATATAAACATGGAACGTTAGTGCTGGAAAAGTCCTTAGAGCACGGGGACACGGAAGGCGAGAGCTAGAAGGACCCTTTTAAAATAAAGTGTTAGTCCCGACAATAATTTTAAACTTTAGAACATAGACCAGTGGTTCTCAACCTTCCTAATGTCAGACCCTTTAACACTTGTATGTGGGCGTATCTGCATGTGGGCAGACCTGCCTGGAGATGGATAGAGGAGCAGTGTCTCGGTTCCTAAGACCATTGGAAATATGTGTTTTCTGATGGTCTTAGGTGACCCCTGTGACCCCTGTGAAAGGGCTGTTTGACCCCCAAAGGGGTTGTGACCCACAGGTTGAAAACCGCTGCCATAGACTATCTGAACATAGAACATGGAAAGTAAAGTTTCAGAGCTAGAAAAGAACCTTTATCAGAACTGGCAGAAGCCTTGTGTTAGAATGTAGAATGTCAGAGTTAAAAGGGATCTTTTTGTTGTTGTTGTTGAGTGGTTTCAGTCAGGTATGACTCTCCATGACCCCATCTGAGATTTTCTTGCCAAAGATGGAGTGGTTTGCCATTTCCTTCTCCAATTCATTTTACAGATGAGGAAACTGAAGCAAACAGAGTTAAGTGACTTGCCTAGGGTCACATAGTTATTAAATGTCTGAGGCCTGATCAAAACCCAGGAAGATGAGTCTTTCTGATTCCCGGCCTTGCGCTCTATTCACATCACCACTTAGCTGCTCAAAAGGGATCCTAGAGGTTAACTAATCCACCACCTTCATTTTAGAAATGAAGGAAGAGAGGCCTAGACAAGTTGAATGGCCTGCCCAAGGTCATACAGGTAAGTAACAGCAGAGCTCAGATTGGAATCAAGCCCCTGGACTCCTGAATCTAACTCCAGTGTCTAACCACTGCACCAGACTACTTAGGTGTAATGAGTAAACAGAAAGCTACCCCTCCTGCTGGTCACTCCTAAATATCAACCATCTGGTCTGAATAGACGGCTGTGTTCTCATGTTTGTATCTCACCATCTTCAAAGCACTTTCCATGACCAGACTTCTTAGAGAGCAAAGAATGCCCTCATCAGCTCTCTCCCTCTGCATTTTCACCCAGTCTATCTGGAAGACCATAAATATGCTCACACATGAGTGGGGAATAGGTCCTGCACAAGTCTGATTGGGAATGACTCATAGGATGTAGAGATGGAAGGACCTTGGAATACACAAGGTCAGAGATGGGTTGTGCTTTGGAGGTCATCCAGTCCAACTGACTCATTTTACAAAGCAGGAACCCAGAGAGCATAGAAAGGTTCAGAGATTTGCTTGAGCCCATAGAAGGAGCAGATAATTAAGCCGGGATACAAATACAGGATCTCTGGCTCCAGTCAACAAAGGTCTTGTCTACAGTATGGCAAAGTTCATTTTCAAGGCAGAGGTTAATCAAATAGAGAACTCAGAACACTCAAGGGAGCAAGGAGATTTTCATCTCATACAGAACCACCATCGTTCTCATCCCACTGAAGAGAGAACTTGCCTAGTCCTGGACTTGAAAACAAAAGACATGCATTTGACTCCTGGCTCTAGTATTAATAAACTGGGTGATTTTAAGCTGGTCACTTTCCTTTTCTGGGTGTCGCTTACCCCATCTGTAAAAATGGTTATAATAATATTTGCAAAGACTGCTTCCGCTGGTTGTAATGAGATAGTGTGTATACAGTACTTTGTAAACCTTCAAGCACTATCATTATTAGTATCATTAAATATAAGAGAACTGAAAAAAAACATTTCTGCATCTTAAAGGACAAGATAAGTCCCGGGACTTAGACAAAAGTTGCTTTATACTGGTTCTCTGTGCTCTTGTGTTTCTCACTCTTCACAGTCAGTAGGCTTGGGAGGTCTGATGTTCTGTACACACCGGCGCGTGTTCTGCCCTGGCACATTCGAAGTTCAGAGATGGATCCTTCAAAGCTGAGATTGCCGTCAGACTCTGGGGAGGGCATCAAGCTGTTGGTTCCACTCTTGACTCCGTCCACATCAATGATCCTGTTCACTGGGAGTTCACTGCCAGAGTGTACCCCAGGGTACGAACTGGGGTCATGTCCGGGTGTACGGGGCATCTGCTCACAGAAGTTTCCAGATTCCTTCATCCTTCCATGCTTTGTTCCTAACATGAATAAACAAATAAATAAATACATGAGTGAATAAATAAATGAATGAAAGATACTTGATAAAAAGGAAATACAAGCCTTAATGACAAGAAAGACTGGTTTCTCCATTATGATCTATCATTTCTTTTTAGCATCATGATAACCATCTCTGAGAGGTTCAATTTATTAACCTATAAAATGGGGATAAAACCTTGACTACCCATTTCATGGATGGTTGTAAGAATCGTCTTTGTGACAAGAGAATACATTATGTATAGAGGAAGTATTATTACTGTTATTATTACTATTTCAACCAGACCTGTGATTTCATTGGTGTAGAGAACACCCAACAAGGAAACTCTGCCAGTCCAGTACAGATGAGCACCTGCTCAGGACCTCACGGTTTTAGACAAATGTCTAAGGGCACTGAGAGGCTAGGTGATTAAATGCCCAGGGTGACATGGCCAGCATTATCAGAATTGGAATTTGAACCCAAGTCTGCCTTTCTATCAATCGTCACAATAAGAATCTCCTCCCACAGTCCTCCTCTGAGGCTCTCTGATGACACAGGTGTGTGACCTTGGTTTCTTCAGGACTGCTCAGCAGCATACATGTTCTGGGTGGTCTTCCCAAGATGGAAGATGTGGGTCTAGCAACAGTGAAACCAGCCTAAGAGCAGAGCAGAGAATCAGTAGAGGAGAAATCATTTTTAAGCCAAAGATAGTCTACAAACACAAAAGGGGATTGTGATCTTCACGAATGGGGAGAATGCCCTCATTGGTGAAATCATAGTACTGCTGGAGGCAGCAGCAGTACTAATATCTTGTGTGTGTGTGTATGTGTGTGTGTGTGTGTGCGCGCGCGCGCACGTGCATGTGGTGAGGGAGGGGAGTTCCAGGCTGGGTACTCTCAAGTCTACGAATTATAAAATCCGTGATAGTTGTCTCCAGAGACTTCTGCTCTCTGTTCAGTAAAGTGTGAGCTTGGTCAAATCACAGTAAACTGTGAGTCTCAATTTTCTCATCTGTAAAAGGAGAAGTCTAGAAGAGATGATTTCCAAGGTCCCTTCTAGATCTGAATCCCATGAACGATGCACTCCCTGTGTAGAGATCTCAGCACTCTTTTCTCTAAGATGATAGACACTTGATTCTATAGAGAGCACTGAATCTAGAATTAGAAAGATCTGATTAAAAAAAGAAAGATCTGATTATGTTTGAAAAAGTACTTAGCAGTGTGTGGCACATGGTAGAAGCTCTATAAATGTTTATTCTCCTTATTTCAAATCCTGGCCCAGATATTCACTAGCTGTGTGATCCTAGGCAAGTCAACTTCTCTGTGCCTCAGTTTCCACAACTGTATCATCAGGGGACTAGACATGATGCCCTCCTTTTAAGGTCCCTGCCAGCTCTTAATTTATGACCCTGTGATCTTTCCAGTTTATAAATGTGGATGCTAACTCCTTCATCTGCCTGATGTAAGACCTTGGACAAGTCTTTAAATTCTCAGTGAGTCAGTTTCCTCATCTATAAAACATGGATAAGTATCCTTGTCCTGATTCCCTAGTGACTGTTGTGAAGCTAAGGGAGGATTTCCATGTGGATTGTGCTACTCAGAACTCATCTCCTATGAAATCTCCCTGTCTCTTAAAACCACCATTAAGCCACCACAACTCACAGAAGGTGCTCCAGCTGTACTGCTTCTATTGCCTTCCATATAGAATGCCTTGTAGGGTTATTTACATCTCCATGTGTATGTTTCTGTTTACTCCTTCTAAGTACCTGAAGGGCAAAGACCATTCTATACTCTTTGCTACATCTCCTACCACCACCTCCTTTGCTTTGAGGAGACAGAATAGGCCAGGCATATAGCAGAAAACTTGGCACTGGGGAAACCTTAAGAACTGGAGCTGGAATTTAAGAGCCAGAAGCATAGAATGAACATAGAATGTCTGAACTGTTCTAGACCATGGAACATGTGAGGTAAAAGTGAGCTTACAACATAGAAAGTCGGAGATGGAAGGGCCCTCCAAATATGGAATGTCAGATTTGGAAGGGACCTTAGAACACGGAATGTCAGATTTGAACAGCAGTTCTCAACCTGTGGGTTGCGACCCCTTTGGGGGTCGAATGACCCTTCACAGGGGTTGCCCAAGATCATTGGAAAACACATATTTCTGATGGTCTTAGGAACTGAGACACTGCTCCTCTATCTGTCTCCAGGCAGGTCTGCCCACATGCAGATACGCCCACATACGAGTATTAAAGGGTCATGGCATTAGGAAGGTTGAGAATCATTGCCTTAGAACATGGAATGTCAGATTTGGAAGGGATCTTAGAACATGGAATGTCAGATCTGGAAGGGACTTTAGAAGATGAAATGTCAAAGATGAGAGGGGCTTTAGACCATGGAATTGATAGGGGATGTGCAGTTCTGCCCGGGAACATAAGCGCCAGAATATTCTGAGAATGCAGAAGGACAGTAACACCAAAACACAGAAGTCATGATGATAGTTATGTCTATGGGTCAGTGTGTCCTGTTTTATTCTGCATTTCGTGACCCAGATGTTCTGTTGATATGCTCTGTTCCGGGGACGTGAGTTCCGTCCTTCCTTTTCATGTTTACCTGACCCTTGTGGCGTCAGAGATGATTAGGGGGGGTGGGCTATTTGCCAAGGGGCTCAGTAGGGGGATAAAAGAGGAGAAGCCCCAGGAATGAAGTGTGGATGGATATGGATATGGATGGATAAAGAGAACAATAAAGCTGTCTGCATATCCCTAACTCTTCTGGCTCCTGACTCTACTTTGTGGAATGCACAGGCCGCATCTGGGAGGCACACCCTGAAGACCCAGGGAAAAAAGGGTAAGACTGGCTGCCCTCTGGCGTTAGGCCAGGTCATGGAATGTCAGAGCCAGAAGGACCCTTAGAACATGGAATGTCATATCTGGGGGGGTGGTCCTTAGAACATAGATTTTAGAATGCCTAGCTGAAAATGACATTGAGCATCAAATATTATCAACATGGGGTCCTAACATTTTTTGTGTCATGAAATCCTTTGGTCACCTGGTAAAGCTTACAGACCTCTTCTTAGAGTAATGTTTTTAAATGCACAAAATAAAATACCAAGACTTACAAAGGAAACTGATCACATTGAAATAATTATTAAAAAAACATTTTTAAAATACACAGACCCCCAACTTAAGAACTCCTACAATAGAACGAACTTTAGAGATTCCTAGCTGACTAGATTCTCTATCCAATACTCTTTACATTCCATTTTTGGGCTTGTTGATAGATTAAAAATATATAACAATTTCCCCCTATACTTTGGTGTTTATGTCCTTAATGTTTCTCTTTTTAAAATAGTAGTATCGTGAGTTTATAGTCTATTAAAAAAAAAAAGACCACTCCCTACAACTCAAGGTCTCTGTAGCAGATGGTGACTTTGGGATGGGGGAAGACCTCAGCTGGATGCATCACAACTATTACTGACTGTTCTCATGAGTACTTGTAATGTCCTAGTAGCCATGCCACTTCTAGAAAGGACCACAGAGAAAAGATATAACACTGTAGGTACCTAAATGAAGCCAGATTCTCAGAGATTCACAAAGAGTTTATCCATCAGTCTGACCCACTGGAAATCACTCACAAACTTCCTTTACACTCAGGCTGCTGTGTTTATCACTGTATCTCTGCAGATGGTACTGGCCAGTTTCAATCACCTCAGGCCTTGGAGGTCTGAATTAAGGGAGCAGCCTCTCCTCAGAGATGGATTCTTATTTGACCTTCCCTGAAGTCAGCAGCTACACATGGGTCCTTCTTTCTCTTAAGCTCTGCTAGCATTTGAGGTCCCATGTCTTAGCCTACTGTTGATGACAACCTACCTAAACACTGGGTCTCGGGAAAATCAAATCTTAAATGTTGAGTTACAAAGAATCTAGTCATTTAGTCTAACTTCCTCATTTGTAAAAAGAAGAAACTAAGACCCTAAGAGAATAAGTGATTTGATCAATGCCATATAGGCTGTTATTTTGTGTCCTTCTTTCTCAGAGGACCATGACATCAGGAAGGTGATGCCATGACTTGCAAGTGAATTGGATTTAAGTGAGGGAGGGCTATGCAAGGTCACCAGCCTCACTTTCTCCTCCAGAGCCATCCAGATCCAGGGGAAAGACAGATCAGGACAGTTAAAGAGGACTGCCACCCCCACCCCCCCATATAGGTAGTAAATAACAACAGACTTGGGATTCAAACCCAGGCTCAGTGATATAAAGGTGTCTATCATCTTAGAGAAAAGAGTACTAAGATCTCCACGCTCAGAGTGCATCCTTCATGGGATTCAGATCTAGAAGGGACCTTGGAAATCATCTCTTCTAGACTCTTCCTTTTACAGATGAGAATATTGAGACTCAGAGTTGACTGTGATTTGACAAAGCTCACATTTTACTGAACAGAGAGCAGAAATCTCTGGAGACAACTCTCATGGATTTTATAATTCATAGACTTGAGAGTGCCCAGCCTGGAACTCCCCTCCGCTCCCACACATCATATCTTCATATCATCACACCTATCATATGTATATCAGGGAATCGACTATCCCAGCTCCCTCATTTTACAGATGAGAACACTGAGGCCCAGGGAAGAGACTTGTCTAAGGCCACCCTGGTAATGAATGGTATAGCCAATATTAGAACCCAGGCTGGCTGCCTCCAAATCCACTGCTCTTTCCCCCTGCATGATGCTCTCTCCCTGTGTGAGCCCCAGCTCTGTCTCCCCAGTCATACAAACATTCACTGTGCACCCCTTACACTGGCCTCTGTTTCCACAGACCAGCAATTCCAACATTAGCTCTTATTCATAACCAAGATTTCTCAGTTCTCTTTCTCTGTTGAGTTGAGCAAAGTGCTCTCTCACATAGGGCTGTTTCTATATCCAATTTTAAACCCAACGCCTGCTCCCACCCCCACGCCTGTTGAACTGGTTTTGAATTCCTGATTTTTTTTAAACAGTTGAAAAAGTTTGTTTTCATGGAGTCATCAGCCAAAACCAGGAATTTTCCTTTCCCTCTACACACACACACACACACACACACACACACACACACACACACACACAAACACACATACACTCACACATACCACCCTTGTGACATTCTCTCATACGTATACAATCCACACACATACTTATGTAGAGAGTACAAATTCATACCCACAAACACAAGACCACATACGCATACTCACAGAAATGTACACATACAAAATATAAAAACAAGAAAAGGCCATTGAATTTTGGTGTTGTTGTTGCTTTTTGGAGAGGGGAAGGCAGGGCAATCAGGGTTAAGTGACTTGCTCAAGGTCACACGACTAGTAAGTGTTAAGTGTCTGAGGTTGGATTTGAACTCAGGTCCTCCTGACTCCAGGGCTGGTGCTGTATTCACTGCACCACCCGACTGCCCCATAAAATATAAATGTGTGTTTTCACACAAATGAAAACTAATACACACATGCAGACGCACAGAAATGCAAATGTATATTCAAACAACACCAGACATGTATATGAGCATGAGTTCTGCTACATGTAAAAATTTATAAATACAACTGTGCAATATAAAATTGCACAGACATAAATACACTATGCAGATATACATTCACAGTACTCATAAGATAAATATATTAATATATAAAACATATAAATATAATATAAATATGTAAATATATAAATACTCATATAAACATAAAATTCCTCATATAATGTAAACACATAGACTTACACAAACACACTACAGGACATACATATTCGTACTCTTATATATACAACTGTATAAGGCAGTTAGGGACACCATGGATAGAGTATTGGCCTTGGAATCAGGAAGACCTGAGTTGAAATCCTGACTCAGGCACTTCTTAGCTGCATGACCCTGGGCAAGTCATCTAACCCTGTCTGCCTCAGTTTCCTCATTTATCAGACGGGGATAAAAATAGCACCTACCTCCTATTGTTGTCACTAGGATTAAGTGAGATAACAAGTTAAGTGCTCTATAAACTTTGAAGGGCCAAATAAATGCTTGGCATTATTATTACATGTACTCACACAATACAAGTATAAGTATGTAGGGCATATATACATACATATATAATGTAATATATAAACACGCACACATACATACATACATACTCACATATATACAAAATGTTTCTGTTACACATATTGAACAACCAAAAATGATCTTTGCTGTGAAATTTGGTTTACAAAGAAAACTTTCTCAAACTAAGAAATTCCCAGAAACAAAACAATTGAAAATATTTGCATACCTTATCTACAGATATGAAGTGTTAGTGATTAACCATAAGCTGTTAGCCCTGAAGTGTCCTTAAATAATAGATTCTTTCATCCAGTGCTGTCATTTTACAGGGGAATAAACTGAGGTTTAGCAAAGGGGGAAACAGCTGTCCAATGCCCCGCTCTTCTAACTCCCAAGCAAGCGTGTGCCTCTGCATGTTTCTGCTCAGATGTCTGGACACAGTCATCTCTTCCAGAAGTGGTTCATTGAGAATATTTGGCAGCAGCTGCTCCAGGAAAAGAGAGTCCTTCCTAACAGAAAACTGAGGAATGTATATCCATCTCGTGATTTTTGAAAATTTACAGGCAAGCGGGATGGAAAAGGTTCTCCCAACAATTCTATCTCTAGAATATCTCCTGTGTATATACCTCCTTCTCTCTGCTGATAACTGCCCACACCCTGGTACAGGCTCTCATCACCTCATGCCTGGATGGCTGCAATAGCCTGCAGGGTGGTCTCCCTGCCTCAAGGCTTTGCCCACTCTGGTCCATCCTCCAGCCAGCTGTCCCAGTGATCTTCCTAAAGAACGAGTCTCACCCCGGCACCCCTCTATTCAATCAGCTCCAGCAGTTCCCTATCATCTCCAGGATCAAGGATAAAATCCTCTGTTTGGCTCTGCAGCCCTTTATAAACTTGTCCATTACCACCTTTCCAGTCTTTTAACGCCTCCTTCCCTTTCCCATACTCCACAATGTGGTGGCACTGGCCTCCTGGCTATGGCTCACACCAGCCAACCCAACTCCCCATCCCTGGAATCACTTTCTCTCTTTCCCCGGCTTCTTTCAATCCCCACCTTCTGCCAGGTCCTTCCCTGGCCTCATTAATGCTAGTCCTTCTCCCTGATATTTCATCAACTTTATCCCACAGATACCTTATTTCTACATAGTTGTCTCCCCAGTTACAGTGTGAGCTCCTTGAGGGCAGGACTGGTTTTTGGTTTTTTTTTTTGCCTTTCTTTGTACACCCAGTTCTTAGTACAGTTCCTGGCATTTAATAAATGCTTGTTGACTTGCACTCAAAAATTCACCTTCTGCACACTGCTCTGTTCTCACGGCAACATCGGCCATCCTAGGTGATTCCACACTAATTATGCGCCAGCCCCCAGTCCCTCTCACCAGCTTTTTCATCGACCTAAAGGAAGGGCTAAAAACCATTTTTCATTATGAACTTTTGGGCCCCTACTGAGTGATCTCATTGTCCTCCTGAATTTGAGTGGCAGTAGCACGGACTGGGCAGTTGTATCCAATGCGCCAGCCCTGGAGTTGGGAAGACCTGAATTCAAATGTGACCTTGGACTCTCAGTTATGTGACCCTGAGTAAGTCACTTCATCCTGTTTACCTCTGTTTCCTCATCTATAAAAAGAACTGGAGAAGAAGGGAAGCCACCTTAATATCTTTTCCAAGGAAACCCCAAATGGCATCATGGAGAGATGGGCATAACTGAAACAAGTCAACAACAACAACACTATGGACTGAGAGTTCAAGGATTTGAGTTTAAATCTTGACTTCAATTTAATGCAATCAGTGTTTCTTAAGTGCCCACCACAGCCAAGGCATTGTGTTAAAAGCTAGAGAGTCACAGACAGAAATGAAATAAACCCCGGACTTCCAGGAGGTTTCATTCTGAGGGACACAGCATGTACATTAATAATGAAATAAATGTTATATACAAAATAACACAAAGCAGCTTCATGAATATCAGGAAGGCTGCAGGAGGGAGTCGTACCTGGGCTGTGTCTTGCAGGAGGTTGGAGCATTCTACAAGGCAGCAGTGAGGATGGGAGTGATATTTAAAAAGACCAGAAAGGTAGATGGTGGCAGCGATAGGGAGTCATTCCAGATTTTTTAGTAAGGGAGTAATAGGGTCAAATCTACATTTTAGGAACATCAGTTTAGCAGCTCTGTAGCAGTTGGACTGGAGAGAAGAGACTGGAAATAAGAAGACCAATTAAGCGGCTATTATTTTTTTTAAAATAAAAATTAATTTTTTAAATTTGAAAATAGCATTCTAACAATTTTTTAAAAAAATAAATGCACGTAATAAGGTAGGGACAGGGTAGGGATTACCTTTAGGTGTTATGTTAAGGGGCTATTATTGCAATAGTCCAGGTAATAGAGGGGTGCCTATTCTAGGAGAGAGAATGGGACAAATATGGCTCGACGTAAAGGTAGAATTGACAAGATTTGATAACTGATTTGGTAGGGGGAGGGGGATGGAACAAGGGGAAGGAAGACAGAAGAGTGGAGCAAAGCACCAACATTAAGTGTCTGGGATACTGGTGTTCTCCATAGAAATGGGAATCTTTGGAGGAAGGATGGACCTTGAGAAAAATATAATGAGTTCCATCTTGGATTTATTGGGTTGAGATGCCTGTGGACATCCAGGTGGAGAGAGCCCCCAGTCCCTTAGTAATATTGGACTAGAGTTAGGAGAGAGAGCAAGGCTAAATATGCAGATCTGGGAGCCCTTGGCATAGAGATTATAATCTTCTCTGGTAATTACTTGCTGTAGGAAGTAGGGAGCTATGGAAGGTTTTCGAGCAGAGGACTCATACAGTCAGGCCTGGGCATCAAGGATGATTCTGACAACTCTCTGGAGGAGGGACTGAAGGGAAAGAGCCTGGAGGAAGGGTGGGCTGAAGCCAGATGGTATGAGATAATGGGTGTAAATCACCACATAAATGTCATCTATTATTGTCATTACACTCACAGGCTGAGATAGTTGGGAAGGCCAGGCAGCTACGCCTGGAGGAAGATACCATGAGATATGGCGCACAATGTTTCCTAGCCCTGGAGAGAATTGTGGAGACTATCTAGTTATTTTACAAAGGAGGACAGTGAATGCAAAAGAGGTGAAGTTACTTGTTCAAGCTCAGGAAACAAGCTAGGGCCTGAAACCTATGGATATATAGTTGTTGTTGTTCAGGGGTTTCATTCACATCCAAATCTTTGCGACCCCATTTGGGGTTTTCTTGGCAAAGATACTGGAGGGGTTTGCTATGTCTGTCTCCAGCTCATCTTACAGACAGGAAAACTGAGGCAAACAGGTTTAAGTGACTTGCTCAGGGTCACACAGTAAGTGGCTGAAGCTGGATTTGAACTCAGGTCTTCCTGACTCCAAGCCCAGCACCCTATCCAGTGTGCAATCTAGTTGTCCACTGGTTACACATTTAAATACTTGTTGACTGAACCAAATTGCTCTCCCTCAAGCTATTAGTGTGTCTGACAGAGTAAAGGGTCAAGGGAAGGGGAAGAGTTCTTCGGATCCCCTGACACAGGTCATTTCATTTCCCTTTTTGGTTTCTCAACCACAAAGATCTGTGATATTACTTTTTCCCATCCTTTCCAATCTCCACTTTGCAAGGGAGGTTATAACTTCCTCTCTCTGGGCCTGGGTATAGTGAAAAGCATATTTCTAACTCTCTCCTTCATTCTTGTATTAGACAACAAGGTGGCCCTCCTACTTCACAAGGCTACCTCCTCTCCAAGTGCCCTTGAGCCTACCTGTTTCTGTCTTCTTTAGAGGATTGTCAATTTTTGTTGTCCAGTCATGTGTCTGGCTCTCTATGACCCTACATGGGGTTTCCTTGGCAAAGATATTTGAGTGGTTTCCCATTTCCTTCTCCAGTTCATTTTTACAGATGAGGAAACTAAGGCAGACAAGGTAAAGTGATTTGCCTAGGGTCACACAGCTCGTAAGATCTTAGACCAGATTTGAACTCAAAGAAGATTGTAAGTATTCTCTCATTAATCTCCAATGTCTCCCTGTCTACTGGCTGCTTCCCTGCTATTTACAAAAAGACTCATCTCTCCCCATTCTTAAAAAACTCTCCACTTGATCCTACTTCAGGCATTCCTATCATCCAACTCATTAGTACCACTGACTCTGCATCATCCTTTATCTCCCCTTGGTGTCCCTACTTCTCCTCTCACTCAGTTCTCTGGCTCCCAGTATCATTATTCAAATGAAACTAACCTTTCCAAAGTTCCCAGTGATCTCTTAGCTGTCAAATCTCATGGTCTTTAAATAGTCCTTGTAGCATTGATACTGCTGGCTGTCCACATTCCTGGGTTTTCATGACACTGCTCTCTGTACTGGTTCTCTACCTACCTATCTGATTGCTCCTATTCAGACTCTTTTTTATCATTAACCAAGGCTATGTCCTAAAACTCTGTCTTGGGCCCTCTTTTCTTTCCTTTCTTGGAGGAGCTCATCAGCCCACATCAGCTTCAATTCTAGGCCCTCCCTGAACTACATAGGTGTTCATTCAGCATGCTGAGCCTCTAATGAAGTAATTAGAATAATGTGCCTTTAACCATTCAGTGTGTCACAGGATTTTTTCAGAGGAGTGTCTGTGAAATTTCTTCCCACGTACAGTGGATCAGGTTGAGGCATGTGGACAGGAACTGAGCTCACAAGCTGGTCTGAAGTGGACCCACCTACCCACCTACCCCTACCCTGGGGACAAAGGATTTAGAGATCTTCAGCCCACTAACACAAATACCATTTGAGGAGGTGGAGGCTGAGGAGTAGCAGTCCTGGGCAATCTGAGACAGGAATTTATGGCTCAGTTTCAAGGCCTCAGTTTCAATCTGGTCTAGGAGTGCATTCTGTCCTTAGGGGAAAAAAAAGGAGTCCTTCAACAGTTGCCTTGTTCAACAGGAATAACCAGGACTACAAGAGGGTGGGGACTACACGCTTCTCCTCTCAGTTCAGTAGACAACAGAGAAGGCAGCCTACTCTGGAGACACCAGCCCTCAGGGGGCCTCAGATGGAATTTTTTCCAGTGCCCATGTTGGAGAATACAGTAAATTCTGCTCTAAAAGGCAGGACACCTGGATTCTAATCCTGGCTCTAAAACTGATTTGTTGTGGGACCTTGGTAAGGCACCCCCTCTCTGACCCTCAGTGTCCTCATCTGTAAAATGAGCTGGAGAAGGGAATGGCAAACTACTCTACTATCTTTGTCAAGAAAACTCCAAATGAGGTCGCAAAGAGTCAGACAAGATTGAAATGACTGAACCACAACAAGAGATGGTCCATGGTAAGGAGACTGCAAGAATATTAAATACTTCAGCCCCCTCAGTTAAGGGATGAGGAAATCCAGGCCCAGAAACATGCAATGAGTCGCCCAAGGTCACGCGGGGGTGATAGTTCACAATTATCGGTGCTTTTCTTTGTTTACTCATTTGTTTTCACAGAGTGGTTTCCCCATTCTATCACTCATATCCTCCTGTATAGACATGTCAAGTCATGAAGGTAACTCCATGATCTCCAAGTATCTTCCAGTAGAGTGCAGGTTCCTGGACTTCGGATAGAGACTCAGTGGTGGACTGAATGACTGTATATGTGTCATCTGTGGAGCAGCTAAACTACAATCTGAGAACTTCATCTACAAGTTGTCTCCAGGCGAATGAATTTTTCAGCCCCAATCATTCTCAAAGACCCACTCCTAAACAATGGAGAGGCCATAGTCTGCCCTGGTGGAAAGGTATGTCCGTGCACAAGTACTGTCCTTTGAAGACGGTCACACAAGTCCTCTTGCCCTAATTTTATGAGAAGAAATTGAAGCCTAGAGAGAAGAAGTGCTTTACATAAAGTCACCTCATTTGTAACCGAATCAAACCCAGGTCCAGTGATCATTCCAGTCCCTTTCCATAAGAAAGTCAATCAGACAGCATTAATTAAGTGCTTACCACATACCAGGAACTGTGCTTGAGAGCTAGGAATCCAAAGACAAAAATCACTACCTTAAGGAGCTCCAATGTAATTATATCCCATTGTAATGGGAAAGACACCAAGTGAATAGTCATGTGTACACAAGATCGTACAGTGTAAGTTGGAAGCAACATTTGACAGAAAGCACATGTCTTAAAGAAAGAAAGGAAGGGGAGAAACTAGGAAATGTCTCCTGCAAAATGTGAGATTGGAGCTGAGTCTTGAAGGAAGCTAGGAGGAGGAGGAGGAAGTGAGTGGGAAGAGGATGCCAGGCATGGGGCCCAGCCAGTGCAAAGGTACAGAGGTAGGAGTGCTGTGTGTGAGGGGCAGGAAGGCTACTTTGGCTAATATGTACAGAAGGGAGTGATATACGAGGTCAGAAAATTTGGCTAGGTCCCAAGGGTAAAGGGCTTTCAATGTCAGAAAGAGGGAGTATATATCTGCTCCTACAGGTAAAAGACAGCTACAGGAATTTATTCAGTAGGGGACTTGCCATGGTCAAGTCTGTGTTTTAGAAAAATTACTTTGGTCAAAGTTGTTTTTTTCAAATACAGAACTGACCATGTCAGTCTCCAATTGAATGGAAGGTGGATTGGAACGCAAAGAATCTTGAGGCAGTAAATGAAAATGGAGGCTCTTGTAATAGCCTAGGCAAGAAGTAAAGAAGGCCTAACCCAGGGAGATTGTCATGTTTGTAGAGAGAAGGGGAAAGGTGGGGAAGATGGTATGGAGCTAAAAAAAAAAGCTTTAATTTAGTAACTAACTAGTATGTGGAGTAACGGAGAGTAAAGAGTTGAGGATGACACTGAAGTTGTGAATTCAGGAGACTTAAAGGAGATTGGTGCCCTGGACAAAAATAGGAAATTTCAGAAGAAGGGTGGATTTGGAGGGGAAAGATGCTGAGTTCTCTTTGGACAGGTTTGGTTTGAGCTGTCTCTGGGACATCTAGGTGGAAATGTCCCATAGGCAAGATGGTGATGTGGTACTGAAGCTCAGGTCAAAGGCTCTTGGATACAGAGATCCAGAAGTCAAACTGATAAGCCAATGAGATCATCAAGAGAGGAGGTATGGAGAGAGAAGTACGCACTCAGGCTAGAGCCTCTAGGTACCCCCACAATTAGGGGCAGGATATGGATCATAAAGCTGAAAAGGACAGTGAAAAACAAGTCCAAGACAGGTAGAGTTCTCTCACAAAATCCAGAGAGGAGTGTTTCTCTGGGAGGAAAGGGCATCCAGAAGGGGCAAATGCTGTAAAAAAAAAAGTCAAGAGAGATGAGGATCCAGAGAAAGTCATAAGAATTGGCAATTAAGAGACCAATAGTGACTTGAGAGAGATCAGTCTTAGTTAAGTAATGAGGTCAACTGTCAGGTTGAAAAAGGATGAGAGGAGAGGAAGAGAAGAGGAAGTGGAGACAAGTTTAGGCAGCTTTTTTCCCCTAGGAGTTTGCCTGAGATTAGGAGAAGAGATATAGGTTGATAGCTCTAGGGGTTGGTAGGATCTAGGAAGACTTGGGTGGTTTTTTTTTTAAAGATAGGAGAAATGCGGGCATATTTACAGGTAGCATGGAAGGAACCAGGGCAAGGGGAGAGGGATCCCTTCTAAAATCATGATGTGATTCAATAAAAAGATTATTAAGAGTGAGAACTGGAAAGCTTAGATTCTAGTTCAGGTGCCATCACTAATTCATTGTGTGACCATGTGTTGAGGTTTAGGGGTTCTGGGATCACAAAATAGCAACACGTGGGTCCTGCCCAAATGAATTCCACCCAAGTCTTCTTTTAGCCAAAGAAAAACAAAGTTTATTAAAACACTGATAGATGGGCATGATTCTAAAAATCTACCATATTGGCCAGACTTTTAAGGAATTGCAGCATTTGGCTAGACTTTTGAAGAATCTGAGCATTTTTGATGCTTGTATTGGCGAGTGGGCCAGACTAAATCTGAGCACTTTCATGGAAATGAGATGGATCTTACATACAGAAAGACTGTGGGAGGGATCTAAGGTTGGCCAAGTAGTCTGGGGTGACTGGAGAAGAAGTCTGGGGAGGATCTTGATGGGAATGGCCAGTAGGCTGGGGTGACTGGAGATCCAATGCCTAGACAAAGAGAATGGTTTTTAGAAGGGATCAAGGGTGGGAAGTAGCAGGAAGCAATCCAGAGGTAACAGACAATAAAGGGCTGGGCTAGGTTAAGGGTGAAAGAGAATTGGGCTTGGGATAATGAAAGGCCAGTTGAGAGAATTATAGCCTCAGGTTATTATAACTAACTCCAGATCAAGTGGGGAAATTCTAGGAAAGTTCAAGGGGATTTCCAGAGTCTGTACTCCTTCACAAATAGACAAGCCATTACTTCTTTGGTGGGTCTCAGTTTTCTCTCTGTATGAGGAGGCAGGTGGGTTTGATGACTTTGAGGGTCCCTTCCAAATTCTGATCTCTGATCCATGGTGCCAAGAGTGTCTTCTCACTACTCTTCACAGAAGCACGTTACTGTAAGGATCTATTATAGTGAAAGGTAGTGGAGAATGGGGATTCCTTTTTGAAGGTATATACTGGTCTGACATCTGCATAGAGAGACATCTGCAATCTTCCCAGGGCTTGTTATCTGGGACATGACTAAGATCCTCCCAAGGTGTGCCAACCTTCACAACAACTACTCACCAGATATAAATCAAGGCTAAGGCAAGTAAAGTACTTCGGCTGACCTTTCAAAGTGGAGGGGAACAGAAAAAATATTGAAAAATATGCATCTATATCCTAAGGCAATTAAGGTGCTATATATTTCTTCTGATTATTCATGTAGGGACAAAGGATATTATCAGAAAGAAATTAGAAAGCACTGCTAAGAATTATGAGCAAAAAGTAAAAATAAAGGCTTTGGGGCATAGGTGGTGTTTTTTACCACTATCAGTGATTGAAGATAGGAAGAGAAAATCAAATATAGGAAATGAACAGATGGCTAAGAAGATGGTATCTGAGAATGTGATTCAGATTTCTGGATCATAATTTGAAATATATGAATGATGGGTTCTTGGCAAGGGATGGAGTGCATCTAACGAGGACTGGTTAAAAAAAAAAGGATTTAACTAGAGTTTTGTGAATCGAATAAAAAAGGCTAAAACTGAAAAGGGAAGGGAGAAGGAAAAACCAAAACCACATTTTCAGTGCTATAGTGAGTGGTAGGTACATCAGTGGAAGAAGACTAGCAAAAGAGAGGCTGAGTAACTCCTAGGAGTGAGCATTCAAGAAGAAGACAGTAAGAAAAATCATGGCCTCTTTCTCTCTCTCTCCATATGTACATATATACACACATACATATACATATATATGTGTATATAAATGTATATATATTGGGGGTCAGAAAACTATGGGCCAAACCTGGTCCACCACCCACTTTTGTAGAGAGAGCTAAGAATGGTTTTTAAATTTTCAAAGAAGGTTTTCTTGTTCTTAAAAATACAAAAAAATCATTCTTATGAAATATGGTAAAGTCAGGAGTATAATTTGGGAACTAATGAATGCATTTTGAGGGGTATGTGTGTGTGTGTGTGTGTGTGTGTGTGTATGTATAGGTAAGTATATGTGTGTATTTATTAGTGTACATAGTGATTTTCCCCTGGTAAAATGTAAGCTCCTCGTAGTCAAAGACTATCTTTGTTCTAGACTTTGAATCTCCAACGTCTGGCACATGCCAGTACTAAATACATTTACAATAGTCATAAAATTATATCTTTACTATTTAAAAAAATCATTCTTGGGTGCACAAAAGCAGGCAGTGGGCCAGATTTGGTGCTTGGGCCAGAGTTTGCCTACCCATGTTATATAAAAATGTACAAAGTACAGATAATAAAAAGGATGAATTAGATTTCCTAATAATGCAAGGAGATAAATTTGATCTGATAGGTGTCACTGACAGTTTGTGGGATGAGGTGATTTAATTGGAATACGTGTAAAGTTTTATGCTTGATTAGATGATCTCTGAGGGCCATTCCAGCTCTAAAATGTGTGTGTATCTATATGTATATGTATATACATACACATATATATATATATATGTGTGTGTGTGTGTGTGTATGTATATGTACATACCTATACACATACCTGCATATGTGTGTATATATCTATATGTATATGTATGTATATATATGTACAGGTACACACATATACACATACCTGCATATATATACATATATATACATATGTGTGTGTGTATGAGTTTATGTATATGTGTGTGTATTCATATGTGTATGTACACACACACATCCCTAGCATGCAAATTAGATCTCCTTTTCTTTGTTTCCCACATACAACACTCAATTTCCCTTCTTCTTACTTTTACGGGTGCCATTTCCAGTCATTCTGATCTATATCCGGCCACTGGACCCAGCTGGCTCCTGAGGAGAGTGTGGCTGCTGACTTTGCACAGCCCTCCTTCACTTAAATCTAATTCACTTGAAAGTCATGGCATCACCTTCCTGATGTCATGGTCCTCTTTGAGAATGAAAGAACAAACCACAACAATAATCCCTAGCAACGGACAAAGTACTCTGTACACAGGACATGTTTAATGGGTTTTATAGCAGGTAAAGTTAAGGACCTAGAATAGAAAGACCTGAGTTCAAATCTCACTTCGGTCACTTACTAGCTGTGTGATCCTGGGCAAATCACTTAACCTCTGTCTGCCTTAGCTTCCTCATCTATAAAGTGGGAATAATCAGCCCTGCTTCCCAGGGTTGTTATGAGGATAAGATGAGATAATATTTGTAAGGCACTTTTCAAACTTTAAAATGCTATATAAAAGACAGTAATCATTACCGTTGGTGGCAGTGTTGTGGGTGTGATTGTTAAATATGTTTGTGTGATGATAGCATATGGTGAGAGTTATTGTACTTACCAGACATAAAGCAAGTGGGGTTGAGTTTTGACTCTGCCATTAATCATGTCTTTATTTTTTCTCTCATTTAATTCTTTCATTTCTAAAATTGGAGACGATACCTACTTCTCAGACCACATATTCTTCCTGAGTGTGTTCTCATTCCTCTTCATTTGCCTTTGACATATCCATCCCTCTTTTTTCAACTGTAGTGTCTGCACCTCCGGGAAGCCTTCCCTGACTACTCTACCCCACCTTTGAGCCCTGACTTCACTGTCTGCATCTTGAGCTCTCCATCCTCTCTCATCTTCTTACCTAATTCCACTCCTTGGCAATTATCATCCCTCTGAAACTCTCCCTAGAGGAGACTCAATCTGAAGCTTACATTTGTAACCCACTCAGTACTTAGCCCAGGGCTGGACACACAGAGTCTCTCAGATGCTCCTCCTTGTTGAAGGCTATGGAAAGGCCAGCTCCGCCTGTAACACTTATCTCCTGGACAGTTCCCTGGGAAAGGCCAGCACAACTTCCCACCATCAGCCACAAGCTCGTTGAAAGGTTACAGTAAGTGAGTAAGCTTCTGTTACATCTCACAATTTCCTAAAATTCAAGCTGCTCTTCTTTCCTTTATAGGTGAGAAATGTTAAGTTGCTGAAGATGATTCATTGTTTAAAAGTGGGTTGGGAGGATTTCATATGTCTGTGTCTGCTGTGCAATGGAAAGAACTTTGGACTGGCAATTGGGAGAGGTGGGTCCATTAATAACCAAGCTACGTAAGATGGGGCAATAATAATACAAGCCAGCATTTATACAGTACTTCAAGGTTTACAAATATTTGTCCTCACCATAGTCCCTTATATAATTATTATCCCCTAATATAAGAAAACTGAGGAAGACAAGAGTTTGAATGACTTGCCCAGAGTTACAGAGCTAGCCCTAAGGACAGATTTGAACTCAGGGTGTGCCTGAATTCATATCCAATCTTTTAAATTCTGTGCCATCTATTTGCCTCTAGTGAGGTTCTATTTCTGAGCCTCAGATTCCTCACCTTGGAATATTCCTTGGCAAGGCCCACACCCCACCCCACCCTTTCCCACTGATGGCCTGCCTTGGTCCTCCTCCCAGATCAGTCCCTGATTTTCTAGATTCTAAAACCCAGTTTTCCCACCACGACCTCCCTTTTTAGCTCCTTTCTCTATGTTGTCTTTCCCCACTAGAATGTAAGCCCCTTGAGGGCAGGTATTATCTTTTCTTTTTGCATAGATTTGTATTTTCAACATTTAACATAGTGCCTGGCACATAACTACTTAATAAATGCTTGTTTCCTTTCTGTAAGATAAGGAGATAGGACTATACAGTTTCTAATGTTCCTTCTAATGCTAACATTTTATGTTCCATATTCTATGATCTCTCTTAATTCTATGTTCTATGTTTGTCCTGGCTATCACATTCTATATACATAACTGCCATGGAATTATCTCAGAGACCATGCAGCATCTTGGGTCAATTATGTGACCATAATTATTGCTCCATGGATGGGTGTTGCATTGTGGGAAAGGTCAGCCCCCTGCATTCTTTCTTGGAGAGTTATAGTTAGACCTAGGATTACTCAGAGGCTCTCTCTCTCTCTTCCTTAGTTGGTTTTCTTAATAAAAAAAAAAAACAAGCCCAGGGACTACAAATTTAAAGATGAACCTCACTCAGGGACTCCACAAAGGGCTTCTGGATGGTGGGACTGAAATTTTAAGCAGAAAAAGGGGAGCTAGGTCTGGCCTCCAATTATCTGAAAAATTCATTTGCAGAAGGAATGGTTCCCTGACCAGAGAGGAAACACAGTGTGGTACAGCAGAAAAGGCTTTAGAGCTGGAGAATGTGAGTTCAAATTCTATTTCTGATGCTTTAAAGTGAACTTCCTGAACCACATTCTCCTCTCTGGGACTTAACCTCCCTAAGCCACCATTTCCTCATCTGTAAATTGAGAGGGCTTAAAATCGATAGTCTCTAGAGCTAAGAACCGAGAGAGATGAATGGGTTTCAGGAAATCATCACTGCTATCTATAAATGGCCGGTCAGTCCCAGATCTAGGTGTCCAGCACAGTGCTTGGTCCCTATTCAAATACAGGAAGGGGTCTGCAACTTCATTAGTGTGAGGAATTCCCAGATACAGGAATTAAGATTTAGTCAATCCTAGGGATTTGCTTGAGGCACAGAAATTTACTCAGGTTCACATAGATTACAAGTACCACAAGGAGAATTTAAACCCAAATCTTCCTGACTCCAGCTCCCTTCACTAGACCAGATTGCCTCTAATAATGACAAGAACAACATCAGCAACAATAATTTATATAGCTCTTTAAGTTTTGTAAAGCACTTTTCATATGTTATCTCATTTGGCCCCTGTGAGGTATGATCCCCACTTGAAGAAACTGACTTGCCCAGGATCACACAGTTAAGGAATTATCTGGTGCAGGATTCAAACTCAAGAGTTCCTGACTCCAGGTCTGACATCCTACACACTATGACAGCTAGCTGCTTCCTTGAGCAATGGATGTATTTCTAAGAACTGCCCGCCCTCTGCCACCCCTACCCCCCAGTAAAAAAATCTGCAGTTCAAATATTTGTAAAATGAATCTATTTTCTGATTATTATATCATATTATAATATAGTATAGTATATAGTATAGTATAGTATTGTATTACAGTATAGTATTATATACAGCATATACTACAGCATACATATTGCTTTTAATGCACAATAAAATATGTAATTATGCAAGAAATTTTTTTGCAATCACTTTACTATATTAAAAGGAATATTATAATTTTTCAATCATATTAATGCCTCCTTTTAAATTTGATGCCACTATTATTAAAACAACTCAAAAAATCTAAAGGAACTATTCCCCCTGATGGGATGGGGAAGTTTGAGGGGCAGATAAAGTACACTAATTATTTCTTTCTTTTCTGGACTTGTGATTCCATCTTAGATAATTGTCCACAACACTGTCTTACCCAGGGTCTCATAATTATATGTATTTCAAAATAGGATTTGAACCTAAATCTTCCATATTCCAAGGTCATATCTCTAAGCCCTTTGCCACACTGCTTCTCAATACTGATATTACCATATTGACTTCATTTTTCCAGATGGCCAAGGCCTCAAGGCCTTCTTCCCCAAAACAGGACATGGGGCCCAATGGACTGACAGATAAGTGAAACTTGAAGAATTAGGAGCTAATTCCTGTTTAAGAGAGTAACTTAGAAGGAATGTGGGTAAACAAGAATTGACTTTTAAGTCTAGAAAGTTATGAAATACCAGCTCTGTACTTCACAGAATTCTAGTCTGTAAAAGCAAGCAAGCATGTAGTCCAACCCTCTCATAAAAAGAAAACTAAAGCTTGGACTGAAATCCTACCTGTGCAGAATGTCAGGATTCCTATTCCTACTGATGGATTTGCAAGATTTAGACCTGGCCTTTATCCCTTTTCAAAGAATGCTGCCCTCAAACAAGTAAGCAAAACATGAATAATTTCGAGAGCCTACTAGCTTTCTCATTAAGAAAATGAGGAATTGGCCCAAATGATCTCATCTGCATCTGCTGTTCTGTGCTCTCTGTTCTAATGTCCATCCCAGTGCTGACGTTCTGTGTTCTAAGGTCCCTAATAGACTCCTTCCAGCTTTGACATTCTACATCCCAAGTTCCACTGCCCCTTTTAGCTCTGACATTCTGTACTCTATATCCTAAGGCCTCTTTAGCTCCGGCAGTTGATGTGCTAAGTTCTAAGGCCCCTTCCAGCTCTGATATTCTATGTCCCATGTTCTAGGGCCCCTTCCAGCTCTGACATTCTATATCCTATGTTCTAAGGCTCCTTTCAGCTCTGACATTGTCTGTTCTGTGTTCTAATATTCCTTCCAGTTCTGACATTTGATGTTCTTTTTCCTGAAGTCTTTTACGGGACTAACATAACCTTGATCTCTGAGATCTGTTCCAGAGCACAAACAGCTGGCTTTGAATTGCTTTCAAGAATCTACTTGTTTGAAGTAGCAAGGAATTCCCTGCCCATAATTCTGCTTGGCAGAGCTATGTCACTGTAAGCAGGGAAAGGAAAATATTTATTTCACTTTTTTCTCCCCACCAAGCATACAAGTTGTACCAATATCAACAAACAGCACACAATTCCACAGCAGATTGGACCTTTATCCAATAGATATGTGCATTTTGTTTCATGCCCTCCTTGTAAACCAAAGCCAGAAAAAAAGTGGGGGGGGGGGTAGAGACACACAGGCAAACTGTGAGTCATAGGAATTCTTCAAAGGGCCAATGTCTGATGCTAGTAACCATTTGGAAGCCTTGTAATTATATTACACCTTCCACCCAAAGACTGTGGAGGGTTTATTAAATGCTTGCTCATTCAATCAGCCTAACTGTGGCTCAGCATTAGGGGTAACGATTTCATTACTCGTACTCAGCAGGAAGAAAAATTAGGGTACAACAGTCAATGGCTTCATACAAAATCTGAACTATGTCCCTCTCCTGCTCAAAAACCTTCAATAACAACTCCCTCTTTTATAGCAAAGGTATCAGAAAGAAACAGGGCCACTAATCCATACTAAAGGATCTCTGTATGTTGACTTAGTTTTAAAATCTAATGTTACATGCTTTATTGTATTTTTTATATATATAAATACTTCCCAGTTACATTTTAATCTAGTTGAGAAAGCATTTGAGTGTTGCCCAGAATGGTGCTTTCAGCAGGGTCCCAGGTTTGACATCTCTGGTCTATCATGTAATAGACAAATTCCTGGCTTTTAAGGTCCTTCACCTCCCACAATACTGCTTTTTAACCTCTGGTGCTACATCCTCCAGCCAAACTAGGTTCCTCTTAGTCTTGATCCATATCTCTGCACTTTCCTGATGGCTGTCCTTCATGGCCAAAATGCATTTCCTTCTCATTTTCATGTGTTGGTTGGATCAAAAATTTAGAGGTTCTTTTGAAAAGGCCCCCATGTCAAGGCAGGATTTGTAAAATGAGGAAGTAAATGAAAACTCATTCAGATGGCTGAATTGGTATTTCTTCTGCATCCTCTCCACATAAATACAACCAGCTGGGTGTAGTAGAATCAGTGGCAGATTTGAAGTTACAGAAAGAATGTGACTTCAAGATCCCACTCTGCCCTTGTTAACGTGGTGAACCCGGGCAGGATGCTTTGAACCTCCTTTTTTTCAAATGCACTGAGACTTTATTATGCTTCTTTTTCCCTCCAAATCCTTCCCCTGCCACAATGAGAAGGCAAGAAAAACAAATGCTAGAACCCTCTCAGAAGTTCTACTATCCAGATTTATCACTTGATCCAGATCCTAGTGGCTGTTTACTTACTTCTTTAGTGAATTCAGAGTCCAGCTCACAGACTTTCTCTAGTCCCCAACTCTTGCCCTCACATCAGTGTCCTTCAACATATATACTGATACTCCCTCATATACCCTAACATCCCACTCCTCATTCTACCCATTTCCCATGGTCTCTTCCTCCACTCCACCTCAGCTGCACAGAGAGATGGGCCTGCCCTTGACTTTACAATTACCCACACTTCCATGTTCATAAACCTTGATATCCTTTATCTGATCATAATATTTCATCATTCCATCTTTCCCTTCCACCCCCCCTGTTCTTTCCTTGCCATTACTTCTGCATTGGCTACATCCCCATTATCTCTACTCACACAAGCTGTCACCCTAGTTCAGAACTTCATCATCTCCGGCTTGGACCATCACAACAGCCTTCTAATTGGTCTTTCCATCTCATGTCTTTACCTCTTCCAAATTATCTTTCACTCAACTACTAGTGATCTTCCTAAAATGTTTCTGCCCATATTACCCTTCAGCCCCTACTCAATGAGCTTCAACAGCTCATTACCCTAAGGATCTACCTTAAGTGCCCATTTGATTTTTAAGCTCTTCATAACCTGGTTCCTTTCTACTTTTCTAGTCTTCTTATACCTTACTCCCCTCAATGCACTCTACCATCTTCCCATACTGGCCTATTTGCTATTTCTCCCACCTCTATGCCTTTGCCCTGGTTGGCTTCAAGTCTGGAATGCTCAGCCCAGTCATGTGTAGTTTTCCTAGCTTCTTTCAAGACCAAGCTCACATTCAACCCTCTGTAGAAAGCCTTTCCTGAGGCTTTCCTGCCCTACAGATGCATCATCTTCTCTGAGGTCACCCTTCCCTCTTCTCTATATTAATCTTCTATGTTTCTATTTCCATACTTGTCTCCCCCATTGAAAAATGTTGAGGTCAAGGATCAGTTTTGCTTTTGCTTTGTATCCCCCAGCACATAACACAATGCCAGGCACATAGATGCCTAATAAATGCTTATTGACCAACTTTAACCTCTCTGTGGCTCAGTTTCTCCATCTACAAAACAAGGATGCTGAATAGGTTGAGCTTTATGTTGCCTTCCAGCTTTAAATCTAGGTTTTCTGATCTTACTTGGCCTTCAACTTTAATCATTCCTTGCAGATTAAAAAGTTTTAGTGAGAAACTCTTTGCTCTTAATAAGCAAGGGAGACATTCCCCATAAAAGCTTTCTGGTCTCTGTAATATAATCATCCTTGCTTCTAATAAAGTCTTTCATCTAAGTCTCTTAAAATTTCTCACCAGAAAAAGGTTTATAGGTGAGGAGACAAAGCCACAGAGTAGGGAAACAGGATTTGCCATTGGTTGAAGTTTTGACTCACACAAACACCCAATCCCAAAGGCCTCTTAGACCTCAAATTTTATCTCTCCCGTTGGCTGCAGAGCTGGAAATCTTGAGAAATGTTTAGTACTATCTAGCCAAAGAAAAAGGAATATTTTACTTGATGATACCATAAAAATCTCCCTACATAAACAGACAGAATCTTAGAACATGAGGGATTGGAAGGGGCTCTAAAATGTGATTTTTATCTCGTTCACTCGCACAGCTTCTATTTCTCTTTGCATGTCTGACTCCAAGCCCAGGTCTGACTTCTCTTCTAAGGTCCAGCTGCCTGTAGGACATCTCCACCTGGATGTCCCGAGAGAACCTCAAATTCAGCAAGGCCCAGATGGGGTTAATTCTCTACCTTCCACCCCCTTCCTTCCTTCTACAGTTGGGATTCCAACTGAGGCACAACCATCCCTCTGCCTCCTGTGTTATTATAACCTTGGAATTCTCTTTGACTTTTGAGACTCTCCCAATGATCATGATCAAACAGTTATCAAGGCCTGTCAATTCTATTATAATCTTTGCTTTTTATTGCCTCATTGTCAGCCCTCTGGACTATTACAAAGCCTCCTTACTAGACTGATTCCTTCCCCTCTCCCCACACCTGAATTCATTCTTTATGCTGATACCAAAATAATTCTTCTCTTGAATTGTTCTGGTTTTGTCATTCTGTTCAAAAAATCTTCAACGCTCTCTATTACTATAAAGGCCTTCCATGTTTTGGCACAATCCTGCTTTTCCACCTGTATCTCACACTATTAATACCACTCTAACAGAAGAACAAATAATGTATTTTCATATCACCATGCTTTTGCAAAGGCTTTTTCCTTTGTGCTTGGAATGCCCTCATCCTCTCTTTTTTCCCAGTTGAACTTCTACCTTTTTAAAACTCTAATGCCACCTTCTCTAAGAAGCCTTCCTTGATTCCCTAAGTCAGTGAAAACCTTTCCTCTTACACTTTACACAGCATTGTTTTCTTTCGTTAAGTTCTCTGGCATATTGACAGCTATATGTGTTATCCTTATTAATTTGTAAATTCCTTGAGACTAGAGACAGGGTCTTAGCTAACCTTTAAGGATAGGAAAAGGGTCTTATCTAAATTGTATCTTCCCTAGCACCAAGCAAAAACTTCCGCACACAGTATAGTAATAAACGGTGGTAGTTAGTATATAAGGAATCTAGGATAGTACCTGTCACCTTGTAGGCACTAAAGATCAGGAGACCTTTAATACATAAGAATTAGACCTGGAAAGACACTTTGAGGACACCTAGTCCATCCCCCCATATTTTACAAATAAAGAAACTCAGACCAAGAAAGGTGACTTGTCCAAGGGTCACACATATAGCATGTGGTTGAGCTAGGATTCAAACCTAAGTCCTCTGATTCCTAATCTAACATTCTTTCCATTGCTTCAAGCTGGCTCCATTTAATAAATATTTATTGAATTATGGAACATAGAATTCAAAAGTTGGAAGGATCCTTAGAGTAAAGGACATGGAAATAAAAAAAACTAGAAAGGGTCTTCGAGCCCAAATCCCTCATTTTCCAAATAAAGAAATCAGAGTCTATAAAGGGGAAGTATCAAAGTCAACAGAAGACTCTAAGTTTCTGGACTCCCACTACACTAAAACAAACCCATCTTAAAAAATATAATTGTTTTTTGAAACCTATAACTATTCCAAGTCAAAGTATAATTAGGAAACTAGGTAGAAACAACAAAAGGAAAAATTTAGGCCTGATACTAAAAAAAAGCTTCCTCCCAAATAGAGATACCCAAGAGTAGAATGGGCTGTCTCAGGAAATTGGAGGCTTCCTTTCATTGGCAGTCTTCAAGAAAAGAATGGATGGCCACTTGTTGAGTGTGCCAAAATAGGAATTCCTTTCCAGATATGAGGCAGACTTAAGTGGCTGATGGGATCTCTTCCAACTCTGCAATTCTGGGAAAATAATATACTTAATTTTAAAAAAGCATTAAAATTTGGAATTATACTCTCTAGCTTCTATAGGCCCTAGGGAGCCAACTGTTACATTTTCAAATGTGAGCATTTACTTTGGCAAAGGCTACAAATTAGGTCTTGATTTCCTATTATTGTCTAGGCTTAAGAAAATGATGGAGCAGGGCAGAGCCAAGATGGCGGTATAGGAGCAGCAAAATATTGCAGCTCCCACATAGCCACTTCAAAATACCCATAAAATATGACTCTAAACAAATTCTAGAACTCTAAAACACACACAAATATACTTTCTGCTAAAGGCAGCTTGGCTAGGAGGCACCATCTCAGGGCTGGAAGCTGAAATCAGCCCAACCTAAAATGGCTCCTTGGCCCTGGGGGCAGCTGGATGAGCTAAGCTGCAGCTGGAGCAACAGAAGAGCAGATCTGTGGCAGCTGTGGCAGTCTCCAGAATTATCACGCCATAAAGAAAAAAAAAAGGACTAAAAGGTTAGTGGAACTCAGAATTGGGGGAGAAAAGCAGGTCCAGCCAATCCGCCTCCAGGGCAAGGAAGCAGCACAAGCAGAGGTCCTGCACCCGCCTCCACATTGCTGCTTTGGAGCTCCCGGCCTGCAGACTGCAGGGGGGCCAAGCGATCGTTCAGAGGCCAAGTGCTCTCGCGTTGAGCGGCCTGGATCCGGATCGCCATCTTGGGTGGTGGTCCTGGGATCTCTTTTCAGTGAGCCAGAGTGGGGAAGGGCCCCAGCAGCCTCCTAAAAGCTCTGGCAGCTGGGAAAACCACAGCAATTTGGGACAGAGCTTTCCCCTCTGGAAGCAGAGTTCCACAGAGCTAAAAAATCTCTGATTGGCCAGCCATGAATAAGCATAGGAAGCAAAGTAAGAACAGCAACCAAATCCTAGATTCCTTCTTTGGGGAAAAGAATGATCAAAGCAGGGAACAGGAGGAAGACAACACAGTCAGAACTCCCACACCAAAAGCTTCCAAGAAACATGAAGACTGCCTAAAAGCTAGGGATTAGCTTAAGAAGGATTTTGAAAACCAAATGAGAGAAGTGGAGGAAAAATTGGGAAGAGAAATAAGAATGATACAAGAAAATCATGAAAAGAGAGTCAACAACCTGACTGAAGAAATTAACACCTTAAAAAACAGATTAACTCAAATGACAAAAGAGGCCCAAAAAGCCAATGAGGAGAAGAATGCCTTAAAAAGTCGACTTTGCCAGATGGAAAAAGAATCTCAAAAGCATTCTGAAGAGA
>CM053583.1:60072783-60131809 GCA_028627135.1 Pseudochirops cupreus | reverse complement strand
ATGTATGTGCACATGTTTATATATGTATGTGCACATGTTTATATATGTATGTGCGTATGTTAATATATATGTATGTGCACATGTTTATATATATGTATGTGCATATGTGTATTCCCAAACTTCATATAAAAAGAATTTATTTATATCTAAAGGAATTACTTTATTATCTTTTATTTATTATGTTTACAATGACTAGATACAGGATAGATAAGAGAGATGGTGGATGGATGGATGGATGGAGGGGTAGGGAGGTAGATAGAGAGATAGACAGATAAGAGTAAATAATGATTTGGGTGGGACAATTCTAAGAATTGGGAAGCTCAAGAAAGACCTCTTGTAGGGGTGACCTGCGTCTTGAATGGAGTTAGGGATTCTAAATGGTAGGCGTGAGTAGAGAGAACATTTTGGGAATGGAGGATAGCCTTTGCAAAAGCATGGAGACAGGAAATGAAATACCATGGGTAGGAAACAATAGGTATGCTGGAACCTAGAGTTCATGGAGGGTAATAACAGGAAATGTCTGAATGGAGTCAGATTGTTAGGACTTTGAATGACTGATAGAAGAATTTCTATTTTATCCTAGAAGGAAAGGGAGCCAAGGAAGCCTAAAATCATATCTTTTTTCTTGGCTGCCATATCACATACTAACTAGTATTGAGTTTTGGTGTCTACCTTGTCCTTTACTGATGAACTGCTGTCCGGTGAATTTGTTGTTTTTGTCATGCAACCAGCACGGGACTTGACATTTATCCCTATTAAATATCAACTTGTGAGAGCTGGCCAATGTTTAAGCCTGTCAAGATCTTTTTGCACCCTGATTCTGTCATTGGTGCATTAGCTATGCCTTCCCATTTTGTATTATCACAAATGTGACTAGAATGCCATTCAAGTTTTGATAAAAATGTTAAATAATACGAGACCAAGCGCAAATTCTTGGGGCATTCTACTAGAGACATTCTTCTGGGCTAACACTGAACCAACACTCCTTCAGTCTGGCCATTCCACCAATTCCAAATTCACCTGTCACCTGGGATACCATTATCTGGTCCACATTTCTACACCTCGATTTTCCACAAGAATAGCATGAGAAATTTTTTTGCAAATGCTTGCCGAAATCTAGGTAAATTATATCTACAGTATTCCCTCATCTACCTGACTCGTAACCTTATTTGAAAAAGAAAAGAAAGAAATGTAATCAGTCTGTAATAATCTATTCTTGAAGTTGTATTGTCTAGTATTGATTATTGCTGCTTAGTATAAAAAGATATTCACTAATTATCTCCTAAATAATATATTCTAGAGTTTGGCTAGGAATCAAAGTCAAGCTTATTGGTCTATAATTTATAGATACCATCCTCCTTTTTTAAAATCAAGACATTTCCCTTTCTCCCATTATTTACCTCTGCCAGTCTCCATGATTTTTCAGAGATTACTAATCTATGCTCAGTAATCACATTTCTCAGTTCTTTCAGGGTCACATGACATAGCGCATCTGAGCTTGGTGACATGAACTCATGAAAGGCGTCTAGGTGCTCTCTTACTATCTCTTCATTAATCTTGGACATCGGCTTTCTATTAGCCATTTTTTCCCTTGTTGTTACAGTCCACAGATTATTCTCCTGGATAGAAAAAGCAGATGGAAAATAGGAATTTAGCAGGCCTATCTTCTTTCTATCATCTATTATTTCCCTCCCATCTAAAAAGAGGGGTGACTGACAGTGCAGAAAGCTTCAGAGAGGTCAAGGAAGATGAAGTCAGATATCATCTGCAACCTTTGAGGAAGCAATTTCAGTAGTGATGGGGTTGAAATCCAGATTGCAAAGTGTTGAGAGTGAGTGGGTAGTGAAGAATCATGGAGGCAGTAAGTGTAGAGAATTATTTCTAGGAGTTTGACAGGCATAGGACAGTGGTTTGAAGGGATAGGTAGGTAAAGTGAAGGAACAATGAGGGGATTTGAGCATATTTGTAGACAATGGAGGGGAGACACGTATACATAGAGACAGAGGCAGAGTGAGAGAGAGACAGAGACAGAGGGAAAGAGAGAGAAAGAAAATGATGAATATGAATGCTGGGGTGAGTAATGGAGATGGGATCAAGGGTACAAGGGCTTGGCCTCAACAAGAAGAGCTACCTTAGAGTCAAAGAGAGAATAACACAGATGAACATGTTGCAAGGTTTTAAGGTGTGGGGTAGGGTAGGGTAGACAAGGGAACACATGAGAAATGGCCTTAATTTTCTCAATAAAATAGATGGAGGGGTCTCCTTTAGAAACAGAAGGAGGCTGAAGTAAAGAGGAATAGTAAGGAAAAAGGAAACATGGAACAGAATCAGTTGATGAAAAATAAAAAGACTTCTGTACAACAGTGAGATCCCAACTGAGGTCAGATCACTGGAATTTGTAGTGAACTCAGAAAGTCTAATTGTGTGACTTCCCTCAGCAGTGAGCTCTTTGAGGGCAGGATCTATTTCATTTTTGCCTTTTTTTTGCAGTGTCTTGCACACGATAGACATGTAATAAGTGTGCATGTTATTAAATTGAAGTGCATTAGTAGCAGGGGAGTAGCAACAATCATCTTTATGCACAAAATGTTTTGCTGCTAAAGAGAAAAATTCTATTATCTGAATTTCAACAAAACCAGTTTAAAAGTAGAATGGGCTATCTTTGGGAAGTGGGGAGTGGGGAGTAAACCCCCATCTTTGGGGGTCTTAAAGCGAAGGATTGAGAGATGACAACTTGTTGGGGATGATGAAAGGATTCTTGGTCAGGTGAAGTCCCTTGCAGGTCCCCTTTGGCATTCTGGGATTTTCTGAACTTAATTTTAATTCCTGATGAAATCCTTGAAAGCATTATTAAAAAGACAGCTTGACAGCATCAAGACATTGCATCAGCAATAATCACCAAAAGCTAGCACAATATGGCTTTATTCAAAACAGATTGTATCACTACTAACTTCATTTCCTTTTTTTGGACAGGTACGAGACTAGTAGGTCAAGGGAATGCTGGATTTCAGCAAATCATTTGACTAAGTTTTTCATGCTATCCTTGAATAAAAGATGAAGAAATGTAAGTTAGACGGTCATGGAGTTAAAGGGATTCAGAGCTAGTTGAATGACTAGAGTTAGAATCACCATTAATGAATTAATGACAAATTGGAGGGAGGTCTCTGGCAGAATGCCACAGCAGTGGTCTTCTGCTATTTGATATTTTTACCAATGATTTGGACAAAGTCTGACATGGTATGCTGATCATATTTGTAGATGACACCAGGCTGGGAGGGGTAGCTAAAATGTTGAGATAAAGTATGGATCTAAAAAGATCTCAGTAGAGATCTAACCAGATGAATTTTAATGGAGAAATGATTGTGAATTTCTAGACTTGGGTTTAAAAATGGGTTTCACTGTCCAAGCGCATCACAAGGGAAGCATAGATAGAGAATAGGTTTGTGTGAAAAAGCTCAGTTTCGGTGGATAGCAAACTTCATAAGAATCAATGGGGTCATGTGATTATAGGTTGCATCTATAGAGAAAGTATTTGGAATGAAGAAATTGATAGCTTCTCTGTATTCTGCCCAGGTAAGGTGATATCAGGGATATTATGTTCAATTCTGAATGCACATTTGTCACGGTAATGGTAATCTGAAGATCTTCCCTGCCTCCTAACAGGCTGAAAGTAATCACATGGAGCCTGTGGTGGGAGGAGTTTGCTGAACAGTTGGAGCAGGAGGGGATGGAGCAGAGCTGAGAGGAAGCTGGGAGCCACAGCAGTTAGAGCTGGGGGAGAGAGAGGACAAATAAGGATCAACAAATTCAACAAGAAACTACAGTAAGTGATTTTGTTCCACCCTAGAACTGTACAGTCAGCCAGGAGTCCACGAAGCAGAGAACCTATGAAGAGATGATAGACTCAAGATATAGAAAGTGGCATACGTTTATAGCCACGGCCCCTGTGTAATTCAGTTTGCCTGATTTTATTTGTTACAAGAAACTTTTTATTTCTCTTTGTGTTTTTATGGGGGAGGGTGAAGGTTAAAGAGAAGAAGAAATGTGGTTGGCAATAGTGGTGCCAAAAAAGGCCAATGAATCATTTAGAAAATAATGAGTCCACAAGAAAGCTCCGAAGGAAACACAGACCAGTAGGACAGTTTGGAAAGTAGTGTGTGAAATTTATGACAGTTAAGTATTTGAAGACTGTTATTTAGGGAAAGGAACAGACTTATCTTGTGTGTCCTGTCCTTTCTGGCAGCATAACAAGGATGAGTGGGTTTAAGTTATAGAGAGGCAGTTTTCAATTCCATAGAAGGAAGGCTTTCTAATTTATTACAACTGCCTCCAAAATGGAATAAACCACCTCGGGACATGCTGAATTCTCCATCACTGGAAGCTTTGAAACAAAGGTTAGATGACTACCTCTCAAGGATGCTGAGGAGTGGATTCCTACATAGGATAGAAGGGACTAGATTCATTGATCTGTAAGATTCTCTTCCACTATGATATTCTATAATGATACTGACCAAAAGTATATAGAGTTGCTAATGTGGCTCAGTGGCTAGAGCACCAGGCCTGGATTCAGAAAGATCTGAGTTCAAATTCGGCCTCAACTGTGTGACCCCGGGCAAGCCACTTACAACCTTGCTTCCCTCAGTTTTCTCATCTATAAAATGAACTGCAGAAGGAAATGGCAAACCACTCCAGTATCTTTGCCAAGAAAACCCCAAAATGGGGTCATGAAGAGTCTGACAGGACTAATTGACTAATCAACAATAAAAGTACATGAAAATTCTAAAAATTGAAATAAGAGAAATCTACATAGATGATTGCCCATGGTCATATGGTTTTAACATTTATTGTGTGACCATGAACACTATTCACTTAACCTCAACAAACCCATCTCTCAATCTAAAAAAGAGGTGCTTGTACTACTGTACTCACCTCTTAGGGTTGTGATGAAAGCATTTTTGTGGACCTTAAATATTAATTGGGAATTTGCATTATTCTATGTGTAAATGTGACTGATTAAAGACTGAGAGCTGAATAAAGGAATACATTTATTCAAAAAGCTGACTATAATTTCAAAATCTTGCTACAACCTACCCAAAGCATTTTGTATTTTATTAACCTTTGAGAAATGCCTCAAATCTCTCCCTGGAGGCTTCTTCCTATAATCAGAGTAAGGTAGAAGCTCATTTTTCCTCATCCACCACTGGATATTTATTAGAACGTGCATGCATTTATTCCTTACATTGAGGCAACTTGATATTCAACTAGTGTGTACATCCTTTTTGCTCCCCAACCCACTGGATTTATAACCTCCAATTTTGTGTGACCTTGGACAAACAACTCAACCTCATTTTTCCCATTTATAAAATATGGGAGTTAGACTATATGATCTTTGACCTCTCTTCCACCTTTGAGTCTATGATGATATGTTCTGTGCATGATTTCCCCAAAAAAACATTATGATGAAACTTACCTTATGAGATAATCTCACACCAAGAGAAAATTTTTATTAGAAAGTATGTGTTAACTACAATGATATCTTCTCCCCCCAAATTAATTGGGGAAAAAAAGATGGTGCCTTTGCATAACCCAAGGTAGAATGTGGGAAATGTTATGGTCCAAGATTTCCAAGAATGTATAAATTTACAAATCTTACCAAAAGAATGGTGTTTTCTTGTCTATTTGATCTCAAGTCTACAACCATCCCTCCCTTTTTAATATCTTATCTTGAATCTCTATATTTCCTTGATTTCTGTGACCTTGTACTTTTATGATTCTCTTAACTCTCTGGTTATTTTTTTTTTCTGCTTCCATTGTTGGTTTCTCTTACTCATCTCATCCTCCCCCAACCCAACTGTGGTTTTTCCCCCAAAACGCTGTCTTTGATGCTCTGCTCTTTTATTTTTAATTTTTCCATGAACATGTTTTCTTGTGACTTCAACTACTGCATCTATAAGGTGACCCCCAACTCACACCTGCACTCCAGTCTCATTCATTCTTTGTATGCATAAATCTCTACTTAGGTGTCCAGTTGTCTCTTCAAACTCATCTGAATTCATCATCTTTCTTCTTCCCTTTCAACTAACTACTCTTCTCAAATTCCAATTGTGTCAATGGTGCTAACATTCTCCCTCTCCAAATCTTGATTCCCTCTTCTCTTTTATTCTCTGTACCAAGCTACCACCAGATTTGGTAATTTGTTTTTCTCAAATAATGTGTCAGATTTGTTCCTTTCCTTACATTCCCACTGCTTCCACCCTAGTCTAGGGCTTCATTGTATAAGATTACTCTAAATTTCCACAATGACTTCCTAGGCCATCTCCCCACTCCTGGTCAATGCCCTCTTCATCTATGCTGGCCCCTATACCTAGAATTCCCTTCTTCCTCTTCTTTACCTTTTGAATTCCTTGAAAGTCTAATTAAAATGGTACCTCCTTCATGAATTCTTATCTGATCCCCTGCTCAGTAATGACTTCTTCTCTCAGACCTCACATAGCATTCCGCAAATATCTAATATACATGTAATACAGAGTACTATAGTTGTGCGTGTGTGTGTGTGCACATACATACAACATCCCCACTTTTCACCATAAGCTCCATAAAGGTAGAGGGACTATGTCATCTAATTTTTTCATCTTTCCTTTCTCCCAGCTACTCTTAGCACACAGTAGATGCTTAATAAATACCTGTTGAATGAATAACCAAATGAATGCTACAGAACAATAAAATTTTCCTAAAGTATTTCCTTTTATTCCCACTGTTCCATAATATTCACCCTTCAAGAAACTGGGCTTATCTCCTATCAGAGTTTATGAATTAGTTCTCACCTTTTTTGATTCTGTTCTGTCCTTGATCTGTCTTCTCTTTCTCTTTCCACTATTTTTACCCATCCTTCAAGGCTACCTCCAATCCCACCAGCTCCATGAAATTTTCTTTTGACTATCCCAGCTCACACTCATCATGGCGCTTGTAATTACTATCATCTATTTTAGCACTTAAATGTTTTCTGTTTCACATGCGACAAGATTATAAGTCCTTCTAGGGCAAGGGAGGAAGGAGCCACATCTTGGGTTTTGGGGTTTTTTGTGGCAAACGTAGGCACATAGTAGGTTCTCAATATATATTTTGGGATGATTATTTACTTCCAGCTGAAACTACATTAGAGACTAGGATATTTGATATTTAAAACTAAATAAAACAGGTCAACAACTATTTAATTTGGTCCCAGGAACTGTTTCTTTATTTAAAAAACAAACAAAAATCCAAACCCTAATCAGTTTCCCAAAGATCCAGGACCAAGGCAAAATAAAATGTACTAGTTTCCCAACCAAGACTAAAGGGAATCTAATAGAAAGATAGGTAAGACAGAATCCCTTTCTCCTTTATGTCTATAAGAGCTGGATAACAGTCCTGAATATTTCCCTGTTTCTCTTGCTGCCTAGGTTTTTTTTTTTTGCTATCTACAAATGACAGAGTTGGAACACTAGACAGATAAACACCAAGTTCAATTAGAAATGGGTTTTGTCCAGTTGATTTGCTGTTATCTCTGATGGTGAATGGGCCACTTCCAAATCTCTTTGTAATTCCTTTCTTACAACAGGAAAGAATTTCTCCCCAAGCGAAAAGGCTTGGACATCTAGGTGAGGTGATTTTAAAAGAGGGACTTTTAAAATATGTAATTATATTTGTATATACACACACGATATAATAATAAGATATTTTTCAGTCTTCTGGGAAACCTAAAAAGTCCTTTTGACTTACCCATTGTGATACTGTGCAGGAAACTGAGCCTGATAATAATGGTTCAGATTTCCTTAGAGCTGGCTAGGTTGTTTTAAAGCATTTTCCTTATGTCAACCATATGAGAAAGATACTACAATATTATTGCTATTCTATAAAGGAATAAACAGAGGTCGAGGGCGTGACTTGCTCGCAGACGTATAGTCTAGAAGAGTCTAAACTAGGATCTGAACCCAGATATTCAGGCTTCAAGTGCTTTTTCTACTCTCTCATGCTATGCATCCTAACTTTTAGAAATGTATGTAGAAAAAAACAAATGTTTTCTAAATGTGTTGGATTTTGGGGGGGTGGGGGGGGCAGCACCACCAAAGCTTTCTTCTATTCTTATTTGAAGGAACTACTGGACAAGCTGCAGGCATTTTAACAAATATTTTCTTGGGTTCAATTTATCTTATCCACTAATTCACAGATAATCTTACTAAAGAACATGAATAATTCATATCTGTGGGGAATGTAAATTTTGGACAAATTTGAAATCTTCAGTTTTTACTGCTGTTCTGCAAACTGGGTCATATCTCTAAATTGAGAACCGCTGATTTCTCTTTAGTGGTGAGATGAATGTTAATCAGTGACATGATCAATGGTTCCAAAAATATGCTTTGCCCAATCACTAATACATATGGTTCTTTGCTTAGGACAAACCCAGAGCATAACATTTTAAATTCTCAACGATAACATTTTAAATTCTCAACGATAACCCTAAGATTATCAAAAGGGGCTCATTATATTTTATTAGTCAGAGGAAAGAGTTGTCTATAGATCACTGGACTTGGAATGTGGAAGACCCGAGCTAGACTCCAGTCCCAGATGCTTACTAGTCCCATGGCCCTGGACAAATCACTTAACCTCTTTCATCCTTGGTTTCCTCATCTTTAAATGGAGAAAATAATGCCTGAGGGCAGGGAGGTGGCTCAGTAGATGGAAGGCTGGCCCTGGAGTCAGAAAGATTCATCTTTATAAGTTCAAATCTAGCCTTAGACACTTACTGGTTGTGTGACCTTGGGTAATTCACATGACCTTGGGTAACTCATTTTAAACCCTGTTTGCCTCAGTTTCCTCATCTGTAAAATTAGCTGGAGAAGGAAAGGGGAAACCACTCCAGTATCTTTTCCAAGAAAACCCCAAAAGGGGTCACAGAGACTCAGACTCAACTGAAAAACGATGAGAAACAAAAAAATAACACCAAGCAAGGATCGAATGAGTTAATACATGTAATGTGTTTTTCAAACTTGAAGTGCTCTGTAAGTGTTCAGGATTATTGCTGCTGTCGTTACAAACTAAGCAGGTACCCAGGGAAGAAGAGGCAGTACAGAACAGCAGGAAAAGTGCTGGATGTGGAATCGGGCCACTTGGGTTTAAATCCTGACTTGATGCTGACTGGTTCTCTGATCATGAGCAAAAGTCACTTAACTTTGCTGGGTCTCAGCTTTCTCATTTATGAAATGGTTGCAATAATACTCATGCTACCTACCTGAAAGGGTGAATGCAAACATTAATGTTAAATATAATTATGATTTTTAATTATATAGTATATACAATTAGATTACATATTTTCATTTTTAATTATAAACAATGATAGAAAAAGGTTCTGTCCTTTCATAGGTTACAAGCCCTTCAGAGCAAGCTGCCACTTAGAGATCTTTGTACCTACTATAGTGCTCAAGAAACACCCATGCAAATGAATGGCTGTTTTCCTACCCCGGGGAGACAATGCTACAATCAAAGCAGGCTGTGGTAGTAATAATAATAACTCCAAAGGCAAGCATCAACAGAGTTTGCATTGTTAATACGAGGAGGGAGTGCCTGTAATATTTGCCCATAGTTTAGGCTCTTAAATATGCTGTCACTCCATGACCAAAGCAAGACTCAAATCATTTTGTGTACTATCATCTTTGAGTTATTTACAGGAGCAGAGATCTAAATATTTTTTCCTTAAATAAAAAAGGCTGGTTTATCATTGCACAACCCTGCGGCCACATCAAAGGGTGGGATGATGGGGAGATCAGTGAGAAACAGCGAACACCGGAGCCGACTTGAGATTCATCGTGCTCTAGAAAAGTCTGTTCTCCTTCTCCACCCACCTCCATCCCCTAAATTACAAATATATTCTCTCTTCCAAACCCACAGGGTAAGTAAGTAAGGGTTGGGGTGCTAGAATTGCTGCTATGAGACTGAGAAGCGAAATGAACAAATCGGCTCCATAGAAAGTCAAAAGCACACCAGTACGCCAAACAGTCGTTCTGCATGCAGCCCTGGGAGGAAACATCAACAGCAGAATGAACCGTGCCAGACAGATGGTACGAAAAAAGCCTTTAAATGGCAAAGGAGAAAAGTACAGCTAGTTAAGACTTTCAAATCTTATTTTTCAAGAGTGAACAAGTAAAAAGCAATTTAAATATGACTTTTAAAATGTGTTAGAAATCTTATTTTGAAAGATTTTAAACCTTCAAATCTTTCCCAAAAGAATTTTAATTCATTTTCAAAACATAAACCTCAGTTTCATCATATGGGGTGGCTACATGTTAATGTCCCCCCTCCCTAACTTCGCCGGATTTATCTCATATTTATTCTGTACATACATACATTACACACATACTTATACATATCTGTTGTGTCCCATGATAGTACTTATACATATCTGTTGTGTCCCATGATAGACTGCAAGCTTCTTGAGAGTATGGATTATTTCATTCTTCGCAATTGTATCTGCAGTATATAGCACAGTGCTTAGACAGCTGTGGTTGAACCTGTAGCTTCGAGACCACATGTGGCACTCTAGGTCCTCAAGTGTAGCCCTTTGACTGAATCCAAAGAACTGTACTTGAGGACCTAGAGGGCCACAGATTCCTCACCCCTGGATATATAATAAGCGCTTAATAATCGCTTGTCGATTGACTGAGAATCACAGACTCTTAGCACTGGAAGGGATTTCAGAGATAATTTAGACCAATCTATACCTGAAATGAATTCCCATTTTCCTTCCTACCATCCCTTCCTTCCTTCCTCCCATTCTTTCCCTTCTTTCTCTCCTCTCTCTCTCCCTTCCTTTCTTCACTTGACAGGCATATATTAAGCATTTTTCAAATGCAGACAGCTATGCTAGGCATTGGGGGTTAGAAGAAGATGAAAGTCATGCTCCCTTCATAGAGCTCACACAGTAGGAAGATAAATATCCAAATGCTATTAACTATATACTTTAGTAGTGTTCCCCAGGAGACCCTGTCTATTAACATACACTTCCCAAAGGGCTAAACTCCTCAACAGACTTGCCATTAACTGATATCTCTTTCTAACATTTCACTGGAGTCTTATCTACCAAGAAAATACCTTGTTCTCCTTTCAACAGAGCTTGTTTCAACCCAACCTTAGTTAGACTGGACACTAATTAGGTATTTTCAGCTTTGGTTGGCTCACTTGGCTAATTCTCCCAATAAGATTTTATTTTAACTGCTAGATAGCTAGAGATATGGCTTACTGATTTCACAGACCTAATTAAGAAGTAAGCCCCAGGCATGTCTCCCTAAGCCCAGGAATAGGTTGTGTGTGGTTTGTCTTTCTCTTAGACGACCAAGACAAACTCCAAGGTAATTGGGCAGCTTTTGGCCATCCAAATTTACCTTTCTTTGGGCAGAACAGAATACCCTCAGGTAAGGAGGAGGAAAGGAAGAGGAGGGGAGGGGAAGGAAGTGGAGGGGAAGAAAAGGGAGGGCAGGGAGGGGAAGGAGAAGAGGAGCTCAACCTCCAGAACTACTAAATGTAGGGTTTATCAGTACAACTAGACAGTGTGTGAAATGAGTATTTATTTGGGGGTCTTGGCTGATCAAGTTAGTACTAAAAAACACATCATTTTCCCCCCTATGGATTAAATAGACTTTAAATAAAACTGGTAAGATTCTTTTGATCAACCTTCAGAAACATAATGCCCTGGGCCAGAAAATATGAAATCTGCATCCTAATCTTAGCTCTATCACTTTCTGTCTATTAGCCTTAGTTTCCTCAGCTGTACAATGGGGATACTGCCTTGCCTGCCTTCTTACACTATGAATGGAACTTCAGAAAAGCACCATAATAACAAATATGGACACATCTTCAATCATGGAATAAAAGGTAATTTTGTGTCAAAAGGCCAGTGCTGTGGAAATGTAATAACAGTCATTAGGGTGATGGTAATGGACATGCGCTTGGACAGAAAACACAATGCATTTCAGAGCGCCTCCCAAATGACTGACATTGTTCCAATACTTAATAGATTTTCCTAATGAACTCCCGAGGACCACTGGCATTGCCAACACAGCAGAGTAAAGAAGGGGCGTGGTTAGTACTGCCACCCTAAAATCCTAGAATGTCACTGAATTGATTCTGAGCAGTTGCATGAAACATAATGGCATCTACTCCACTGATTCTCCTGCTCTCCTTCACTGCAAGCTCTTCCTGGCTCCATATTGATTTCCCTGGTTTTGGCTCATGGCCACGCACTCTTTTCCTATCTCCTGTCTAGCTTCCTGGCTTTGACCCAGCCCAGGCATCCTGTTCAATCTTTTCAATCCAGGCTTGGGCCACACCCTCTTTCCTCCAAAAAGATACTTTCCATGGAGCTTTGTTAAATGCCTTCCTAATCACTGGCAGACTTAAGCTCCAGGATATGGAAACTGACAAACATCAAGAAATTTTTGCTAAAAAAAAAAGCCATCAAAACCCAAGGCCAACTTGAATGTATAGAGTAAAAGCTTTGAACCTTAAGAGAACTGATGATTTCTCTTCACTCCAGACTTGTTCCTTGGGAAAAGTAAAAAATATATAATTCATTTAACTTGCAAAAGTATTCTGAAACTGAGAACTCTCTTAGTCACAAAGCTAAAGGTCCTTTGAACAGCTTTAAACACTTTTTCAGTAAGTATATATTTTATAGAGACCAAGAGTTCATACATGTCTAATTTCAGATCTGGTACTAATACAATTTGATCAGGAAGTTAGGGTCAACATAGATTTTAAAAAACTATCCCACTATTCCAGGAGGCCAAATCCTGAGGATCCCCTGAAAGGGACTATATTGAATCATCTCAGGTCAAGCCTTTCATGTCATCAGTACGTACAATTCAAACAATTTTTTGCACTATTCAAGACAAGAGATAACAGGGGTATGTGAAATGTGTAGATGGTCTAAAATCTTATTTCCTCCCTTTCCTCTACCTCTCATTACAACTTATACCAACTACTGGTACTGATTTCACTTTGACTCCTTCTTCTTTTCACTGAATTTCCATTTGATAGAAGAGTTACGGAAGCATGAAAAATAACTGACAAAAATAACTGACTTGGGCAAATAAGAAAAGAGATTTAAGGGCAAGACCAGAATACTCAACTAATAATATGAATTTTTCATATAACTAGATGACTAAGATTACTAAAAATGTATATGGTATTTAAATCTAATACATTACAATTTTTAAAAGCTTTGGGGTGATCAAAGTAAACATCTAAACTTCAGACTTCACATGCAGATACCAAAAGATATATCACTTTTATTTACAATCCCACTAGTCTCCCAACAAATTTGTTAACTTTCCAAATGAAAATAGATCTTTGTTTTCAGCTTAATATTTCTAGTTTCCATGTATAACAGTCTATATTGGTACCATTAACATTTAAAAAGGTACCAGAACATCACATAAAGTACATTTAGCTCAATCACACAGAAGTATTTTTTCATTGCTTTCAAATAGATGACAGCTACAGTTTGCTATCAAGGCAGAATATGATCAAATAAAAAAAGAGAAAAGTATAAAACCAGTTGAGTAATTAGATCTAGAGTTTATTCCTCTCAAAAGAACACATACAAAATACATGTAAAAACTACACAAAGATATCTACAAAGCAAGAGCAGAAAACAGAAAAGGTGAAAGCTACAGTTCAGTAATTATACAGAAATGTAATGCATGCATTAAAATATGCTCCATTTCTAAAGCTGCAAGGGTAAGGGTTCTCATATGAGCACTTAAAGAAAAAACTAAATCCCACTTGAGTATACAACATATTCTGAAAAGGAAATACAGATCTATACATATGTACATAAAATACACTGAAAATATGCACTTCATATGTCCTCAATAGGAAGTCCTGGGTTACAGGTCAGTCAACAATTGATCATAGACCTTTTCTGTCAGTTTACAGAAATAAATGTGATAGAGCAGAAAGAAATAATTCACATTGCCATAGAGAAGAATATAACAATCCAAAACAACCTTATCTTATTGATAAGACATAAAAGAAACAACAGACATCACCATGAAAAAATATATATTAAAAATATTAATGCTATCTTACATTAAAGAAATGATGGTTTGACAAACCATGGCACAATTAACTCGGTGAAAGAGTAAAAGTGAATACGGCTTCTGGAAATTTTTTCCTGAATGTTTATATGCTGATGGATGATATAATCCTGTGTGTGCCACAAGCCACACTTCCATTTAGAACATCTGCAGCACATGGAAACAGCATTTGCTACAAAAGCATATTGTATGCTTTTGGACAACACCAAATTTCATACTCTGATTTTAGGGAAAATACTGCCTTAAATTATGATTTTTAAAAAATTTTTAAATTTAAACTAACTCAACTTAAAATGAATTCCAGCCAAATGCATACCATTAACAGGGCTTATTCCTAGTACTAGAAATTATATGGGGTTTTTTTTTCTTATTTGATATACTGGTGGTAAGTAGTATTTTTTAAACAAGTCTTAGACCACAAAACTTTTAATTTCCCCAATTTTTGGTTCAGTGCTCTCTGCAGGCCTGAGTTCTTTACTGGACTTTCATCACCATTTCAATTTGATTCAATTTCCCCAGTGCTTTGATTTTCAATAGTTTCTACAAAAGCACTTAAATAGCAATGATTTGTTGTTGATGTTTCAAAATGGTTAGGTGGTGTGTTAATTAAACCAACAGCAAGACCAACTCATCTAGAAACCTACAATGATTTTTCACTTCTAGAAATGGTGGGGCAAAAGCTATTACCAGAAGTACTGGTGCAGCTACATTTGAAATTCAAATCCTCTTTAGAGCAGGAGGCAGCTTTCATGGCCAGCAAGTGCTTTATCCTTTTAGCAAAATCTTCATGATATTAAAGATTATCAGAATTTGCAAATCCCAATAATCTATTATTTACTAATTTCAGACCTCATAGCACTCAATATTTTTAAAATGCATTTTAAAAATAAACCAAATGTATTTTAATGATGAAGAGACTGTCACAATGAAATTTCTGAATCAAAAATACATGGTGCAGAAAGGTTACCTAATTCGGACTTCTAAAACTGAAAAATGGATATAGAATACTGATATAACAGTGAAAAAGTAAAGTAGGTGTAAGTGTAGAGGAAAAAATTAAAATCTAGAAATACCTGAAATGGATCTCTGATATCCAGGTTTTTCCTGTTTATCTGTCAGAGGAGTTGGGGGTGAGTAGTTGGCTTCAGTGAGTTTCGTAACATCTGATGGTGGTGTTGGAGGAGGTGGTAATAAAGTGCTATTCGGGCTACTAATATCTCCTTCACCCACAAGTGTTAAGTCGGCCACATTCTCATCATCTATAGTTTGTATGCCTTCAGTGTGTAGTTCCTTGGATTGTCTCTTCCATATCTGTGCTGATGCTGCTCCTTCCTGGACGTGTGGAATGGGAGACAATGGGGCACTGAAGGGGACGCTGTGAGTCTTCTGACTGTGGAGGGCAGCCAGAGTGGGCCTGGGCTTGCTTTCTGCAGGCCCTGGGCTCTTCACTGGACTTTCATTACCGTTTGGAGGAGATTCCAACTTCCCATTTGGTTGCAAAGCCTTCTCCTTGCTGCCATTTTTTACAGTTCTTTTGTTTAGGCCTTTGGTTGTTGCAGCAGTAGAAGCAGTTGGTTCTGCTTCGCAAGGCGGTAAACGAAGAAAATCTGGCAGGACAAGGTCCTCTTTTCTCAGCAGCCCACGTTGGTCATCTGCTCTGTTGCTCTGAGCTTTGGAAATGAGCTCAAAAAACTCTATTGGGGGAAAAACCCATATTGACCATTTTAAAGAAAACATCGCTGATCAGTGTCAACAATCAGCAAATTTATTTTCTAGTAGGCGGCTGAGTTACCTGCTGCCCTGTAGTCTAGTGCCCTGGAACTAAGGGCTATATTAATCAGGGACCTTTTCACTTTAGAGAACTACTCACTCATAATTAAAGTAGAGCTACTATAGATTCCCCTACAAGGGGGTGTCTTCAGAGTTTACAATGGCTAGACTCATGTACCTAAAAACAAAGATGTATAAAATCTAGACTCCTGAATTTTTTCCCAATGTTTCAGGGCACATTTAAACATACACTAAATAACATTTTACACTAATTCCCATATCACCTCTATGTTTACTCTGAGAGTCACTCAATGTTTTTATATTTTAGCATACTCATAATGACCCCTCTGTACCTTTTGAGGGTGATTCAATTAAACAAAGGTGTGCCATGATGTCATTTGGCCATGATGTCATTTAAGGAAGGCTTGTTTTTTTAACCTTTCTTTAAAAAGTATTTATCATTTAACACCTGAAGGCTTAAACCAAGACACTGATCAAATAATGTCTCCATCTGAAAACTGAAAGAGAAAACCATGGAAATTAGTAGCTTGGGGCCTCACTTCAACTCAAGAGTAAAGCAAGGAATTTTATTTCAAATTTCTCTCCTTTAGTCTTTTTTATCCAAAGGGCTATAGCCACTGTTTTCCCTGGATGACTTTCTAAAGGCTCTATAGCAGTGGTTCTCAACCTTCCTAATGCTGCAATCCTTTAATACAGTTCTTCATGTTGTGGTGACCCCCAACCATAAAATTATTTTCATTGCTACTTCATAACTGTAATTTTGCTACTGTTATGAATCTTAATGTAAATATCTGATATGCAGGATGCATTTTCATTATTACAAATTGAACACAACCCACAGGCTGAAAACCACTGCTCTATAGGGTCCCTCTACAACACAAATCCCAGAGTGGGTTTAAGGAGTGAAATCCTTAACACTGTGGGAGCAAGGAAGAACCACTGGCATATAAGGGAATAAAGAATTGCTAAAAGCCCTGCCCTGTCTCTGAGGAGAAGGAATGAGAAATTTTCTATAGCAGAAAAGCTGCACAAAAGGGTGGTTAATCTCAGGAACCTCTCGCCTTCTCAATGACGCTCTTCCAGGACCCTACTTTCCTCACCCAGAACATGACTCTCTGATTAATAAACATAACTTTTGGAATGAAAGTAAAGTGCTCCTTGATAAAACCATTTGGTTTCATGCACTGATTTTCCACTAACTATAAAATTCATAGAAATATGAATAATCAGGAAGAGCTGGAGCTGGGCCACCCTTACAATATTCTTGGCTCTCAAATATAATAATCTTTCTAAAATGAAGCCAACAAGTTGCCTGTGCAGGGAGGAGAGAAGGAAGGCATTCCCTTTGATGCCACCCCTTTCCTCCAGGGTCCAGAGTCCAGACTACCAACTACCTACTTATATGTAGACCCTGCCTACCACTTTGGTGTTGTATGTGCTGGAGGGACCCTGCGCCAAAAGAAGAAACAATGGCTCCATTCTCTTCTGCTTCCTCTGCAGAGTAGGAGAGCTCTTAGTACATCTTTGGATACTTTTCCCCTCTTGAATAAATGCAGAATTGTAACTTCCTACTGCCAGGGATTGGATTTTCACCCCTTACACAAGGCATAGGATTGAACTTGGGTCACAAGTGAAGCCATTATCTATTCTCACACTAGTGCATGTCCAAAAGTTTCATTTAAACCTTTTGTAGTCTCTTAAAAATATCTTGCTAGAATATAAAAATCACAAATCTGATGCTCCTTGGACATACACAATCAAAGTGAAGTTTTCTCATTTTTAACTTCATTATGACAAAAATACCACAAACCACTTACCTGGTAAATGGAAGTCACTGAAGAATGAGGTTAACAAATGTCACATTTTTATAATAAAGTTAGTAAGGGTTAGTTACAAGACACATTTTTAACAGCTATACTAACCAAATTTAAATTTTTGGTTACAACTGTGGTAAAAGCTATACCTTTCTGACAGTTTTCAATGCGTAGGAGATCATTGAGTCCATTCTCATGTCATAAATAAGGAAACTGGGGCCCGGAGAGGGACCATAATTTGGCCAAGGTCAGATAGTAAATTAGGGGCTGAGCTGGGATCACACCCCTGGATCCTTCTGCTTTCCTTTGGTACCATTTTTTTTTAATGGGAAGGAGGTTTTATATAAAGACAGTTACCTCTTTCTTCCCTTAATCTTTTCAATAGCATCTTTCATCTATAGAGGAAATGCAAAAAGATCTGATGCTAACCACTGGCCACCAAGCCCCTTTTCTTTTTTTAAAATGATTTTCACGAGCAGACAAAGATCTTTATCAGTCCCACAAATACTGATGGGAGTAAACCACGGCCAAAACTGCTTTAAAGCTGCATAATAAAACCTCATTAATGTGGATGCAACTAATTTTACAATTTAGGGTCCCATTTAGACTGGATAGAAGTTTAGGTGTGAGTTTTCCATGACAAAAAAGGGTTAGATGAGCAAATTAATAGAATAAACAAGGTAGCAAGCAGCACATTTAGCCTAGTTAAGGGAATTGTTCTTGGGAATTTAAGTACACTGTGTGCAAATAGCGCTTCTGATCACAAAATGTTTTATCTTCCGGGTTGCTGAGACCCTTCGTTCCACAGCTCACAAACTCTCAGTACCTTGTAAATTGTTATACAGATTTCATTCCAAAATCCTTTGCTTGGCATTCAGTTCAATTTAACTCAGCAAATATTTTTTAAGCTTCTATCAGGGGCAAGGCTCTCTACAGTCTGGCTTCACCCCAGCTTTTCAGCTTTTCTCCCATTATCATCTAATCAATACTTTATGCTCCAGGAAAGCTGGATTCCTTACCAGCCCCTGAAATGGGCTTGTCTCTCCTGCCTCCATTCTTCTACTTACACTGTTCCCTATGCCTGGAATGCCCTCTCCTACCATCTACCATCTCTGTCAATAACTGATCCCTCCTTCAAGAGTCAGATCGAAGGCCATCACCCCCTAAAATATTTCCTGTAGCTTCCTTTCAAGATGGAAGGCATCCCTTCCTCAGTTGGGCTCTCAGCACTGGTATTCTTAAGCATTTGTCATAATCTAAGATCTATTTTATTTATTTGTGTATGTCTTATCTCCTTTACTCACTAGATAGAAACTTTTAGAAGGCAGAAACCATCCACATCACCCCTAACATACTACATTACACATAACAATTGCTTAATAAATATTTGCTAAATGCAAAGTTGTGTCCTTTAATTAAAATAAATCCAGTGATTAATAATCCAAATTAATGAGGTTTTATTCTATTCCAAGTTATAATGATAGTATAAATATCCAAATATAAATATGACAATGAAAGATGCATATTCTTGAGTGAAAGGAATTTAATTTTCCAGATGGTTAAGAAAAAAACAACAATTTTTAATAATTTTGCTTGAAAACTGTTATTGCATTTACTAAAACATGTGGAAGTTTGAAAAAGTTCACATACCCTCTGCTTCGTCCAAATTAATTTTCTGATATTTTTTTTTCCCAATCTTTGCAATAGATTCTTCTCTCTTTGAAAGCCGGGGATCCCTAGCATTTTTTCCATTTTCTCCTTTTATTTTAATAGAATTAGACTTGCCTAGTGTTCTTTCCTCTCCCTGTATTAGAAGGAAAGTCAAAGTACTACTTACATTTCAGATACATGATAATAAACACCGAATACATTGTTAGACAAGAAATATTTTAAATGCAGATTGTGGAGTTATAGATTTTACACATATTGATTATACCCCATAAAATGTAGAGATTGTATCAAGCACAGCTTTATTAAGCCACAACCACCACCATGGGAAAAGAAAGAACAATGGTTTAATTCTAAGTTGAACTACTGGACTACAAATGAAATGAACTGAGCAGTTGCAGGACAAGAATACCCAACAGAATTGTGGCTCTCCAATTCTGGGAGGAAAGCAAGTTCAGAGAAAAGGAAAAACACAGCTTGTTAGTGAGGTCAACAGAAACATGTATATTTATAGTCGTGGCCACTACAAGGGAGTGGCCACGGGTGGTGCTTCTAAAGACACATTTACAACCATGAGGAAATGCATGGAACAAATGTGGTGAGAAATATTACCGTAGTGGAGTGATTTCTGGAACTGGGAATTACAGCTATATTCTGTTTGGCTGATGCACCTTTCTGTTTGTCTGTAAATACTAAACATAATGAGATATCTTTATAATCCTAGTTCATCATGAATCCATCCAAACATTGAAATTCAATTATACTTAGGCTGTCTTTGAAAATGAGATTAAGCCTTTAAGCAGACAGGTTAAAAGCAAACACTTTTCTTAAACAATGTCTTTTTAAAGTTCTTATATCTGTGACATATATATATAGAGTGGTCATTAAAAAAAATTCCTATTTTCTAGAACAAAGAAGGCCACTTTATTGTCTATGACGTATAATTTGTGGCCGAGAAAGTGCTGCTTGGCAAATAAGTCCCAAGGTGAAAAGTAGTATGTTTAGAGCTATTTTGAGATGAATGTAGTAAAAAAAAAAAACCAAACCAAAACTTCTGGGAACCAAAGAATGTTCGAAGGAGCGAGAAACAGCTTCGGAGATTCACTATCCAAACCTCTTATGTTAAAGAAGAGGAAATGATGACCCATAGAGGAGAGGTGGCTTGGCCAAATATTTTGAGTGTTTTTTTCCACTCAAAAAAACAAAAAAGGACACACAATAAAGAGGGAAAGGGTCCCACTGGCTTCATGTACTCAAATACTAAAAAGCACTTCTTCTGTCATGAATGAAATTAGCAGACTAGATTTCTCTTGGGGAAGAAATGGCTGTTTTCATTTGCATGTATCAGACCAGTACTTAGGCATCAGTATAGTAAAATAAAAACCCATAAGAACAGCAGCGATATTTTTCTAGATATGTTTAGGAAATGTAATGCATTTGGACTCATACAGACAACATATGTACACACAAAAAGTACCATATTGATCCAAATATAGACTGCACACAAATATAGGAAACTTCTTAAATTGAAATCTCTGGGAAAACACATATACATTACATGCATATGCACATATATTTTCCCAGACAGCTATCAATATAAATATAATATATACATTAAAAAATATCCCTGATTATAGGATTATAGTCCTCACTCATTATACACAAGCCAGTTTGGTGGGGAAGGGAAGCTAGTAATATTCAGACCACTATGTTGATATTCTTGAACAAGGCGGTCTCTCCTAAATCCATTGAGGGATGCCCTTCGCCCACAGTGAGGGTTTCCCTCTTTCCTACAGCTGCATTCAGGATGCAACTCTTGGGGGGGTGTGCAGGTACAGAAGTACCCCTTATTCTTTAGTGACCACTCACATTTGATGCCAATCAGCACATTTCAAAGAGGTAGGATGAAACAGAAGGACGGGCTGACAGATAAAATGCCATACTTTGTGTTTACCTTTTCCTTTAGCGGGATCCTTTTCTTCTAAGATCACTCTTTGTCCATCCAAATTAGAAATAGGAACACCAAGATCAAGCGGCTCCTTTTCTCCACTCTAAAGGCAGATCACAGTTTGTTTTATAGCACAAATAAATTCTTGTCAAGCAAGCAGATATCTGAAATGTAAAACTCAAGTGGCAGCTAGATAGACAGTGCAAGGGCTTAAATTATTATCGACTTATAGGATATTTTAATTTACAAGGAATGTCACAGAACTGAAAAATCAATTTTATTATTTTTCATTCCTGCTGTTATATTTGAAAGACAATTACTGTGTGGTACATAAATAGACTGAAGTACAGACAGATAGAGCATTTAAATGATTATTATGTGCCAGATACTGTTTTAAGTGCTTGCTAGTATATATGTAGTAACATTGTTTGTTTCTTTAAAAAAAAAAACAACAGCTTACATTGTATTTTAAATTGAGATTTCATGGTATCAAAAAACTAGTTTTACAGATTAAGACACCTTGTAGAACTGAGTTTTAACTACGTGAAGGTTGTTCCTAAATTTGGGTCCACAGTTTGCCGACGTAGTTATATTAGACTACATATTCTAATATATAGTACATATACATATTCTATTATTCGCTAGTGTGTACAGTGTAAGTCAGAGGCATCAAAGCATAGCCCATGAGCCTGCAACACTCCTGAGTGTGAACCAAACCAGATGAAAATGTAATTGGGAAATATTTAATAAAAGTAAAATAGAACACATGGAATGTTAACATTTGGGTTTCTAAGTCGATATGAGGCTTTCAGGGATCCTTATCTATGGCTTTATGGTCCATTCCTATTTGAATTTGATACCACTGGTCTAAGCAACACGGCTGCCTTGGCAGCTATGTGAGGAGGTACGGAACAAGGAAGAGATTTGAGGCAAGGAGCCCAATCAGGAGGTTCTTGTAATAGTTCAGGTAAGAAGCGATAAGAACTTGAAGTAGAGAGATAACCATGAGAATGGAGACAAGAGGAAGGATTTGAGAGATAGGACACAGTAAGAATCAATAAACCTTGGCAAGTGGATATTTGAGATGAGGGAGAGTAAGGATACAAGGCTGACTGTGAGAATGTGAACCTGTATGCTTGGGAGCACAGTCGAGTCCCTGACAGAAACAGAGAAGTTTAAGAAGAGGAGTGGATTTGTATGGAAAATAGTGAGGTCTGTTTTAGATATGTTGGGTTTGAAAAGTCTATGAGGCAATCAGTTCAAAATGTCCCCTTGTAAACTATTCATCATTCCAGAATGTGGAACAAGAGCAGAGAGTCCAAGGAGGAAAATTTGGGTTTGATATAAGTAAAAACTTGCTAAGAATCAGAGCTTTTCAAAAGTAGCATGTCTTGCTTTGGGAGACAGTGGCTTCCCCATCACTTTAGAAGGACTTATGTCTCGCAAGTCGTCCATAGAACTCTCGTTCAGGTGCATGCTGAAGTAAATCACGTCTGAGGTCCCTTCCAATCCTCAGATTCCATGATTTTAGCTTGTTTTGGGCAGCAGAATGGCCCCGATCACATCTTAAGACTTCTTTTTGATCTATGATTCTATGATTACATATTTGGTGATTGTGCTACAGAGATAGAATGAATGCCTACTGTCAAAACATTACCTATTAACTGTGATAAAGCACACAAAGTTGATGCTGGACTCAAATTTAAATACAACATTAAGAGTGAGAGAGGACATTCTATGACCAGTTCAGAGGAACTCATGGCTAAAAAGTATATAAAATGTAACATCTGAAATAACTGGCAAAAAGAGATATATTTGTGGCCATTGAGCGGTAGGTGATAACAAAGGCATTATTTTATACCAGGAAGAGAAATTTACAATTCACTAAATCTAGCCAAAGTCTATTATAGTTCTATTGGGTTTTTCTCCATGTTTTTCTTTAGGACAGTTTGACGCAGTAGTTGGAGGGCTGGCCTTGAAGCCAGGAAGACCCATAACCTCCCAGTGTTATAAGCAACTCTTTAAGGCTGTGAACTGCAAGTGACTCCCAACATTGGTAGATAAAGACTCCTCATCCAGTTCTCTAGACCAGTGAAATCCAGGACCAATCCCTATTCTTTTCTTAGGAAGAGACAGACTGACCCCTCTCTCGTGGTGGCTGCATGTATGATTTCATCCTGTCAAGTACTCCAGAGTTCAAAGCCATCATACTAATGAGCAGAAGGAACACATTTCAGTACCAGATGGGGTGGGTTAGGCTGGTGGGAAAAGAGCCTGGGAATGACTAAAAGTAAATACATTCTTTTAGAATAGTTATGCAGGTGAAAAACAAAAATGAGTCATCTACCTTTCCCTGCTGCCCACAATATATGTGATGGCTTAAGCAGTGGGAGGGATCAAAGTAATGCTGACAAACCAAAGCCATGTGAAAAAAAGCCATGCAGTGAATGACCCTGGACAACCATGCACAAAGGCAGCCAGGAGGAACCTCCAAACATCATCTAGTCTAACTCTCTGATTTTACAGGAAGACACCAAGGCTCTGAGGGATAAGTGGCTTGCCCAAGCTCACAGCAAATGGCTGAAATGAAATGAGAAGCCCAGTCAGTAAGGCTCTTTATTTCAGGTGTGCTACATGATACCCAAAGTAAATAAGAAGACCAATGGTCTACCCTTCTTAAAATAGCCTTCAGAATTTTTTATACCAAGTTCTTATTTTTTTCTCTAACGTCTCATCCCCTGGTAGATATAACCTTGGACTCTCAAGCTGGAGAGGCTTCAAATATGAACTCCGTCACAGATGGAGTGTGTATCTGTTGTCCTCAGGCCGGCCTAGCTCAGCTCGACAGGCTTATCACCAGAAGATCAGAGGATAAACTTTCTTGGCCGCAGTAATATGTGAAACACTTTCTCGAGGTATAGAGGGGTTGCAACCTGCACTGGAGGAGGGATTACCCATGCTGATAAAATCATGGCTCTTCCCAAATACTGAAGATTATCTTTTATAAGAAAAATGCAGAATGCCAAGATGAGAAAAATTCATTGAACAGTATTCACTTATTTAATTTACCAGGCAAGTTATGTGAAACATGCAGCATAATTTAAAAGATACTTACTAGTCTCACCACAAGGTCACTAAGATTCAAACCATACTTGGCCACTACAGGCCGCAGGACCTCCGTGACTGGCTTGGTGGGCTTGGCCTTCAGTCCAACTGACCTATTAATTGGGACTAGATCAAGCCTGGGGAAAGGGATGGAAATGTGCTGAGAAATTATTTGCAACAAATACATGTAAATCTATAGAAATCTTCATTTAAAAAGACAGCTCTAATCAATAATAATGTTTTAAGACATTTGCTCCATGTCATCCGTTAGTGTCACCCAATATCTATTTATTGTCAACTATGTGCATTAAAACTTTTTTTAAATTCCCAATGAGTCAACCTGGAAATGACTTCTTTCAGATTTATATTAAGGTCTCATGGTATGCATAATACCTAGCATGAAAAACAATTAGTTACTTAGGTAACTAAATTATTTTAAAATTTAACCTAATTCTTCTCTTTGGACCTAGAGGTCTAATAGTACCTCACACTTAGCACTTTGAAATTCACAAACTATGTTCTTCATAAACCAAAACTATTAGGCAGGTTGCATCCAGGTATTGCTACACCCATTTGACTGATGAGGAAATTGAAGTTCAAACTCAAACTCATGTAGGGTCCCACAAATATTAAGTAGCGGAGTCAGGATCCAAACCAAGATCTCTCCCAATTTTCCTTATTTAGTATTCTTTCTTCCCTACTAGGATATGGTACCAAGAAGAAACTAAAAAGATTCACTTGAAGACAAAGAAGTCAAGGCTGCTGCTCTGAGTCCTCTCTCAGGCTCTCCCCTGGTTAATCAAGTACGTTCCAAGAAAGCTGCTCCCAAAGCAGAGCAGAGCAGAGCGCTGGTAAAAATGGGAAGGCACCAGTCCTGCCCGGCTCTGCCATGACACCTGCTGCCTCTCTGCTCCCCAGCCAGTCTTGCCAAGTGTTGTTTACGCTCCTGTGCAGCCCTTGGTGACTAGCAGCACACTGAGGGCAGACCTGGTTTAATTACACCGCCTTGCTATTTACGTTGTATAGCCACACACAGAGCAAAGGCAGTGCCTGCTTTTCACTTAGTCGTAAAGGCAACTATAATAACTCTTAGAAACATCGGCCAAGTTGAAACCCATTTTTTTCCTCTCACCGGAACAAAGTGCGTTTTTCTAAGCGTAGGTCCCTGGAATCCAAGATGCTGCTGTCTTGGTGCAGCACTAACGGCTTCAGGACACGTGAAAAGAACAAAAGCAAACAAAATTAAAGTGGGAACAAGTATCTTCCCCTGAAATATTGAACAATATGTAATGGAATGCACAGCTGTGTAGAGAACAAAAGCACTGCTTCAAAAATAGCCCATCAAAAGAGAAAGAAAAGTTAGCATTCTTTGCATCTAAAACTAATAATAGCTTTGGGAGCCTGCAGGAAGCAACATAACATAATTCTCATAATCTGGGCTACTTCAAGAGACATTGTTTGCATAAGAAATACTAAGCAAACAGGGTCAGACATTAAAAGTTAGAACAAAGTCAGAATGGAGAAAATATTTTGCTAGAAATTTTTTTTAAACAAGATAAATAAATCACCATCTGTTGCTCTCCACTGATAAGCCTAGGATCCTTTCAAAAATCACACGTGAACACCAAGTACCTTGTCCCCTCCTGCTAAAAAAAGATCCACCGCGGCCACATTGATGCCGCGCTTCTCACACAGCCCAGATAACACTTCCTTGATTGAGAATCCAGCTTTCACGACCACCACACATGACGTCCCGTCAGGAAGGTTTATGCAGCAGTGTTTGCACAACTTGTCCTTTTCAGCCACTGATACCCTACAAGTTTCCGACTTAAAAGACAGAAAGAAACATGAATAAGGTGCTGAAAGTGAATAAGCTATCTCAGCTGAAGAACATTTATTGAGCCAGGCAAATTGTTACCTATCTCAACAGCTTAATATAGATACTCTGAGGCAGGAGCATCCAATTCAAATGAACACAGATGTGTGGCTGCATATTGACTTGGAAAACCAGAAATTACTATTACCTACATTGTATTATATTGTTATTTTATTTTGCAAAACATCTCCCAGTTACAGTTTAATCTGACTGGGTGGCTCTTGGGAGTTTTGTGGCATCTCCAGTTTGACCCACTGCTATAAGCTTTCATGGTTACCTGGGCATGGTCACACCAAAGAAGGCAGCAAGCCTTCTACACCTGGAATGGCATCCATGAGTGGCCAGGGTCAAAACAACATAGGACCTGGTGACCAACCTTCTAATGTTGATATCTGAAATTAACTGGTTTTGAACTCAGACAACAGGTAGTGAGAACATGTCACTGGGCTCATCTAGCTTAAGTGTACTTTAGACAATCACAGTTACTTGTTTCATTGTTAACAAATAGTTATCTACTTAAAAGTGAGAAGTCTAACAAATCTAGACAGTATAGTTCATGCAGAAAGCCTACTAAGCATTTATAACCAATAGCACAAGCACCATTTTTAAATTTTAAGTATTAATGGAGGAGGAGGGGAAGCTAGATGGTGCAGTGGATACAGCATCAGTCCTGTAGTCCAGAGGACCTGAGTTAAAATCCGGCCTCAGACACTTGACACTTACTAGCTGTGTGACCTTAGGCAAGTCACTTAACTCCTATTGCCCCCCCCCACATAGATTAATGGGGAGGGCTAGCTCCCTATCAACCTTCTTCCAAACCAGGAGATACTGCATTTTAATATCCTTTACATATAAAGATGGCACCAGGCAATGTCTCTTTTAATTATTTTCCCCAAAGCAGTGAGTGACAGGTTGCAACTCTTTGATTTAGCCAACAAATTCTAAATTAAGTACTTACTATGTTGTCAACATTATTCAAAAGAAACTATAAGATAAAAATTCTTATCCTCGAAGAGCTTACTGTCATAGGGAGACAGGACACACAGGAGAGGCAGTTAGAGGTTGGTACGGATGACAATGACAATGACTCCCATTTCTATGGCACTTGAAGGTTTTCTGCCAACAACCCAACAGGAGGTAGCACAAGTAATACTATCCCCATTTTATACACGAAGACAGTTTGGGTTATAGGGGTTAAGTGACTAACCAAGGGTGTTACTCTAAGACAGAAGTGGGGGACCTGTGGCCTTGAGGCCACATGTGGTCCACTGGGTCCTTAATAAAAGGATTTGTTCCATAAAACTTGGACTCAGTCAAAAGGCTGCACCCAAGGACCTAGAAGGCCATGTGTGGCCTTGAGACTTCAGGTTCCCCACTCCTGCTTTAAGACTACTCTGCTACATAATAATATAAAACAGTATAAGAATCAAAATTACGTGCCACAGAAAACTGCTTAGCATGTTAAAAAGAAGGGAGGGATCATGACATGCTGGAGTAATCAGAGAAGCCTTCCTGGAAGAGGTGGATCTTGTGGTAGGCCCTCAAGGATGGGTAAGACTTAGACAAGCAGAGAGAAGAGGGGGGAAAGACACTCCTGGTGGGGTGAACTACACCAATGAAGGCACTCATTCTTAAGTGGTGACTGCCATTACAACAAAAGGATTTTCAGAGAATGCCATAAGCATCTCCCCCACTGGACATTGTGCACCCTGGCTGGATAGTTCCACAAAACTCTTTTCATCAGCTCCAAACTTGGCTCTTGTGTGGGGCAGGCCTGTGTGCACTAAATCTTTGGGCAGACACTCATTCCTCTGGCTGTAAAGGCCTATGGCATGATTCACAAGCAGAGAAGCATGCTCATAAGCTACAAAATGACAATCCTGTATTCTCTTCACAAAAAACTCTGTATAAATTTTACGAATGTAAAATTTCCTTGATTTGCAGTTCACTTGTGAGCCACTATAAGACTACCTCCTATCTTCTATTGAAGTTCTGCATAAAACCTCCAAGAAGAGATTCCATGTCAATAATGGCCCAGAGGCCATAGGTCAAGCTGTCTTTCTGGTCTCCATCACAGCAGCTAATAAAATCCAAAGTAGTAAGCAATGGATGTGGAGTCAGAGAGACCTGGGTTTGAACCCCAACTCCAGTGTCAACAAGCTGTGACACCTTGTTATTGCAAGTGATCTCCTCTCTCTGCATCTCAGTATAATCATCTGTAAAACGGGGCTCATCATTTGTGCACTGCCTGCCTCCCGCACTTGGTGTGAGGAATGTGCTCTGTAACCTGGAATCACTGCAAAAATGTGAGCTAATGATGATAAGAATAAGAATATTTTCTCTAAGACGCTTCTCTACAGCTTTACTGAGGTCCCATCTGAGAGCTTCCTCAGGGTGTGGAGGGTTCCTGGAGGCCATGCCAATGATGCTGCCAAGGGAGAGGCTACCTGGGGCTTATCTCAGGAATGGCCGAGCTGAACTCCTGGAGGCTAATGCATGCACATAAAGCAATATGTTTTCCAGCTTCAACCCTCAAAGACCAAATACTGAGTGCTGTGGGCATTTGTGGTCTGTGTCAGTGGAGAAGCTCCAATACCCCTCCAAAAGTATAAACCCTTAAAGTCTGAGGAAGTGTTTTCTATAAACTCAAGTTTCCAAAGCAAGGCTTGGACGCCAGGCCTTTTTGGATGCCACATGACACTGTTGACTTGTAATGCACAGGCAAGTCCCTGAAATCCGTAGGTTTTTCATGTGAACTCCAGCAGTTTGGGCACAGCCTGTACAAACTGTGATCTTAGGCTACGTTAAGAGAAGATACCATCAAGGTGATAAGTGACAGAATCCTAAAGACCATTAAGTTGCACCTGCTTGACAAAACGTTCTTCCTAGGACAGTTTAGAGGAATCACTATACGAGGATCAGCTGAAGGAACTGGAGATATTTCTCCTAGAGATGAGAAGACTTAGGGAGATATCACAGCTGTCAAGTTTTCATGTAGAAGAGGGCTCTGTTTTGTTCTGCTTGTCCTGGAAGTGTGTAACTAGGAATAATGGGAGGAAGCTGCCAGAAAGCAAATTTTAGCTCACTGAAGGTCTTCACATAGGCTACATGAATGAATACTTATCAAGGAGGTTGACCAGGGATCTCAGGATCCTAGATGGAGAGTTTGGAAGAAGAGACCTCAGAGATCACATAGATCAGCTCCCTCGTTGAAAAGATGAAGAAACCAAGACTAAGGAAGATTAAGGGACTTGCCCAAGCTCACACAGCTAGAATGTACATGAGGCTGGATCTGAACTGGGCATTTTCTGCCTCTAGGCCTGGCACTGCATCCCCTGTGCCAACTAGTCATCTCCTATCTTTTACTTCCAGCAGTGCCCAATTGCCTATGTCCTTTATCTATGTAGGTCTCTGCATGTTGTTTCCCTCATTAGAATGTCAACTGCTTGAGGGCAAGGTCTAGCTTTACCTTTCTTTGTATCACTAGGGCTCACCACATGTTAAGTACTTAATAAATGCTTGCTGACTAACTGGTTGACTTCATACATAAGTACTCAATAAATATTTGTCCACTGGGACATAAAAGAGAAAATATCCACCCAAACCAGAACATTCACTTCTGTTATGCCAACTTTCATTAATAAGTTGGGGCATTTTTTGGTGTGTGTGTGTGTGTGTGTGTGTGTGTGTGGTTATAAGACAAATTTTAATCCTTGTGAATTTTGGTGCTAAAGATGGCAAAGGCAATGACTAGTTTCATAAAGATTTTATCACCATTTAAACATAAATTCATTTTGTTTCTGAAAAGCCAGAATTTACCAGGTCAAGGCTTGCAGCAGAAGACATGGAGCCTTGTGATTCACGTCGATGCAATCCTCCATTAGAATGAAGAGTATCTTTGTGGGGAAAAGGAAAGTTAGAGACGGCATCCTTAGTCACCACGGCAACATAAAAGTTTTCTTTTGAAATTTCTATCCAAACCACAATTATCTGCATACTTCTCCAGATCTCTGCTTTGCTTAGCTATGAAGGTGAGGCTCTACATATGTCAACTTATCTGAAAACTTATAAAAGAACTGATTCATTTGATTAGGTGACTTGTTTTCTGATGGGACTGAAAATAGACCTTTCAAAATTCTGATGGGTTAAACAAAGCTAGGGAATTATATTCAAGGGCTAACATTAAGAGTATTCATTATGCCGACTAAATAAGATCAAGAATCCATTTAAAATTCTGATCTCAAACCATATTTACACTAAACTCCAAATAACAGCAGGTACTCAACCACATAGTAGATAATCCTTAAAGACTCCACACCTGTGTTTTTGATTGTTAAAGACAGACTCCTAAATAGCTTGTTTTCAAAATGTCTTTTCTTCAAAGCATTTTCATTAAACTCCACCAATTTGGACTAATTGAGGTCTAGGCCTGTTAGAATTAGTGAAAAAAGCCTGAATTACTGGGCATTTTAAAAGAAACATAGCTTTCATTTCTCCAGTTATACAGTGTTCCAAAAGAAGCTAACAAAATACTGCCTGGTAGAGGTTAAGGGGTTTGCTGTAGTAAATAGCGATTTAAAATTTTCTAATAGTTTTGGAGAAAATAGTAATCATTTGTATGTTAGGAAAACCTCTAAAGTGTTTAAGAGTACTTTATTTTCTTTAGTCTTTTAAATATTCCTTCATAGAATTGTTTATAAATCAATTGACAAATCTTCATTAAGTGCCTTCTATATGTTGAGTATGATGTGGTAGAAGACACTAGAACTGGAAGCAGAACTGAACTCTGTGTGACCTTGAGGACCTCTGAGATTCAGTTTTCTCATCTGTAAAATCTAGTTTCTCTTCCAACTCTAAAATTGGATAAAAATGGGATATGAAAAGGTAAACTTCAGTCATATGCCAGGAGTGGCATAATAAAAAATACACTAGATTTGGAGCAAGGGGTTGGTTTTGAATTCAGGCTCACTAACTGTGTGACTTCGGAGAAATCACGTAAGTTCTGTGGGACTCAGTTTTCTAGTCTGTAAATGGTTAGGCTAGATGATCTCCAGTTTTTCTTCTAATTTTAAAATCTCCTCAAGTTACAGTAAATAAAGAATCATCTAAGAAAAGCTGAAGTTCAGTCCAATCGCTGCCGAAAGTATCACAAAGTCAAAATCAGTAAGTCTAACAATGAGCTCGGACTCTATCTGGCTGGGCATTTAGCCTTTTTCTAGCATCATGGACCTCTTTGGCAGTCTGGTGATGCCTATGGAGCCCTTCTCAGGACAGTTTTTTTTTTAATGCATAAAATAAAATGCATAGGAATACAAAAGAAACCAATTATAAATAAAATGAAGTTATAATTGTTTTTCTCCCATTTCAAGACAGGTCCCATGGATCCAAGGTTAAAAAACCTCTGTAGTAAGAATCAAATAATGGCAGTGGAAGCACCCTTAAGAGGTAGAACATGAAGAGTGAGAAGCAATGACAGGATGTGGAATTTAGGATTTGTAAGGGACCATAAGACATAAAATACAGAAGGTTAGAGCTTGAGAGGTTAGAACTTAGCAGTTCAATCCCCACAATTTTGCCGATGAGGAAAATGAGATGCAGAGTGGAGAAGGACCCTGCCCAAAGTCACATAGGAAATTCGTGGCAGAGCTAGGGCTGAGTCAGATTCCCTTGCTCTTAATTAATCACACCAAATTGCCTAGTTCCCATTCATTCCCACTTTTACTTAAGTTTAATTCATTAATACGCATAGATAACTCAGATCTATTAGCTGGGTTCCGGTATACCATTCTTACTCACCAGAATCACCCTAGAACAACAATGATTCTATCTTAGCCTAGAGGCAATATGAGACTGAGTCAGGTCATTTGGCTTATCCTTTGGCCTTCTGGCAGGATCTTCATTTAAGCTATGCTTTATTGTGGAAAGGACATGTAGGATTCTACCAGTTACTAGCTGCACTAGCTATGCGACCTTGGGTAATTCACTTAATCTCTGAGTCTGACTGTCAGTTTTCACTTTTGTCAAGTAGAGATGATACTACTTAACACGACCTACTTTACATGGTTATGATTAAATCAGGGTGCAAGCCTTAAGGCATTCTAGAAATGTGAGTTATCATTATTCTAGCAATTTCTCCCACCCCTGTTTTTTTTCAGTCTTCAAAGAAAATTCCACAACTTCACTTGGCAGTGCCTTCCAGTGGCCAGTGTAAATCTTTGTTTTGCTCATTAACTTGGCCTAGCAAAGATCCCATCTATTCTTTCTCTTTGGCCCATTCCCTATTTTGTGATGCCACCAGTCTTAACCTTCATTATCCCCCTCCTCATCTATGTATCCTTCTAGAACAGGAATCTGTTAAGTGTCCCCCTTATACTTGAATTAGTGAAAAAAGAATGCAGAGAAAAATATCTCAAATTTCTCAGCTTTAGTTTTACTAAAATGTTAACTTGGTTGAAGGAACTAAGACTTTCTAGCTTACAAAAAAGAAGATTTACAGGCCCATGAGTGTGCTCTTCAAGTATCTGAAGAGTGCTGTTACTTCAAAAGGGATTAGATTTGCTATGTCTAGTACCAGAAGGGAAAACTGGGACCAACTGGTAAAGGTTCCAGGGAGGCCAACTTGAGCTCAAGCCCAACATTAGAATGGGTTGATTTAGGAGACGGTGAATTCCCAGGCACTAGAAGAGTGCATGAAACTGGTGATCACTGGTCACAGATGCTGCATGTGGCTTAGTGGAAAATCACAGTGTCAACCACAACTCAAAATTAATTATGGACAAATTGATATAGCCAAAAAAGACAATGATACCAACCATGTGAGTGATCCCCATGTTCCTTCTTCTTCTGGGACCTTCCGGTGCTCTTGTTCCTTGACCAGGAAAAAAATGTTCCTTTGCGTTTCTTCTCCCCATCTTCTTCTCCTGATTCTTCATTTAAGGATCTTCCTGATTTTGACTTTCCACTTAACTGCCATTAAATTTAAAACTTTTTAAAACAATATGTCATGTCAGTGCTACTAAAATGTTAAAGTATACTGGGTACCAAACAAAAAAAAATATGGAATAAATGTCCAGTGATTACATTAAAAATTATTTTAATTCAATTCAACAAACATTTATTAAATTTCTCCCATATGAACAACACTGGGATGAGTGCTATGCTGCAAAGATGAAACATGGCATAGGGCTTCTAGTGAAGATACAACACATATGCAGATATGGGCAGTTTGGAGCTAGATTGTGGAGGGCCTTAAATATCATGCTATTTTTTATCATGCCTTTGCATCAGTGAGAGTATTCAGGGGCTATGTGAAGGATGAATTGGAGAGGCAGGGGACAGGAAAACAAGAAGATCATCCAAATCAAAACAGGCAATCCAAACAGAGGACAAACTAGATGCTTTTTCTATATTCCAATGGTTTATACTTACGTAGCGTGTGTACACATACATACACCTTTATATGTATGTGTACATATACACACATTTATATGTATGTATATATACATACACATGCAAACATATGTGTATGCAATTATAGGTTTCGGATCTGTATTATGCTTCTACATGTGCCATATTTTGCATATGAATGTGAATATGCATAATATATACACATATATGTACATATATACACACTATATGTGTATATATATGTATATATATATGCACACACACACACACACACACACACACACATATATATCCCTTCCCACCCACTCCCAATATACTAAAGGTTTCAGGGTCCTGCTCCTGTATTTTATCTGGCCCCATGACTCTTACCCAGGGTTTCTTGACTTTATGCCTATGGATATTTTTGAGCACTGAAGGAATATGATCAGCTTCATGCTGGGAAGATTAATCCGGTAGTGTTGTATAGTATTAGAAGGAATGGACTGGGAAGAATAGAGATTTAATGTGAAGAAACCAGTTGGGAGGCTGTAAACAATAGCCCACTGAAAGGTAATAAGGGCTTGAGCTAGGGCTGTGATCGTGGGAAAGCTAAGGAGGAGAAAGATAGAAGGGTCATGGCAGAAAATCCACAGGCCCTAGTCAGTGACCGGATATGGAGAGGAGGGAGGTTACAGATGGATGGGAGATGAGGAAGTAGAGGCAACAAAGGGGCTACTCTTTCAGGAAGTCTTTTTTATCAAAGAGAAGAGGGAATAGCTAAAGGGGCAGCGGCAGGGTCAAAAAAAATGTCTTGTGTTTTGTTTTCTTTTGAGCAAAGAGGAAAAGCTGCATGCAGTCCAGGTCAAGGAGGTGGAGGCATGAAGACGTAGAAGAGAAGAGAGAACATTAACAAAGCTATGTTCTGATCAAGTTAGGAGGGAATGGAATCAAGAACACAGCTAGAGAGGCTTAGCTTTTGCAAGGAGAAAGGATATATTTTCCTCAGAACAAGGAAGGAAGGAAGAGAGGAAGTTCATGTTGGACAGCCTTTATTTCCATGGTAAAGCAGGAGGAAAGAAAAAACCTGATGCAAATGAGAGAGACAGCCATGGGCTGAGCACCTGAGGAGAGTAGAATGGTCTAAGTAACTGGTCAGTTCAGTTGGCAAGCAACAAGAGCCAAGTAAGATGAGGAATGAATCCAAAGACCCAGCTGAAGTCAGACAATATTAATTTGTAGGGGATCCACGCAGCACAGTTTTTTTCAGCATGTAGGGTTTTATGTTGCGTTTACTGAGTTGAAGTGAATTTTATGATCTCAAATGTGATGTTGTCCAGGGCATCAAGGCTCTGATCAGAACGTAACCCCCTATTAAAGCAATGTTTCTAAAGGAAAATAAATGTATGGCCCCTTTCCCAGGAACGTAACACACAATAAATGCAGAAATTGCCTATATTTGAAGGTCTAATATCTTCCAACTTGTGCTTATTCCAATTCATTTCATTTTCTGCAGTAGGATTTTCATTTTAGTTTTTATTACATTATTCATTTAAAAAAACTAACATTGTGTCTCAAATCTCCTATGAGTATAACAAACAGCACCTTTTTTGGCGTTGAGACATTAGAGCGATCTGAACTGATGCTGTGTTTAGAGGCAGGACTACTTGGGACCTGTTGTGAATCAGGTAGAGAGCGACCTTCTACTTCTGCCAAAATGCATTCTTGATAGAGCTGGGATTTCAGAAAACGCGTGTAACTATCAAACTTCATCAAGTTAAAAATCTGTAAAGTAAACACAGTGGAACATATGTATACATGAAGTCTAAAATGTATTACTTAGGCCTACAGTTAAAATGCTGAGTGGGTGAGTGGTATATGTCAATCAGCCCCATTTTTGAGAACAATGGTTTTGCTCTACCTTCTTCCCAAATGTCAAGGCCTTCTAAAGCTCTTCGAGCATTTACATTTTTGTCTAAGGCCATTTGTCCAGTCCCTTAACACTTTTAAAAACTGCCCTCTCATTTGTTACTTTCAAAAACTGACAGATTTTGATAAGAAGAACAGCATCAGTAACGAACAGATTATCCAGAGTCTACCACCAACTCGGAACCTTTTATAAGATTTACTTCACTAAATATGAAGAGACATAAAAAAGCCAGAAGATTTCTAAGTGAGAGCTGCTTTCAAAGTGTCCAGATCCCAAATTAAGACTAACCAAATGCTTTTTCCATCTTGCTGATCCAAATTTGCAAATTGCTTCTCAAACATTGTCAGTTCTTAGACTTCATAGCCTCAAGAATCCTAAATCTATTATAAAGAGCTCCAGGCTATCCAGCGACCCTTCTGAACCACAGCTTTGGAGTAGACCTAGAAACTAAAAGTGGAGTCTGCAGCTGCTATTCAATACCTAAACTCTAAAGCTGAACCCAAGCCAGAGAAGTCCAGTGAGACCAAGCAAATAGCGTTGGGAACACTGTGTCTTAAGTCTGTAAAGTATTATGTGAATGTGAACTATTGGTAGTAACAGCCATTTTTTTTTCTCATAATTGGTGGGGAGGGGTTTGGGGAGCAGGTCTGGATCTGTGATTTTATCTCTATGAGAAATGACTAGTACGGAAACTCCCTCCATTAGCACAGATCAGGAACTCATCTGTCCTTTTGTCTTAGATATGTGTCTTGGGCACTAAGAAGCAGTCACTTGCTTATGATCACATAGTATCTGTTAGAAGCAAGGACTTGAAGAAAGGTATTCCTGACTCTTACATCCAGTTTTCTATCCATCACCTTTCTGCCTCTCTACATTCTGTAACTTTCCATAAAGCCTCTAAAGAAAATGTATCCAGTATTTGGTTCTCCTAATATTTCAGGGTTCCATTGCAATGCAATGCAAAATGCATCATACATCTGTGGCCATTCATTCTGTGACAAAGAGGAACTTGGCGTCATTGAAATCAGTATGCAGTTTTCCAAATGGTATATAGGCCAATCTCCTCCTCCTATTCAATTCTGGCCTTAGTTCACTATTCATTTGCCAAGCCTATCAAAGGTATATTACTAAGGGGCTAATTCAACAGGCTATTTATATAACTGCATGTCATAACCTAGGGTAATGGGCTTTTTACTCACTTTGTTTTTCCAAAGTGGACCACAAGGTTTATTTCTTTCAGTAAGAAAAATAATTTCATAAGCATGTACTTATATATACATTACACAGTATACATAATAAGTATGTGTATGTGTATACATAAGAATGCATAAGATCATGGAATCACAGATCCCAGAAGCCATAAGTCCACTCCCTTTCATTTTACAGATAAATAAACTAAGGTCCAGCCAGTCAGCTAGGATTTATTAAGCACCTGCTATGAACAGGCACTGTGCTAAGCATTGGGAATGGAAGCATTGGGTTAAGTGACTTGTCCAAGGACATACAAGTATTGGTAGGAATTGAGCCCAAGATCACAGAAGTTATGGGTAGGAATTGAGCCCAACCAGCCTTCACTGGTATTATATTGTGCAGCAGAAGGTTAATATGGAACAAAATTATGGTTGTTAATTCTTCTCACTTCCCAGAACCTCAGAAATTTTCAGGGATTTCCTCTGATTCTCACCCCCTTTGTAAAGGCAGGAGCTACTTGAGGTGTTGAGAAAGGGTGCCATATTTAACCAACGATGGCCCATCAGCTGCTCTCCTGTCAATCCAATCTGTGCGCATGCATGCACACTTTAAAAGGAAAGGGCCTACCAGCCTTGGATTCACTCTGGCAAAATCTCAGAGAAGCAGTTACCTGCAGCTGTTGTTCCTTGAACATGTCTGGATGCGGTGCGTTGAGAATATCATCAGCCAACTGTGCCTGGCTATCAATGTTAACTGGTGTGGTAGCTTTGCTACACAAGAATTTTGTGAAGATCTCGCGGGCTCTATAGGAAAGCTAACAAATAAAAGCAATGTTAGAAGAAATTCTGACCATGGCACACTATGATTTGTACAATCTCATACATCACAAAATTAGCTCTTCAACATAAGCGTTAAAAGATGAATTCAGATAGTTAATTCAACTAGATGAAACATGAGGAATAACCTAATTCTTTTTAGCCTTAATTAGTCCAAAGGTTAAGAAGTTCCTATAAATATGGTCACCTATGGTCATGACAACTTAAAACTTGACAGGTCCTAAAAAAAATTAGTTCATGGATGTGAGTAGGACTGAGCTGAAAGGTAAATGGAGTCACAGTCCGAGATATAAGCATCAGAATTTTAGAGTAGAAAGTCACCTCAGGGATCACCTAGTCCCATAGGACTGGAGAGGGAAAGAGATTTGTAACAGGATGTAATGAATGAGTGGTGGACTTTAAGTCAACAGACCTGGGGTCAAATCTGACTAGGTTCTGTGATTTTTCCTTCTGTGAATCTCAATTTCTTCATTTGCAAAATGGAGACAATAATACATGACCTTTCTGTTTTACAGGGTTATTGTGAAGAAAGGGTAAATCTTAGAGTGGTATAGACATCTGCCTGACAATGATGAGGACCACAATGATTACCCAAGGAGGTGGTAGTGACATGCAGAAAGAAAATGACAAGGCTGGAAACAGAAGCCTGGTCTCTGGAGTACTGGAACACATGCACTGCCCTTTCCATTAAACTAGGATGTTTTGCTGTGAGTTTATTCCTTTAATATCTTGTTATAAAAGGAATAAGCCCAGAACTACATAAATACCCCCAGAAAGAAGGTGCAAGGCTTATTTTCCTTTTGTTTTTAAAAATATTTTATTTTTCCCAATTACATGTAAAAACAATTAACATTCTTTTTTTTAAATTGAGTTCCAAATTCTTTCCTCCTGGTCCTGCCTCCTTGAGATGGCAAGTAATTTGATACAGGTTATGCATGTGCAGTCATGTTAGTCATGCTGTAAAAAAAGCACAGACTCTCCCCTATCCAAAAAAAAACCCCAAGAAAAATAAAATTTTTAAAAGTATGCTTTGGGGGTGGGTAGTTGGCACAGTGAATAGAGCACCAGTCCTGGAATCAGAAGGACCTGAGTTCAAATCTGATCTCAGACACTAACACTTGCCAGCCCTGTGACCTTGGGCAAGTCACTTAACTCCAATTGCTTTGCCTTCCCCCTCTCCAAAAAGCAAAAAAAAAAAAGTATGCTTTGATCTGCATTCATCTATCAGTTTTTTCTCTAGAGGTGTATAGCATTTTTTCATCATAAGTCCTTTAGAACTGTCTAAGTCATTCACAGTTGATCATAATACAATACTTCTGTTACTGTGTACAGTGTTCTCCTGGTTCTATTCATTTCACTTTGCATCAGTTCACATAAGTTTTCCCAGGTTTTGCTGAGAGCATCCTGATCACCAGTTCTTATAGTACGATAGTATTCCATCACAATCATATATCACAACTTGTTTAGCCATTCCATAATTGATAGGCATCTCCTCAATTTCTGATTCTTTGCCATCACAAAAAGAGCTGCTATAAATATTTTTGTACATACTTTTTTTATCTCTTTGGGATACAGATGTAGCAAGTGGTATTGCCAGATCAAAGGGCATGCATAGTTCTATAGCACTTTGGGCATAGTGCCAAATTACTCTCCAGAGTGGTTGGATCAGTTTACAACTCCACCACTAGTGCATTAGTGTTTCAATTTTCCCACATCCCTTCTAACATTTGTCATTTTCCTTTTCTGTTACATTAGCCAATCTGATAAGTGTGGGGTGGTACCTCAGAGTTGTTTTAATTTGCATTTCTCTAATCAAAAGTGATTTAGAACATTTTTTTCATATGACTATAGATAGCTTTGATTTCATCTGAAAACTGCCTGTTCATATCCTTTGACCATTTATCAATTTGAGAATAATTTGTATTCATATAAATTAGACTCACTTCTCTATATATTTGAGAAATGAGGCCTTTATCAGAGAAACTTGCTATAAAACTGTTTTCAGTTATGATTACTGTGTATTTCCTTCCATTCTATTTTTCTCCTGTTTATCTCCCTCTCTCTCTCTCTCTCCCCTTCCTTCCCTCCCTCCCTCCTTTCACCCTGTCCATCCTCAGAAGTGTTTTGCTTCTGACTACCTCCTCCCCCAATCAGCCCTCTTATCTCCTTCCTCTCCTACTTTCCTATAAGGTAAGATATATTTCTATATATAACTGAGTGTGTGTGTGTGTGTGTGTGTGTGTGTGTGTGTGTGTGTGTGTTATTCTCTCTTTGAGACAATTTCAATGAGAGTAAGGTTCAAGTGTCTCTCCCATACCCACCATATTCCCCACCACTGTAAAAGCTCTTTCATACCTCTTTTATGTGAGATAATTTACCCCACTCTACCTCTCCCTTTCTCCTTCTCTCAGCACATTCCTCTTTCTCACCCCTTAATTTTATTTTTTAGGTATCACACCATCATATTCAACTCATACTTGTGCCCTCTGTCTATATATATTCCTCCTAACTGACCTAATAATGACAAAATTCTTAGAGGATACACATATCATCCAATTCAAATTTATTGAATCTCTTATGATAACTCTTCTGTTTATCTTTTGATATTTCTCTTAAGCCTTGTATTTGAAAGTCAAATTTTCTATTCAGCTCTGGTCTTTTGATCAGGAATCCTTGAAAGTCCTCTATTTCATTAAATTTCCACTTTTTTCTCCTGAAGGACTATACTCAGTTTTACTGGGTAGGTGATTCGTAGCTATAATCTTGGGTCCTCTGCCCTCTGTATTATCATATTACAAGCCCTCTAATACTTTTATATAGAAGCTGCTAAATTTTGTGTTGTCCTCGCTGTGGTTCCACGATACTTGAATTATTTCTTTCTGGCTACTTACAATATTTTCTTTTTGACCTGAAAGCTCTGAAATTTGGCTCTAATATTCCTGGAAGTTTTCATTTGGGGATCTCCTTCAGGAGGTGATCATTTCAATTCTATTTTACTCTTTGGTTCTAGAATCCCAGGGAAGTGTTCTTTGATAATTTCTTGGGAGATGATGTCTAGGCTCTTTTTTTCATCACGGCTTTCAGGTAGCCCAATAATTCTTAAATTATCTCTCCTAGATCTATTTTCCAGGTCAGCTGTTTTTCCAAAGAGATTTTTCACATTTTCTTTTATTTTTTCATTCTTTCGATTTTGTTTTATTGTTTACCGATGTCTCATGGAGTCATTAGATTCCACTTGCTGAATAGAAATTTTTAAGGAATTAATTTTTTAGTGAGCTTTTGTACTTCCTTTTCCATTGGGGTAATTCTACTTTTTAATGACTACTTTTCTTTAGTGAGTTTTTGTACATCTTTTTTTCCATTTGGTCAGTTGTGCTTTTTAAGTTCTCTTCAGTAGATTTTTGTGCTTCTTTTACCATTCGGCCTATTCTGTTTTTTAAGGTACTATTTTCTTTAGTATTTTTTGTGCCTCCTTCACCAAGCTGTTTACTTTTTTTCATGATGTTCTTCCTGATCATAATATCACAGCATTTATAGTTAGAAAGGAATAGTCTAACTTCCTCATTTTCTAGATGAGAACACTGAGGTCCGAAGATGGGAAGTATCTTGCTTGTGCTGGCACAGTTAGTGAGTAGGTAAATCCATGCCCTCTGACTACAGACCCGGTATTCTTTCTGTTAGATAATGCTTGCTAAGACTTCTTTTATAAAAACCCCCATATTATCAAAATTAAATGTTATATATTAGACCTGCATCAAAAAAGAAATGTCTACAATTAATTAACAGTGCTGTTCAGTTATTTCCATCATGTCCAACTCTTTGTGACCCCATTTGGGGTTTTGTTGGCAAAGATACTAGAGTGGTTTGCTATTTCCTTCTCCACCTCATTTTATAGATGAGGAAACTGAAGTAAAAGGCTAAGTGACTTGCCCAGGGCCACACAGCTAGTAAGTGTCTGAGGTTGGATTTAAATTTAGGTCTTCCTGATTCCAGGCCACACAAATTAAAATTTAACCTTCCATAATATTGTAGATACTCGTCATAAGTTTAGAGTATACATGGAAAAACAACATTGTTCTTTCATCTTATTTTATTAATCATTTTATACGTATAAGCGATGTTACCTCTTTTTTGTCATGTGCAGGTACATGGCTAAAATATTCACAGGCTTGCCAGAACAAAATATTTTCTTCACTGAATTCCTTCCTTAGAAAATCCTAGGGAAAAATATCAAGAGTTAAAACTGCAGCCTTAATAACGGAAGGTAAGCTTTTGACTGATATGTTTTTGTCTCATATTCTTTTCTTCCTTTCTTTTCTTATCTTGAGCTTTTGTAGAAACTACTCTGTGCTGTGAGTATCCTCCATGAGAAATGCAGAGCCAGGAAAAATAGGGTTGGTCACTTCACCTCTATAATCAATTATTCTAATAGCCTTCAATTTCTTAAGAGTTTAATATCAGTTTTCATTATTGTTAAAAGCTAACATAGAAAACATTATTGTTAAAAGCTAAATAGAAACATTTCTGAACAGGAAGTATAGAACAGAAAATTAAAGGAAAACCAGACTTTGTAGCTGTGAAACCTTGAATAAATAAGAAAGAGGAATTACTCATCTTTTTTTTTTTTCCTTCTGGGCTGCTACTCACTATAAATCCCTGTGAACAGGGAGGGGAGGGAGGAAGGGAGGGAGAAGACACTGCTCTGCTCTGTTTATGGGTAAGTCCTTTAAGACCATGGCTAGGAGAAGGAACCAATGGCATGTCAAACCAAAACACTGTGAAAATTGATATTGTAGAGCATTACAGGCTCTGGCCAAACTTAAGATGTCTCCTCAATATACCCAACTTACTATCAAGGGAAGTAGAGGCAGAAGGACCAGACTAAATATGGGGCCCATTGAGGAACAATGTAAAGCAATGCCACAAAAGAGAAAAAAAAAATAGAAACTTTTAAAAATTATTTTAACCTCTGGACCAAGAAGATGACTTTATTATCCCTTGGGGACCATTTGGAAATTTTGTAAAAACTATAAACAAATGCTTCTGCTTGTCCCAACAAGTTTCACCATCTCCCTTCCTTACTTACAGAAAAGTATCTAACACCAATGGGGTCCTGCAGAAGACGCTCGAATGAAACAGCCCAACTTGCAACTCTCCTTTCCCGAAGTCTTCTGCAACTCTGCACACTGGGAAGGCTGGCATTGCTACTGAGGCTGTTGTTGCTAACACAATCTTTCAAATCAGTACTATTTAACTCTGTTGGAAAAACACAAATGCATTCTTTTTACTCTTTAACAACCTGCAGCACTACATTTCAGTTTTGAGCATATACATTAAAAGTAAAGAATGACCCCTCCCCCCAGTTTTCCATCTATTAGATTTTTTTTAAAAAGGGAAATAATCAATCTTCAGACATGTTCCTATGTAAAGTAGGAGGAAATAAGGCCATTAAGATAATCAAATGTTCAAAAAAAAGTCCAAGTTGAAGTAGCATCTGCTTATGCAAGACATTTTAAACACCTGTTTTCTAGGGCATACATTAAACTGCATACCATATGAGCTTCTATCTTGAGTGAACTGGGAAAAGAGAAGGCAACAATCTTTGGCTACCATTACAGTTAAGTGTCCTTGAATAATATATTCTCCTTTTTGAAATGGAAAATAAATAACCAAAAAGGCACCATTATGTAATAAAGTTCACAATTTTACAGAAAGAAATACAATGTTATCATCATTGTATACCACTAAATTTAAATTGTGAAGACTGTCATAATATTCTAAGTAGTCGATTAAATGCCAGTACCACAAACATGAATTCATTTGTGTACAAATAAACTATCTAGTAAATGGTCTAGCTATACTTTAAAATATGAAAAATCATAGATTTTTGTGATTTAATTTGATTAGAAGCAATGGTTGATTAGAAGCAATGTGCTTAAAGGTCACAGTCACTGGTTTAAATTCTACTGTGTACCAGATTGATGTGCCATCTTCTGCTCTCCCAAGCTGCATGCTTAACCCCAGGGGATCATCTCAATAATGTATGCTTTTGGTCACAAGCCAGACTGATTAGAGAGTGTATGTGGAACAGAACAAAATCAAAAGATCACCAAGTTCATTGAGTCATAGCAACGGGGATAGAAGGGACTTCAGAGGTCATCTAGTCCAACTCTCTAATTTTTAAAAATGAGGAAACTGAGAACCAGGGAGTTTAAGCAACTGCCCAAGGTCTCAAAGAGGTAGGATCTGAATCAAGGTCCTCTGGCTCCAGGGCCAATGCTCCTTCTGTTGTACTAAGTTGCCTCTAGGTCTGGGAAGTTTGGATGGGGAGCACCTCAGCATGCCAGTGAAAAGAAAGAAAAAAAAAAAAGCGCCTCACTCAGAAGCCAGGTCCTACTGATAGCTGTCATTGGCATTTTCACCTAAAGAGTGATAAAAGTATCTTACACTTACATAGGATTCTATACTCTTCGAAGTACCTTAACAGCATAAGCTACTACGGCCAGTTGGTCCATTCCAATGTGAGTGGTCCATGACTTTACAAAATTACTAAGTCATTTCACTTTTTTGAGTCTAATAAAATCTTTAAACATCTGTAAAATGAGGGTAAGAATATTTGTTCTCAATATATCACATGGTGGTGATGGAAAAGAAGAAACTTTATGAATTTTAAAGTACAGTAGTACCATTTTATATTATTACTAATCGCGGTGTTCAGAACCTTAGAGAATATCTGGCCCAAATGGGATTCAAAGTGACAGAAAGTATGAATTTATTATAAATCAACACACATGCACACATATATGTGTCCCATCTTTTCAGGTTGAGCCATGATCTGCTACTTTCTATAACAGGAAAAACAAAATATTCAAAGTTTTACAAGCATTTTAGATAGGAAAAGGAAAGAAATTTGTAGAGACAAGGAGTAATCAAAACATTCTCACCACTGAAGGAAGAAGAAATCACAAGTTTCAATAGAATATGGATTGCAACAATGGACAACAGCAATTTGATGTTACTTCCAAGGTTGTTATCACTAAGGTGACAGAGTAAATATTCTATTATGGAGAAGAATAGCATTTGTGAACAACGTAGCCACATCCTTGCTAAAGACAGAGGAAGAAAATTGTATTGACCTCATCCTGTAACTAAAATATTCAGTTCAATAATATTACGGATTCTGTTGGAGGACATGAAACCAATGCTGTTGCTAAATATGTAATGAGGACTATTTGCCATGCCCTATATTAAGGCATATAGACTACAAAACATTAAAACACAAGTGAAAATGCAAGCTGAATAATTTTTTTATTGACTTGGCCAGTTTTGGATGAGGGGCTGGGAGTAGAACATAGCTATTCTCTAGGACAATATATTCTACTGGGATTAAATCACAAAATAATGGAGTTGGAAAGAATCTGATAAATCAGCTAGCCCATTCATTTTGGAGAGGAAAAACTGAGACGTTGGAAAGAGAAGTGACTTACTCAAAATCACACAGCTTGTTAGTGGCATGCCAGAAAGATTCTACGGTTAGGCTTAGTTCAGGGGTAAGTGACCTGGCAGAAGGGATGTTCAAAATCTTCCATTAATTCACTCCTTTGAAAATGGAGGAAGGAGTAGATGATCATAGGTCACTATAAGAATTTTCAATGATGTATGGCAGCTCCCACGTGCCTATATGACTGACCCAGACAAGGCCATTGGCAGAGACATCACATGTAATATTACATGGAAGTTCATCCTTAAGTCACAGGTTTCTGGTATTTAAGGATCAGAAGTGAGAATAGTGTATGAATAAGACCAACTTCTTATAAGTTGGTCCTCCTATGAACCATGCTACTTAAGTCAAACTGTATGCTACCTTGGCCACCATGCCATAGGCTGCCTTAGCAGAGTATCCGAACTTCCTCAACTTAATGAAAGTATCAATGGAAGCAACTTAATGGATAGTATCTGTGGGTGCAAGTGTAACTTGGTACTCATGACACTGTAATAAACTAAAGGTAGAGAAGATATTTTCTCAGCAGTGAGATCTATAGTTTCACAAATTTATGCCAAGACTTTCTCCCAGGTACAGGACAGTTATTCCCAGATTATACACTTTCTAAGCAAGAAGCTAAGAATTGGCAAATATGTACAGAAGAGATGGGACAAGGAAGAATCAAACATTAATGCCAATTTACATAAAGGAAAGTCAGTATCTGGTTCTAGAGATGGAGAAGTGATAAAGGCAGCTCTATGGAGCCATGACTTATGAGCAAAAGTTTAAGGGTCAAAGTACACTTGAAGCAATCTGTGTTATGAAGTTCACTATCCTTCAGTTAATTAGAACAGAAGGGTGGAAGCAGAATGGTTCAATGAAAAGAGCATTGAACTGGGAGCCAAGATACCTGGATTCTAGCTCTTGCCTTCACTAGGTGAAAGCCCCTGCAAGGGCTTTTTATAGGGTTTAGTTCCCTCATTTATAAAACAAGAAGCACCATGGTATAATGGATAGAAGGCCAGTCTTGGAACCAGGAAGGTTTGAGTTCATACCGATTGTGACACACTGGCTGTGTGACCCTGGGCAAGTTACTTAACCTGTCAGGGTTCCAGTTGCAGAGAAGAGGTTGCCCTCCATTGGTAGAAGGCTTTTCATCATCTGGGAATTCTCTGTCTCAATTAAATTACAGGCCCAATCCCCATCCTTGTTTATATAACAATATGGTTGCATGAGATGATCTCTGGGTACCTTCCTACTCTGTGATTCTAAGAATGGTTGAGCAGAAGGTAGAAGAGGTTTTTTTCTCTTCCTATAGTCAGGTCTCACCCCTCTCAAAGGATTCTTATGAAATGAATTTTCTTCATTCAATTGGCCAGACATTTGTTAAACAACTACTCCATACAAGGCGCTGCACTAGTAGTCACTAGGGATACAAAGACAAATGTATAACAGTCCAGGGAGGAGCATATGTTTAAGTATCCAACATGTACACAAATAAGGAAATGACAAGTACAAGAACAGTCTGGAAGCCAGAGCACACCAAAAACTGGAGGATGGGGGATTCAAGGAAGAACTTACATCTAAACTGAGCCTTGAAGGTAAACAGAGATTGTGAGGGAAGATGAGAAAGGGTTGTGTGAAAGCATGGAGGCAGGCAGGAAATGGAATGTTAAATTCAGGGAACAGGGAGTTCTTAGGACTCTACATCTGACCAGGTAGCTACTGTCCTCAAAGACTCTCAATGCATAAAACTTCACAAATTTTCTCAGGACACTGGACTCTAAAGTTGGCGTTTCTAAACAAAATGCAGGTCTCAAAATAAAAGGGTCTAAAATTCCATCAATTCTACAAGTCTAATGATAATGCACTGGTATTCTGCTGACAAATCATGAGACAGACCACACAGAAAACAGGATAAATGTGTGTGTATAAATATAGACAAATATGTTTGTACATATATATATATATATATATATATATATATATATATATACACATAAATGGGAAAACTGACCCATTATTACCAATAAACTGGTTCCTAAAAATACAAATTTGCCTAATCTCTGGAATTAAAACCATCAATATTTATAAATCTATAATACATAATTTAGATTCTTGACAGGATCTAAAACCACAATCAACTAAAAGATTTAATTCTATTATGGGAAACACTATCCCATGTGAATTGAACGTTTTCATGTTAAAAGTCTTTTTAAAAAAATTCCTTGGTACATATCAGTTGTTAATCACTAATTCTTATATATACAAATAAAGATGAATAATAAAGAATGAAATGAAAACTATTTCTCTAGATTTTTGATTATGTGTATACAGAGATACCAATACATGCAAATGACATATGGCTAAGGAAAAAAAACAACAAGATTTAAAGAAGTCAAAGATAAGATTGCTAATTGCCAAACCAAAAAATATAGTACCTACACTAAAATTTTTGATCAACAGATAAATTAGACTAAAGAACAGTTAAGAATAAAAGAAGAAAAAGAGACAAATGAAACATTTTGGTATCATTTTAGACAAAAAACAAAGAGCTATGTTAATCAGGAAAAAATGAAGCATTTTTGTTAGTGTTGCCATTTGTAAAATTAGGGTAGTATCTGCGCTACTTATATCCCAAGATTATTATGAGAAAAGTAAATGTTTATAAATGTTAAACGACTATTTGTTGATATATGAGCTATTATTATTATCATCATCATGCTAAATACATGTACCTAATGCTTTCTGGATAAAATAATTTAATATGTATATATGTACACACAAATGCATATATGTTTTATATTCATAAATATATTAATGAATACACGGTAGCATGATACAGTGGATAGAGACAGCCTGGGTGATAGGAAGACCTGAACTCAAATCTCACCTCTCACACACACTGGTTTTGTGACTTTGGGCAAGTCACTGAACCTCACATATTTGTGCATGTACCTGTACATATATGTACATACACATGCACACACGGGAGAATTGGATTTAGAGTTCAAAGATGTGGATGTGAATTGCAGCTCTCTCATTTGCTAGCTACCAGACTGTTGGCAAATCATTCCTCATCTCTGACCTCAGTTTCCTTATCTGTACTACCTGCCTCCCTAAGTTTGTGGTGGAGAACAAGTAAATCAGAAGAGAAATGTAAGCTGTTACTACATTAAGACAAGGTAACCACTGTTAGATGTGGAGTTGGTTCTCTCTTCCCAATCTGATTTTAGGAAATAATTCAAATTTTTATTCATATTATTTTTTCATGTTCACCTTAAACAAGATGAGGTGATTACAAAGATACTTCTATCATTCAGTGGAAATAAAGATAAGAGCTGCCTCAGTTCAGGTGGATCATAGGAAGAGTATATTGTTCAAAAGTTTCTGCCCTAAAAAAATGGTGATTGAAGATGAGCAAATGAAATCCCATTACGATGGAAGAGTACATTCTAACACCATTCAAGATTGCCTAATGTTTTCCAGATATTTCCTAACCAGGGATTACTAGAACGATAGATGCACAAGCTTGTCTACCTAGATTCTGCTGATGATAGTGGCTCATGCAAAGAATGAACTTAGTGTATTTGTTGTGGAGGGAAATAATGAAAATCACACAAGGTGTGCACTGTCTTAAGAGGACACACTCGAAGCACAGAAGTACATAGAATTTGGAACTATATTGGACGTTTTAAAAGCTCTTCTTCACTATATGGAGGAGAAAACTGATGGTCAGAAATGTTAAGGGATTTGTCCAAGGTCACACAGATAGGTGACTCCAAATGTACCATTTTTTGCATTACAGCAAAATCTACATTTACAAAACAGATAAAAATTAAGGAGTGGTTATTAGCATTACAAAAAGACATTTGTTGTACAAAAGGATTCACTACAGGGGTCTTTACAACAGAGCCATCTGCTAGCAAATTTAAAATAGAAATTGACTTACCAAAACAAAAACAAAACCAGCCTAATTAGCACAGAACTTTCAAGAGCCCATCCAGTGGATGAAGCGAAGCACACTCTAAAGCTTGATAATGCAGGGCTCTTTTGTGTCAAACCTAAAGTGGGTGAAACTCATTTAAATAGCTGGATTCATATTAGCATTTTCATATGTAGCTTAGCATGTGGAGAAGGTTAGGACTTCTCTGATGACCCTTTCAAGAACTGAGGTTATAATTCCATAAATAACTTCTTTAAAACAACAACAAAAAAACCCCTTCTTCAGAATCCCTCTGATCACATAGAAGCAATTAACATTCTTCAAATATATAGTAAATGCTATAGTTCTTAGTGACAGCAAAGATGAGCTTAAAATACACCAGCAATCCGTTTGTTGTGCATCAGCCTGTTCTCAGGCCTTCTTTGCACAATTCTCTCGTACATACTGTTCAAAGCACATAGACTTATTTGTCTTTGGAACTGAAAATCTGACTTCAGGAAAAAATCTATTTTTAAAAACCCATCACATTATACTACACACTTGCCCATTTTCATAAAATAGTTAAGTTCACAGGAATGTTGCCCCAATGGAACATTTTAAAAAGGTTCTTAAATTCTGTTTAAAAAATAAAACTAAAATGTAAATTATAATTACAAATGCTTATTATTAAATACAATCTATATGCCCATTAATAACGAAGATTTATTTGCAAATACCTAAAATGGAATTTTACTTAAATTTAACAATCCATTATATTTAACTTTTTAACCTCCTACTATATTCCCCAAATAATAACTGTACTTACTTTTTTCAAATACAACTCAAAATCAGACTTCAAATCAATTATAAAATAAAAATATTTACATTCCTCACCCCATGTCACTATAGATAGCAGTGGTCATGAGCCAAACATACTTCTATACTAAATAACGCAGTTTGTTCATGAATACGGCTATGTGCACATACCCAGGGTGGAAGTTTTCTAATGTTCCACGAAGGACTTTACCTGGATAGAGCTGATAAGAGCCACTGTGATGCCATTTAACCAAATACTTCCAACCACTGACTGCAAACCACCCCTCTGAATCCATACCAAATTCAGCTGTAACCGCCCAAGTAGGGCTGGGCGAAGGTTCTTGCTACAAAACATGGCATTGTTCCTTTCGTAAGTCTTCCTGAAGAAGGTAAACAATTGTAATTTCTCCAAAAATTCCAATCATTCAGTTTGACAAAGTCATTTCTTGAATATCACAGTCTCAAGCAGGCGAAACTAATAGAATACTTGACACAAAGCATTATAGAAGACGCCATAAATAATTTAAAGAGAAGACCTTTAGCCTGCTGTTGCTAAAGGAACTTGAATTATTTAGGTCACATAGCTACAGTAACTGCACACTAGGTGGTATAAATGCTAAAAGATCAACACCAAGCTGTTAGAGAAAATAATGTACCATCAATTTCCCATGAATCAGAATAGCATTGAGGGATCCAAAAAAAGAAAATAAAATCTTCAGTTTTAGTATATTATTTGGACATAGGTTTATAAAATTCATTTTCCCACCATTTATATTTTAAGCCATAGTTCAATAAGAAACTAATTTTTTTCAAACATTTTTATGAAAATAAATCATTTTCAGGTAAAAACAAAAAACTCATAAGGTACCAAAACTATTCATTTGCTTATGAATTGTACAACCATGAAAAAATAATTTTATTTAAATGTTCAAAGCATAAATGATACACCCTTTTCAAAAAAACATAAAGGATCATAATTTCATTCATGTAAACATTTACTGAGTATCTACTGTGAGCACATTAGGCTAGGTACTAGGTATAAAAACACACATTTCAAAAAGCTCTTGCTCTCATGAAGCTTATAACGTAGAAGGGAGACAAGAAAACTCTAATATATTCAATGTATATAGAGAGGCATAAAACTATTGGAGACTAATTGAGATGGAGTCCCAAACTACAAATCTGGTTTGATTCTAAGATTCCTCAGCGAGTCTGTGATCAGTCATGAGAAACTCACTTAACCTTCCATCTTTCTGTTTTCTCAGCTGTCCAAATGGTAATACTTGGTCTGGAAAGATCCCTGGGATTTTGCAAGGGTAGCTTCTCTCAACAGTTATAAATTCTTAAGAGCACACTTTTAGAAAAATAGAGTGACTTGTAATTTTGTGACACTTGGATCACAAATTGATCTAAATATTTGCAATGCACTTATTATGAACACATAAATACTGCTTTACTTGAAAGCTTAACAGAACAAAGCAGGCCCCATTAAAAATAAACTGTTAGTATGGGAAGTGGTTTTCTGAGGTTCTACAAGGACAGATGGTGAAAATTAAGTCATTTCCAAGTTATCAGGATAGATCTACAAATTTTCTGGTTGATATTTCAAATGAAGATGGTTTTTTACTTCAAACATCGTGTGTGTGTGTGTGTGTGTGTGTGTGTGTGTATAAACCAGTCTCAAAAATAGATTATGAGACAAAAAGAAAACCAATGAAATTAAGTCTCAGGATCTCAGGAGAAAGCTTCTCCACATCCTGCTTTGCTTATAGGTACATGTTATCTTTTGTTAAATCTTTATTGTATATCCAAAGCACTAAGTTCTAATAGCATTCCTGTCTTAGCTAGATTATCAAATATGTGACCTCAGAATAGTGACTGCATCTCTCAGGGATTCTGTTCCCTCAAGTGTCAGATGCTGGACAAGATGGTCCCTAAGGTTCCTTCTACTTCTAATTCAAAAATTCAGTGAGCATTTATAATGTGTCTATTAAATTCAAGGCACTCAGTGCTAGGGATATGAAGATGAAAAACAACTGAGTCCCTCTTCTTAAGGAAATTATATGAAAGGGGGACAAGATATATACGTGAGGAAGAATGGTGTGAAATCACATTGGACAGGAAGGTTTGAACCAGACTTTTGAATTCTAATGAATGGTCAATGCTGCAAGCACCAACATTCTGAGAACATTATGAAAGGTTCTCCCCACCCCCATCCCCTTATGGAGTTAATTCTTAAGAAAAATTGACATTAGATACACTATTTAATAATAATAATTGTGATAATGATAGTTGGCTTTGCAATATTTTCTTATTTAATTCTCACAACAACCCTGGAAGGTGGGTCCTATTATTATCTACATTTTATAGATAAGGAAATTGAGACTGAGAGGTTATACAACTAGTCAAGTCTCTGTGACTGGAACTGAACTCGAGATGTCCTTACTCCAGGCCCAGCACTCGATTCCAGCTGTCAGGGTAAAAGCTGGCTCAAAGACAAAAAAGTGACTTACTGGAGTTGAGAGTTCTAATCTTGGCATGGCCCTTGTGCGCCCTTGGCATGGCTTCTTATGTTTCATGTCCCTCAATTTTCTCATGAGGACAGTGGGAAGATGTACTTGTCTCTAAAACTCAGTACTATATAATTATCCAGAGTACAGGCAAATACAGTATGTGGATAATTTGGCCATATTTCACAGTTAGTTATAAATCTTTCCCTTCCCTCTCCAATCCCTTTGTGGCTAATCTTTTTTCATCTAAAATGGATACGGGGAAAGAACGAAATGGGACATTTTTTCAAGTTCATCACTATTGACACAATGCTTAGAAAAACTCAATTGCCACCAATGGTAATTGTTATATAAAATATATATATTATTTTTTTTGTCATGGATAGGGAACTGAATTAAAGATTTAAAAAGTCTCTCAATTAACTGTCACACTCTCCTATCCATCTCTTAAGTTTAATCAATTAAAAAATCTGATGCCTAGATGGCTTCAAGATACCCTGTTGATTTCTTACCTATCCTTTAAAATCTAATACAAATTCTACCTCCACTGGGAAGCCTTCCTGGATTTCTCCGTATCAATAATGACCTCCTCATGTGGTGCTTATTTGTAATTCTCTTATTCATTTAACAAACCTTTATTCAGCACATATAAGCACACACTGTGTATAGAACACCATACTTGGCACTAGAGAGGCACAGAATTTAGATAGACTTCCACAGGTATTACTCTGCATTATAGTTATCTATGTATGTGTCTTGTTGTTCATTGTCTCTCATTTTTGAAGAGGATTAATGATATCACAGGGTGATGACTTGACTTAACGTGTGAATTCAATTAAAGGAGGCAGAGTTACAACAAGTCGTCAGCCTCACTCTCTCTTCTAGAATCATAGCAGTCCAATGGCAAGACAAAAGTCAGGCCAACTGGCGATGGCCCACATCCACACAGTGGATGACATTAGTGTCTTTGATGTCTGACCAAGCTCTAAGCCAGTGGTTCTCAACGTTCCTAATGCCGCAACCCTTTAATACAGTTCCTCATGTTGTGGTGACCCCCCAACCATAAAATTATTTTCATTGCTACTTCATAACTGTAATTTTGCTACTGTTATGAATTGTAATGTAAATACCTGATATGCAGGATGTATTTTCATTGTTACAAATTGAACATAACCCACAGGTTGAGAACCGCTGCTTAAGCATTCCATGGAGCCTGCTTTAGCAACCTTCATGACCACTGGAAGAAACTGTTCTCATCTGCCTGTACCACGGGTGTTCAAGGAAGGCTAGCACCTCTGGTGTGAGGGTTGCTGACCCCTTTTCAGGGCTGCTCATCCATCCACCTTTGGTGTCCAGCTGACACTCATCTCTCACCTGTGGCTCCAAGAAGCTGTAGTTTGTGCAGCGGCCACACCCAAGTCAATCATCTTGGCCAGACTGGCAAAACTAGATTGAGGGTAACTGGTGGGTTTCAAGTCTGTCAGTGAGTTAGGGGGATGTCCACCCCAAGGATGGGCATCTTTGTTTTATTCCCTTACTGGATTGTAAAGACCATATGGACAAACAAGCACTACCCTTCATCTAAACTTTGTGTCTCTCTTGGCCCTAAGTGTAGCTCTAAGGGCTTAATAAACGCTTATTAAATTTAATTACTGATACCCCCTTCACAATGCCTGTGCTTCATTTCTCCAGATTCAAAGAGAAGTCATTTCCAATCTCTAATTATCTTTTCCATCCTCCTCTGCCCTTTCCACCATAACGGAAGGCCCTAGTCGGGAAACTTGGCATTCTGTCCTTCCTTTCTCTCTTCTGCTGCAATACATCAGGCGGCAAGAGTACATTTTCTGGGGTTTATCGGAGCGGAAAAAATAAACAAACTCTTAAATAAAATACCAATGGCAGACAGTAAGAATTACGTACGTGATTTTATATAAAAGAAAGTTGGTTAAAAAAAGGCTAAGCACTATCCACTTTATAATTAATCGATTTTTTTAAGTTCCCAACCTCAACTTGAGCCACTCTCTTGCCTAGGCCTAAAGCGTCGGGCCTCGCCAGGGACCCAGGGTGAACAGCGTCTCCTTGGAGAACAACATTTCTACACGAAGGATCCGGGAGCAGCTGGGAAGAGCGTGAACAGAGCTGGGCGCCACACCGATCAGCGCCAGGGTCTCTCCTCTCTTCTTCACACTGGGATGATCTGTACAGATTGAGATCAACATCAACAGCCACTGCTGTAGACCACAACCTAGGCATGGCTTTTCATCTTACTGGATTCTGTTCCATGTCTGTGCACAAATTCCCTACACAGGGACTCTCCGGGATGCTGTAGGCCTGCCTGTTCCTTCTGACACTGGGCAGATTCCACTCAATGTGAATCTCATGCAGTCCATCTGCTCTCTCTCCCTCTTGGCATGTGTCCTCTTTGTATCACACACTCACTCAATTGCGTTTTGACCCCACTTCTCACAAGTATATCCTCACAAAAGATTTGCCAAAACCCCTGACACACATGCAACTTTCCATTACCCTTTAAGTCACCTACCACTTTGGTTCTTCAGAGATCATAATGTTCCATATTTGTGGTCACATATGCATCACTGAGAGAATGGATAACATTTCCATAAATGTTCTGGAGGAGAATGTGCAAAATTCCACATTTGTAGAAGATAATTTGAGTTTTCTGAGTAGTGAAACGTTAAACAGAAGGAAATAAACTACAAGAAGATAGATACCCTGAAGGTGTGGAAGTGGGCAGAAATACAGCATCAGGACAGGTAAATGGCGGACAGGCCCTGGAGATAAAGCAGAGCTTCAGGAGTTTGGGCTATCTTGCATTTGGGCAACTGTGAGTTCTTTCAATAATGCCAAACTATGCATTGCAGTAATTGCCTCTTCCCAATATTCTAGTGTTGTTATATTACTGTTACATCAAGAAATGTCATGACCTCAGAAGTATCACAATTCCAAGGAGACCAAAGAGCAATCAAAAGACACATGGAAGGCATAAGTGGTATATTAACAATCATAACTTGAAAGTGAGAAGAAGCAGCAGAAAAGAGGACATCCCAAACACATCTGACTGGATGGAATGGATTAAAAATGACACTTTTGAAATATTAATAGTACCATGGGAAGTACATTAAAGAGTTTCTCTATGAAGAACCTATGGAAAGGCATGGCTGACAATCACCCAGGATAGAGGGGTAGTGATTTGCAGAGGTAGAAGAAACACCCCTAACAAAGAAACCACAGAATGTATAATAAAGCTCTACTTGTAAGATGATGGTTTCTTTGCTGCAAATTATAACCCAGGAAATAGAAATATGACCCAGGAAATGAATAACACATTATATCTAAGGGTCACAGGATCACAACTCATAGGGATCTCCAATGCCAGCTGGTCCTTCTCAAAAGGAGGAGTCAGAACAAAGCAGGATCATCACAGCAGGAAAGACATTAATATGTATCTACTTGTTATACAGGATAGACCTCAGAAATGTCCATATTAATTTTCTACTTACTCATTTGGATTCAAAACTTGGTTTTGTGAATATTATCTTTTACAATTCATAACATGAAGCTCTAAAAAAACAAAACAAAACTGCATTGAGCCTTACAGATACACATTGATCGCCTCTGCTACTGACCGTAATATGAAGGTATCAGCTCAAAGAGCTGCTACAGGCGGAAAAGAAAACAAAAACAAAAACAAACAAACAAAATCACACCAACAAAATGGCCTGGAAATAGCATCCCAACCTTCTAGAACTAAGGTGCAAATAAACTTGGAATATTATGCAAAAATCTGTTTGCCACTCCGCCAAGCAGCTAACAAAACTTCCATGACTCACTATTACCTCCAGCAGTAAATGTGACATCCTCTGCTTGGCACTGAAAGCCCTTCAGAATCTATCCCTCTCCGACCTTTCCAGTCTTCTCACACCTGATACCTCCTCCCAGGCACTCTCCAGTTCAATGATACTGGCTTCCTTGCCGTTCCCTGAACGAGACACTTAATTTCCAGACTCCAGGCATTTTCACTGACTGTCCCTCAAACATGGAATGTTCTTCCTCCTCATCTCCATTTCCTGGCTACTACCCTGGCTTCCTTTAAGTCCTAGCTAAAATTCTGCCTTCTATAGTAAACCTTTCCCAATGCTTCTCAATTCTAGTGCCATCCCTCCATTGGTTGTTTCCAATTTATCCTGTATATAATTGTTTGCCTATGGTCCCCCAATTAGATTATAAGCTCCTTGAGGGAAGGTAATACTGTCTTTTTCCTTTTTTGTGTCCTTTTGTATCACTGCTTAGCACAATGCCTGGTACATACTAGACACTTAAATGCTTATTGATTGACTACCTCAGCCTTCAGAGCCTTGTTCTAGTTACTATAGAATAACATAAGAAAATGATGGTCATGGTTCCTTCCTTCGAGGATTTTATACTTTAATTTCCATGCCTAGAATTCTTTCCCTCCTTTTCTTTGTCTCCTGGATTCCTTCAAGTCTCAGCTAAAATCCCATCATCAACAAGAAAGCTTTTCCAATCCCTCTTAATGTCAGCGCCTTCCTGTGTCAATGATCTCCAGTCTGTCCTATCTACATCTCATTTGTACACAACTGTTTGCATGTTGTCTCCTTGTGGGCAAGGACTGTCTCTGCCTTTCTTTGTGTCCCCAGTACTTAGCACAATGACTGGCATGTCTTAAGCACTAATAAGTGATTGTAGACTCGTGGATTATTGGCTAACCAGGGAAACAAACACACATAATGAGCACAGTACTGCAGAGAACTAAAATATGTAGGAAGTACATAATAAGCAGTGCCTCTGTAGATATCTAAGATGCTTGTTAGGGATGAATGGGAGCAGAGATCTGGAAAGACTTCAGTGATAAGATTTGAGAAGTATAAGAATTAAGGGAATGTGTGCTAGTTAGGCCCTTGATTGGGGGGAGTGGGGGGAGGGTACAGTGAGCCTGAGGTCACTGTGAAAGGAATGCTCCTTTTCTCTGTGACTTCTACTCCTTTTTCACCAGTCTCACCCACAGATCATGCAGATTTAACCACCCAACATAATCTGTAAGCTTGTTTTTGCTTTCTAAATACTTTGCTTAAGCCATATAAACACTGAAAGCTGGGTCTTTTCTTTTAATTTTTTTTCTTTAATGATCCACCACCTCTGGTTTCAAGTGAGGAAGAGGCAAGGGAAATATGAACCCACTAAAATTACTACCTGTTTTGAAACTTAAAATACAGTAAATAATTCTCTTTCTTCTATTGTAAATCATGTTAGCTTTAGCTGTCCTTTAACACTCAATTTCAATGCAACTACCCTGCCTCCATATTGCTATGGACAAGTACATGTTGCAAAAGATTCCTCCAGAGAGGCAGAAATTTTATAGGTGAAATCTATTACATTTCTACTAACTTTAAATAACTTAAAATCAATGGTTAATTTTTATAAAATGCACATTTTTCCACCTACAGATCCCAAGTTATTTCTTAACATTAATGAATTTCAGTTCCTATAACCTTTATAATTCTTCATCATCTTACTTTCTCTTGCCTTTCCTGTCTTCTTACACTTAGTCCTCTCCATGTACTAGAGGATCCAGTGATATGGACCTCCTTACTGTTCCTCCAATACAATACTACATCTCCCAACTCTAGGCTTTTTCACTGGCTGCCTCCCAGGCCTGGATGCTCTCCCTCTTCCCTTTGTCTGCCTCCTAACTTCCCTCTCCTCCTTCAAGATTCAGTTCAAATCTTACCTTCTGCAAGAAGGCTTTATTGATTCTCTCTCCTTTCCCTACTACTACAAATGATTCTGAGATTACCTTCCATTTGCATCATATATATCTTGTGTTTATAGAGTTGTTTGAAAGTTGTCTCCCCTGAATAGAATGGGAGGTATTCTGAGGGTTCAGAGTTCTCTAAAAAGGTCTGGGGAGGTGTTTATGGCTCCAGCCCCATAATCAAAAAGAAGAGGCAAGCTGGCAGAGCCATGGTGTAGGAGTAGCAAGGTACCGCAGCTCCCACATGGACACCTCAAATACCCATAAAATATGACTCTAAACAAATTTTAAGGCTCTAAAACTCACACAAATACACCTCCCACTGAGCGCAGCTCAGCTTGAAGGGATCATCTCAGCGCTGGGAGCAGAAACCAGCCCAGCCTGAAACCACAACTTGGCCCCAGGAGGAAGGGGTGGGGGGCCAGGACGAGCCGCAGCTAGAGCCTTCAGGAGAGTGGATTGGCAGCAGCTGTGGCAGTTTCCAGAATTATCAAGCCATAAGAAACAAGGACTAAGTGACAGGTCAGTGGAACTCAGCTAAACTTGGGGGAGAAAAGTGGGTCCGGCCAAACTGCCTCCAGGGCAAGGAAGCAGCAGAAGAGGTGGCCCTGCAGCCACCTCCACGTGGCTGCTTCAGAGCTCCCGGCCTGCAGACTGCAGGGGAGCCAAGCGATTATTCAGAGGCAAAGTGCTCTTGCGTTGAGTGGCCTGGATCTGGATTGTGGTCTTGGGTGGTGGTCCTGGGGTGCATTTTCAGTGAGCCAAAGCTGGTAGGCGCTGCAAAAAAAATGACAGCCTCCTAATAGCTCCAGCAGCTGGGAAAACCC
>CM053583.1:60055914-60072283 GCA_028627135.1 Pseudochirops cupreus | reverse complement strand
CAGCCATTCCCCAATTGATGGGCATCCCCTATGTTTCCAGTTTTTTGCAACCACAAAGAGAGCTGCAATAAATATTTTTGTACATATGGGACCTTTTCCCACTTCTGTGATCTCTTTGGGATACAATCCCAACAGTGGTATGCAATAGAATTTTTAAGCAGCTACAACCAAAGCGCTCTCCAGATCTAAACACTCTAAAAGGCCCACCAAAGAAATATCATAACAGTATGGCCACTACTCTTAAGGAGTTTACAGTCTAGTTTAAAGTGAACATGAGTCTTTAAACAAAACTTACAAAGTGGCAAAATAATATGATGAAGGGTATCAGTAACAAAAGAGGCTAGTCATGTATCAAAAATGAAGGACTGACAAATGGACAGCTCAGATGCTATAGGGGTACCAGAGAAAAGACTCCACAGCTAGATTCTCTATGAAGGACTTATGGAAGGAAGTGGGGGAGAATCCCATATGATAAGAAAGGATTGTTAGGTTTTTATTGATTGTGGCACAAGGAATTACCGATATGGAATTTACAAATATTAGTACACTGAATAATTCAATTCAACAAACACTTATTAGGCACCTATTATATGCTAATAACTGGGCTAGGTACTGGAGTAGAGAAAAGGTTTAGGCGAGACAGTATCTCTACTTCCAAAGAGTTTGTAATCCGGAAGGGAAGTAAGAAGAGACCTGAGAGGTCGTCTAGTACAACCATCTTATTTTGGAGATGAGGAAACTGAGACCTAAAGAAGTTGTTACTTGTACAGTCACACAGGTAGTAGAGATGTGAAGCACAGAAAAAAATGATCATACAAAATAACATGTAGTCACATCAGAGAAGTGCAAGGAAAGTTCTACGTGAAGGAAAGAGAGAGGATGATCATTATCGACTGGTGAAGGCTTACTGAAGGAATGTTACATTTGAGTCACACTTTAAAAGATTTCTTAAGAATTCAATAGGTTGGGGAGGATCAAAAAGCATCCTAAGGCATAGTAAACAATATGAATCATTGCCCAAGGAAGTAGGTGAATGTGGGACCCATATGGGAGACAGAGAGTAAATATAGTTTGGCAAAAGGACAGAGTGTGTGAAGAGAGATAATACAAGGCTGGAAAGGCAAGTGGCTGGATGAAAAAGTTCTAGTCAAACCTAGATTTTTCCTCTATTACTTCAGAAACCATAAGAAATGTAGCAAAATTAAGTAAAAAAAAATCAAAATAACAGAAATTCCTATAAGGTAATCCCATAACCCCAAGTAGAATTATATAGGACTTTGCAAATAGCGATAACAAAAGGAAGAAAAACTGGGATGACACAAAGTGAAAGAAAAAGAGTTTATACTTTAAAATAATTTAGCCTACAAAGTTAAGCATATTCCTACAAAAGATACTGGATTTTGAACAGATTTGATGACTTCCAAGTATTCCCATTGGAAAAACTAAGAGTTGATCAGAATTTCTGAAGGACAAACATTGCAAACTAAAGAAACTTAAGAAAAGTACCAAAAAAAAAGTTTGAACAATTAAAAAAAGGCCAAATGATAATCAAGTGCTTTTATATACTGAAATAGTGGTAACACTATTTGTCCCTTCAGTGAGAGATTAATGAACAAAGATAAACAAGTGATGGTCTCTGATATGCAAAACAAAAGAGGAGAAAAAGGAAGCAGAAAATAAAGAAATACTTTAGGGAAAGATAAGGGAGAAAGGAAAAAGAAATTACAATTTCTCCTTACTGGACCAAGGTAGAATGTGAATAAGAGCAAAAGGGAGATCCAGACAATTAGTCTATGGAAGTCTGAGGAAAAGAGCACTTTCAGCTGAGGAACTAGGATCATCTTCATGGAAGAGGTGGAACCAGCTACAGGCTTTCGAGATGAGGGTTCTAACATATGAAAGAATGAAGTAAGTACACTGAAGGCATGGAGGGCTGCTTGTAAGAATTCACAGATGCAAGAGAGTACATAAGAGAAGAACAACTGCTCAGTTTGCCAAGTCCACGAGAAGGACATTAATGGAAAATAAATGTGATGAGTGGAACAGTCAATGAGAGCCCAGTCCTTAGACTATGTACGCTATTTTCTGCCTGCTGCTAATCCTGCCTGCTCCTCAGACTTGGGGAGCCTACTTCCAGAAATACCTACCAAAGAAGCTCTTTCCCATTACACTTCAGAGCACAACCATATATTCTCTGACTTTCCTATTGTTTTACTGCATGGTGAAGAAAAGGCTTTTCATTGGCTCTTGAGTTTTAGCAAAGTGTACATACAAAAACTTTTCCTCTCTTCTCTGATGTTAAGCAAGAGAGCAAGAGAGAGAGAGAAAGAGAGAGAGAGAGAGAGAGAGAGAGAGAGAGAGAAAGAGAGAGAGAGCTGAAGGACCAACAAGTCTCAGAGTCCATATTGAAGCTTATTTTTATTTCCTTTCTTTATTATCCTTGTTTTTTTTTTTTCTGGGAGGGGGACATGGGTAATGCAGAAATGTTTCACATGACTTGCTATGCATTATAGGGATCATATCTGCCTCTTCAGTGGGTGAGGGAGGGAGGTCTTGGAAGAAAGACAACTTGAAACTGAAAATTTTTTAAAATCATATATATATATATATATATATACACACACACATATATATATATATATAATTTTTTAATGGCCATCATAGGTTCCCTCAACAACTGGAGCTGTTGGAAACAGGAGCTGAGTCCAGTAAGGAGCCAGCCCTGAACACCAGCCTTCTTGTTCCAACTCAGCAGTAAATCAACCTGCCAGCTGTGATACTATGCCCTGCAAGCAAGTGAGCAACTTATCCATCATCAATACCACAAAAGGAGAAAAGGACTCCTAGGGCCAGGAGTGTTTTATAGCAACCATTTTAAGTTTGAGTAGACCCTTACTGGGGCCTGAGCTGATATGTAGAGGGTGAATTTTGTACATCAGTCTCTCCTCTACCTTCTCAGTAAACAGCTCTTTGTAAAATCTAATTAGTGGTAACTCATTGAGTGATTTGGGAAAATGACAACTGATTAAGTTATAAACTTAAGAAATTGTCAACTTATTATGTAATTGGAGGGCAGAAACTATCACATTCCACAGTACATTCTAAATGGACATGTGACCTTAATAGTAGAAGAATAGTAAATCATAAAGTTTTCATAACTATGTTTGAGAGATGTGTTCTTAACCAAACAAAAGACAGAGGCAATTACAAAAGATAAAATAGATAATTTTAACTATACAAAACTCAAATTTCTGCACAGACAAAATTAATGCACCTAGGATAAGAAGAAAAGTAGTTGAATGGGGGGTAAATCTATATATTAGTTTTCCCTGGTAAGCCCTTTCATCCAAAATACATGAAAATAAATATATATAAAACTAATAGCCATTCCTCAACAGATAAGTCCTCCAAAGGCTATAACAATTAATTCTCAAAAGAATTGGAAAGTATTCACAACCACATGAAAGAATGTTGTTATTTGGTCATTTCAGTCATGTCTGACCATTTGTGATCCCTTTGGGGCTTTCCTGGTTTCCCATTTCCTTTTCCAGCTCATCTGACAGATTAAGAAACTGAGATAAAAAGGTTATGTGACTTGCCCAGGGTCACACACCTAACAAGCATGTGAGGCCGGATCTGAACTCACAAATGTACTCATTGTACCACCAGGCTGCCCACAAAAGAATGCCCAAATCACTAATAAGAAGAGAAATGCAAATCAAAACAATCCTGTGGTTTCATCTCACACTTTGAAAATTGGAAAAGATGACAAAAAAATGACCATAACCAACGTTGGAGGGGCTGTAGAATGACAAGGACAGTAATACACTGTTGGTGAAATAAAATGTTCCCATCCTTTGAAGCAGACACTCCATTACTGGCTTATACTCTAAGGAAGCTATCAGTAAAGAGAAAGTCCCCATACAAAATTAGTTATAGTAGCATTTTTTGTGATACCAACGAATTGGAAATGAAAAGTAGATGCCTCTGTATTGGAGAATGGCTAAATAAACTGTAGTTCATGAATTTAACAGAATATTACTGTGCTGTAAGAAATGAGGTATGTGATAGATACAAAGAAGCATGGAAAAACCTACATGAATTGATACAGAGTGAAGTAAGCAGAGCTAAGAAATCAGTACACACATAACTACAATGTAGATGGAAAAAACACACACACAAAAATCAAAAAGGAATGTAACAAAATTTGAATGATCAAGAACAACTTGAATGAAGAGATATAAGAAAACACCCCCAACGTACCCCTCTGTGGAGGTGGGAAATCCACAGATGTTAGACACTGCATATTTTTTCAGAATTTTTCAATGTATTGATCAGTTGTGCTAATTTTTTCTCCTTTTTTCTTTTTTTGTCTTTAAGAAATACTATTTCTTAAATGGGACTGCTGTTTGAGACAAAAAGAGGGAGGGATAGTGGGGGAAACTACAATGATGTAAAAATATCAATAAAAACATTTAAATTTTTAAAAATTACATAGACACATACTTGGGAAGTTACCCCTAGAATCCTAGAGTGGAACAGTACTTAACAGAGTTCTCTGGAACTAGACTATTAGACTGAACACAAATTGGAAGAGTGAGTCCAGAGCTTCTGCTACATAATTATGCAAAGGAAGTTCTTTTGATGTCAAGATAAGAAATAGGTATTTATCCAATAAGCAATAGGGTATCACTGAAGAGTTTTGAATATGGGAGTAACATGGTTAGGAAGACTACTTTGACATTTATGTGGTTAGACTACAGAAGGGCAAGACAGGAGGTGTGAAGACCACTAAGAAAAACCAAGAGACCAAACAGGGTAATGAAGGCCTGAAGCAGAATGAAGATATGGCTGAAAGAAAGCCAAGTAAACAAATAACTAGAGTTATTAAGGATAACTCAAGAAATTATGCAGTTAGACAATAGAGAAGGTTCTAAGTCCAGGTCTGCGAGGAAGGCAAGTGAAACCAGAATAAGGATGAAAGAATGAAAGATTAGGGAAAGATTCATGGAATCTTAGAATTTCAGAATTTGAAAGAACCTCAGATAGCAACCCATACTTTATCAGGAATTCCCTTTATGATGACACCAATAAGTGTCATCGGCCTTTGCTTGAAGACCCACAAACCAGAGGAATGGAAGTCATAACAAAAAGAAAAAAAACAAGCTCAGTAGGAATGAGGGAACAGAACTGGAAAGAAAAGAAACTGTGGTCAGAGAGAATTTCAAATAATAGCATATCCTTTGGCAGGCAGAATCCCAGATTAACAGTTTACAATGCAAAGGTGTTGTCCAACCTGCTAAATGAGTGTGAAATCTAAGCAAGCTTTTATTAGCTTCTGAATTAATGTCACCTGTAAGACCTATATGCTACTTCTCTTACAGCAGGGCAAGTCTACAGTGAATGGATTTGGGAAAGCTCTCAATTGCACATCAAAACTATGCTTACGGTACTTCACCTATTGGCCTCCCTGTCTAACACTCTCCACCTGACTGCCAAATTGATCTTCCTAAAGTGGAAGTCTAACCATATCACCCTCTATTCAATAAACCCCAGTGACTCCCTATTACCTCCAGAATCAAACATAAAATCTCATGTTTGGCATTTAAACCCCTTGACAACTTTCCCCCTTCCTATCTTTCCATCCTTCTTATAATTTTACTTCTTCCATACCCTCTATGATCCAGCTACATTAGCCTACTCACTGTTCTAATTTAACACTCCATCTTCCATCTTTTTGCCTTTGCATTTGCTATACTCCATGCCTGGAATGCTCTCCTTCCATACTTTGGACTCCTAGATTCTCTGGCTTTCTTCAAAACTGAACTCAAATCCTTTCCACAAGGCATTTTCCAGTCACTGCACTGCTATTGCCTTCCCTCTGATATTACCTTCCAACTACTCTTTATATATTGTGTATATACATAAGTAGCTACATGTTGTCTCTCTCCTCTTCCCCCCATTAGAATGTGAGCACCTTAAGGACTGAAACTATGCTTTTGCCTTTTTTGTGTACATGGTACTTAACATAAATAAATACTTAATAAATTCTTGTTGACTTACTGACATCACAAGCATATACAATATCAAAGCAATTAATAAATGGAAAATAAAAACAAAAAGGCAATAATATATTAAGAAAAATATAGACATATAAGGATATTCACAATAAAATCTTTAAATGTCTATATCAGTAATTAGGAATATACTCAAGAATATTTTTATCTCATCAGTAATAAGAATGGCTCAGTCCATGACTGTAACTTTAATTCTTATTAGGTCCTCCAAATATGCTGGAACCTCTATGGAAAATAAATAATTGAAAAAACAGAAAAATATACATAAGTCTTAAGAAAGATAACAAAATAAGAGATGAGTCAGTGTTGGATGGACTATGAAAACATAGGCACACTAATCTAGTTAGTGATACTGTGAGTTGATTGAACTATTCTGAAAATAAATTGAGGTTATCCTAAGAAAGTAAGTAAAATGTCTATACCCTTTGACCTAGAGATACCACTGCTGGATAAATACACCAAGGAAGTCAAAGATAGAGGGAAAAAAGTTTCAACGTACACCAAGATATTCATAGTAGCACTTTTTTGTGGTAGCAAACAATTGGAAACAAAGTAGATGGCCATCAAGCATGGAATGGCTGAACAAACTGGAATACATAAATGAAATAGTATATTACTTTACCATAAAAATAATTGGCTAATACTACACAGGGATGCATGAGAAGATTTATATGAACTGATGCAAGGTGAAGTAAGCCGAACGAGAGTAACATACAAAATGACTACAACAATGTAAAAGGAAGCAACAACAAACATTTAAAATGAACACTTTGTAATTATAATGACCAGACTTGTCCTAAAGGAAAAAATTAGAAATGTACCTTCTCCTGTTCTTTGGAGAGGTGGGGACTACAGTATGGAACATTTCATGTACTGTTGAACTTGGACAATTTGTTGAACTTTTTTTATTTTTGTTGCATGGGACAGATCAGGAAATGAAGTTGATATCAAAATAAATGGTATGTTACACACACATATACACAGAGATGTATATGTGTTACATACATAGAATATACATATATGCATGTGAGTGATAAATAGATTGATAGATAGATAGATAGATAGATAGATAGATAGATAGATAAGATAGATAGATGATAGATAGGATTGCATTAGATTGTAGGCTCCTTGAGATCAGAACTGGGAAGTAGAAATCTTTGTATTCTCAGTGCCTGGTACAATGTTTAGAACATAGTGAGTGCTTAATAAATTTTTTCTAAATTACCTTCCTGCCCTCAAAACCTCTATATCCTGAAAAGTAATTGCCTGATTCAAAAAAGGCTTTCTCGTTATAAAAGCCTAGACAAATATTCTCCAATAGGAAGGCAATATATGTAGCAGTGGCTATAGAACTGACAATTGTGTTTATATATTTTCAAAAACATCCTTATGGTAAATAATAGCCTCAGAATTCCCAGTTTCCCTTTTACAACACTTGGTTTTATCTGTTTACTACTTCTTATAAAAATCAAAGGGAACTCATAAAAGAAAATATACATTGGATTTTTGTGCCAAAAATTTTACCAAGTAGTCCTGATTTTTCACCCTTTCTCCATCATAGGAATGCTAATAAAGGAGGTCCAAATGCCTATAGACCATGTATTTTCACCTGGATTTGAAACTAATACTAAAATTACTTAAGCTGTACAAAGTAGTATCCTGGCTGCTAAGTGTACAAAGATGAAAAAAGAAACAGTCCCTACTGTCAACGACCTATGGTCTATAGTTTATATACTAGATGAGTTACATGAGTCTCAATGAGGTTTGTTAAGAGCTGCGCCTGTTGTCACAGTTTGTGTCAGACTGGCTATCTGAACCCAGGTCTTTCTGAATTTGATCCCAGAACTTGATTCACTCTACAATTATCACCTAATATTCATGATACAAAGCAGAGTGTGATAAGTACCAAAGAAGAAATACAAAGTTCTCTAAGCTCATTTGAGGAGGATCACAGAAGGCTTCCCAGAAAAAAATTTACCCCTAAAGGACTGACTGCCTTTTCTTCCACATTCCCCTGCTCTTATTTGTAGAATATTATATCATGAAAGTACATCTGCTTGAAGGTCTACTGCACTTTAAGAAAATCATTTTAGTAGCTCTGTGGAGCTGCCAAAGGTAGAAAGCTTTTTCCGTACTGCAAATCAAATTTGGTCTCTCTGCAACTCAGAATCATAGATTTAGAGATGGAAGGAACCTAGTCCAAACCCTTCATTTTAGAAATGAAGAAACTGAGGCCTAAGGAGGGTAAGTGACCTGCCCAAGGCCACACAGAGACTTCCAAAACTGGAAATCCTGTGAATCAAGAGTCAATGGACTTCCACTGAGCCACTGCTCTTGGTTCTGCTGTCTGGAACCAAACAAAACAAGTTTAATCCCCCTTCTACAAGACAGTTCTTTAGATTCTTAAAGATAACTATCAACTCCACCCAACTCCTCCCCTTACAGCAGCATAGTGTACCCAGTAATGTTTAGGAAAGACAGTCCAAAAGTATGGTAGCAGCAAGAAAAGCCAACCTGGAATTTTTTTTTTAATTTCCATGGATAACCCACAAAATAAGATTTTCCACACACAGGAAACAAGAAAATTGACTACCTTTTAATATTACTCTATATCAAGTATTAAAAATGAAATTAGATTGGCATTACAAATAAACACCATACAATTTGACAACTATAAATTACAGACAATGCTTACAAATGAAAACTTAAAATTCCCTGTGTTTAATCTGGTACATAGCACAATTTGTATTAATAACTTATTTTCATTTGTCTTGCTTCTTGGAGTTTTCCCAAATTCCCATGTCTATATTCTGTACTTATATAGAGGGGGCCAGCCACAAACACAGAATTGCCAGTGAAAAAGCTTCCCAGGAAGGAATATATTTTCTTGCTTACAATTTAAATTCCTTGTACTGAAACACTACCAAATTAAGTAGATCTAAAATTTCAAGGCTAGGTCTCAAAATCTGAATATACACAGTTTTCAATATATCTGTGTTACAAAGAAATTTAATATCTTATTTCTATATATAGTATGTAAGATTTAGATAATCAACTTTCCCCCCAAATGATTCAGCTTTTTAAACTTGATAGTTCAGTTGAAGCTTGTCTAGATTTGCCCTCGTCAGTAAGTTGCAAGACTAGATTAAACAAGTCCTATGAAGATTTTGTTTTAAAATAAATATTTATAAAAGTTTTTAGTGTTTTATATGAACACAAACTTATGGGATAAAAACAATCTCTACTGAGGTTGACTTTGAGACAGTATTAGATTAGAACTTAACATTTTAAAATGCAGTATATCAATTAGCATAAAGCACATTTACACACCTTTTTATGTCAAGCTATCGATAAAGAATAATACACTTGTGTAGAACATAAAAATACTTTCACTTGCATTACCTCATTGGACAAAATGGATACTCCCAGAGACTCCTCAAACCTAACGTATCTAAAGGAGAACTTACGGATTTTCATCCTCTATTAACCTACCCGTCTTCTGAACTTTCTTATTCCCACTCTCCTTCTAGCTTCCCAGGGGTCACAATGTTAAAGGTTATCTTCAACTACTCCCACAGTGGGTCAACTGCCAAACCTTGTCATTTCTACATCGACAACATGTCTTGCATGTGTCCTATTCTCTCTATTGACATGGCCACTATCCTAGGTCAGGTTCTCATCACTTTTTGCCCGCTGGAAGAGGTAAAGATTGCAAAAGCCTCCTAATTTCTCTTGCTGCCTAAAGTCTCCCACTACTCCAACTCATCCTCCACAGAGCTACTAAAACAATTTTCTCAAAGTGCAGGTCTGACTGTGTTACCTCCCCCTCCACACCATCCACCCACCCACCCACACTCACACACTCACACCACCACCCGCACACACACATCCCTCAATAGACAACAAAGACTTCCTGTTGCCTTTAGGATCAAATATAAACTTGGCTATTTGGCTTTTAAAGACCTTCACAACCTGCTCCCAACCTACCTTTCCAGTCTCATTATACATTCCTCTTCTACAATACAATCACACCAGTCTTCTTGTTATTCCTAACACATGATACTCTGTCTCTCACCTCTGTGCCTTTGCACTGGGGTGCCCCATGCCAGGGACGTCCTCCCTCCTCACCTCCACCACTTAGAACCCTTTGTTTCCTTTATAATTCAGCTCAAGGAGCCATTTTCAACATCAGTGATATCAAGCTCAATTAAAAATGGGGGCTACTAAACCATACATAAGGGTCCCTATAGGCCCCATATTGACTTAGTTTAAAAATGTATTATTATCAATATTTTATTATATTTTTGCTTATTTGTTAAATATTTTCCAATTACATTTTGATGTAGTTTGGGCCACATTCAGGAGTGTTGTGGGTGGCATGCAGCCCACATGTTTAACACCTCTGTTCTACATCAAACCGTTTCTGATCCCCCTGTTATGGCATATATATTCCTTCTTGGAATGTTTATACATACATAAAATAATTTCTTAACAAAGAAAACCAAAGGTTGGTGAAGATAAAGATATAATTCTTTCCCATCCAAGCTCATGAATTTCCTGAAATCTATCCACAAATCCCTTGGGGTCCATGGATGCCACGATGCCTGAAAGATACTAAGTGCTTGCTAAATGTTGATAATATTCTGAAAAAAGCAAGCAGTTTCAGGGCAGATGAACTGGGTTTGAATGTCAGCTTTGCCACTTACTGCCTTTGAATGTGTCATTTCAACATTATGGACCTCTGTTTGTCTATGTGTAAAATATATTGGTTAGATGAGATGAACTCAAGGATCCCTTTCAGCTCTAAGATCCCATGGCTCCTATCATATTATTTCCTGTCCTTACATAGGCTTCTATTATATATGTAACTACTGTTTTCTAGGAAAGGCCCAATTTCAAGAAAAGAATGTGCACTTTTAATGAGACTTTACAAATGGAACAATCTTTTTCATACTACATGTTGAGACTTTGGGTTTGGTAACTAATTATCACTATCCCTATAAGTTCCTGCTTTAGAAACAGATTAAGACATCTTTCCATGAATAAATGAGGAATTCTTGAGGACAAAAAAAGGCACTATTAAACATAACTGGTTCAAGCTTTCCAAATATTCACAATCATTCAAAATTGCTCCCTCAAATGATCTCCAAAACTCATTCTCTTCATGCATTTTTCCCTTTTCTCTCCGACCACCCAAGTCCCCAGTCTATCCCAAAAAATTAGTTAAAGAATTTTTTGTGCCCCAATCAGATTACATGTTAACTAGTATTCTGTTTTGGGCACCATACTTTAAGAATATTGAGATACTCATGGGCATCCAGTGAAAAACAGCCAAGAGACTGAAAGAACGAGAAATCATACTGTAGGGGTTCAGTTGAAGGGATAAGGGATGTTTGGCCTGAAAAAAAAAAGAAGATATAAGGGGAACTTAACTTGATAATGATTTTTACATCTTTGAAGAACGATCGTAGGAAAGAGGGATTAAACTTATTTGTTTGGCCCCAGAGGACAGAACAAGGATCAAAATCTCACACTAAATTCCATAATTATAGAAACGGTAGATTTCAGTAGAATCTAATGAAAAACTCTCTCAAACATGCTGCCCCAAAGCAGAATGGGCTGCTTCGAGAGGTGTTTGGTTTCCTATCACTGGTTTGTTCATCCTTCATTTTTGAAGAAGACCAGTGACATCACAGGAGATGTCTTGACTTTCACATAAACTGGATTTCAGTGAAGCAGTTGCCCAAAGTCATCGGCCTCACTCTCTCTTCCTGAGTCATTGTGGCTCTGAATGCAGGGGATGACCTTGACATCTCTGAGGTCTGACCAAGCTCTAAGTGCTCCACAGCACCTGTTTTGGCTGTCTTAATGGTCATTGGAACAAAGCATTCTCATCCATCCATTCCACCAGAAGAAATCTTCCCATGCTTGCAGTAGACATCCCCCTAACTTACCAAAGGGTTTGAGGCCTGTCAGTTATCCTGACAGGTTTAGCCCATTTGCCAGGACAGTTTTATCAGGATGTGGCTACTGCGCATGCTACAGCTTCCTGGAGCTACAGGTGAGAGTTGGGTGAAAAGGAGGACACCAAAGGTTATGTTAGATCTCTCTGGCAATCTGGTAAAGCACAAGGACCCCTTTTCAAAAAAGAAAAAAGTCTGTTGACCACATTCATAATTGAAGAAAATGCTAAATTTGTTAGAAGTTAATGAAAGAAAGATGATTTTTTTTCATTTTGAAACTTATCTGTAGTTCCAGAGACCCAAGGTTAAGAATGTTTTCTCTAGAATAACCTCCTATTTAGATACAGATTTGGATTAGATGGGTTTACGGGCTTCTACTAATTCTACTCTCTGAATTTGCATAACTATAAATCTATAATACATGGGAGACATACAAAAAATGGAAACAGAATGATTAATTTTGAGGTGAAATGTACATAGTTAGAGGCTAGGCTTGTTACTGCTTGCAATGAATTATTTCTATGATCTGTGGAGTGGAACAGACAAGTGGATGAAGGAGACAGATTGTATATAGTACTGTACTACAGAGAGTAACAAGCAATAAAGATGAAAAAGGGAGCGAGTCCAACATCAAAGATAAGGCAAGGACACAGGGAGGGGCAGAGTGAGTGTTGCACAATACATAATTGTTACGAGAACTTGCAAACAGTATGACTGGGAAAAAAATCAAATGTGTTGGGGTCAGATGAGGGACAGATTACATCTCTTTTGGAATTTACAAAATGAAAATAGATTTATTTTAGGCAGAATATGTTCAACTGAAAGCATAGATTTTCTTAAAGTTTAAATAAAACTGGAATAGTATGAGTACAGCTACAATGGTCAAAAGAAGTGCACCGCTGAAAAAAATTCAGTTAGTGTTCTCATCTACCTGGTGGTCTCCAGGTTTTGTAGTGACTGAAACAGGTCTAAGGACTAATATGAATGAGATTAGCTGTAAAGATATACTTTAAATCTATAAATAATTACTTCGGTCTCTTTTAGAGATAAGGAATGTAAACATGTTCAAAATTAACCTAATTTATTTATGAGGAACTGGTACTTTCCAGAGGTACCCAAAGTCTTACCAGTTGCGTGATCCTGAGAAGTCACTTAAGCCTATTTGACTCAGTTTCCTCATCTGTAAAAATAAGCTGGAGTAGGAAATGGCAGACCACTCCAGTATCTTCACCAAATGTACCCCAAATGGGGTCATGGAGAGTCAGACAAGATTGAAATGACTCAACAAGACCAACAACTAGATTTTAAATATATGTGTCTTCTGGTCCTAAGTTTTTCATCTCTCCCTTGGTATTCATGATCAAGATGCATTTCTTCTGCATAACACTAGGCACTATGGAGCTTACAGGGATTTTGTTGGATATAAGGGTGGGGTATAACAAAAAGAGTGCTGGACCTATCAAAGCACAGAGTACACAAAAGAATGAATTACAGACTGAATTACAAAATGCTCTATGAGGAAATAAAGAACAAATCAAATAACTAGAGGAATACTGAATGCTCACGGATGAACTGTTAAATTAATTTACAGTTTTTAATGCTATACCAGTCAAACTATAAAAGGATTTTTATAAATAATATAAACCCCAAAAATATAAAAAAATAAAAAAATATATATAAAACCCCAAAACTTAGTAACAAAATTCATTTGGACAGACCAAAAAAATCTAAAATATAAAGGGAAATGATAAAAAGTAAGAACAAAACTATATTATAAAGCAATAATTATCAACACCATTTGGTATTGGTTAAAAAGTAAAGTAGATCAATGAATAAGACCAGACAATGGAGAATCAGAAATAATGGAACTCAATAATTCAGTGTTTGATAAACTATAAAACATAAATTACTTAGGAAACAACTTCCAGAGTGATAAGAACTGCTGGAAAACTAGAACACAATCTGTCAGAAATTAGGCTTAGACCAACCATGCTCCACAAATTCAAAATGGATATAAGAACTGAATATTAAAACTCATGTAAAAAAGTTGGAAGAGAAGCAGCCCATATATCTCTTTCATACCCATGGAGACAAGATATATATTCTTAAGCAAACAATACAAACAATAAAACAGATCATTTTGACTACATTAAATTGAAAAGTTTTAGCACAAAGTTAATTACATCTAAGAAAAGAAGGTAAGCAGTTGAATGACTGAAAAAAAATCTTTATCCAATTTCTCAGATAAGGGTTTGGTATAAAGATATATAGACAATGCCTCTGCTAGTCACTGGCAATATGATCATGGGTAAGTCATTAAACTTTCTGAGCTTCAGTTTCTTCACCCGTCAAAAGATGTTAATAACATTTTACCTATTTTATAGGACTTTTACACAACTCAAATGATATGTTTGTAAAACAATTCCTCAACCTTAAAAAATTAGACAAAGATAAACTATTTTCTTCTAAATCAGATAGCAGCAAGTCTTTTGAGCATATTGACTTAGCCTATATTTTGCATTCATATAAACTCTTTGAGAGCAGGAACTGCTTTTTTTTTATCTTTGTATTCTTAGGGATTAAAATGGTTTCTGGCACATAGTTGATTATAATAAATGTTTATTGATTGACTGGTTAAAAAAATGCATATAGACAACTAACATTTATATACAGGACCAAAAGCCATTTTCCCCCCAAAAAAGTGGTCAATGGTTATGAACAAACAAATCGCAAAAGAAGAATTGAAAACAGAATGTTCCAAATGACTAATAATATGATAAATGCACATCAGAACAACCTTGAGGTTTTGCCTCACACCTAGCAAAGTGGCCAAGATGACAGATGATGCTGTAGGAACACAGGCACATTAGCGTTCAGGCACAGAGCTCCACTGCTGAGAGTTATGCAGTAGTACGACCATTGTGGAAAGGAAGGCGGAATTACGCAACTGCAATAACAAAAATGTCTGTGCCCGCTGACCTGAAGACTGCAGTACTGTCCGTATACCCGCCCCACCCAAAAGGTCACTGACAAGAATGAAGTTCTCACACACAACAAATATTTCTAGCAGCATGCTAAAAAAAACTAGATGCCCATTAGGTAGGGAATAGCTAAACATATCACGTACATGAATGCAACTGAATATTTTTGTGTTACAAGAAACAACAAATATGATGAATAAGCATGAAAAGACATATGAACTGACACAAAGAAAGTAGGCAGAGCCAAAGAAGTAATATACACTGACCAATGCAAATGTTAAGAACAGCCATAAAATGATCCAAAAGTGAAGGCTGCAAAATTACAAAGAATAAGCGTAGCCCCCAAGAACAGTTATGAGAAGACAACTCCCCTCACTCCCTTGCAGAAGTAAGAGACAGATGAACCTGAAATATTGAATATATTTTTTCTTGACAATTTTTTTCTCTTCTTTTTTAAAAAAGAAATATTCTTATTTTTATAGAATGACTACTAAAGGAGAGAACTATGCAAAAGATATTAATAAAAACTTGTTCTAAGAATTTTTTTAAGTGCTGGATCTAGAGTCCAAATGACCAGATTCAAATCCTGGTTCTGCTCTCTCTGAGTATCATGTGTAAAATGAGAGAACTGGAAAAAAGCATCTCTGAGAAGTAGAAATTCTTGTCTTCATTCCTACATAGAATCTGCAGGAGAACATGTATTTTCAGCATGTTTAAATTCAATTCAATAAACATTTAGCCATTTCTACCATATGGAAGGCACCATGATTTAATTAACAAATTAATTTTTTTCATATATTAAAATGAGAAGCATTAACAGTAGTTCAGTCCAAATCACTGATTTTACTACTAATCTTTAAGTTAATTGACAAGCATTTATTAAGAACCTCATAAGTGCCAGGCCCTATGTTCGGTGAAGAGGGTACATATCCAAAACTATGAAACAATTCATACACTGATTTGTCAAGGTGCCCACTTTCTTTTTTTTTTCATTGACATATTTATTTACTTTTAGTTTACAAGATTCAGTTCCACAATCCCTTGAGTTTCAAATCTTCTCCCTTCCCTGCCCCCCCCTCCATGGTGACATGCAATCACGTATAGGATCTGCAAATACTTTCACATTGTACAATAATCTGATTGTATAGAAGGGTTGTAACCAATGAGTGAACACTGGGAAAAAAGAAACAAAACCAAACATGAAAAAGAACGATAGCATGTATTGCTTCAGTCTCCATTTAAACTCTGTTCTTTCTAGATCTTTCTCTGAATGTAGACATCTCCTTCCATCCTGAGACTTGTAGAGTTGTCTTATAGCTGTGTGTTGCTGAGAAGAGACCAGTTTATC
>CM053583.1:60034982-60055414 GCA_028627135.1 Pseudochirops cupreus | reverse complement strand
AAGTAGATGCTACCTATTATTCTGAGGAAAACTCCATTTATTCCTATACTTTCTAGTGTTTTTAATAGAAATGGATGTTGTATTTTGTCAAAAGCTTTTTTGCATCTATTGAAATAATCATACGATTTCTGCTAGTTTTATTGTTGATATGATCAATGATACTGACGGTTTTCCTAATATTGAATCATCCTTGCGTTCCTGGAATAAACCCAATCTGATCAAAATGTATTATTCTTGTGATAAGTTGCTGTAGTCTTTTTGCTAATATTTTATTTAAAATTTTTGCATCTATATTCATGAGGGAGATTGGTCTATAATTTTCTTTCTCTGTTTTGTCTCTCCCTGATTTAGGTATCAGTACCATATTTGTGTCATAAAAAGAACTTGGTAGGACTCCTTCCTCCCCAATTTTCCCAAATAGTTTGTAGAGTATTGGCATCAATTGATCTTTAAACGTTTGATAGAATTCACTAGTAAATCCATAAGGTGCCCGCTTTCCACAGGGAGAGACATGCACATAATGTACACATATAAAAAATAAATGCAAATTAAACATAAGATAGTTACTCTAAACCATGGAAAGTTAAAACATGGAAAGAAAACTACAGGCCAATATTACTAATAAACACTGACTCAAAGATGTTAAACAAAATGCTATCAAATAGACTATAGTAATTTATCTAAGAAATCATTCATTATGATCATGTGGGATTTAATTCAGGGATGCAAGGATGATTCAACATTAGGAAAAAAACCAAAATAATTAGTCATACCAAAAACAAGGTAACAATTGGGGGGATCAGGAAAGGCTGCATGCAGGAACATTAGTGTGTCATTTCAATACACTACTGGAAAGAGAGAATGAAAATTAATTACATAACACAGATAATGATAATGTGAATAGCAGCAGTTCATACATATATAGTGCTTTAAGATTTACAAAATGTTCTCTCCATGTTATCTCATTTTTTCATCAAATTAACTCTGGGAGATAAGTGCTATTATCATCCCTATTTATAATGAAGAAATTGAGGCAGAATGAAGCTAAGTGACTTGCTCAGGGTCACACAGCTAGTTAGTAGTTCAGGTGGGATTTGAACTCAGTCTTGCTAATTCCAAATCCAGGGCTCTAACCACTGTGCTACCTAGCAGCCTCCTATCTAGGAGAAACAGCCTAACATGACCAGTTTTTAAAAATAGGAAAGGAGAGCAGGGACAAATGTTGAATAACAGGAAGAAAAAAATAATAATTTAATAAGCATCCATCTTGCTTTGTGACATCTATGGCCTAGTGATAAGATGAAACTGAGAGACAAGGCATCTGAGCTCTAAGTCTAATTTGCTTTGCTTCAAACTTATTTACTTGCTACGTGATCTTGGGCAAATCATTCTCTCAGCTTTGGTTTTATCACCTACTAAATGAGGTTAGACTAGATGAATTCTAAGGTCCATTCCAGCTCTGATATTCTGTGATTCTATTAAATACCCTCGAGAGCTCTACAGATAAAGAGAGCCACATACTATAGGCAAAGTGAAAACAGTAGGAGGCTTTCAAAAGACAGTCACAGAATTTTAGAGCTAGGGATCAAATGAGATCATATAAATGTGCCTTTGGGAAAAACTTATACTACAAGTACAATTTAGATACACAAAAAATACTGTCTAATAGTATTAAAATAAAAATGCTGCAATATGTATATTGTGTTATCATTTTATTATTAATATAATAAATAATGAAATCAAGAAACTACAGTGCTTTCCATGGTCCCAAGTGGTTTCCTGTCACCAAAGCCCATTTTTGAAAATACCAACATTCTCCTCATGATGCCATACAGGTATCAGTTAGGAAAGGCCAAAATTAGGAATCCCCAAAGCAACTGTAAGACATGGTGAGTATCAGTTATCTTCAGCACATTACCAACAATGTCGTATGCACAAGAAGTGACTTAGAAGACATCATTAAGGATATCATACAATTGGAAAAGGAGATGAGCTGGTCAAAAAGCACTTGGTAGTCAAACACAAAGGAAGGTCTCTGGTGTATTGGGTAGATCCTCTATGAAAGATTTATAGAAGTGTATGGACAAGAATTTCATAAGATGCGTAGATGCAAGTGGTTTGAAATACTCATGATGATGACAACATACACCTACCTAATTATAAAATAAACATTTATTGAATAATTGAAAGAGGCATTAATAAAAATTACACACAGATTAATTTGGAAAGGCAGTGTGGTACAGTGGGAAGAATGCAATGTTTAAAATCAGATGACCTACATTAAAACCTGGCTCCATCTACTACCTGTGTGACTTTGGGTAAGTTACTGAACTTCCCTAGGCTTCAGTTTCCTCAAATCTGAATCAAGGAGGTTGGATAAGATAATCATGAAGGTCTCTTTCAGCTCTAAATCCATGAATCGGGCAGGAAAAAATAGTTTTCAAAAATATGTTTTAGTATCTATGACATATTGGAAGATAAGTGAATTGACACTATGGAAGCAACAGTTTTTAAAACTGGCAAAGGTATGTAAAGAGACAGTTCTCCAAAATCAACTTAGTAAGATTTTGGTCAATATATGGACCTCATATCGCAACTTGAAATGGAAAAAAAAAGATGATCATATGTTTGAGAAATAAGCCAATAAGGCAAGGCTAAAATTAGCTCAGCTTGGTTAGTCCAATACACAAAAGGCTAAAAGAGGGAACTTAGCCAACAATAAAGAATATACAAGTCAAAGCGTAAAGATAAAGTACCTATTTTCTCCTGCGGATTACACAACAGGATTTAGGAGAGATTTAGGCAGAATTCTTATTTCTGACTACACGGATTATTAGTGGTTGGAATGTGTCCTAGCTCTCAAAGGTTAATCCTTCCATCTGATCTTTTCTATTTTATCCTGCTTCCTTTTTATGAAGATCCTATCCTTTCTCCAGTATCTTTAATTTCTCCTTCTCTTGTGGCTTCAAACTACTTGAATTATTTCCAAATTGAAAAAAATCTCCAACCTTTATCTATCATAGCACTGTTAAGTTACTTTTCATTTATAAATATTTCATGTATGTGTTTCCACTGACAACTACTATTTCCTCCCTACTTGTTCCCTACTTTTCTGTAATCTAGTATCCATCTTTACCACACCAATGAAACTATTCTCTGACACTTCCTTCTAGCCAAACATAACTATCTTGTCTGTTTTGAACTTTCTTAATTTTTTGTATTGCAATCTCTTCATTAGCATCTATGACAGACAGTATATTCTCTTGGCTCTCTTCCTATCTTGCTGACTATTATTTGTCTGCATTAGTTGTTTTCCTTCTTCCTAGTTCCCATTAACTAATGGGTGTTGTCCAATGCTTAGTCATTGACCCTCTGCTTTTCTTCAACACTCACTCAACTCAGGTAGTAGAATAAAGTTCCAACTGTATGTAGATAATTCTCAAATCTACAGTCAGTTCAAAAAAATAAACGAATCCATTACCTAATGTGTACAGAACATTGTATTTCACTTAGTCTTGGCCTCCCACCAGTCCCATATTTTCAATTATCACAGACTGCCTCCACTTCAAAGCCCCTCTCTGGAACTGAAACTTAGTATCTCAGAAACCAAACATTCCATTGCTTCACAACTTCCTTATTTTTGTCAACAGCATATCCCTCTCCCAGTTCCCTACACTTAAAACTTTGGAGTAATTTTCAACTTCTCTCTTTCCTTTTCAACCAAATTCTTGCCAATGCTTCCTCTATGGCAGTGGTTCTCAACCTGCGGGTCGCGACCCCTTTGGGGGTTGAATGACCCTTTCACAGAGGTAACAAGGGTCACCTAAGACCATTGGAAAACACATATTTCCAATGGTCTTAGGAACGAGACACCACTCCTCTATTCATCTCCAGGCGGGTCCGCCCACATGCAGATTCTCCCACATATGAGTATTAAAGGCAATAGGAAGGTTGAGAACCACTGCTCTATGGTATCCATTTAATTGTTCCTTCCCCTCAAATTACAATGCCACCACTCTACTCTGGGTCTTCATCCCTTCATGTGTAGGCTATTGCAATAATCTTCCCTCTCTAGAAATTATCCTTTGCACAACAGCTAAAAAAGTAAATTTCCTCAAACCCCATTTTCCTCATATTTCTCTGTTTAAGACAGAGAGCATGTTACAGTGGAAAGGAGACTGGCCTTAAAGTTGGGAAATCTGAGTATGAATTCTGATTGTGACACTTCAACTGTGTTACTAAGGACAGATCACTTCATCCCTCTGAGGTTCAATGTCCTTATCTGTAAAGAGAAGATAAAACTTTACTTCTGCTTCATAAGCCTGTCAGGAAAGTATTTTGTAAACCCTGAAGCATTATGTAGCTCTACTAATAATAACAGTGATCAAAATGATGATCACCACCTATCAAGACTATACCCCCTTGATCCAAATCTCATATTATACCATAAAGCAGCTATCACTGAAAATAACTGGTCTGGTTTTAAAAGCAGAAAATCAGATTAGAGTAACAGTCCTGAGAAGGATGGATCAGATGTAAGTGAACTCAACAAAACAATTCAGTGATTAATAAATCTGAAAACATAAATTAAAGAATTCCTGTGAAAACTAGTGGGTATGGTGGGTATAAGAAAAAAGCAGCATATTATAAATGATGACATGTGTGGCTGCAAAAGGAGGCAGGATGCATATATTAGATCAACATTTTATACTATATACCACAAAATGAACTAAAAATGGATGACATTTCCTCTCAAGCTTCTTTAAGGAAGAGACCAAAGATGGTAGAACCCAAGTTGTGGAGGGAGGGCAAAACCTGCTTCAGGCTCAGGACACCAAACCTCTCAAGTGCAGACATCTCACAGCCCATCAAGCTGCTAACAGCCCAAGGAACAAAGGCCCATGTGGTCAGAAAGGGCATCTCTTCAGGAAGGGGGCAAGTAAGTGAAAGGAAGGAAAAACATGTCTCTGTCCCTGCTAGGTCATTCCCTCCCAAGAACAAAATTTTGCCCTCTTCATTCTTTCAAACTTTCTTAAGATATGAAGTCTAGGAATTGAGTACCTCAGGGATCTCTAGCCTTTGCAGGGTCCAAGCTGCCTCAGAGAGCAGAAAATACTTCTTTCCCCCAGCCTAAAAGTACTCTGTAGCTTCCTAACTCCATGCGCCCACAAGAGGTGGGTCAAAGGTGGGAGAAGGCTTGTGAGAAGTAGCATGGGGTATTAAAGAAAATACTCAGCCTGGAGTCAAGAACTGGGTGTATCAAGTAGAGCATGATATTTCCTAGCTGTGTGACTCAGGGCAAATCATTTTCTTCATCTGTAAAACAAGTGGGCTAGATTAACTCTCAGATCCATTTTTGTTCTAAATTTATGTTCCTGGGACCCTAAGTTTGAATGAGCCAGTCTCCTACTAGAGGCCCATGCCTTCCTGGGAATAGCTATGCTTCCTCCATCCCTGGGACTTTCCTTCTGGAACTTCTGCCTTCCCAAGATGCTCAAACTTTCCTAGAGATGGGGAGTGGTGAAGCTTGGGTGAAGGGGCTTTCTAGAAGTGTTATTCTCCCTATTTGGCATAATGTTCTGAGTTATGAAATCTCCCCTCATTTCAGCAATCTGGCTGAGCGTTGAAGTCAAGAGAACTAGGTTCTAATTCCTATTGACTTTGAATCTGTTTTCTCCTCTGCAAAATGAGAAAATTAGACAAGTATCCTCTAAGATCCCTTTCAGCTCTGACACTCTGTGAGTCTAGGAGACTTGAGTTCCATTCCACTTGACCTCAGCTCAGTCCCAATTTCAGTAAAAGTTGAATGACCCTTTTTTTATGACCTTGGGCGAATCACCTCATTATCTCTGGGGTCTTTGTTTCTTCCTCTGTAAAATCAATTTTGACTACAGGATGCCTAAGGTTCCTCTCAGTATTGTCATAAAACACTGAGTTTTTTTATTTTGTTTTGGAGTGATGAGAGAGGTTTATCTCCATCCTGCTTTGAGGCCACTCCCTCAAAGCATCTGCTTGCTATAGAGGTTATGACTATACTCCCAAGCAGCAGTGATTAGGCTTCATTCAAGTCAACTACGAAGAAACAGCTAATTATTTTTGATAAGTAGGTGTTAGGGGCTAGGTACATGCATTTCTAGTTACAGCTTTACCTAGTAAAATGTAAACTTCTTGAGGGCAGGACTGCTTTGGGGTTTGTTTTTTTTATTTCTCTATCTGTTCATCCCTGGCACCTAGCATAGTGCTTTGAACACAGCAGGAGCTTAGTAAGTCTCATATGCTTTGCTCTATCCCATATCCAACACACCCAATCTCATCTCTGTGTCATTATATATCTTACTCTCCTGACTGTATACTCTCTCTATCATGTCCTCTTTACCAAGTTCATCTTCCTCACTTCCTTTAAAATCCAGCTCAAAATTCACCTCCAACAGGCGGGGCCTTTTATGACCTGCAACAACCCATTAGCATTTTATGTTCTCAGTTGTCCTAGTCTAAATTAACACTTCTAGGAAGGCTTCCCTCCACCTCCACCTTCACCCCACTGATCACCTTTAGCCTCTGTTCTCAAGTTTACCCACCCCTCATTTAATGCTTGCAATTACAATCTTTCTTGCTCATCAATTCTCATTTATTCAGTCTCTTCCGAGTCAGATTTCTCCTGGACATTATATTTCTATTAGTATAGCAGAAGAGCAAATTGCTGACTCATACTGGGCTTGTTATCACTAAAATCCCTGCTGTCTTACCACATCTTCCTCATTCTGAACTTGTGTCACTGATTTTTCTTAAACTGAGTATAAGATTTTACATTTATTCCTATTAAATATAATATTGTTAGAGTCAAAACATCATTCCAGTCTAAGTCTGATCTCTAGATCCCAATTCTGCATCCCAGGAATTAGCTGTTATTCCCATACCTAATCATACTAAAATCTGATAGGCATGTGCTTTCACTAAAGTCTCTTATTAAAAGAACAGAACAAGCTAGAGTGATGAGACCCAGGCATCCACTAGGCACCCTGCTGGTGACATCAGTTCATGACTGGATAAGGTCTTTCAAACCAACTAACTATGGCATCGTCTAGCCTGTATTCCTCCATCTTTTCCATAAGGATATCATGAAATACTTTGCCAAATGCCATGCTGAAATCCACGTACACTATTCTTACAGCAAAGGTTCTTAATCTGGGATCTGTAATTTGTTTTAAATATATATACATACATACATATATATATATATATATATATATGTATATACGTATATGTATATATATTATAATGGTATTTCAATATACTTGATTTCCTTTGTTAATCCTACATGTCATTTTTTTATGCATTTAGGAACATTATTCTGAGAAGAAGAGCTTACAGGTTTCACCAGATTGTCATGTGTCCATGACACACAAAAAAGTCAAGAACTCCTGGTCTACAGTATTTCCCTAATCTACCAGTCAAGTAATTGCGTCAAAAACGGGTAATCTGTGATGATGACATGTTCTTAGTTATGTTCTTAGTTAACCCTTCTCAGCATGATGGACCGTAGAATAGGAAAGGACCATAAAAATCATCCAATTCAACACCCTTATTTTGCACAGAAGAACTTCTGAATAAGGCTTCCATTTTTAAGTGCTTTCAAACCTTTCAGTTAATATAATCTGTTTTAGACTGTTGCCCATTAATGTCATGAAACACAATGGTCTGTAGTCTCTGGAATCTATCTCACAATTATCTACATGTCTATAGTACTTTAAGGTTTACAACTTGTTTTCCTTTCAACAATTCTGGTAGGCAAGTAGAGCTACTCTTATTACGCTTATTTTAAAGAAAAGGAAACTTGATATGTAGAGATGTAAGATGATTTGTGCTTGGTCACACAGCTTGAAAATGTTAAGTCAGTATAGCAAAGAACTCCTACCCTACCTGGACTTTAAAACCAGGTCTTGTGACCCCAAGTCCACTGCCCTTCCTGTCACACCAAGTGTCTTCATTCCATTTTGAAAATCAGAACAATATTTGTTCCAATCATCTGGATCAGAGAATCATCTTGGTTGCCTTCCTCTGGACACTTTCTAGTTTGCAGACATCCTGTGCAGATTATTATACACTAGGTATTCTTGTATGTCTGGACACCAGAAAAATGAAATGATGAAGAACTTATTTCTCCTCACTCATCATTCTCAGTTTCCATCACTAAATACCACAATTATGTATGCTTTGCACAGTAACCTTGGAGTTGATCAATAATAGCTATCAGTAACCATTTAAATCTCAGTGCAGTAGCATCCCCTTACCACTGAATTGCCAAATGCAGATTTCAACATAGAAAACAATAAGAGATTTCACTAAATATTTCTATTCATTCATCCAGTAAACATTTATTTAGTTTCTGCCATGCACAAGGCACAATGCTTTCACTATTAAAGGAGCTATCTAATAAAACAGTTGGTAAGATTTATCTTCTTAACATATCTATCCACATTGGTATAATACAATCAGGCTATTTTTGTAAAATTTAGCTAAAGATGTACTATTTCCTGTCCCTGTAACTGCATTCATAAGTCAAAACAAGTCAGGGCTATAGGAAGCTTCTACATTTGCCTCTCTTTTTGATCAGTAAGGATTTTGTTTTAAGAGGCAGACCTTAAGAGTTAGAAGACCTGAATTCTAGTACTGGCTTTGCTTAAAAAAAAAAGTTGCATGACTGTACCAGTTACAACCTCTTTCTGTACCTCATTTTCATCCATTTATAAACAGGGCAGAACTAGGGGATCCCTAATATTAACGTTCTGTGATTCTATAACTCGATGAAGAGATATAAGTCATAAGATTTAGACTCTACAAATAAGTTGGGAAGGGAATTTAAGTCATGGAAAAGTCACAAAAATGGTTAAGTCCCCTTACTTAGTTCCAAGTAGACATAAGAGCAGTGGCGGAATATAAGAAACTAACTATATATATTGTAAGGTTTTACCATCAACAGTCTGAATTGCACCTTAAATAACCTACAGTGACCAAGGGACCTAAAGTGCTTTAATTAAAAATAATTTTAAAACAATCAAATAATGATCTCAGAACTGAAAAAAGAAGATGCTTCATTTAATTACCATTGTGCTCTGATGTTTTAAATCTCAGAGGAAGGCTGCTAGTACATGACATGGATCCTCTGTGGAGGAATTTTGGAAGGACATGAACAAGAAGAACACTGCTGGAGGGGCTGTTTCACAGAGATCACAGATCCATCCAAGCAGCAATGACCAGTCAATATCAAAATAAAAGCCAAGGAAAGAAATGTCAAGAAAGAAATTAATTCTCAGTATCTTCATGAAATTTGTTTAAGTGAATAAGCCTTGAAAAGGAAAGAAAGATGACCTTGACACCACAACCTTCCTAAAGTACCAGATCTGATTGATCAACAAGAAAAAGAATGAATGGAAAGATTATAGAATCATAGAACCAGAGCTGGGGGGGGGGGGGGGGGGAGAGGGGAGAGCGGGAACTCAGAGTCCATTTAGTCCAAATTCCTAATTTTATAGTCCAGGAAAATGAGACAAGGAATTTATCCAGGGACACACTGGTCCTAAGCATCAAAAGCAGGATTTGAACCCAGATGGAAATTTGCTCTGTAAAATCTCATTTGCAACTCTGGGAGAGCTATTGATTTACTCAATTGCCACATCCTAGGATTCTAATTAGCCTAGGGAAACTCTCACTCCCAACCTGACAAGGAATATTCCAATTGGCCAAGACATAATGAAAATACTAAGAGAATGTCTTTTTACATCATTAGGCAAAATGGTTTTTACTTCAGACTACTTCAACCTATTTATAGTATCAAGCTCACCAGTAGAAAACTGAAAGACCAAACAGGCCTTCAAACTATTGGGTATAAACAACAGAATCCACATTTCTAGAGTTGTACCTGAAAGGTTTATTTGAAGGGGCTTCCTTCTCTGCAATCCTGTGAGGAAGGTAGTACATGTATTTCAGCTTTCTCTTCCCCATGGTCTGGGGCAGCTCAAACAGCACCGACTTGGGAGTTAAGAGATTTGAACACTGGCTCTGCAACCTATTACCTGGGACTAGGGAAGAGTTCCTCCATGCTCTTCTGAACCTGTTTCCTTATGTATAAAATGGGGTTGGGTGGGGTGGGTTTGATTCTAGATCTCTGACCCTAGGAGCCATTTTATAAAAGAGAGGAAACTGAGCACAACACTGGGCACACAAAAGGTACTTTGTAAATGATTTTAAAGTTGGAGTCTCAGAATGGTAAAGTGTCTTCTCTATGGTGACTCAAATCTATCTCTCCGTAACTCCAAATACAGTACTCTTTGCTCTAAACTGTACTGTCATATTTAAAACAAAACAAAACATAAAACTGAAGCAGTGGAACCTAAATAGCCTAACTGAAGACAGGACAAATACTAATTTAAACTAAATAAAAGATATAATTTCCATAATGCCAATTTTAAAAGTAGTGCTTGCGGGATCTTTCACATCTTCACATTCTATTATTTTGTTACTGATACTGAAGAAAACAGGATCTAAGTGTGCCAAGATTTTAATAGAACTGAATGTTTGGCATTAGCATGCATTAATATAAATTCTAAAAATTTACCTAAATTCAAAAAAAAAGCCTGTCCTCAAGAATTGAACATAAAATCCTCTGTTTGGCACTCCAAGCTCTTTGTAACCTGGTCCTCCCTATCTTTCCAGTCCTATGACACCTTAGAGAGTTCCCTCATAACTCTGCAATCCAGGGACATGAACCTCCATCTCTGAATACCCAGCATTTTCTCCGGTAGCATCCCATGCACAGAATACTCTCCCTCTTCATCTCAACAACCTGGCTTCCTTCAAGTCTCAGCTACAATTTCACCTTCTACTGGAAGCCTTTCCAGTTCCCCTTCTAGTGCCTTGCCTCTGCTGATGATCTCCAATTTTTCCCGTATGTAGCTTATTATATGTAGTTGTTTGCCTGTTGTCTCCCCCACTTAGACTGTGAGCTCCCTGAGGGCAGGACTTCTTACCTTTGATGATATTCTCCATAGTTCAGCACAGTGTGTGGCACACAGTAGATGCTTTAATAAATACTGACTGACTGACTGACTAACTGTCTGACTGACTGCCTGACCAGGTACGTAAGATTTCAAAGACAATCTGATAAGCTTTATTGGCTGAAATCTCAAAGAAAGTCCAGTTATTTCTTAGGGAAAGGGACTGAGCATTTGATTTCATTAGCAGAGGGAACTAAGAAGATGAGACATCTTCTACCCCATCTCTGCAGCACATAGTCTTAGAGAGTCACCTAGAGCACCAAGGCTGAGCGACTTTCTCAAAGTCACACAGGCAGTATGTGTCAGAGACAGCTCTTCAATGCTCCTAGTTTCAGAAGGGGGTCTCTTTCCGTTTCATCACACTGCCTTTCCTGCAAATGTATCCTTTATGCCTCTTTAATCATGTCGGGAAAACACTGCTGTAATGACTAAGGAGTTCTCCATTACAAGATGAGGGAGGCAATCTTAAAGAAACCTATAGCATCTCACACAACATGTTACAAAGAGAGGGCTGGCACTGATCAATTGCTCAAATGGGTTCACTGAGTTAAACACTACCTACTATCTAAAGCCTAGACAGAAATGAGTGTGATAGATTGAAGTCAGGCAACTGTCTTCAGCTGAGTCATTGTAATATTTCCTATTATTTGAGTTATGCTGTATGACTATGATTTTATTGGCATCCTATTTGCCAGGTTTTTTAAATCTCTACAAAACGTTAAACATATACCAACACATTTGGAGGCAAATGTTAATGCAGGGATTTTAAATAACATTTATCTCAGCATTTGCAAAATGTAATTAATTTTTTTATTCACCCTAATTGAATATAAGGAAAAGCTTTCTTTGTAAATGTAAATAGCTTACACAATTAGGCAACGTAAGGATATAATGCAGCCAAATTTTATTACCAAAAATAAAGTTTATAGGGAACACAGCATGCTACAAATAAATTAACAGAAAGATATCTCTTAACACAGCAGAGCACAATAAAAGCTATCAATCAAAATTTTACATAATGTTCTTTTTTTAACATATGCTCTGTATCAACAAAAGCAAATGCTTTTTGTCTTTTTTGATTAGTTTTATTAAAAATTATTTTCAAAATAATTTATTTTAAACATTTTAAAATGTTTACTTATTCTACACAAATACGATTTGGACCTATCCTAAAACTATGCATGCTTATTATTTTCTTTCTTTTTAAAAAGGCTGTGATTCAATTTTCATGTATCCAACACCCAAACCAGTTAAATATAAAATGCTATAACTGCTTTTCTCACCCTTCCTACAGGAGATATTATACAGAGACTAGGACAAGTATTAAGATACAATAATTCCCAATAGAGACAGAATTTATGACTGCTACACCATTTATTTAAGTGACTAATGAATATCTTTTCTACAGGATTAAAATTTCTCTTTCCCTCATCAATTACATTTCATTTACACTAAAATAGAAAAACATGAAACAAAAATGAATATAATTTTTTGGCTCAAATAACTAAAATCCCCTTTTCAAAATCACATATTCTACAAAACAATTCCATAAGCACATATAAAATCAATCATTATTCGTAGCTTGTAAATTATGTGATCTACATAACAACAATCAGATAGAAAATTGAATTCCAAATGAAAGACAATTGGGTTTTAATTCCTAAAAGTCAGGATATATTTTAATCCAACTCAACCTCTTGAAACATTATGTAATGTTATTTCATCTCAAAGAATAATCTGTAGGAAAAAAACAGACTAAGAAGTGAAAGAAAACATGGTATGTGCTGTACCACAAGTCCAGGTTTATAATTTTAACAATATGGGTTAGGGACCGGTTGAATATTATGTTCTGTTAATAAGTACAAGTATCAAGAAATCTCAGAATAATTCTGAACATGCAGTGCTTTATCCAGATCACTTCTGAATACTGTTTCTTATTGGAGTTAAATTTTCTATAAAAGCATTTACAAGTTTGAAATTTTTTAAAAAAAAAGATAACTATAAGCATTTTTAAATTTTAAAATATTACTTGTAATGCCTAAAGAGCAAACAAGTAACACATCCTAACCCAATAAAGTATTTTCTAAGTTTCCTTGTAACAATGATGCTTAGTTAATATAAAGTAATCCAAATCACTTACCTGTTCATCACAAGAAGGCTGAGTTTCATCTGATAACTCTTTTTCTAAATTCATCTTAAGGAGAGGAGACTTTCCTTGCTACACCAGACACCCAGATTTAAATTATACCATTTAACACCACACCATGCCTATACATGTCAGAAAAGTTTAAAGACATTTCATACGAAGTTCCATTTTACTCCCTTTTTGTTACCCATGGCAACAGGACATTGCATGAAGCAGTGGTTCGTCGGAGATTCAGATTAGATCTCAATTATTGCTCACAAAGACAGAGATCAGTTTACATAAATCATGCTGTGATATCATTTTTTAAGTATTTCCTCTAACAAATCTGAAGAATAAAACTTGGGCTGATGGGGGTAATTTTTCAGTCAGAACAACAGCTGCAAAGAATTTGGTTTTTCGTAGAATGGTACAGTTCACAACCTTAATTACAGTTGCTGATGATTCTATTAAAAGCTTCCCATATGCCAAGGTTTCCACAGTGCCAGCCAGTAAAATCTGACACATTGCTGAAAAACTATCTTACTTCTTTCCATTCCCTATTTACCACTTTGACAGGCTTCCAAACATTTCATATAAACGGAAAAGAGGTAAGTCATGGATCAAGTCCTAGTGTAACCGGTTTTAGGGTTTCATTAATAGCTATTATGTGCTTTTAAAAAAAAAGAAAGAAAAGTTTCAGGTGTTCTTTACTTCCTTATCTGTCACAGCATTACAATAAAAAAAAATACCTTCCTCACTTGACAAGTTTCTTAGGGTCAAATTAGGAAGACATTTTAAGAGTTATTAGCCTTACTGACTCAAGACTGACTTACAAAGTTGGAGGCAAAGTCATACATCTGCCATCGGCATTAAATAATACTAGTCCTACCTAATCTCAAAAAGTTGTGAATAGAACACTTTTAAAAATGTGAAGTGCTACAAAACTACAAAATACCACAGGCTACAAAAACAACAACTACCTGAATTGTTACTGAGGAAGCCGGGTATCAGAGTGGAGAGAGAACTGGACTTCATGTTAGGAAGAAGAACGGGAATACTCATTTATATGGCACCCACTATGTGGCACCCAGGCATTATGCTGAATCTCAAGAACTTTAAAAACTAATTCTGAATTTGTCTCAGGCTCTTACTGTGTGACCCTGGACAAGTCACTTACCTCCACTCATCCTCATTTTCCTCATCTGTAAAATGAGGATTATAATATTACCTCTCCCCAAAGTTATAATGGAGATCAAATGAGAGAGCATATAAATCATTCTGCAAACCTTAAAGCTCTATATAAATGCAACTATTATCATTCACTGTGATTATGGCTTGCTTCCTTATTTAGCAGCTAAAGTTACACCAAGATTAAAACTGCAATGGAGTGGTGTAGAGTGGTCTTCTTTTAGTTACTTTTATTCTGTTCCCTTCCCCTGCCCCCATTCCTCAGTGGATACCACACACTGAAGAGCACTCCATTGGAGTGTATTCATCAGTTAAATCATAGCTGGGCCATCCTGATCCATATCTGGTCACAGGACCCAGATGGCTCCAGACGAGAAAGTAACGTTGGTGACTCTGCACAGTCCTCCCTCACTTAAATCCAATTCAGTTGCATGTCATAGCATCACCTCCCTGATGTCATGGTCCTCTTTGAGAACAAGGACAAACAGCAAGCAACCTCTGAGCCATCAGAGTGCCCAAATAATGACCAAGTGAGGCTTGGGCTAGGACCTATTGTTGACCGATCAATGAGAGCCAAGTGATCTGAGTCTAAGGCATGGTCCTTAAGAAAGAAATCTAGCCTGTAAACCCCAAGATATCTTTCCAGGTTTCAGCGACTGAAATTTATATTCCCTTGGGCAGAATACCTACAGGCAAGGGTATGATAATTTATGAAGACTGAAGAATTAGTAAGGATGAAGAGGGAGGGAGAGAAGGAAGAAGGAAAGGAGGGAAGAAGTAAGTAAGGAAGGAAGGAAGGAAGGAAGGGAGGGAAGGAGGGAAAGAAGGAAGGAAGGAAAGAAGGAAGGAAAGAAGGAAGGAAGGAAGGAAAGAAGGAAGGAAGGAAAGAAGGAAGGAAGGAAGAAGCGAGCTGCATTGCCCAACTAGAACTGGCCAGCTGGGTCCCCAGTGGGGCAGCAACTACTACTCACAAGTTGTTGTTTGTCCTACTAAATACTTATTGACCAACTTTACTTGTTTCACAGTTCAGGCTCCATTCATTCAAAGCCGCCCACTAAACATGTATACCTCATTTTTTACTGCCTTCATTTCATTCACCTATTTTGGACAGTGCCTGAACATAAGAAAGCAACAATGTTTTTATAAGCAGTATATTGTATTGGGAAGCAGCCAGACAACTAATTTGCCTAATAATTTATCTCACAATCTTAAGAAACTACATATAATTCACACCTTCAAAAGATCCCCAATTTCATCAATATGGATACTCCTATGCACACACTCTGCTTTTCCTAAGCTGCCATGACCAAAAGATAATCAAATGGTAGTCAACCATTGGTGGCCAATCATCAAGGTGATGAGGCTCTCTAGAATTTATTAGACTAAATCCTATTCCAGTGTCTAATCATGAGCTCTCAAGGTGTATATCATTGATGCATGAGCTTGAATAGGCTCTTGCATGCTAAGGAAGGTTTTAAATAAAGGACCTAAATGAGCATCAAGTTCGACCAGATTCTAAAATTCACATCCATTGTTATCCCTGGTTGAATGTAGTTGTTGGTGCCTGATACATGGTAAAATTCGGCCAATGAGATGATAGGATGAATTAATCATTAGACAAACTGTCTTTAGACTAACTTAAAGCTGTTAAAGATGATGCTTTAACACAGAAATGTCTCTAACTTTGAATTTTTTTGGAACACCATCTTTTATTGTTTTAGAACAGACCCCCATAAAACATAAGCTCCTTGAGGGCAGGGGCTATTTTACTTCTGTCTTTATATCCAAGTGGCTAACACAGAACCTAGAATATACTAGGTACTTAATAAATGTTTATTGAAATGAGTTGGGTTGTATTCTCTTTTGGGAGACCATTATGATAGCTATCTCCTTGAGTTTTATTTAATCTTAGCACTGGTTTACAAGGCTTTAGGGTAGAAAATAAGGAATATTTAGAAACACAAAAGTGAAAATCAATGTTTGTTTTCTCTTCATCTGCAGCATCTTCCCTCCTGCTACTTTTCTTCTTCCCTCTCTCACTCCATATTAAGGATAATCAAGTTCAACACATACTACAAAATTATTTTTTGCTCCATCTTCCATTCTTATTCTTTCTTCCCTTCAAATTCATTAGGCAATCTCCTAAATTTCTACAATGTCAGATGACCAGAGAGAAAAAGACAAGAAGAAAAGCTATAGAATCCAGGGAATTGGTAAGATAGTCTAGTGGAAATAACTCTGAAACTGAAATCAGAAAACCTGGGATTCAAGACCCAGTTCCACCTTATGATGTTTGGGAGGTCACCACCTCTGTGAGCCTCATTTGCTCATCTGCAAAATTATAATAATTCTTTTCTTTTATTACCTATCTCACTGGATTATTCTGAGAAAGGGCTTTGTAGATCACAATGAAATATATTAATCTAAGTTTTAAAAAAAAAATCAAAATGAAATCATCCTGGCAGCAAATTGGCTGTCCAGAAGCATCAAGCTTTACCAAGCACTACCTTTTCCCAAACATCAAAAGTATCTCTCTCCTTCCTTCCTTCTCTTTCTCTTTATCTCTCTCTCTCTTTCTCTTTCTCTCTCTCTCCCCTCTTTCCCTTTTTCTCTCCTCTTTCCCTGTCTCTCTTCTGTCTCTTTCACCTTCTCTCTCTCTCTCTTCTCTTTCTCTTCCCTCTCACTCTCTCTGCCCATGACTTGTAATTTCATTGGTTTAAGAAGTCTAGCCCAGTAAGGAACTCTCTCTACTAGGGCAAGTCAGCATCCCGTAACTAACTCATAATCTTAAAGAGTTAAATAAGGCACTTAACATTAAGTATGGATAGAAGGTAGTAACATGGGACAGACTAGTTAGTGTGGTCAGGAAGTGACTTGTCCAGAGTTACTCCACAAATATATCTGAGACAGAGACTGCCCTTACTAACTCTGAGACCAGCTCCCTATTCACTACTCCATACCGTCTCTCAGTTTTATCCTATTAACAGACAATATTTGACTATGGTAGACAATATAATTCAACTTTCTTAAAAGCCTAAACTGATACTAGCAGCTAACATTATATATAAGTCTTAGTGGAGGAAAACTATTTATAAATTAATCACAGTTATATATACACTTAAGCAGTCAATTATAATCATTTGTCAGTCTGGATCAAGGTCTCCCCTTCATTTGAACCCAGGTTCATTCACATATCAGTCAAACTGAAGATATAGAGTCATACTCAAGCTAACACCTGATTTTCCTATACAAAACTATAAACATAAATAACCCTCATTAGTGAATGTGCTAAACATTCTTTCCTATTTGCTAACTTTGGTCCCTCCTGCATCCTCAGTCATGAGGTTTGTACTGAGAAACTAGATTCCTGGGCAGTTTCATCAGTGTCCTTTGTGAGCTACTCTTAAATAGCAAGATAAGATAACAAACACCTAAGTCCTGAAATGCAGCCAACATCACAATGATCCCTGTTCCTACACAATTCTACCAGTCTGGACATGTGCAGAGAATGGACAATAAGAGGATAATCAACCATCTGCTATAGGGGGAGTTATAACAGGACAACTACAAATAGAATGGACAGAGAAACAGGATGAGAACACCAGGACACACACATATACATGACAAGACAGGATAGTTACAGATTTCTGCAATGTAAAAACTGCAAATAAATGAACATGACTTGCAGAAATCCATAAAGAACTTGGCTGTCCTTGGGTTGAGGCACTGAAGAATCACTGACAGCAATGGTATGTTCAAATCAGAGGTATTGAACATGGGGTTTAAGGCAAGATGCCTAAACTAGACAAAAATGTCATTGGGAAATAGCAAAAGAAATAAAAACACAATAGAACAGAAATAATTTAATGTGTGATTTTCTAAGTTAGCCTATGGCCCACAGGGCTCTTTATGCACGGTTTAGCGGCCCTCAAAATTCTGAGTTTGACCCTGCTACTTTAGATGGTGTTTTGAGCCAGGGTCCATTGCTAAGGCTGGCAGAGACAGCGAGTACTTAATGTACGCCACCAATAATGACAACAAAAACAATAGCCACCGAGATAAAAATCACGCTTTTACGGTTTCGAAGTGCGCTGCCTAGGTGATCTCTTGTGGGTCCCGCGATGGAGGTTCGGCTCTGCTGTCACCCCCAGTCTCCAGAAGAAGAACACTGAGGCTAACAAGCGCCCGTGGAGGAACCTGAGCCGAGGTCTTCCTGCCCAGATCTACTGCCCCAGTGGTGTCAAACTCAGAAGCTGATCCCTGGACCTGCCACAATGCCTTTGAAAACCACAAATTAACATTATCTATGTTGCGGGGCATTTTTAAATTTTGTTTCCAATGACATTTTAATTTGGTTTGGGCAGCTCTGGGGAGTATTGTGGGGTACTGTCTCTCCTGTTCGAAAACACAAGAAGTGCTGAGGGTTAGCAAAAAGTTTCATATAGCACATCTCACTGACTCCCTCGTATGATGAGCAGGGCTCCACCAGTGAAGTGGACCCAGAAAAGGCGTACAACCAGAGATGTTGCTTGGGAACATCAGGCATAACCGTCCTCTGCCCGTGGCAAGTGAAGGGAGTCCACGATGGTCCCGTGAAAGAGGCTGACTTTGCACATGGCAACATGAAATATCTATAAAGTGATTAGCACAGTGCTAGGCACATAGTAGATACTATATATTTATTCCTTTCCCCCCACTCCCACCCCTTATCCCAAGCTCTTTCTGAGTTCATGTTCTACTCTATGCAGTTCTAGAGTCAGGTAGTTCAGCAGGCAGGATCTGAGGTGGTTTTTGGGGTTTGGGGTTTTTTTTGTCTTTTTAGAAGAGGGAAGGCAGGGCGATTGGGGTTAAGTGACTTGCCCAAGGTCACACAGCGAGTAAGTGTTAAGTGTCTAAGGCCGGATTTGAACTCAGATCCTCCTGACTCCAGGACCAGGGCTCTAATCACTGCATCACCTACCTGCCCCAGGTGAGGTGTTGGTTGTTGTTTTTCATAGGGAGGAGAAGGGTCTCTATCAGGCACGTATGTGTTCCTAGCATGAAGGTCATAGGCAAGGAAATACTCATTGGCTAGGAAACGCAAAGATTTCAGATATAGTGAGCCTTGGGGTGGAAGGGGTACACAGATGAAAGGAGAGAACTAAAGTCTATTAGAATAAAAAAAAGACAAAATCTGAAAAAACAGAGTTGTGTTGTTGCAGGGTTGGGGGGGGGCAATTACCAGAGTCACTTGCAAAAGGCTATACAGGAAAACTGACCACACTTTAGGCATTTTAGTCACACCTAGAAATATGGACAATATAAGAATGTTACCTCCGCTTCCAATAAAGATAGCAATTTCTCTTAGATGCCTTTATTGTTAGTATCTAAAGGACAAACATTTCCATGATGAAGATGGTAAGAAAAAATGAAATTAGAGGCAAAATTCAATATTTTGTGGATATACCCAGCCACATGGTGATTAGCTTTTCAGAGTAATGATGAGAATCTCACAAGGCTAGATACAGCCACATTAAGTGCTCACTGCCTCTGCCAGGCTCTACCTCCATACGATCCTAGTTTGCTATTTTGCAGGCTAAGTGAAACAAGTGACCATAGACACTTTACTTTGTTTTAGGAGGAAGACTCCTCAAACACTTTTTTTTAAACTAGGATTAATCTTCAGTTGTTGAAAAACCTTCAATAGCTCCCTGCTGCCTAACGGATAAAACACAAATTGGCATTCAGACCCTCCGTAATCTAGCTGTAACCTCAGCTTTTTCCAGTCTTCCCTTACTCACATTGTTCCCCTTCATGCAGTCTGATGGGGCCAAAATGGACTACTAGAATCAAAGAAATGGAAGGAAACAGTCCTTGTTTGGTTAGGGGTTGGAATAGCTCATCTAGTCCACCATCTGAATGCAGCAGGTCATCTCATCTAATCCCTACCTAAACAGAAACTTCACCTAGGCTCCTCCCCCAAATGTTCCTACTACATCTGCCTTCATACATTTACATAATCTGCCTCCCATAGTTGGAATTTACTCCCTCTTTCCCTCTGTCTATTGAAACCTCTTCCAATCTAC
>CM053583.1:60002620-60034882 GCA_028627135.1 Pseudochirops cupreus | reverse complement strand
CTATTCATTAAGCCACCTAGGCACCCCTATTAGACTCTTTAAGGAGCCAGGACTATAATTTTTTCATCTTTGTACCTCCAGTCTATATATTCTAGCTTCTGGCACATTAATGGTGGTTGATGTGCTATTGGGAGACTTTCTTGTGGCACCAATTTATAAACATCCCCAAACTAACTGCAGACTGGGACTCTCCCTACATTCTGCCCATCAGCTAAAAGGAAGAAAAGGAACAAAAATGAAAAACCAGTGCCTTTCTCAAATACGTTAGTTACATTGGAGGACTCTAGAGCTCCTAAAAGCAAATGGTTAGAACAAAGTTCACCATATCAATTGGCTAAGTGTAGATTAATTCATCTGAATGAAATATAGTACCAAGGATAACAAGATCCCAGATTCAATTGCCAAATGAGCCAATTAGCTTAGTTCTGTTTCATGGCCATGGACTGTGCCTCCAACCTTCCAAAACCTGCAAGGAACAACATCTTGGCTAACAAAAGATTGAATCCAAGCATCTGTTTTCTTAAGCCAGTCAGGTAATAGGAGAAGAAGACAAGGTTCCCATAATCTCCTTCTCTAAAAGTCTTTAAGATCTCAGCAATTTCAACAATTAATACTAACAGTTACCAAAACAATTAGGCTGGCTCAGCGCACGTGCAGGCACGCGCGCGCACACACACACACACACACACACACACACACACAATGGGTCAGTCAATATCTGCAAATGAAAGACAATACTTTACTAGGCCATGGCCATCAGCAACTACTTAAAAACAAAATATTCAATTATTCCACACATCTAGTTTCCCAGAAAAACCAAACCAGAACTATTTGTTACTAGATGGAGTAAGTAGGGTTTAGCTCCTGAGCGCCTGACGATGTAGCCTGACAGTCCTCTCAGTGATCCTCCACCTGCTGCACACTATGTGTAGAGCTCCCTTGTTCCCATGCATGGCCAACCACTGTGCTTCCTTCTCTGGCTCAGCCACTACCCTGTGATGGCCCTATTGCCCTTATGCAGCTCTCCCCTGGCCTGTGGAAAGTACAATGGACCACAGGCACGCTCTCACATCCCTGGGTCACTCCTTTCCCCACTCCTGTGCTTGCCTGCAGCCTCTACCTAAGGGTCAGGGGATCCAAGGGCAAATTTGGGACTTACTGGAGGATTTACCTGGATGAAACCACAATGAAAGTGAAAGTGAAAAGTCAATTCAACATGTTGAATGAGTTCTGATCCTGAGGGCTTCCTGAACCATAAATTAATTCCTCCTCTGTCAAACCAAAGCTTGGTCCCTTCTACCATGAAGCCCAATTCAAAAAGATGTGACTATTTGGTCCCACAAACTGACCCCAAGTTGTCTCAGACTTCGATGAATCTCTTAACAGATCTTCAGAGAAAGATATTCACGTGTCCTCTGTACAAAGAGCTGGACTGAGAAAAACATGTGTGTGGCACCACCAAGGGCAGCCAGGTGGCACAGTGGATAGTGGAGTCCGGAAGATTCATCTTTATGAGTTCAAATCTGGCCTCATATACTTAGTAGCTGTGTGACCCTGGGCGAGTCACTTAGCCCCATTTGCCTCGGTTTCCTCATCCGTAAAATGATCTGAAGAATGAAGTGGCAAACCACTCCAGTATCTTTGCCAAGAAAAAATGGGTTCATAAAGAGTTGGGCACAACTGAAAAACAACTGAACTGAACGGGCACCACCAGCTCTCTGACTGAAATGTCATTTGTTGCTATCAGTGATCTGGCAATAAAACATTTCTAAGTCAAACAAGCACACCAAGACTATCATCCCAGACACTGAAAATAAGCAGTATTAGTATTCAGACTAGTATTCTTACAGGTGTATGTTACACAGTAATATCTTAGCTATAGTGAGTCTTCAAGGAGTAAGGATAGCTGAGGGTTTATTCTCTTAAGCATTAAAATGTCTTTTAACCAAAGAGAAATCTTTCCAAAATGTAGTCCATATACTTCCCTCTTTTTAAAGAGTACAGAGGATCATCTAACTGTTTTCCTGATGACTCAAATACTTGACAGTACTGTAGCAACAGTACCCCCAGATTCTACTGCGGTATAGGAGATTACCGGCCTCTCACTAAATGGTCTCAGACTGGTGGACAAATAGAAAGGAGGTGAGCCGCTCATGCAGCAAGAATGATGGAAGACAAACAGCTAAGCATTATACCTCTGTCTAGGAAATATTAAAAGAAGTTGAGGAAGGCTTCTAGCATACAGGGTAAATAATTTGTAGAGACATGGACAAAAATTCCAGCAGATGGAAAGGCATGGAGGAATTTCAATCTGTCCAGGTAGAGGGAGAACCCGTGCCAATTGATAAAGAATTCGTCGAGGCATGTATGCTTTTATGGCTTTCGTGTCCCTCCCTCCCTTGCCATCAGGCTGTTATTACCTGTCCCTTTTTCCTTCCATGAGTGTGGTGATCTGTGGCACCCCTTATACCATCTGCTAATTTGTCGCTTCTGGTCTGCTGTTAGTTTGAAAGCCAGATAACTAAGCTAGTTAGAACTGTGTGGGGTGGGAATAGGGGTGGGGAGGGCGATTAAAAATAGGTGAAAGCTGAGGGTCTCAGGGGTTTTCCTACAAGCAAAGCAAAGCTTTAAATGCATAGATTTTATAACACATCTTGGATGCTCAGAAACTTTTTTATTCACACCTTCATTTGTAGGCAGGACAATGGATCAATAAGGGCTTCCAAAGAGCTATGTTTAGGACAGATGAGGGGTTACTATATCCTGCGATTGAATGAAATTTAACAAACATTCAAGGAGTACCTATTATGTGCAAGCACTGTATAATCCAAAGACATAAATAAAATAACACTACCTTTGAGGAGATTATTTTCTACTAGAAAATAGCAAAGGACAGTAACTATGGACAATATCACATTTAAAAAATGTCACAGGGCCAGTATTTGGTTTTTAATAAGTTTTTTGTGTACAAATCTCTGACAGTCAGGTAACATCTGTTCAAAGGAGTCTGCTCAGAAAGACTAGCATAATACTCTACATTTAATGGAAAAGCCTAACACAATGCCTTATATGTGGGAAAGAAAGGATGAGGGAGGGAGGGAAGGAAGGAAGGAGGGAGGGAAGGAAGGAAAGAGGGAAGGAAGGAAGGAGAGAAAAAAGGAAGGAAGGAAGAGAGAGAAGAAGGATGGAAGGAAGGAAGGAAGGAAGAAAGGAAGGAAGGAAGGAAGGAAGGAAGGAAGGAAGGAAGGAAGGAAGAAGGAGAGGGAGGGAATAAGGAAGGAAGGATTAAGCTCTTACTATGTGCCAGGCACTATGCTGAGAGCTTTACAAATATTATCTCATTTAATCCTCAAAACAACATTGATCTGTATTTTACAGAAGAGGAAACTGAGGCAAAGAGAAGTTGATTGACTTGCCCTGGGTCACACAGCTAGTAGGCACTTGCCTAAGGCTAGGATTTCAACAGAGGTTTTCCCGGCTCCAAACCTAGCACTCTATTCACTGTGCCATCTATGTAACTAATGGGACATGGCACAAAATCTTAGCAAGCCCCACTTACAAAGATGTTGAGTTACAAACAGAGAATGGGAAGTTCAAAAGTGTCCACTGTGATTTTGTTGAGTTTCTGCCCCATGATTTTGTTGAGTTTCTGCCCCATTAGAGTGTCTGGAATCCTTGTGAACCCTTGTGATTCTAAATAAGCTTGGAAAGTCAAGAAAGAAACTTAGCTCCACCTATAGGTGGGAACTATGTGGTCATATGGAGTCAATCTTATGCTCAGGTAACCAAATACATATAAATCAAGGGAATTTCCATGTCTTTACTTCATGAATAAACCAACTTCAGTAGCACCTAGAAAATTACTAACAATTAACCAGTAAGTTACTGGGCTATAGAGTATGTAAAGACATAAAAGGCACTGTCATTAGCTTCAAGTATTTTTACAATTCAGTAAAAAAGAAAAGATTAGCACAAGAAGATAACCTAACATTAGCAGACTGCCTATGTCAAATGACTTATAGACTACTATCTCCTAGGCTACACTCCTAGGAGTGCAAAGGGGAGAATGGTTTCTAGTTGAGATGATCAAGAAACTTGTACAAGAAGTGGAATCTGAAGTCAGAGCTGAAAGATTTGGATTTCTATGGATTAAGAGGATGAATAGATGGGAAATTCTACGTGAAAGGAACAGCATAAGGAATATGCTCACTTCTCACTTCTACCTGGGTTGTGGAAATGAGATGTTACAGAACCCATGCATTTAAGGCATTCTAGGTGAAAGGAACAGTAGAAACAATCCACTCCTTCTTCATCTCCACCTTTTAGAATCCCTTTCTTCCTTCAAGGCTGAACCCTGGATCCCCTTCCTTGTTCATGCTCTCTCCCTCACGGTCACTGTTGTAGCATCTCTTGTTCACACCCTCCTCTCCTCAGACACTCCCAGCCCTCATCACCTGGACTACTGCAGTAGCCTACTGGGTGGTCTCCCTGCCTCAAGTCTCTCCCTGTAAACTCCAGTGCCTCCAGGATCAAAAACAAAAGCCTCCTTTCAGTTTTTAAAGCCCTCCATGACCAGGCCTCTCCCTGCTTTTTCAGTCTTCTTACACCTTACTGCCCTCCTTGAACTGTTTGATCCAGTGACACCAGCCTCTGTGCCAATCCTCTCACAAAGCACCTCATCCTCTGACTGTAAGTTTTCATGGGGGGCTATACCTCATGCCTAGAATGCTCTCTCTTCCTCGGCCCAATATCCTGACTTCTCTGGCTTTCTTTAAGGTTCATCTAAAATCTCACCTTCTACAAGAAGCTTTTCGACATCCCCCTTAATTCTAATGCCTTCCCATATGACTAAATCCAACTTACTCTGTATATAGCTTGTTTGTATATGACTGTTTATATACTGTCTCTGAGGACAAGAACTGTCTGGCCTTTCTCTGGAACCTCAGAGCTTAGCACAGTGCCTGGCACATAGTAAGTACTTAACAGATAACTTGCTGACCTGTCGATTGGTCAGTTGACCTGAAGCAGAGGGTTGGTAGAGGGAAACTGTTGTGGCAATGATGCTGAAGGAGCAGGTTAGGGCTGGGTCATGGAAGCATCCTGAATGCCTGTCTACAGTCTCTAAATTTTAGAAATCAGGAGGTCTCAGGACATAGAACTTTAAGGGACCCTACAGAGCAGCAGTTCTCAACCTGTGGGGAGTTGCAACCCCTTTGGGGGTCAAATGACCCTTTCACAGGGGTCACAGGGGTTGCCTAAGACTATCGGAAAATACATATATCTGATGGTCTTAATTCCAATGGTCTTAGGAACCAAGACAGAGCTCCTCTATCCGTCTCCAGGCAGGTCCATCCACATATAGATACACCCATATATGAGTATTAAAGGGTCGCGGCATTAGGAAGGTTGAGAACCACTGTTGTAGAGGATCACCTCAGTGACTCTGCAGATAGTGATGAGCCATCAGAATTTCCTGAAGAGAATGACAACAATGAACAAAAGAGTGCTTTAGAAAAACTTATCAGGCTATGCCCTTAAGGATGGCTTGGAGATGGAAAGGACCAAAAGGAGACAGGCTGAAGTCCTGAAGTTGGGAGAAACTTTGGGAGTCACTCTAGTCTAACTCCTCATGAAACCTATCTCCTGCACCCCTGACCTGGCAGTCATCCACCCCCAGCTTGAACCCTTTACTGACTGGGGAGCTCACTATCTCACAAGGCAATCCTTTCTATTTCTGAGTATGTCGCTTTACTTAATAAGAAGTTCCTCCTCATGTCCACCCAAACTGTAATGTCTCCTTGTAATGACCACCCATCAGTTCTTATTCTTCTCTATAGTGCCAAGCAGAATAAACTCAATCCTTCTGCTATATTGTAGGCTTTCAGAAGTTTAAAGACAGCTATCATCCAGGCTAAATATCCCTAGTTCTCTCAATTGTTCCTTTCAGCTGTTCACTACAACATGTCATGAGTATCCCCCACCATCCTGCTTGCCCTTAAATCTTTCTCATAATAACTACTATCTAACTACATCTCTCCCATTCTTACTGTATAGTTGATTTTTTTAACCCAAGTGCAATAGCTTTGGTGGCTACTACAGTGGTCCAGATAATAAGGGCCTAAACTAGAGTAATTAATAGCAGTGAAAATGAATGGAGGGATGTGAGAAACATTTTAAATGAATCTACAGAACTTGGTGACCAACTACCTCTGCCAGCTGATAGAGACGGAGGAGCTCAAATGATAAACTCAAAAAACAGGTAATTGAAAATAACAAAATACAGACATGATTCTTCTCCCTACCCCTTAACCATAAGAATCCTTCAAGACTTAGTGTAAGGCTCTCTGCTTTTCTCCCTCTAGACCCACTCCCTAGGATGGCTCATTTACTCACAGATGATCACTCCCTATAGAGAGATAGCTTTCCAATGTATTTTTCCATCACTGATCTTTTACTATCTCAATTTCCTGATCCGGTGGGCACTTAAAGCATTGAGGTGAAAAAAAGAAAATGAGGAATTACATCACATGTCATTGAGAAGCAGTAAGACACAGTAGAAAAAGCACTGGATTTGGAGCCAGAATTCCTGGATTCCAAACTCAGCTATACGATTTACTGAGTGGTCTTGGGCAAGTTAACTTCTCTGGGCTTCAGTTAATTAATTCTTCTTAAGAAAGAGAAACAAAAAATTCTTATCCTGACCACCTGACATAGTTGCTTTAAAGATCAAATTAGATAACGGGCCTAATGTGTTTTACATACCGTAAAACACTATCTATAATAAAAGATATTATTATTATTACTGAATTCATAGTTGCTGAAAGCTACTCTTAATTCAAAGGAATCTCCTATACAAGTAACTAGAAAAGGTAGAGTACAGAGTAGGGAAGAAAGACCAAACAGAGAATTCTAAATCAGATTTCCTTGGGTGGAAAAAAAGAGTGAAAAATAACTTCTATCCATCACTCCCTGTTAAAGTATTTTTTAAAAATCTGATTTAGAAACACCTGAACAGAATCTATCTCCAACTAAATTTATAAATTTCTATTTGTATGAGAGCACTCCAGAAAAAAAGAAGCTGGTAAAGAATATTCCAGCCAAATGACTAAAACAACTAATTTGACTAAAATAAAAGTGTTATCCAGGATTGAATGTAAGAGACAACGTTTGATGATAGTATTGTAAAAAGTCTTGGTAGTCTTTTTGGTTAAGAGATTATCCTTTTATGATCACATATAAAGAAGAGAACTATTAGAATGTAAATGAGAGCAATTCATTTATGTCCAACGACTTTGGTGGAAAAAATATAAAACACTCAGTTTTTAACTCATTTTTCTTTGAACTCAACTGAAGTCCCGTAAACTGATATTCGACGGAAGAAAAACTGCTATAGGAGTGCTCCCTGCTGTCCATGTCTAGAACTGCAAATCTCAGAAAACAAAAACACTGAAAACCACCTTTTTCCCTTTGCCTTCCTCTCAAAATAAGAAATAGATTACTCGGCTGAGACCAATCACTCTCTACTCAGAATAATACCCTATGTAGTTGGAGAGATTAATCCTCTGAATGCTTTATAATAGAACAACAAGCAGAAAATGACCTAAGGTTTGAATCTTTATAATAAAAAGCTTGTATCAAAAAAAAGAAAAACATTTATATTGAAAGTACACAGTAGATTTTCAGTTGAATCACATAAAAAAAATCACATCACCAACAGAATGTTAGAGCACTATATCAAAACTGAATACAGGTCAGTCTTTACTATGTATCCTTCTCAAATGAGATCAATTTCCCTAACTCTCTTCTCCCAGCGACCAATAAAAAAAGTACCAGATATGAGAATCTACTGGATTGGATTCAAATCCTGTATGAAACTAATAACTTCATCAAAAGACATTAAAATATTTTATTTTTATTAACTATAATTTGAAAGAAATAATTAATTTGGAGGGTCCCAGAAATACTTTAAAAGAGGTGTCATAAGGAAGCTTTCAAAATGCAATGAGAATTAATATGCTACTCGTTATTTCAAAAAAAGTGTGTTTCTGTAGCAACTTGTAACAATTAAAATTAATTAGCACCTTTTGCTTTATAACCATTTCAAATCAGTTCTGAGCAAAAGGATGAAATTCTACAACTTGAGATTGTTTAAAATCAATTACTAGTATAAATATAACAAAAAAGATACAGTATAACTTGCTAACTTAAGTTTAGAGTTATCACTTCTGGGGCAGCTAGGTGGTGCAGTGAATAGAGCACGGGCCCTGGAATCAGGAGAACCTGAGTTCAAATGCGGCCTCAGACACTTGACACTTACTAGCCATGTGCCCTTGGGCAAGTCACTTAACCTCAATTGCCCTCCAAAAAGCAAAAAAAAAAAAAAAAAAAGAATTATCACTTCTCACAGTCAGCAGAAGTATCTAGTACGGACATATAGCCTTGAGATAGCAATAGAGGCAAAATTCAAACCCAGGTCATCTAATTCCATATCCAGTGCTCTTTCCAGATTCACTCATATATGCTCTCTCTCTCTCTCTCTCTTTCTCCCCTCTGTGTGCGTGTGTCTCCCCACCCCCACCCCACGTCTTCTCCGGTAACTCACTTTGGAGGAGGAAGTAAATCTGGATTCTCAAAGTTCTATGCTAGTGAAGCGCAGGTTCTCACAGACTAAAAAGGTATGAGCCTAGCAATGGACCTTGTTTTATCACACCAGGTTCAGCCTACTAAGCAGAAGTCAAGAAGTCAGATGATTCGCAACTCATGAAGACGGGAAGGAATTATAGCCTTGTAAGTAATCACACACTGCTGAAAGCGGTGCTCTTTGGAATACTGGAGTAAGTACATAAATAAACTCACACACACACAGCCACACCGTGGCGCTACGTAAGTATTTGCTGTTATCTACAAAAGTTTTTTTTTTACATTTATGATGTTCTTCCTTGCATTTTTTATTGTCTCTTGACAGTTAATTTGTCCAACATTCACATTTAGGTGGTAATAGGAAAAAGTTCTTAGAATCCCAGACGACTTCAGAGCTGGAAGGGTCCTCCAAGATAGATCACTTTGTCTCTAAATGATCAAACTGAGGCCCACACAGAGAAACGAAGTGATTAACCCAAAGCTACAGATCTAGATATGGCTGAGCCAAGACTAGAACCCAAGTGGCCCCTGATTTAGTCCCATGCTTTCCACTACGCCATGTTTACAGGGTTTTGAATCCTCATGTTTACTTTGTAGCACAAAGTATATCTTGGGTATGTGAATGATGTTAAATCATCAAGCCACACTTAGGAGACATTGTGGCTTACTGAGCCACATTACTTACAACAAAATGATGATTTAAGTGTTATTTCTGTGAACATAATTCACATATCATAAAAATTAGACAATCTACAAGCAAATGTCACTATAGAAAACATTTTCTACATTTGAGAATATAAATATACACATGGATGTTAAAATGTTAGATACTATGCTTTGAATTCCTATTAACAAAGAAGTGATAAGAAGCAATTCCTAAAATGAAGTCATTTTTATCTGGTGGGCAATTCTTCTACTGTCTAGAAAAACCGTTAGGAGTTTGTATTTAATATTCTCTAGAGCAAAGTGATTAATAAAGTAAAGACAGACAAAACTACCTTAGGGAACATGAAAAGAGTAGGAATTTCCAAAATTTCCTCGGTTGAAACCAATCTTCTTACATATCACTACAACAAACCACATTCCTCAGCTCTCTGGTTTGGACTTTAAAGAATACTTCTATTCTCTACAATCTCTGGAGACACACAAAAACTTATACTTACAGACACTGGACTGACAGTAAAAGTTTTCTCCATGTAGAAATAGTTTCTAAGGAAAGTGTCTTTCATGGTTGGAGCAGTGAAGGAGGGGAGGAGGACTGCTTCCTATCAAATCCCCACTGTGCATTGAGATACCTTCCTTCTGTAGACTCGGTGAAACTAAACAGAAATGCAGCCTGGCTGCCTGGTGCCCGAACACCACATTTCATGTTCTCCTCCCTCACTAGTCACACTGTATTCCCCACCCAGGATTAATACTTGTTCTGCATCTTCCAGTCAAAGTCAAAAATTCCTGTGCTGTTTTATGGGACCTAGTAAAACAATAAGCTTTCTGTGATGATGACAACATGATAATCAAGCATTATATTAGGTGAGATGACACTTTATAAACGTGCCATGCTCCCAACATTACTGACAGGAGTTCAAGTAAAAATGTGCTCGTATGTTTTGTTTGAGTAATCAAACTTTTCAGAGAGGGGATGGGAAAGAAACTTGGCTAAAATCTGATGAAAGGTGAAGATGTTTGACAATAGCTGGTAAAGAAAATCGACAGTAAAGTTCAAAGGGACCTAAATCAGTACCAAAGCACACAATAGTAGTCATTCCAGACCCATGTTTCTTCTCATTCACAGAAAAAAATTGCTACATGATTCCTCTACATTTCCTTTATAGATCATAGGAAATGAAAGTTGGACTAGACTTTAGACAGCATTTAGTATAAACCAACCAATTTCCCCTACCACCACCACAGCTGGGGGCTGGACCTGAGTTTCATCAAGGTGACATCATCACAATCCCTCCAGCAAACAGACCATGTAATTGGTCCCTAGACCTAAAAGCTCCCTTTTTCTCTCCCTCCATCTCTCTCCTTGCCCTTTCTGGGGGGTAGCAGTGAGGTACACATTCAAGAAAAGTATAATGCATTTGGAATCAGAAGACTTAGACTGCAATCTTGACTGTGCTATCTGCCACTTGGGTTACCTGAGGCAAGACCCTTCTTTTCTCTTTGCCTAGGTGTCTCAAGAGAATTTTATGAGGAAAACACTTTTAAAATTTGAAGCATTATATAAATGTTTTTATTAAAATTATTATTGAAGATGAGAAAACTGAGGCCCAGAAAGATTAAACGAAGTCTTGTCCAAATCTTGTCACACAGGGAGAAAATCAAGGGTCTCAATGAATCTCTAAAGATAGCTTTGACAATTTAGTTATCATCCCCTCTCCTGACATCTTGCATTTGTCTACATGTACTCATCTAAAAAGAGCAAACTAGGAAGTCAAGTCCAAAACTGAAAATGAAAATGACCTGAATCTATTAGAGGTAACACCCCTAAAAGTTGGTCTGCCATGGAAAATTTCTTCCAAACTTTTAAGACACACACTTAACTCCATAAGCCATGTTTCTGGAGCTCGTAGACTGAAATATTAAAAATACCATTATTAACCATTTATATAGCTCTTTTCCTTTGGCAACAATGGTACCTGCAGCATGCAGATCTGTGGGTTTAATATGTAGCATTACTATGTTGGGAGGAAGAGCACACAGGATTCCTAGACCAGAAATGTTTTGTTCGGTGGGCAAAATACCTAGGGCTCTATACATACGGGAGAAGGGAGAAGAGAGGTAAAATTATTAATATGTTCAAATGTTTCAGATCTATTTTGAGTTTGGTTGGTATGGACAATAATGTCCTGAATCTTCCTCTCCCCACCTTTCAAAAACCAAAAATTATGTTTTGTCTCATTTTGACCTTGTAATTAAGTGTGTCAGTCTTCAAAAGCTACAGCCAAATAATTTTTCCATAGGTAGAGTTATCTCTAATATGACACTAGTTGATTCTCAAACTCCAAGATACCTAATTAAATCACATCTAGTGAAACCTTCATAGAATAGTTACATAAGCAATATTTGTGCCTCCTCCTAGGAGGCAACTGTAGATAAGACCCAATACTGGCCACCATGTGTACCCTAAGCTAGATGAGAATGTGTTGGGATTTCCAATAAATAAAAGGTCCTATCCAATTTAAGAACATTTCAGGAGTGAAGGTAGAGGGGGTAAAGGAAAGGGAAGGAGGGAGAATCTGAGAATATATATTTTCAAATACAAAGAAGAATCCTTAATCAACTTGAGCTTAGTTCACTGACTCAACAACAAGCTGAGATTTTTATCCACATTACTACCTACTTCAGGAGCCACTGTGACTCTCAATTGCTTCTCAAAACAAAATAAAACTTCTAGTTGTGCACCTTCCTACATTCTGAAAATCAACACCTACCTATCTTGCATTTTTTAAGTTTTACTGCTACCTTTTTCAGTCATTTCTTGATTTATACACACACACACACACACACACATATGCACACACATACACAATGAACACTCTTATAAGAAAGAAAAGTAGTTATTCAAAACAAATCTATATAGCAACCACATCTGACATTCTAAACCCATAGTTCTCCATCTTTTGGCAGAGAGGAGAGAAATTTGTTTCATTACCTGTTTTCTAGGTCCAAAATTTGTCATTACAATTGCTATGATTGTTTCTTGTTTTCGTACTTTTATATTCAACGTAGTTCTGATAGAAACAGTCCCAGGACAATTCACTATCCTCTTAATGCTGCTCTTTTATGTTTAAAGTTTGGTAAACTATTGCTCAGCAGCTAGATGATACAGTGGAAAGAGCACTGTGTTTGAAATCAGGAAGACTTATCTGTATGAATTCAAATCTGGCCTCGCACACTTCCTTGCTATGTGATCCTAGGCAAGTCACTTAACCTTATTTGCCTTAGCTTCCTCATCTGTAAAATGAGCTGCATAAGGACATGGCAAACCATTCCAGTACCTTTACCAAGAAAACTCCAAATGGGGTCACTGAACAACAGTAGCAAACAACTACTCAACAGGTAAAAGTAATTGCTTTTAAAACAGTATACTTGTGTGGAGATGCAGGGTCATCGTTGGTAGACTCTCAGAAACCATCTTCAAGACAACTCCAGTAAAAAACAAAGAATCAAAGTATCACAGAATGATACATACTGCTTCCCATTCACACATGGTTTTGATTTCTTCTGCAAAGTCTCAATATAGCGAGAGCTTTTCATGTTTTGTCATTTGAAAGTTATGAGTGTTTGGTGTGTTCAATTTTAAAGAAGATTGAGAGGTTTGTATTTTCAATATGGTGATCTGTCATCTGTTCGTTTACTCAGTTCTACTCAGGCAAGCTGAGAATAGGTTTGCAGAACTCACTGAGAATCATTATGGCATAACCATAATTGGCTCAGGCATTCCCTCCCTAGAAATGCCATGCTTTATATCAATTGTTCTTAATATTGTTTTATTGGTGACATTTTAAAAAGAGAATAGTTTCCCATGTAGACATCAGATGCTCTAGCATTCTCACTAGGTTTGCATTTTATTTTATTTACTTCCAACACATGAATAAACCATGAGTAAGGAGCTGAGTCAATAGCTTCATAGTAATTAATACATGTTATAAATATCTGAGTGTTTCTGGATGGGCCACTCAATAACTACTGAAACAATAATGAGTTGTTCTTTTTGGACTTTTTGGTGCACATTTTGTGCTCCTTGGTCAATATACTGCAATGTTATTAGCAATAGTCATAATAATAACGGACATTTATATTGTGCTTTCAGTTTACACAATACTTATACACATTTTCTCACTTCAGTCTCAGAAGACTCCAAGTATTATTCCAACTATTAATATCTCCCTTTTACAGAGGAGGAAAATGAGGTTGAGAGAGGTTAGTGGCCTGTCTATGGTCACATAGTCAGCTTTTCTCAATACTTGAATCCATTTTTCTGATTCCAAGCTCAGTATTTATCTACTTTGTCAGGCTGCCTCTAATGATTTGGTCAGTCAATCAACACTGATTAAGTACCCGGAGCTGGGAGAAGAGGTAGGCTACAAAGAAAGGTAAAAGACTGCCTTCATTCTCTAGGAACTCACATTCTAACGATGGAGATAACATGCAAACAAGTATGCACAAACAAGCTATATATAAGATACATTGGAAATTAACAGAGAGAAGACACAATAATTATGAAAATTAACAGAAGAAAGGGGGATCAGGAAAGGCTTCCTGTAAAAGGTGGATTTTAGCTAGGAAGTGAGGTAAGCCAGTGAAGATGGGAGTTAGAGATGAGGGAGATCCTTCTAGGCATGGAATCATAGATTTAGATCTTATTGAGACCTTAGAGTCCAAACTCCTCATCTTACAAATATGGAAACTGAGACCCAGAAAGATTCAGTGAATACCCTGTAAGACCATTTAACTCACTTTCCTCCGTTTTATTAACCAAACAACCATATTTATGCAAAATTCAGTTTTCCCAAACAGATTTCCCTACTGGGAAGGGAATATACATACAAGATAACAGGAACATTCTAGTTCACTTGGCAGCTATATTTCTTTACCATAAATTAACAAATTAGCATTTTGACCTTTTACAGGTTTTCTTGTGAAAATGCTAGCAGAGGGGAAAATGGAATGTCTCGTTTGAGGGACAGCAACAAGGCCAATGTCACTGGTTCCCAGAGTATGTGGGGAGATGTAAGGTATCAAGAAGACTGGGAAGAGAGGGCCGGTTATGAAGGCTAAGATAACAGAGGATTTTATATTTGATCCTGGAGGTGACAGAGCACCACTGGAGAATAGGGAGGTGACAGAGCACCACTGGAGAATAGGGAGGTGACAAGGTCAGACTTGCACTTTAGGAAAAAATCACTCTGGCAGTTAAGTGGAAGATGAACTGGAATGGGGGGAGACTTGTGGCCAAAAGACCAATTAGAAGGTTGACACAATAGTCTAGCAATGTCAGAGGAGAGAAGGGGGGATATGGAAAAAAGATTACAAAGGTAAAACTGACAGCCTAAACAACAGATTGCACGTGGAAGGTAGGGGATGGTGACAGAGAGTAAGGAGCTGAGAATGACACCCTGGTTTCAAGTCTGTAGGACTGGAAGGATGATGGGACCCTCTACAGTAATAGGAAAGTTAGGAAGAAAGGAGTGATTGGTGCAAAATATGAAGAGTATGGTTTTGAACTTGTTGAGTCAAAGATGTTCATTAGAGTTCTAATTAGATTTTTCAGTGTTAATTTTCATTTACGTTAATTCAATCATTGTATGAATTATTCTAGTCATGTTTAACAATCATTCTATATCAGCTCATACAAGTCTTCCATGCTTATCTGAATTTCTTTTATCATTTCCTAAGGCATAATAGTAAAAAAAAAACCACACACACACACACACACACACACACACACACACACACACACACACTTTGTTTATCCATTTTTCAATCTATAAGCACCCACTGTTTCTAGTTTTTTGCCACATCAAAAAATGGTGCTATGAATATTTTCTTATGTATGATAAGAGCCATACTTGGTGCTGGGAGCCATCATCTAGGGAGAGAAGAGAAGGCTGCCATGTCTATGCACTGCTGAGAGTAGGACAGTGTCTATGATGCACTGCCTTCCCAATCCCTTCTTCTTCCTTTCTCTTTTTTCTTCACTTTCCAGCTCTCCCTTTCTCTTATTCTTTAGTACCCCATCAAGTGCCCTACATACTGGGAGGTGGTTCTGGTGGAATGGAAACTGGGCTGGTCTTTTAAGGGAGCAAAGAAGCCACTTGGCTTCCTTGCTGCTTGAAGTACAAAAGGCAGGACCTAGGGAAGAAATAGTGAAAGCAGTTTCATCAGAGTTCTTACTGCCTTTGGGGAAGGGTTTCCTGACCTGACCTGGTTGGTCACCATGGTAACCATGGGGTCATGTGCTATTCTACATCCTTTTTAAACTAGAAGTTGTATTTTTAAATTTCTTGTGATTTTCAAAGGGGCTTTTATGCATTCTACAACCTATAAGTGCCTCGCCATGCTTTAATACCCTATGCCTGAATTAGTGGACTAGGTCAAGCCTGGGAAAGAAGAATATATATGTCTTTGACACCCCTGGGACATAGGCTCAATAGTGCAATACCTAGGTTAAAAGATATGAATAATGCGGAGACTTAATATGTATCAGCATAGTGTGGTTTTGGTTTTTGTTTGTGGGTACTGGGTCTGTTACTTCATTGGTATAAGGAGGTCCTGGTGATTCCTCATCTACCATCTCTCTCTCCCATTACAAAGCAACAATTGATCTAAGACTAAAAGTTGTGGAGAGCTTTGTAAGGTAGGTATACAGAGTTAGCAGATTTCAGAAACAGCACTAAAAATCTCCCAGACTCCAGGGTCTCACCCCCTCTGCTGATGATTTTATAACATTGGAATTGTCTATTTATTGTTTATAGTCACTTGTATCCCTCTTCAGTTATTAAGCATTTCTCAGCATATGAAAGGTTTCTCTCATTCTCCTCTAATTTGTTTTTGGGTTTTGGGTTTTTTTTTTCATGAAGAGTTTATTTTTGTTTAGATCATTTATTGTGGCCTATGGTAAAAGATGCTGATTGAAACCTGCTTTCTGTCAAACTGCTTTCCATTTTCCCAGCAGTTCTTGTCAAAGAGGGTTAATAAATGTTAAAGACTCCTTAGAAGAGTCAAGAAATGATTAGTTAAATACTTGGGGGAGGTAGCCAGAAGGATTCAGTTGTGCTAGCATAGATTCCAAAATGGCTCTAAAGATCTAAACTATCCCATCTTCCTTCCCTCCTTCACAGAAATACATACAAGCAACATAAACAATTAGGGAAACTCTGTATCTGAATGGAGATAAATTATTTTGAAAAGTCTATTTTAAAAATCCAATTCAATTAATATTAACCAAAGTAGTCATCCTTTAAACATGAAAATTGTTTTATAGAGGACCTTAGCGTTAGGAAATTTTGGCTTCTACAAAGAATGTTATCTCCAGCAATGTCCAAGGGAGAGGATGTCCTGACCTGTCATAATAAGCACTCCTTGGCACCCGCGGCAGATTTATCCTTTTAGTACAGAAAGTTACCACATCCTGATCCTAAGAGCACAGATTTAGAGCTCAATGGGACCACAGAGTCCAAACTCCTCATTTTACAAATAAGGAAACTGAGACCCAGAAAGAGTCAGTGAATTAAGACCATCTAACTCCCTTTCTTCCAATTTATTTTTTATTAACCAAACAACTATCTTTATTTGAAATTCAGTTTTCCAAAACAAATTTCCCTATTGGGAAGAGAATGTACATACGAGATAATAGAAACATTCTAGTTCACTTGGCAGCTATATTTCTTCACCATAAACTGATCAGTTGGCATTTTGGTCTTTTATAGGTTTTCTTGGCATGAACCAAATCACCACACAACCCATTTAATCCCCTTAGACGAAAGAATAAAAAATTGAGTTTGTAAACCTTTAAGGCTATGAATCTGACTGTTAGAATATTGAAAGTTAATGTCACTGAACCATAGAAGGGAAATAGATAAGATCACTTGGAAATAGAGGACAACACTGGAAGTTCTAACTACACATACAAGTGTGTGTATGGACACATATAAACATATATATATATATATATATATATATATATATATATATATATATATATATACACATACATGAAGAAAGAGAGAGAGAGAAAGAGAGAGACAGAGACAGAGAGACAGAGAGAGAGAGAAAGATAAGGAGTCTTGCCAGCATATGTGAAATTGGCCACAAAATCTTGTTGTTCTTGAGTATTTATGCTAGACCCAGAGCATAAAGAACAGGTATGGCTAGATTTGTATTTGTGACCTGGATGTACACATACACACACATCCTCTGCATTCTCTGTTCTCCACTGATGTACTAACCCCCTGGAAAAGTATCCTGGGGAGTTAGTCTCATGTCTATGTGTGTACCCTTCTTTAAAGGCTGGGAATTGAGGGGGAGGATAAATAGGGCCACATGCGGGTTTATAAATAGCTGTTAGTTATCATCCTTTGACTTCTAGTTATCACAAGGTGGTTAAGCACACTTAGGGAGCCAATTCCCTATCTGATTGTAGCAGAGCTGCTATTGTTGAGAGAATTGCATGAGCAGAGGGTGCATGTGCTTGTCAGGCTGGGAAGAAGAGTTTCTGGATGTGAATCTGGGAATTACTTCTTTGTCACGGCCAAGATAATGCGAAGTTTGGATCCTGTACACTGATTCTGTGTTGGAAAGGTGAGAAGTTGGCTCTAAACCAGGCCAGGGTTTATGCCTCCTGCCTCCGACACTGCCAGAGAGTAAGTGGGAAGAGTCCTAGGTGATCCTGGTGTGATCCCCAGCAAAAGATCTCAATATTTTACTGGGTTAAGATAACAACAAAACAGAAAGATTTGGTACTTTAATTGGCATGTTCTGAGCTACACCATCTCCAAAGGGAATAAGAGAATGTGTAGTAGGCAGTCAAGTGACCTAGAGCCATGTAAAATGTTTATGGTTTGAGGGCAAGAATGTCTTGGTCCCTAATAAAATATTCCCTTGGACTTCTCATGCCTATACTTAATATCCAGAATTACCTTAGGGCACAGAAAAACCATAGGAGTCTTTCAATTCAATAAACACTTACTAAAGGCCTACTCTGTATATCAGGGCTATAAAAACTAAAATGAAACACTCTCTGCCCTCAAGGAGCTGACATTCTACTAGGAAATTAAGTAGATATACAAATTAGCAAATAAAATGTGTAATAAAAAAATACAAAGTAATTTGAGAAGCGTAAGAGAGTGCTAATAAGTGGAAAAGTTCAGGAAGGCCTAATGTAAGAGGCAGCTCCTTATCAGTACATTGAAAGAAGTTAGGGATTCTATGAGACAGAGAGGGAAGGCATTCCAGACATGGGGGGAAGCATAAGAAAAGGCAAATGGGCAAGAAATGGAGGGTCCTGTGAGGGCACTGTTTGCTAGTGGGCCATTTTGTTTAGAAATAAAGTCTATGCTGAATCTGTAATTTAAATTCAATAGCAGGCTGTCTAGCAGATTAAAATGAGAATTCTTACCCCTCCTTAAAGGAGTGACTTGGTAGGGTTTCAGATGCAATATTGAAAGAGGTTTATGGCACAATTCCTGGGAAGCCTAGTCCAAGCAGGCAGCCTACCAACTCCCTAATGTAGTGTATCTTAGAATAGAATAGAATTTTGGCACTTAAAGGACTCTCAAAAATAATATGGTCTAACAAGCTCATTTTACAAATGAAGAAAGTGAGACCCACAAAAGCCACAGTATTTGTCCAGGATCATAGAGTGGGGTAGAATAGTTATTTTTTTCTGAATAAAGAATCATAGCTTTAGATCTGGAACAGACATTAGAAGTAATCTAGCCCAACCCCCTCACATTATAGATATGGAAGTTGAGGCCCAGGAGGGTTCAGTTATCTGCCAAAGGTCACACAAATAGTAAGTGGAAGAGCTGGGATTTGAACCAAGATCCTCAGATTCAAATCTACTGAATCAAACTTCTACTAGGGGCAGACAGGAGCTGAGCTGTGAGAAATCTATGCAGCCTTATGTCATTAAACCTCCACAGACCTCAGTTTCCTCATCTATGAAGTTAGAGGGTCAACTCACTGATCTCTGAAGCCACTTACATATCTAAAGCCATGAGCCAGGATCCCATAAGCAGAAGATAGTATTCCACACACTAGGGAAACACTAGAAGTTTTCTCAATAAATACAAGAGTAAAGCAAGGCTGTCTCCTTTCCTGCTATTTGACAAAGCTCTAAAAATACCAGCAGTAGTAACAAGACACCAAGTCATATGCTAAGCACTGCAATAACAAAATCTAGGAGGCAATATTACAAAGAGAAATTCTCTTCAAAATAACTTTAGAAGGTGTAAAATATCTAGGATTCAATCCATTCAAAGCATAATAAATTCTTGAATAAATATAATAACAAAATGCTTCTTAAAGAAATAAAGAACTTAAATAACTAGAAGGATTTTCAGTACTTGGACTATGTGAATGTAACAAAATAAATTAAATATAAATATATATTTATAGATATATCATAATTAAGAGTAGTGTAAGTCCTGTGTACTCTCTAAGCCCAGGCATGCAAGGTCAGTAATGTGATTTAGTGAGAAAATGAAGGTGCTAGGCAAAGTGCCAGAATATCTGAAGACAACTCCTGTGAGCCTGGTATTAACCAACCGACAATTCCTTACACAGTACAACACCCTCATGCCACCATCTGACACAGTAGAAGATAAGATTCAGGTTTAAAAAAATGTTTTCGTTTTAAGAATTTTATTTGGTGTACAGTATTTATGCTACTATTGTTTTCATGTGTTATGAAAAGTGAATATTCCCAAAGAGATCATAGAAGTGGAAGATCCATATGTACAAAAATATTTACTGCAGCTCTCTTTGTGGTGGCAAAAAACTGAAAATTAAGGGGATGCCCATCAATTGGGGAATGGCTAAACAAGTTGTGCTATATGAACATAATGGAATACTATTGGGAAGAAGAAAAGGTTTTGGGGAGAAAGACAATGAATGAGTTTGGGTCTGGACATGTTAAGTTCAATATGGGTCATCCAATTCAAGATGTCTGGGAATCAGTTGGAGATATAAAGCTGGAAGTCAGGAGACAGGTTAAGGCTGAACAAATATATCTGACAATCATCTACATAGAGATGATAATTGCATCCACGAAGCTGATGAGATCACCAAGAGAAACAGCATAAAGGGAAAAGAAAAAAAAAGGACAAGTCTTTGAGGAGCACCCACAGTTGGTGGGCATGACCAAAGGAAGATCCAGCAAAGCAGCTGGAGAAGGAGTAGTCAAGCAGGAGGACAACCAGTAGAGAGTGGTGTCATAAAAACCTAGAGAGCTTATGAAGGAGAAGAGAGTAAGCAATAGTGTCAAATGTTGTAGAGAGGTCAATAAAAATGAGGATAGTAAAAAGATCATTAGGAAATTAAGAGATTGTCAGTATAACCAGAGCTTGTCTGGGCATGCCCTGTCTTAGGAGGCTTTTAGGACAAAGGGGGCTCTTTGGAGCATATCTCTATTGCTAACATGGAGGCCACTGTATCCCCTCCTACCTGAGTTAGGGCAGCCTACTCTGATAGGCTTCCTGGGTCTTGAAAGCTGGCAAGACTGAGCCTTGTCATTCTCCTTTCCTGCCACCCTTTCACTGCTATTTTGAGTCACTCTTGTCTGCTGCATCCAGAGAAGGCAGATCACAGTTTCCCCACAGCACGGGCACCAAGAACACAACCAGTGAGAGGGGAAAGACTTCCTTCCCTTCTTCCTTCTTTTACCCCACCTCAGAGAAAAGGGCTTGGGGGTGTTTTGTTTCTGTTCTGTGTTATCTGTCTTCGCTTTCAGGTGCCAGAGGGGATCCTTAGAAGATTGAGAGTTGGAGCCGGGGATGCAGGTAGGATGGTACAGCTAGCCAGTCTGTCATGGAAGCCCCGAGAAGGCATGGAGCCTAGGATTCAAGCCTGAAGGGAGTTTTAGACTTGGAACTGGGACTATGCTCTACGCGAAGGGAGCCAAGCTATCAATCTTCAGCTAGACTGAGGGAAAGGGGATTATGCCTCCCACACTGGGGGAGTAAATTTACATATGTATGATCATATCTTTTCAAGTAAATATTTCAGTGTAAAAGTTAGTCTGTTTATAGTTAAATGGAACTGGGGTACAGAGGACCACCTCCAACATTTGAGGGAACACCATCATGGGGGCTGGAGTCATTGGCTTAGAGCCTAGAAGCCCCTCAATCCCCTTCAGAGTACTGGCAACCCCTGGGGGTAGAATGAAACTTAACAACCCTGGCCTCCAGACAGGGAGGGCCACCACAGCCCGTGTGACCTAAGTAACTCTGGAGAAGGCAATTTCAGTTGAAAGATAAGGCTGGAAGTCAAAATGCAGAGGTAAGAAAAAAGGAAGGAGAACCTCCTATGTATGGTAGGCAGTCTTCTCAAGGAGTTTAGGTGGAGAGATATAAGAAGAGAGCTTATGGCAATGAAAGGATCAATTGAGGGGGTTTTTTGAGGAAAAGAGAGGCACGGGCATGTTTGAAGGCTATAAGGAGGTAGCCAAAAGACAGGAAAAGCTTGAAAATTAATGAGTGAATAAAGATGATACAGAGGGGGCAATCTGCTGGATGAAATGGGATCACTTGTGCATGAAGAGAGGTTAGCCTTGACAAGAAGATTCACATGTGAGACCTCATGTGAAGGACAAAATGGAGGCAGAACACATCTGAGTGACATATGAGGAAGAGAGAAGAGGGAGTTCTTTGGTAAATAGCTTCAATTCTATTCAGTGAAATAGGAGGCAAGGTTCTCCATAGGATGATAGGAAGGGATGAAATGGTTTGGAAAAGCTGGTATGGTGAGTGGTAGTGGACCTAAGCAACATGGTTTTGTGATTTTTCTCCAACTGTGCTCAGCAGCACATGAGTAGGCACAAAAGCAGCAAATGATGGTAGAAATCCAAGGCTAAGACTTGGCAGGGCAAGATCTTTGATAGAATAATGATGCAACAGATTATTTTTAAAGCCCTAAAATTCACATCAGGGTCATGGTGAAAAATATTATATGAAATCAAGAGCTAGCTTTATTTGCAACGGCAAAAGACTGTAAGCTTTCTCAATAATTAAAATGATTTTTTTAAAGAATATCTCCTATTCCACTATTATTTGACACAGTTCTAGAAATGCTATAATATATCAATAAAGCAATAGGGAGAAATTAAAGGCATAAACATCAAAGAGAAGACCAAATTATTCCTAATGATGTTTTACTCTGTGATTCAATGAAGAAACTGAGACAATTAATAGCTTTAATAAAGTGGCAGGATATAGAATAAACCTCCCAAATCATCACCACTTCTATATAGTACTAACAACAACAAAAACAAGAAGAAACTAGAATAAACGGAAAATCAATACAAAATAACTGCAAAATGCATAAAACTAGGAAAATCAATCTACCAATAGACATATAAGGAACAATTATTAAAAATTACTTATGTAAAAGATGATTTAGATAATTTGAGAGGTATTTACTGTTATGTTTAGGCTGAGTCAGTATGATAAAAATGATAATATCTAGCTTAATTCACACTGCTAAACAAAACAACCAGGGTTACTTTACAGAAGTATGTATTTGTGTTCCTTGTGGCTGCAACGATCTTTAGGGTTAATTCCTTGGATTGGTTCACCCAGGAGAACCCTGCCTTCCCTCCTCCCTCCTCCAGGTGAAAGGCTGTCAATCAAGGCAGCCCTGAGGCACATTGCTCAAGGAGAAAGAAAAGGGATGGCTGCGGAAGTTTAGAGACAGGGACAAAATTTACTCTGAGAGGAGACTATTGTAGTGATGATCATTACTTAATAGAGTACAGGTTTATATCAAGGACATCATAGAAAATGAGCAAAGTGATTGATGAAGCAAGATAAAAGTTGACTGAGGAGGGAAAAGAAGCCAGCTTTTAAAGACAAGTTCCATGTCAGTGAACAAGCACTTCGTCACAAAAGAAAATAACTCAAAGTCCCTTGAGAAAGATGGAAGAGAGATGAAGAAGCAGGAATATTGCTGCAGACTCCATCTCAGCTAAGTAGGGAGTTGAGTAGTGACTGGCTGCCATTATTACTATCCTGACAACCAGAAGCTGAAGACCAGTGGAATCAATGAGGCTGAGGATGGAGCCAGTTGGTGACCTAATAAGAGTGAGCAGACTGGGACTGGCCAGAAACTTTTAAGAACAAATGAAGTAGATACAGAAGGCATTTCAGTAATGTAAGGTTTTTAGCAGCAACAGCCTAGATGACTTTAAATATTTCATTTCACAACCTAGAAATACATATTATCAGAACCAATTGAAATATGTGAAACCGATTCACAGAAATGAAGCAGTAAGTAAAGATGGTTTTGTGAAGCATTGTAATGCACGTGACACTTAACACAGAAATCCTACATACCTGAACTCTTATTTGGGCTTGCTGGTTTGAACAGCTTACAATGACTCTATGTCTTCTCCTACTGTGCAATTCTTGTCCATGTTTTTCCCCTGAATCCTCCGTAAAGGTCAGGGCACTGCTTGAAAATGTTTCTTAAAATATTTTACTTGTAGTATATTTAATCACTTTTAAAATGAAAAATAAATCAAAATGAAAAAAATTTCCAGTGAGAGAAAGCTCCCCTGAACTGAAAGAGGATGCGCCCTGGGGAAAAGAAGAGGTCACAGACCCATACAAGGTTTTGTGCAGGCTTTTTGGAACCAGTATCAACTGGCAGCTCGTGGTTCACTACCCAATTTCAGGTCACAGATCCAGGGCTGACTGTGGAGGGGACCTGCGCCGAGGGGTAACATTCCACGTTTAGAAGCACTTGCAAGCAAGGAACAAATTCAGAAATAATTGAATAGTTGTGTGGCTCTTACCCCAGGAGCAAAGCAGGGTCCCAGTTTCAGACTCCAGGCTAGTCTGAAGTCTATGGTGGAATAACCAGGGCAGGAATCTCAGAACAAAAAGGAGCCTAAGGTTCTGTCAATCAGATCCCCCAGAGCTTTCTGGCTGGCTAATAGAAGCTGAATTCAATGGTTGTCTAGTGGAACTTCCAACCAGGCACAAGAAAACAGGAGAGTTGCACAGATCCAAACACAGGTCAGGAAGGTGTGGAGCTCAGATTATGAGGGCAGTGATCAGACTTTGACCTGGATTACACCACTTTGAGAGCACTGAAAGTTACAGGTCCCCGGTCTGTGTGCTGTCCTCAAGATCCTGGAATAACATAATACTTAATGCCCCAAGAAAGCAGCAGAGAGAATCAAGGAGAATAAAAGCTCAGCTCTGATAATCCCCCCAGAAGTATACAGAGTCCTAATATAAAGTCCAAAGTCAGGAATTAATTTAGAAGAGAAAGCAATTTTAAAAAAAAGAATCCCACTAGAAAGAGCTATTATGGTGACTGGGATGCTCCAGACACAGCCCAGGAGAAGAGAATGACTACAAAACATCTATAAGTAAAGCCTCAAAGAAAATAACACTTCTTAGACACAAGTTCAAGCAGAATTCATGGGAAAAAATAAAGCAAGAGTTTTTAAAAGAGTTAAAAATTATTTTAAAAGCCAAATGAGAGCTCTAGAGGGAAAAATTAGGAAAGAAACAGAACTATGGAAGAAAGATATGGAATGAAAATTAACAACTCAAACAAAACTTTACCCAAAGTACACAACTTTGGCCCACCACCAAAAAAACTTCCTGAAAATTAGAACTGACCAAATGGAAGCTAGTAACTTCATGAGACAATAGGAAATATCAAGAAAAAAAGTCAAAATAATAAAAAAAGAAGAAAATGTAAGGTATTTTGTTGTTAAAATAACTGATCTAGAAAGCTGATCAAAAAGGGATAATTTTAAAATGACTAGATTACCTGAAAGTCACGAGAGGAAAAAAAGCCTAGACTCTACCAGTCATCTCCTTAAAGAAACCCCAAAAAGGATTTAGGGTCTTATTCTTTGGTAAGGACGGTAAGAAAATAGATTTTTGTTCATTGAAAATACTAAACTATTTTTTAAGTGAAGATTGAGGCGTCAAAATAAGTACCAATTTTCTAAAAAGTAACATTTAAAGAACAAAAAGTATAATAGGAAGTATCAAGAGGTAAAAATAAATAAATATTTCAGGAGGGGGGGGTCTCTCATTTCTCAGTAGTAAATCAACAGTATTAGTAGCAGGATAATATAGAGAAAACCTTTAAGGAGGGGAGTGGAAATAGTGGGATCAGGATCTGAAACCTTATTCCTTGACAAGAGAAATGGACAGGAGGAGTAAGAAGTTGGTAGAGCCAGTAGATTGGGAATAATTTGGTAGTGATCCTATAGAGACAGAGTAGGGTAAGATAAGATTCTTGCAATGATTTCTACTGGGACAAAGAATTCAATACTTTAGGAGATCAGCTACTACAAGATGAGGTTGTGCATCTTAGTATTAAATTCTAAATGAGGTAGGAGGTGACTGGGACCCTAAAGGAGGCAGATTAGGAAAGGAATGAATGGCAAGTCAAGGATTCTATAAAAAGTTACTATGTTCTATGAGCAAAACAATTGCAGTAGGTCAAAAGAAATGCGAGATACGCAAATTTAAAAACATCTCCACCCCAAATGTACATGTGGACTATCTGTGCCTGACCTGTGGTAGAATGTTCTGAGCTCATATCGATCTGATCAGTCACAGATGAACACACTATACCTCATTTTGATCCTCTTAAAGCACAAAAGACAATAACCAACCGACAGTGTTGTAACAGGGGACTACTGAATCATCAGAGATCAAATCTTCAAGTACACTCATGGTAAGGAATGTTTAGCAAAAATGGGAAACATCATTCCTACCCCAGCTTAGTTCCTCATATTTCTTCACTTACCACATCAGGATTCAAATGTCCTAAGATGCACTCCCTTAGAAGGCCTGTCAATTAGACAATAGATATCAGAAAATAACCAGTGCCAAAAGTGAAGCAGAGATTAGAGGTCTAGCATGGCTGGGGAGTTTCCCATCATCACCCTTGATTGGGTGTATGAGTACATCAAACCACCTTCTCAACTACTTCAGGGTACATGGAAAGGCATTATTATACCTTCCATTTCTTTTACTATGAGGACAAGATCTTTATTGTTGCCATTCCCAGATTTCATATAGTATGTCCAATATTCAAAGTTTCTGCAAACCCAAATGGAAACTAATCATAATGAATGTGCAAAGACAGAGGAAGATAAAGATTCAACCAATTCTGATAAATATGGAAACAAATGGAGAGTCGTAGACATCCTTCCACCCAGGGGCCACTATCTACATCATACCTGAGCAAATATTAATAATCTCTGAAGCACTGGAAAAGAGCCAATCAAGTCAATAAGTTTCTGAATAATGTAAATAAGTGAATTGTTCCAGGCACATCACTGGACAACAAGCAGAAAGCACTGGGCCGAGCTTTAGTTTTTATGAGACATTTATCTTAGGAGCAGGTTTGGATTGTTTTTGTTTTCTGCAAGACAGAAGAGGAAAAAAGAAAGACTTCTTTTCTTCTCTTTTTCTTTTCTCTGAGTCAAATGGGAAATTGTTCTTAATCCAAGGGACTAGTATTACTGTTTTAACCATTTCATATTTATAATATTTACAGAAATGGTGTGGGGGGGTTGTTTTTTATAAAAACATTACAAGTGTAGCAACAAATGAGCAGAAACTCAAATCTAAAGAACTGGCTTATTTGGTACTGGAGGAATATCTTTTTGCCATTATAAGTTATTTAGAAATTAACCAAACTTGTGATTGGGGTGTTTTAACCAATGAATCCATTTTAGAGCACCTTATCCATTTCACACCCTTTAGAGATATCAAAGATTCTAGCTACTGTGAATTTAAAATGGTCTTTCTGTCCTTAAAAACAATCCATCTTTGAATTTAATTTTACATTAAAATCTTTAACTTTGACTCTTTACAAGCACAATAATTTTGTAACGTAGTGGTAAAGCACATGCTGTGCTGTTTATTAACAGGAGTAATCTTGGCAACAACTCACATGATCTATAATTTGTAAATAGGATTTCTGATTTTGTTTTATGTACTTTGTCTTAACTTTGTGACATGAATTTTATGTTACGACTAAATCTATGTTTTCCTATAACATACATAGATTCTTGTAATTACCACATTCAGAATTTGGAATGAAATTCCAGGTGTTTAAAATTTACATATTTAAAAGTAACTTTTTTGGTGGAAAGGAATTTGCAGGGGAGCATTTTCCAGAGGAAATAACATGAGTAAAAGGGTAGAGGTAAAAAGATATACCTTCTTACATATGTTTAGGAAACAATGGTCAGTCTGCTTTGGTTAGTCCATAGGACATATATATTTAAGCAGTAGGAAACTGTAGGATACAGAATTTGAGGAGACCTTATATGGAAAGAGGATCTCTCTCAATTTCAACTGTGGCAGTGACTGCTATCTGAGCCTTTCTAGCAGAACTACATGCAACACTTGCTCAGCCAGGTAACACATGCAACTCCTGCCCTGTAGGCTGCATACCTAAGGGTGGTCTAAATAAAAGAGGCTTTCCTAATTGGTTCACTGAAACTTCCATCCAAATTGAGCCAGTGATGCTAAAGGTTTTCATGGCTGCACTCCATGGTCTTTTGCTATTGCTTGCCCCTTCTGCTAGAAGCATAAGCTTTCCCATTTGATCTTTTTTCATCACCTTTAATAAAAGGGGGCTTTGCTACCATGCTGTGGTTCTAACTGTTCTAGTGCCCTCACCATTTGAACCCAGAAGCTCCCATGACATAGTTGGGTAGAATGAGAGCAAAAAGAAGGGAGGAGGAGAAGAGGCCTCTAAATTTAAAATGAGAATAGTGATATCAAACAGACATCATCTGCTGCTGCGCCTGGTTTTAACTCCACGGAACAAGATGCCCATCCTAGCATAAGCTCATCACTTCTAATTTCATCACCATATAAATAAATGAATTGTTCCAGGCACATCAGTGGACAACAAGCAGAAAGCACTAGGCCTTCAGTCTTCTCTTCCTTATAAAAGGTGGACTACTAAACTCCTCTCAAAGCTTTCCTTTATAAAGGACAAAAAATTGGATTTCCAGCTCAGTCCACTCCCTGCCTGCAGCTCAGCCAGGTTTCGGCTCCCCAGAAGATGTCTCCATACCAGGTACGCCTTGGTGTTCCTCCTCTCTTCTCCAACCTCATTTTGTGCGTTGTCTTTCCCCATTAGATTGTAAGCCCCTTGAGGGCAGAGACTGTATTTCTTTTTTTTATTTGTATCACACTGCCTGGCCCATAGTAAATGTTTAATCAATGTTTACTGAATTGAATTGAATTAATGTCAATGACTGGCTGCTAATGGGTTGAGACCTACTGCATCCCCAGGTGGCCACAGACGTGTGTGGACATCTATGGTTAAGAAAGGAACAGGATAAATTGCACCCTCTGCATAGCCTGAAACAGAAAAAATATCAGCCCCTCTGCACCCCCATTCATGCCCAGCAGAGCAGCAAGAAGTCTGAGATGAGTCCTACTTCCTTTGCTCAGACTCTGGAAAGAGGATCTGCTCCAAGCAGAAGCTAAAAGCATGTAGCTGCAGTTAGACTGTGAGGCTTGAAGGGATCTAGGATTCACACTAGAGAGGCAAGCAGTACAGAATGCCCCAAGCAAAGATGCCCATCACAGATGATCCTCATACCACCAGATTGAATGATCTGAGACACCAGGAACCAGTTCTGCCAACAGGTAACTGAACCTTTGCTAAAGTAGCTAAGGTGAGCATAGCATAAAGAAAATAACGTAAATGAAAGAGAATTGGAGGGGCGTTTACAACAGTCCTCTCTCAGGTCTCTTCTTTAATCACTACCTAGCTGCTTTTCTGTCTGCAGAATCTTGCTCAAAATCCTTAGTGAGATTAACACCAGGGCTGGAGCAAAGAATGAATGCTACTGCTGCTCTTACGGAAGCGGAAAACCACTACCACCACCCTGCCCCCATTTATTTCCACCTCACTGGGTTATCCTGGCTCTCCTCTTGATTCTGCTGGGGGTAATGGTTAGATGCTGCCAGAAGAGACAACCTACAGAAAGAAAGAACCACAGATAGAGGCCATTTCTAAAGATAGCCAGTTATATAGGGTCACTGGGCCAATATGTCAAAAAGCTTTTGAAAATGTAAATATCTACCCACAGCCCCAATTCATGGAATTGAGCCCTTTGTTCAGGAGGTGGACTGCCAGGAGACAGGAGGTACAGAAGGCTTTATATAGTATGACAAGGTGAACTAAGGAGGGGGGGTGTTTCTCTCTCTCTGTCTCTGTCTCTGTCTCTCTCCCTCTCCCTCTCCCTCTCCCTCTCCCTTTCCTTCTCTCTCCCTCTCCATACTTCCTCTCTCTCCATCTCTTTCTCCCCCTCTTCCCTCTTCTGCTATACTTAGCCCTGAATCCAGCCAATGGAACTATATACACTACCTGCTCAACCAGATAGTATATGCAAAACCTGCCCTCTAGGCAACAGCATCCCTCAGTGTGATCTAAATAAAAGGAACTGCCCTAATTGGCTCGTAGACTCTGGGTCCACATTGAAACAGTAGAGCTTCCTAAAGTCACTTTGCAGTCTTTTCCAAGCCTTCCCCCTGCTGCTAGAAACCTGAGGCTCCCCACTTTGCACTACTCCATGTAATCCTTTTTTTCTATAACCATTAATAAAAGTTATTTTTGCTATCACATTGTGGTTCTAGTTGTCCTGCTGCTCCCACAATTTGAATCAGAGCCCTCCATGAGTGACAGAGACAAGGCTAGAAAGTAGTTTGGAACCATAAAATGGAGGGTTTTAATTGCCAGGCTGAGGATTTGTGTTTTTATGCAGTATACTCTGAGGGTCCACAATCTGTTTGTTTATTTATACTCATGGCATATAGGAGAAAACTACTTAGTGCTCAGACCATTGAGCCTCTCACCCCTTTTCCTCTGCTACGGTGCCCCCTACGATTTAAAGCTTTCAGTGATGCTCAACTCCCTATGTTCTCTAGAATCTTATTTTAATTCCACAGCTCACCATGTAAATTTCTACTTCTCTCTCCAGACTTCCTGCATTCTGATCTCATAGTGTGTGCTCTCAGATAAAATAATCACTTTTCTCTCTTCCCACTTCAATAAAAATAACCTTTTAAAAATTCTTTTCAAGGGGGCAGAGCCAAGATGGCAGACTAAAAACAGGACGCCCATGAGGCTCTGGCTTCCACCTCCTCCAATACACATAAAAAATTACTTTAGAGCTACAGAACCCACAAAATGACAGAGAGAAACAAATCTTCTGCTGAAGGAAGCCTGGCAAGCCAGCAGGAAGGGTCCATCACAGCGCACTGGGAGCTGAGCACAGTCCTGCCCGAGCCACGTTTTAGCCCCAGGGTGGCCCCCACCAACAGAGGCTGGAGCAGACTTTAGGAGAGTGAAACACCAGCAGCTGTAGCAGTTTACAGACTTCTCAATCCATAAATGCCGAAGACAAAGTAAAAGGTCAGTGTGGAACTTGCTCGGAAGGGGGCGGATGCAAGAGTGTGGTCTGGCTGCTGCCCCTGGGGTGAGAAGCAGTGGAGGCATGATGGCTACAGCTGCTACCAAGTGGCTGCTTCTGGAGCTCCTGGCCTGCAGATTGCAGGGAGACCAAGTGACCATTCAAAGGCTACATGCTCTTGCTTTGACCTCTTTGGATCTGGATTGTGGTCTTGGGTGGTGGTCCTGGCATGTGTGACCAGTGAGCCAGAGTGTGTGGGGACTATAGAGAGGGCACCCATCTAATAGCTCTGGCAGCTGCAAAACCCCCAGCAATTTGGGACACAGCTCTCTCCATTCTGCAAGCAGAGTTCTACCATGGCAAAGAGCTCAAAAGTCAAGAACTGGCTTCCAATATGAGCAAGCAATGGAAGCACAAACAGACAATAGAATCCTTTTTGGGGGACAAAAAGGATCAAGATATGAAGTGGGAGGAAGACAGCAAAGTCAGAACTTCTGCATCAAAAGCCTCCAAGAAAAATATAAACTAGTTACAGGCCGTGGCTCAAGAAGGATTTTGAAAATCAAGTAAGAGAAGTAGAAGAAAAATTGAGAAGAGAAATGAGAATGATACAGGAAAATCATGAAAAGAGAGTCAATAGCCTGCTAAAGGAGACCCAAAAATACACTGAAGAAAATAACACCTTAAAAAAATAGACTAACTCAAATGGCAAAAGCGGCCCAAAAAGACAATGAGAAGAATGCTTCAAAAAGCTGAATTTGCCAGATGGAAAAGGAATTTCAAAAACTCACTGAAGAGAATAACTCCTTCAAAATTAGACTGGAGCAACTGGAAGCTGATTACTTTATGTGAAATCAAAATACTCTAAAACAGATTCAAAAAAATGAAAAAATAGAAGGCAATGTGAAATATCTCACTGGAAAAACCACTGGTCTTGAAAGATGCAGGAGAGATAATTTTAAAATTATTAGACTACCTGAAAGCCATGATCAAAAAAAGAGCCCAGACGCCATCTTTCAAGAAATTATCAAGGAAAATTGCCCTGATATTCTAAAACCAGAGGGCAAAATAGAAATTGAAAGAATTCGCTGATCACCTCTTGAAAAACATCCCAAAAAGAAAACTCCTAGGAATATTATAGCCAAATTCCAGAGTTCCCAGGTCAAGGAGAAAATACTGCAAGTAGTCAGGAAGAAAGAATTTTAGTATTGTAGAAACACCATCAGGATAACATAAGACCTAGCAGCTTCTACATTAAGGGACTGAAGGGCTTGGAACATGATATTCCAGAGGTCAAAGGAGCTAGGACTAAAACCAAGAATCACCTACCCTGCAAAACTGAGTATAACACTACAGGGAAAAATATGGTTCAATGAAATAGAGAACTTTCAAGCACTCTTGATGAAAAAACCTGAGCTGAACAGAAAATTTGACTTTCAAATACAAGAAGCAAGAGAAGCATGAGATGGTAAACA
>CM053583.1:59956493-60002120 GCA_028627135.1 Pseudochirops cupreus | reverse complement strand
CCTGTTTGAAGGCTTGAGGATGTGGGTGTTTACTACTTTGACCACATGTGCTAACTTCATCACTACTGGGTTGGCTTTGACTTTCTGGTTTTGGGACTCAGTTTTCTGGTATTTAAATGAATGCACTATCTATATTTCTTATGTAGAGAGCCTGTTCCATTTTGTGATTAATAACTATATCAGCATATTTATAGTTACTATGGGCATTGTGAATACTGCATTGCTGATACAGAGGGGAACATACTGGGAGAAAGAAAAAGAGGTAAATTATCTCACATGAAAGAGTCAAGAAAACATTTTTACAGTGGAGGGAAAGGGGGGGAGGTGCGGGGAAGAGAATAAACCTAACTTTCATGAGAACTGGCTCAAAGAGGGAATAACATACACTTAACTGGGCACAGAAAGGTATCTTACTTACCCCACAGGAAAGTAGGAGAGGGAGGGCAGAGGGAAGGGACGGGGTAGTCAGCAGCAAAACACTTTTGAGGAGGGACAGGGTGAAAGGAGAGCGAGACTAGAACACACAGGGCAGGCAGGAGGAAGCTGGAGGGAGATACCATCAGCAACAGTAACTGTGAGAAAAAATCTGAAGGAAGTTTCTCTGATAAAGGCCAAACATATAGAGAACTAAGTCAAATGTATACAAATGAAAGTCATTCCCTAACTGATAAATGATCAAAAGATGTAACAGTTTTCAGATGGCATAATCAAAGCTATCTATAGCCATATGAAAAACACTCTAACTCACTACTGATGAGAAAAATGCAAATTAAAACAATTGTGAGGTGCCACCTTATACCTATTAGATTGGCTAATAGTGCAGAAAAGGTAACTGGAATGTTGGAGAGGATGTGGGGGGAAAAATGAGACTTTAATGCACTGTTGGTAGAGTTGTGAACTGATTCAACCATTCTGGAGAGCAATTTGGAAATATGCCCAAAGGGCTATAAAACCATGCATACCCTTTGACCTAGCAATAGCACTACTAGGTCTGTTTCCCAAAAGAGATTTAAAAAAATAAAAGAACTTATATGCACAAACACACTTATAACAGCTCTTTTTCTCGGGGTAAAGAATTGGAAATTGAGGGGATGTCGATCAATTGGAGAATGGCTGAACAAGTTGTGGTATGTGATTATGATGGAATACTTTTGTGCTATGAGAAATATTGAACAGGATGCTCTCAGAAAAACCTAGAAAGACGTGCATGAGCTGATGCAAAGTGAAATGTATTGTGTACAAAGTAACAACAATATTGTAAAATGATCGGCTGTGAATGACTTAGCTATTCTCAGCAATACAATGATCCAAGACAATTTTAAAGGACTTATGAGGAAAAATGTTATCCATTCCCCAGAGAAAGAACTGATGGTGTCTAAATACAAAGTGAAGCATATTTTTTTAACTTTCTTTATTTTTCTTGAGGTTTTATTTTTCTTGTCTGTTTTCTTTCACAACATTACTATTATGGATATGTTTTGAATGACTATACATGTATAACCTATATCAAATTGCTTGCCTTCTTAATGAGGGAAAGTGGGGACAGAGGAAGAGAGAGAATTTGGAATTCAAAGTTTTAAAAACAAATGTTAAAAGATTGTTTTTACATGTAACTGGGGAAAAATAAAATACTAAATAAGTTTTAAAAGAAAGGTTAAAATAAAACATCACTGAATAGTATTCTCAATGTACCCTAGTGTGTCTGTATGGGAAATAATGACAGAAACGAGTAAAGACAATTACTTTGGAAACCTGGGGAAGACTGGTAAAGGCAGGCTATGTTTGGGGAGGACAACGAGACTTCTGAGGCAGTTAAATTTAGGAGGAAATTCTTTGTTACATAGCATAGCTCTCAGGAAGGTATGGGGGGAAATTTAGGCAACATAAAAACAAACGATAATAATTTAGTTTTTAAAAGAAAGTTAAAACAGGAAAGAAAAAAAGAAGAGACAAACAGGGAAAGAAAAGGTGATACGGTTTCCTTGTTATACTATCTATCACATATATACATAAACCTATAAAACCTGTTGTATATTTTACTTCTAGGATTTTGAAAACATTGTATATTACAGCCAAAGGTCATTCAAATATAGTAATGTTGGAAATGTTGCAGAGGGGTTATTTTCAGGTATACATTGAACCAGATGTCCTCTGACAGTCTTTCCAATTCTGAGATTCTATAATTTTATTCTCAAGACAGTCCCCAAATGACAGGCTGTACTTTCTTGTCCTACAACAACAGTCAACTTGCCTGAGCACAAAACACATAAAAGATATCATACTTACCATGGCTCTTTCACCCAACTGCCAGACAGCCTCTGCTCTTCCCCAGGATTTCAAAAAGCTATTTGATGGTGATGACAATAAACCATGGGCTATAGGACATCAGTCTCTTTGAGCCCCTGAGCCCTACCCCTTTTCTCTCTCCCAGGGTCTTTAAGATCTGCTGCCTATTCATGCCAAGAGGAAGAACTGTTGGGATTTTTTTTCCCTGTTCAATGGAAAGTTGTTGTAATTGTATGCTTTCTTTTCATCTTTCTCCTTTCTCCTAGTCTGTATATCGAAATAAGCAGTAATGCAAGGACAGGGTAGGGTAGATTATAGGCCAAAAAAAAAAAATCCCAACAACAACAAACCACCAAATCTAGAGTCATTATTCCAAGGAAAAGGCAAAGCTATGAACTGCAGGGTATTCTCCATGTATTTTGAATGTTGAAAAAATTTCTACTTTCTTATTTATCATTTTACCATTACACAAAAATTTCAACAAAAACTTGGCATTTCATCTTTGTAATGTCAATAAATTAAAAAAGGCAATATATGCTTAGCATTTTTAAATATTCCACCAATTGCATTTATATACAAATAAAAAAATCTACTGAAACTTGGTAGAAAAGAGTATATTACAAATTAAATAAGGAACATAAATTATCATTTCTTTAAAATGTAAGGTTCATTAATTTCAGTTTGTCATTTATCAGCAATCATGTTTCCTTTTTTGTTTGGATTTATTTGTAACCCTCAAGTCAGGGACTTTCATCTAACTAGACTAACAGTTCAAAGTTCACAATGAAACCAACACAAAATCATTGAATTTCAATTTTATCACAAGATTCTCATAATCCAATGAAACAAAGAAGGGCAAAACAGGAATTTTCAATCCTGGCACATCCAAAGGTTTTAAAGAGTGTTAAATGTTCCAATTAAAACACGGTCGATACCCTGAAAAGCACACTAAACTGGAACCCGGAAGCCACAGATTTGACACTTAATCTATAGCCTTCAACAAATTCTCCTCCCTGGAATTTCAGTTTCATTTTCTATCATATTCCATTCAAGCCAAAAAATATTTATTAAGCATCTACTTCTTGACAAAGCCTAAAAGAGATTGCCTCCTAGTGGGGGTATACAGCATGTATACAAATAATGATCTAACAATGTAAGGTGAGCAGAGAGAGAACATATCTGTATCTGAGATACAGATACATAGACATATCAGAGAGAGAGAAATATTTGTGTATATTTATTTATTTTAGGGTCTACAGCTACAAAGGACCTTAAAGTTAATCTAGTACAATCCCCTCATTTTACAGACCAGGAAACCAAGAGAGATTAAGTGACTTGCCCAAGGTTATATATAGAGGTAGTAAGTGGCAGATCCAGGGATTCAAAGTCAGTCTGGACTCTTAAGTTAGCACTGTCATGGTAGTACCATGAGACCAACCCACAAGGATTCTGACTCTAGCTTCACGTTTGAATAAAAATTTTGTTTCACTGAATTGCACACAAACTACCTAAATCTGCTTTTAAAAAATTATTTCACTTTGTCTCCAAGAAGTCTTCTAAGAGGAATTGATCGCTAGGATGGAAATGGGGGGGAACCCTGGGAGAAGCAGGCACTCTGTCTTTGAATTTGTAACAAAGAAAAGGAAGACCAAAAAGAATCTGAAATGTACCCTATGTAGATTTTGGGAGACCAAATTTCAAAGGGTACTGAAGAAGGACAGGTAAATATCATGAACTAGAATTTTATAGAGGAAGTCAAACCATGAGGTATAGAAAGCTCTCAATAATACAATTCTGAATACAAAGCAAAATAATTCTGATGAGGCAAGAAAAAAGGGGAAGACTGAATTGTCTGGATCACAAAGAAGTCTCAACAAGCTTAAATTTTTAAAGAGCCATACACAGAATACAGAAGCAAGGCTGGGTAACAGAGGATGAATACAAATGTTCAGTAAGGTCTCTTAAAAAAAGTGTCAAAACCATATTTATTTGTTAGTAAGAGGGCTATGGGGCAGGGCTTTTCTAGAGAGGAGTTGATGGGTAGTGATAATGATGCAAAAATAAGAAAAGAAAAAAAGAGCCAATGGAAAAATGTTTTAAAATATACAGAAGAGAACAGAAGGAAGTTCAGAAGGGGATGCTGACAAGCAGGGTAATTTTGTCACTACTGTGTTAAATTTAATATACCCTTTTAAAAAATATATCTATGTAATAGAAGTTCACAGTTCCATAAACAATCCCCTTTCTCTGTTCTCTGTATGTTGAAATGCACATGTTCGCAGATATTTGTTATATATGTATAACAAATATATAATATAACAAACATAATAAAAAAAATATCTTTTAAAAAGAATGTCTGCAAGGCTAATGCCCAGAAGAAGCTGAAGCTAGTTAAGAATATTAAAGAGAGAAGAAAAGGCTAGAGGTAGCGCTATCCTGAGTGAAAAGGTACAAAAAAGAAAGAGGATCACTGCTACTCTGGGTGAATGAGACAGTAAGACCACGGAACGCAGAGAAGGCAGAGTTGTAGGATTCCTATGCTGCTTCTGTTTTCTAGAACAAGGATAATGATTTTCAGGATGGAAAGGACAGAACAAATGTGGCTAATAGGGACTTGATGCCTAAGACAAGGATACAGAGAGCAACAGAGTACCAAGCTCGTCTTTGTTTAGGCCAAGTCACCCAGATGAGATAAACTATTTCCTTGGGTGCTGAAAGAACTGGTTGATATACTTGAGAACCCCTATCCAAGACCTTGGAAAGACAATGGAGTGTGAGAAAGGCACTATAGAATTGTAGAAAGGCAAATGTCTCAATTTCCAGGAAGAAAAGAGAGTAGAGATTCCTGGGGAAATTCTAGAACTTATTATCATAAGAATGTTTGGTTAAAAAGGTAATTGTGATCACAAAGAGCCACTCTGTGTCCATTAAGAACGGATCATTCCAAATTAATTTCATCTCTTTTTATGACAGTGGTTCTAGACTCAAATATCTGGAGAATGTTTCAGATAGTTTACCTAGATTATGTAAGCAAATCATTTGTGCTATTCTTAAAGAAAAAATGGAGATACCTAGAGGCTAGGCAATAGAGTACCATTAGGTAGATTTGGAATTGATCAAATAAAGAGCAGTCATTAATAGTGAAATGTCAGCTTGAAAAGAAGACTTAAGTAGAGTGACCCAGGGATTTCCATTTGGCTCAATGGATCAGATAAATGTATAAATGGTCTGCTTATTAAATTTGCAAATGACAAAAAGAGAGGTAGAATATGTAATGTGCTGAATAACAGCGTTCAAAAATTTTTTACAGGCTAAAATATTCTATTAATATAATAAAATAAAATTTAATGAGGATAAATATCAATTCTGAGACATAAAAACAGATTGTACACAGGAAAGAGCTAATCTTTTCAAGGGATTAACACCTCCTTAACAAAAGAAAAAAATTAAGAAGATATTAGCTAGGTTCTTATAGGATATATCCTATAAACTTGGATTCAAATAATCAAGTTCAAGATTATAAATTAGAAGAAGTGCTGCTAGAGAACAACTAGTTGAAAAAGATCTGGTGGTTTAAATGAACTGGAAGCATAATATATAAGCCCATAGTAAGATAAGGCTGTTCAAAAAAAAAAGCCAAGAGTAGGCAAGATTGAAGAATAAAGGTAGGGACTTGCCTGAATTCTCCCAAATTCCCCTCCAACGTTTAAATAACACTTCAAAACAAATTCTGGAGCAGCAGAACCAACGAATGGATGAAGTGAAACAATCTTCCAGCACAAGACAACTTAGAAGGTCAGAAGGAAAGGTCTGTCTCCCTGGGGCAAGAGTACAGCACAGTCCAGCACAGGCTGCACTCTGGCAAGCCAGCAGCAGGTCTTGGAGACAACTGAATCTATGGTGTCAGCTTCTGGAGTTCTCAGTCCACAAACGGGAAGGGAGTTGGACAACTGGTCAGAAAGAGAGACCCTGTGCTGGCACTGGGATCAGGACTCTCTTGTATTGCCCATAAATGGAGCCAGATCACAATCGCAGGGAGAGAAAGACCACTAGCAGTAGAACAATTCCAGGGTAGAAAAGAATGCTCGTGGTTCCTCACAGACCCAGAGCACAGGCCAGGAGAGCAGCAACCAAACCTCTCTTTAGACCACACCACCTTGAAAGAACTGAAACCTTACAGGTTCCCCAGAACTAGTTCTGAAAATAATGGCAGAAAAAAAAAACCCTGAAGTTTGGGATAGTGCCCCTCCACCCTAGGAGTTGAGTCCAACTTTGACATAAATTTAAAAGTCAAGAAATAGGCTAGAAAATGAGCAAGCAACAACAACAAATTATCTGATCATAGAAACTTACTATGGTGACAGGGAAGAACAAAACACAAACTCAGAAGAAAACAACAATGTCAAAACAGTTACATGCAAAACCTCAAAGAAAAATGTGAATTGGTCTCAGGCCCCCCAAAAATTAATTTCTGGAAGAGTTCCCAGATCAAGGAAAAAATATTACAAGCAGCCGGAAGGAAACCATTCAAATATCATGGTGCCACAGTCACGATAGTATAAGATTTAGAAGTTTATACATTAAAGGATCAGAGGGCTTGGAATATAAATATTCCAGAGGGCAAAGGAGCTAGGAAAAAGAATCACCTACCCAGAAACACTGAGCATAATCCTTCAAGGTGAAAAATGGAAATTCAATGAAATAGAGGACTTTCAAGCATTCCTCATGAAAAGACCAAAGCCGAATAGAAAATCTGACTTTCAAATAAGATTCAAGAGAAGCATAAAAAGGTAAACAAGAAAGAAAACTCATAAAGGATTCAATAAGATTAAACTGTTTCTATCCCTACATGGGAAGATGATACTTGTAACTCCTAAGAACTTTATCATTATTAGGGCAGTTAGGAGTATACATAGACAGAGGGCAGGTATGAAACTGAATATGATGCAAGTATAACTAAAAAAAAGTAAAAATAAGGAGTGAGAAAGAAGAATACACTGGGAGTAGAGGGAAAAGAAGGATAGAATGGGGTAAATTATCTCACATAAAAGAGGCACAAAAGAACTTTTACAGTGAAGGTAGAACAGGGTAGGGTGGCGAGGACAGGCAATGCTTGAACCTTACTCTTACTGGAATTGGCTCAAAGAAGGAGTAACATATATACTTGGTTGGGTATAGAAATAAGTCTTACCCTACAGGGAAGCAGGAGTGGAGGAGGATAAGAGAAGGAAAGGAGGAGCTACTACAAAGACAGGTTGGGGGAGACGGTGGTCAGAAGCAAAAACCAAACGCCCTCTTAGAGTATATTAAGAGAAGGATGGTGCCTAGGGCTAGGGAGGTAACAGTCCCACTGTGCTCCTGTCACAGGCAGGACCCAAAGTACTGTTTTCTATTCTGAGCACAACACTGCTAAGTTGGAGAGTATACAGAGAAGAGCAACAAGGACTGATTGAAGGTAATAGGGATGTTTTGCCTGGAAAAGAGAAGACTTAGTGAAAATATAACAGTTGTCTTAACGTGTGTAAAGCGCCACCAAATGGAAGACCTGTCATTTGTCCCAAAGGGCAGAACTAGGACAAATGAGTGGAAATCAAATCTGCTCAATGCTCTCACAAATCTGCAATGAGTCTTTACCCCCCACGAAAAAAAAAAGACAATGTGTGATGTGTGATGTGTAAGCAGTCTGAGCTTGTGCTTCATTCTAGAAGTCCTGTTACAAAGGAAAAACACTGTGACAATTGGAACTAGCCAAAATGGAATGGACTCCTTGGGAATGCGATGGGTTCTTCTGTCCTGAAGTCATTTATCACCTACATCACAGAGAAGATCCCAGGTCAGGGACAAGATAGGCAAGACCGTTTCAGGTCCCTTCCTACTCTGAGATAACAGGGCCATGGTAATTTAAAATATATGCCTAAATCCCTTCTTCCAGACAGAGAGGTGGTGGACTCCAGTTACCACCTGAGACATGACAGATTTTGGACATAAACAATGCAGGAAATCGTTAGGCTGATTGTGCATATTTGTTACGTGTTTTTCTTTTTCAATGGGGGTAGTGAGTGAAAAGTGAGATACTGTGGATTTTCATTCAATGAACAAATGTAAATAAAATTAAACACGTATGTATATGTGTGTATGTGTATGTGTATGTATGTATGTATATATACATATATATACATATCTATCTAAAGTTAAATTACCTCAAGGTCATCAAGTGAACGAGTAATACTAAATCTCTTGGATCTTCCAAATGATCTCCGAGTAGAGGTACGCTGTGGAATATGAGTCAAACCAATCCCCAGTCCAAACTTTGAACCCTAAAAGCAAAAGAAAAAAAGTTTTTTTAGTTATTCTCTAGGAACTTAAAATTTCAGTTTCATCATAGATTTAGGACTCAAGAAGAACAAGAGGAAAACAACTGAGTAGCTCTTCTGTGAAGGAGTGAGGATAAAACCCTGTCCAGAATTACTGGAGAGGAGAAGGCATCAAGAGTCTGCAGTGCCTGCCAAGGGAGGGAACACCCACACTCCCGAGTCATGACAACCCTCAGGCTAGAGCTACATCACCCCAAGCACAATAGGTCTCCTTCACAGATGGGTTTTTGGGAGCTTTATAAATGTCACATTAAGTTAAGGAAATCACCCTAAGATGGGAACTAAAATCTGAATCTCAAATCATCTCAGATACATACAAATAACTACTAGTTCATACATTTCTTCTTTCTCTTCAGTGAAATTTCCATGATTTATTATTTTGGAAATTTAGACTGTTTACCAAAATAAAGTCTAAATGGGTGCACGATCTAGGTATAAAGGTTGACATTGTAAGCAATCTGGGAGAGCAAGTAATCAGTTTACCTGTCAGATTTATGGAGAAGGGAAGATTTTATGACCAAACAAGGGTTAGAGAGCATTATGAAATGCAAAATGGATCATTTTGATTACATTAAATCGAAAAGTTTCTGTGCAAATAAAGCCAATGAAACCAAGATTAAGAGGGAAGTGGAAAATTGGGAAAGAATTTTTATAACCAGTCTCTGATAAAGGCCTAATTTCTAAAATATACAGAGACCGAGTCGTATCTATAAGAATACAAGTCATTCCCCAATTGATAAATGGTCAAAGGATATGAACAGGCAGTTTTCAGAGGAAGAAATTAAAGATATCTATAAGCACATGAAAAAATGCTCTAAATCACTATTGATCAGAGAAATGCAAATCAAAACAACTCTGAGGTACCATATCTCACTGGTCAGATTGGCTAAGATAACAAAACAGAAAAATGATGAATGCTGGAGAGAGTGTGGAAAAATCGGAACACTAATGCATTGTTGGTAGAGTTGTAAACTGATTCAACCATTCTGGAGAGAAATCTGGGACTATGCCCAAAGGGCTATTAAAAAGTGCATACCCTTTGACCCAGCAATACCATATCTAGGGCTGTATCTCAAAGAGACCATAAAAATGGGAAAAGGACCCGTATATACAAAAATACTTATAGCAGCTCTTTTTGTGGTGGCAAAGAATTGAAAATCAAGGGGATGTCCATCAATTGGGGAATGGCTAAACAAGTTGTGGTATATTAATGTAATGGAATACTACTGTGCTATAAGAAATAAGAAGCAGAAAGACTTCATAATAACCTGGAGAGACTTATATAAACTGATGCTGAGTGAGAAGAACAGGACCAGAAGAACTTTGTACACATTTACAGACACATCATATCTTGATGACTAACTTTGATAGACTGGGCTCCTCTCAGCAATGCCAGGTTATAAGACAACTCCAAAAGACTCATGATGAAAAGACTCCAGAGAAAGAACTACAGAGTCTGCATGCAGATGGAAGCAAACTACTTGCTCTTTCTCTTTTTCGTTTCGTTTTGTTTCTTCTTTCTCATTGTTCACTCCATTAGTTATAATCCTTCTTTACAACTTGACCAATGTTTAATGTGAAGGTATTCGTAAATCCTATATTTGATTGCATGCCGCCATAGAGGGGCGGGGAGAGGGAGAAAAGGGGAGGGGAGAAAATTTGAAACTCAAGGGATTGTGGAACTGAATGCTGTGAACTAAAAGTAAATAAATAAATAAATAAAATTTTAAAAGGTTAAAAAAAAAAAGAAATTTAGAAGAATAATTTAGGAAACCCAAAGCCAAACCCCTCTCATCCTAAAGGGAAAACAAGGAACACAAATGTCTACTTACCTTCAAAGGCAGCTTTATTAACTTTTATCAAAAACAGTCATAGCTTTCTTTCCAAATGCCCCAGCTCAAATTTTTCTTCTCTGCCTGCTACAGCCATTTGACTTTGGTCACTTTGCTTGCCCTTACTTCATTTCTGACAAGAGTTACAAATAATGTGTTTTTCAGGTTACCTAACCAATAACTAAGTCATGCTCTTGTAGAATGCCTCCCATGTCGTTTGACAGCTGAGAAGCAAATTCATCCTGAGACTCATAAGGGAAGAGCTGTCTGACATGATCTCCCAACTACAAGTATCTTCATTGTCCCAAATTCTCTTGTACTTAAGGTGTGTGTACATTTTGTACATTATTATTCATGTGCATGTTGTCTCTTCTAACAGAATGTAAACTCTCTGAAGTCAGAGATTGTTTCATCTTTGTCTCTGTATTCTCAGCACCCAACATAGTACCTCGAACATGTTTAGCCATTTTCAGTCATGCCCAACTCTTCATGGCCCCATTTGGGGTTTTCTTGGCAAAGATGCTAGAGTGCCATTTCCTTCTCCAGCTCATTTTATACATGAGGAAATTGAGGCAAACAGGATTAAATGATTTGCCCAAGATCACATAGCTAGTGTCTGAGGCCAGATTTGAACTCATAAAGATGAATCTTCCTGACTTTAGGCCTAGCACTCTATCCACTGGGCCATCTAGCCAACCCTACCTAGAACATAAGAGATGCTTACTGAGTGGGTAATTAAAGTGAATTAAGTCTGGAAAGGTGGTCTGAAGTCAAATTTTGAAGGGCTTGAAATGTTAAGGGGAAGAATTTTTGTTTTATCTCATAGGCAATAGGGAACCACTGCAGCTTTTAGAACAGGAGAGTGATATGATCTAAAGCTGTGCTTTAGGAATATCCATTTTGGTCACCGGGAAAGATGGATTGGTGAGGGGAAAGGCTAGAAACAAGGAGACCAATTAAGAGACTACTGCAATAGCTTGGTTGAAATTTGATAAGGGTCTGAGCTACGCTGATGGTTTTGTGAGTAAGATCAACAAGACTTGGCAAATGATTGGCCATGGGTGGTGAGAGAAGAATCAAGGATAACTTGTAGGGTTTGAACCTGATTAACTAGAAAGATGGTGGTGAACTCATTAGAAAAGGGGAAATTTAGAAGAGAGGTAGGTTTAATGGGAAAGAAAATGGGCTCTGTTTATGACATGATGAGTTTGAGATCCCTACAGGATATCCAGGAGAACATGTCCAATAGATGGTTAATGATGTGGGACCTAGAATTCAGGAGAGAGATAAAGGTTGGATGTGTTGATTTAGGAGTCATGTGCATAGAGGAAAGATCATTGAATAAGCTTAAAAACTACTAAGATCAGCTAGAGAGTACCTAGGGACCAAATTGCTCCCAAGCTTCCAATTAGAATCCAGGTATGATGATACTTCTGCTACTGCTGACTTGCTGATAAAACCTGCTTAAGTGTACAGCATTTGTCACAAAGCTGCAAGTACGCTCTCTTAAAAAACAAAACAAAACAAAATACTTTTGGACCATTCATTCATTCATTCATTCATTCATTTGGATATCTGTACACTTACCATGAGCAAAGCACTGTATTAAATACAAATAAGGGAGCTCCTGCCCTCAACAGAGAACAGTAGGAAAGATCAATCAGACCAGTTTTCAGCAAAGTAGAATGTGACAATGCACATGGACAAAGGGCTATGGGAGTTCAGATCAAATTACTTTTGGCTTGAATAAAGGAGGGGAGAATCAAGGAAGACTTTATGGGGATGACATCTGAACTGGAACTACAAAGATAAAAGGAGAATTGAGCAGCCAACGCAGGGGGTTAGAAAGTGCAGGTGGAATGAACAATGCAAGCAGAAGCACAGAGGAAGGAAAGGATGGTTACAGAATGGTGAGTATAATTTAGGTTAGCAGAAGTGTAAGGTGTGTAAAAGGGAGCTAGGATGAAAGGCTGGAAAGGTATACTGAGGTCAAGTTGTAAAAGACCTTCAATATAAGGTAAAGGAATGTAGACTTTGCTCAGTTGTTAGTGTACTCTTCCTCTTCAAGTTATTCCATATTTATGTATTCATTTACATGTCCTGTTATGAGTCCTTTTACTCCTTCTTTGATCTCTTTGGAGTATAGTCCTGGGATATAGTTACAAATTGCTTGAAAGAATAGCTATATCAATTCTTAGCTCCACCAACAGAGCATCATTGTGCCTGTTTTCCCATAGTACCTCCAACACTTGTCATTTTCAGGAGTTCACATGGGGAAAGAACAGCAAGAAGGACAATATTGCTGAATCATATATTATACAGAGGGGAGAAAAGTGTAAGAAAACTGGGAATGTAGGAGGGGGCCACGTTGTGAAGGACTTTAAGAACTAAAGAGAAGATTTTACATTTGACCCTGGAGGTGACAGGTAAGCACTACTGTTTATTGAGGGGAAGAGGGAGGTGCCATGGTCATACATACACAGGAAAATCACTGGTATCTGAATGAAGAATGGATTGCAGTAGTGAAGGATTTGCAATAGGAAAACCAATTAGAAAGTTATTGCAATAGTCCAGGTTTAAGGTGATGAAGGTCTGCACCAATCTGGCAGCTTCATGAGTGAAAAGAAGAATATATAAATGTGAGCTGATATGAAGACAGAAACAATAAGATTTGGCAACAGATTGTACTGAGTATTAAGGAGGAGTCAAAGATGATGCCAAGGTTGAGAGCCTGGGTTACTGGCAGGGTGGTGGTACCCTCAAGAGTAACAGTGAAGTTGGCAAGAAGGGAATGTTTGGGGATAACAATAATGAGTTGTTTGGAACATGTTGAGTTTGAGGCATCTAAGGGACATACAGTTCTAGATGTCCAGGAGGAGTTGGTGAAACAAAACTGGAGTTTAGAAGAGAGGTTAGGGCTAGATAAGCAGGTTGAGTGGTCATATTTTTAGAAGTATCTGAACCCATGGGAGCTGAGGGAATCACTAAATGAAATAGTACAGAGAGAGGAGAGAAGGGAGCCCAGGACAGACCTTTGGGGAGGCAACCTGTGGTCAGCAGATGCAACCTGGATGAAGATCCAGCAAAGGAACCTGAGAAGAAACAATCAGGCAGGCAAGAGAAAAATCAGGAGTGAGAAATTTCACAAAAATTTAGAGGGCAAAATTGATAGTGTCAAAGTCTATAGAAAGGTGAAGAAGTATGAGGACTAAGAAAAAGTCATTCAATTTAATAATTAGGAGATCATGGGTAACTTTACAGGGAGCAGTTTCAATTGAATTATGAAACTGGAAGACAGATCACAAAGGATTTAGAATTCAATGAGAGGAAAAGTTGAGTGATCCAGTATAGGGATTTCTCACAGAGTTTAGCCATGAAGGGGAAGAAAGATATAAAATGGTAGCTAGAGGGGATAGCCAGATCAAGTGAAGACTTTTTTTAAGGACAGAGAAGACATGGGCATGTTTGAAAGCAGGAAAGAAGCAGCCAGTAGATAAAGAGCAATTGAAGATTATCGAGAGAGTGAGGATGATAGAGTGGTCAATGTGCTGGAAAAAACAAGATGGAGGACAATCTAGGGGATGTATAGAGGGGTTTACCTTCACAACAAGGACCAACTTTTCCATCTGAGACATGGATGGAGATAGTAAGGGAAGAAAAGCAAATGATGTAAGATTCTGTAAAAATCAATAATTTGTCTGATTAAGACTGAAGCTGTTTTAACTGTACATAGTCATCTCTAGTCTGGGGTTGATTTTTGGCCTTTCCTCTAACAACTTAATGGTCTGACAATGCACAGAATGACTCCCATACTGGTAACCAGTTATTTCCTGCCTTATATGATATAGTCAGTCTCATTTCTTTTAATGTTTTGTGGTATTCATTACAACCAGTACCTTTCTAATTCTTTTCTCAAATAAAATATCCATAATATTTGAGTGGGAAGCTTCTGAGTAGACTACAACCTTTGGCCTCTTTTGTCTCTTATTCCTGAACTGTATTTCCAACTATTTTTTAAACTATCCTTCCCTATGCCTACCTAAATGTTGACTTAGTCTGAAGGATCAAGTTTGTCATATAATTTCTCTACCTCTTCATCTTTCTGTACAGATGTTGACACATACATAAGCTGAAATTACTTTCATGCTGGTCTTTTGGTTTATGCTTTTAATAAGTATTTTATGATAAGTTGGAAGTATCCATGAATCACATGGATTAAGTGAGTAAAGTATCTCATGAAAGGATGTTTCTTATAGTCTTTGAACACAGAATGAAACCAACTCATTTATTTGCCTCACCAAGGGCGATCCATAAGGATCTTTCCATTTAGCTCAAACTTCCTTAGGTCTTCTGGTTTCATTTATAGCAAGAAGGTCAAAATTGATACGGTTCTGGTTTGGTTGATTTTTTTTTGAAGGGGGAAAGGCAAGGCAATTAGAGTTAAGTGACTTGCCCAAGGTCACACAGCTAGTGAATGTGTCAAGTGTCTGAGGCCAGATTTCAACTCAGATCCTTCTTACTCCAGGGCCGGTGCTCTATTCACTGTGCCACCTAGCTGCCCTGTTCTGTTTCTTCAGTAGTATGCTAACTCACTGGACAGTAGACAAGAACCTCAATTTATATAACCAAGAGTTAAAGTAACATTTGTTGACAATCTAAAACTATTTCTTAAGGTCCCATGCAAATTTTCTTCCCCCTCTAGCTCTGTAACCATAGAAACAGAAGGCCAATGTACAAAACTATGGGCCATTTTAAAGTTGATTATTGCTGGTGTTGTTTCACAGGTTCATATGGACAAATGACATGATGCCTTCTTGTACTTAGCCAGTCAGGTACTCAGAGTATCACCAGTAACACATGCAAAGTCTGCTAAAGTTCGTGCTTTGCCAGAAAGGAGAACTCAGGGTCATCTCACACAACAGGCATAATATAATAATACCATTGTAATGCACCAAAAACCAGGATGTTACAAAACTCATAATAATATTTTTAAGCCCATCACCCATTTACAACATTGGTCATATGGAACTGCCTTCTGGGAATGTGGTTTTGCCTAATACTGCCTTTTTCTCAAACCCAATCAAAGACATTAGTTAAAATATACTTATTTCATGACCATTTTTCAGAAAGGAAGATCATCAAGGACATCTTCTAGCCTTATCCCCTCTGTTTCACCTACCCAGACCCAACCTTAACTTCTTTATTCAATCTTATTCCCTTCAATCAATAACTAGCCCTTGTTCCTACAAACATCCACAATGCCTAACCTCATTCTCTCTCTCTCTCTCTCTCTCTCTCTCTCTCTCTCTCTCTCTCTCTGTCCCTCCCTCCCTCTTCTCTCCCATCTATGTGTAAAGCATAGTGTGTCATAGGCAGAGGCATTTTTATCTGAACAAAGCCGAAGAAAGGTGATAACTGCAGGTACACAATAATGGTAGTAGACTTGTCTGGGAAGACTGAATGTGATGTAGAACAAAAGACACTAGAGGGCTTTTGACCAGGCAGTCACAACCACTAATCTTTTTCTTTGAATAAAGGAAACATCTACAGCACCAGACTCCCACTGAAGTCTGATGCAGGGATGTGTACTGCCAGTCTATACCAAAAGAAAAGTCAGTGGCTGACTTTTTTTTCACAAGTTTCATTATATGTATAGAATTTATTCTAATGAGTTTAAAGAAAAAACACTCTGCTTTACTTTGTATTTTTTATTCTTGGAGGGGGGAAGGCAGGGCAGTTGGGGTTAAGTGACTTGCCCAAGGTCACATGGCTAATAAATAAGTATCTGAGGCCAAACTTGAACCCAGGTCCTTCTGACTCTAGGACCAGTGCTCTATTCACTGAGCCTCTTAGCTGCCCCAAAACTCTGCTTTAGAGGTTCAATCATGAGGGAAGGGCTCCTAGAAGTAGCCCTGAAGAAAGAAAAATGAGGAACTTTGTTTTAAGTGACCTCAGACAGTCCCTTTCAGCTCTCAGATTCAATGATTCATTAATTGTTACAAAAAAGTACCAAGAAGGGAAGATTATTTTTGCCAGAATTTTGGCCTCTCAATAATTAAAAATCTGTCCTTGACATATGTCACTTGTCTGACGGTTTTTTTTAAACTCATCTATGAAATGTCTTATATATACATTTCATGGTACATTTTAAAATTACTATATTTGTGTTTCTATACCAGAATATGAAAATATCAGTGAACAAAAACAAAAACAAAACAAAAAAATACTAGGAGGTCTTTCTTTATGTCTTTCTGGAGCAATGTCAGATAATAGTAATAATAATCCTTTATATTCACATTGTACCTAACTTTATGAAGAACTTTGACGGAGCATGGTACAGTAAAAGGAACACTGAATCTGGCACTAAAAAACCTGAGTATGAAGCCTGGCTTTTCTGTTTCCTACTTGTGTGACCCCAGACAAGTAATTTAACCTCTCTTGACTTCAGACCTCAGTTTCCCCATCAGTTCATCAGTTGCTCGTATCTTTCCTTCTAAGGGGGCTGCTGAGGTCTTGTAATGTTTTAGGGTGACTTTGTCTTGAATCTCATGTGTTTGGGCACCTGGGTATGTGGTATCAGCCTGTGGAAAGGTCACCTTTCCCCCCCCAGCTGTAAGTCATTAACTCTGTCCCTTCCCCCACCCCAAGCCTGTAAGTATGTTCCCTTAAGATCGTTAACTATAACAGGCCACACTTCAGAATTCTTAAAAGGATTCCTTAGAGAAAGGTTTACCCCCTTTGTTCTAATGGCCAGCTGTAAGATAACTCCTAACAAAAGAACTTCACCTTATCAAAAGGGGACCTTTCAAGACAGACAGGCTGGGTGCTCCTCCCTAACTCCACCTCTGTATGACTTTTGTTACTATATAATCAGTACCCCCAATCCCCACACTTCACAGGAGGATTCTCCTTGGTTCCCTCCTGTCCGCTTGACAAGCGTAATAAAGTCTCTTAAAACTGCCAAGACTGCTCATGCCTGGTAATTCTTTCAGACTGATAAGAACCCTCAAAGGATTTCCATGGAAATCCACCCTTTCTGACTTTCATCACTTCCTGAAATTATACACACATACACACACATGTATGTATATATGTGTGTATTGCACACACACATACATACAGATGTGTTATATTTAATTTCTATACACATGTTATTTTCCTCCAATAAAATGTAAATTACTTGAAGGCAAGGAAAGTTTCACTTTTATCTTTCTGTCCGAACACCCAACATAATGTCTGGCACACAGCAGAGCTTAACAAATGCTTGTTGAATTGAAGTGAATTGAATCAAATCTACATAATGAAGGGCTTAGCCTTGATGTTTAGAGATCTATAATCCCAAGGCACACTTTATCGCACTTGATCTTCATAACTACTCTGTAAGATGGGTGCTATAGGAATTATTATCATTTTACAAATGAAGAAACAAAGGTTCAAAAAAAAATAAATGATCTGCTTAAGATCAAAAAACTTGGAAGGGACATAAGCAGAACTAGGAGCCAGATCTTGCAACTCCAGGCCAGCTACATCACAGAATTTTCTAAACTTACCTAACCATTATCTTTATTTCCACAAAAATGGCACAGGCCTAAAATTGATGCTATTAAACATTAGATAGTGTGATTTCCTAACTAACTTAAAGAACAAAAGGCAAAATCTAAGAATGAAATTATTTGAAATTTCTGCTTGTTAAAGCTGAGCAACTTGAGGCTCTTCAACTTTTGTCTTTCCTTTTCACCTGAATGAAAATCTTGTCCTTTATCTCTGGGAGTTAAAAAAACTTGCAATGATTCATTAAAAAGGCACTATAGGTCACATTTTAAAAACATAATCTTCCTTTTTGTTGCTATTATTCAATAACACCCACCTGTTTCTGAGAGTAAAAATGAGTTAAATACCTTCACAAAAACACACCAGCACATACAAGCCAATTTACATGAAGCATCTCAGATATGTGTAGGAGGTAACAGTCTATACCAAGACACACCTGCCTTTGAGGAACATATAAAATACCTCCAAATAATTACGAGCCATATATTAAAAGGGGGGCCTTGCACAATAACCCAGAACTATGTGTAATGATTGAAGGAGACAACCTTTTTCTAAACTTGTGACCCCTGCCAAGAAAATTCAATCCAATAAACATTTATTAAGTTCTTACTAGGTGCCAGACATTGTGCCAGTGCTGGAATAGAAATGGAAACTGCCTCAAGCGTCAAAGAGCTTGCCTTTGGCTATCAAAGGGTATGCATTCCCCTATTATTAGTTTCCTCAGATGTTCTTAGTTAAAAACTGGGTTACCATTTTATTTAGCTCCCCTCAAACTCCTGAGAACATAAAGGGCCTGAAATAATCTTAAACAGGAAAGACCCAACATATTTTGGCAAAATCCCTTAATTACACTTGAAAGTAAGCAGAGCAGCCAAGGTAAAGGCAAGGTAACCAATGGTCTGAAATATTTCCATTATGAGCTAAGAGCAATCACATTCCAATTCAACAAGTATTTATTGACACCTACTCTGGACAAACTACTGTGTTAAGTAAGACCTTTGGGGAGAAAGGTGAGACAAATCTCTGTCCTCACAAAAATCGTATTCTAGCTGGGGAGACAAGACACAAAGGGATAGTGTGGATTTAGTATCAAAAGACCTGGCTTTCCGCCCATGGTATGTTGGACAGAATACTGAATTGACAATCAAAGAAACCTGGATTCAAGTCCTAGTTCTGCCAATGTCCTTGAAGAGGTCATTTTTACCACAGTGGGTCCCAATTTTTTACATCTGTAAAACAAGCAAGTTTAACTGAATTATGTCTAAGAATATTCATAACCTATGAATCCTGGCCATGACATAAGCTGTGTAATCTCAGACAAATTAACTTTTGAGCCTCAGTTCCCTCATGTGTAAAATGAAGTTATCAATACTTAACAGTATACCACCTCCCTCTCAGGGTTCCACTGTGAGTTATAAAGTCCTCAATGGCTCCCTATTGTCTCTAAGGTAAAACACAAACTCCTTAGCTAAGCATTCAGTTGTTCTACAATCTAATCTATCTCCAACATGCTTTTCCAACCTTAATTCATAGTACTTTTCTTCACATATTCTACATTCTAGGCAAATTGGACAATTGGCTTATTATAGGACTAGTATCTACCAGAATCTCCCGACAACATAAGTTAGGCCCACGAATCCTCCTTCCCTACTATGAAAGAGATTCACTTTCCCTAAAAAGAGGCAAACGTAGACCCAGGACCTGACTGAACCTGTTTCTCTTGATTCAGCTTCTTTCCCCCCAACCCCAACATGAAGTAGGCCAAGGCTCCTTCTCCTTTTCTCCCTAAAAGACAAAAGTTGTCCCAGACCTGGCTTCCATAAAGTAGTTTCCTGCTTACCTAAGGGATTTATAAAAAGCCCTAGCCATGACTAGGCTAGGCCTCTCAGATTTGATAGGTGCCTACAATCATGCCAGTCACCCTCCCCTGTCCTGATGACCTACTCACCAGAAGCATTTCCATAAGGAGGTAAGGGGTGAGGGCGGGGCACACTACCAATGCTGAAGCTAAGTGCCAATGTATGCTTCTTGTATGTGTTAGGGAAAAGTAAACCTTCTTTTTGTTAGTTTGACTGTTCAATGACTTTCAAGTGTCTTATTTTATCTCAAAATCAAACTTGAGTTTAAGTCCTGGCATTAAGATGATCATTAACACAGCTATTCCTCTAACGGGACATTGCCTTTCCTGCCTCCAAATGTGCACAAGTTATTCTCCATGATTAGGATGCACTTCCTCCTCACCCTCACCTCTCAAAATTGTTCTCTTTCTTCAAGACTTAACTCAAATGTCCTCTTTTAAGCCTCCCCTGATCCCTGCTCTACCCCTAATTGTTAATACATCCTCTCCTCAAATTACTTTATATTTATCTGTGTACACATTGAATACCTTCCCTAGTAAAATGTAAATCCCTTCAGTGTAAAGGCTTTTTAAATTTTCATCTAGCGCTTTGTATATATTCAAACTAAGAAATATTTCCATTTTAATTTGGATAAAATTGTGAGCCACTATTACTACAAAACAAGAAGTAACATGTTTTGGAGGAAAGGGCACTGAACTCACAGTCAAATAACCCTGAATCTAGTCTTGGTTCTGGTTCATAAATACTTAACCTCTCTAAACCTCAGTTTCCTTAGTTTAAAAATGGGAAGCATAACAATATATTCTCTTCCTACTTCATAAATGTTGTTGGGCTGCGTTAAAAAGCAGCAATCTTGGTATTGGTACTGGCTAAGAAATAGAGTGGTGGATCAGTAAAATAGGTCAGGTACATAAGACATAGTCAATGACAATAGTAATCTACTGTTTGATAAACCCAAGGACTCCAACTTCTGGGATAAGAACTCACTATTTGACAAAAGCTGCTGGGAAAACAATATGGTAGAACTAGGGACAGATAAACATCTTACACCATGTAACAAGATAAGGTCAAAATAGGTACATGATTTAGACATAAAGGGTGATACTTATTATAAGCAAATCTGGAGAGCAAGGAATAGTTTGCCTGTCAAATCTATGGAGAAAGGAAGAATTTATGACCAAACAAGAGATAGAGAACATAATGAAATGCAAAATGAATCATTTTGATTACATTAAATTAAAAAGGTTTTGCACAAACAAAGCCAATGCAACTAAGATTAGAAGGGAAACAGAAAGCTAGGAAACAATTTTTACAGTCAGTATCTCTGATAAAGGTCTCATTTCTAAAATATATAGAGAACTGAGTCAAATTTATAAGAATACAAGTCATTCCCCAATTGATAAAATGCTCCAATGATATGAACAGGCATGTTTCAGATGAAGAAATTAAAGCTATCTGTAGTCATGTGAAAAAATTCTCTAAATCACTATTGATTAGAGAAATGCAAACTAAAGCAACTCTGAGGTACCACCTCACATCTATCAGATTGTCTGATATGACAAAACAGGAAAAAGTGTTAGAGAAGATGTTGGGAAAATTGAAACATTAATGTATGGTTAGTTGAGTTGTGAACTGATCCAACCACTCTGGAAAGAAATTAGAACTATACCAAAAGGGCTATAAAACTGTGCATACCTTTTGATCTAGCAATAGCACTACTAGGGCTGTATCCCAAAGAGACCACAAAAATGGGAAAAGGACCCACATGTACAAAAATATTTATAGCAACTCTTTTTGTGGTGGCAAAGAATTGGAAATCAAGGGGATGCCCTTCAATTGGGGAATGGTTAAACAAGTTGTGGTATATTAAAGTAATGGAATACTATTGTGCTATAAGAAATGAGGGACAGATGGACTTCAGAATAACCTGATAACATAATTGATGCATAGTGAGGGGAGCAGAACCAGGAGAACATTGTACACAATTACAGACACATTGTATCTGTGATGAGTAACTTTGATAGACTGGGCTCTTCTCAGCAATACAAGGTTAATAAGACAATTTCAGAGGACTCATGGTGGAAAAGGGAATCTACATTCAAAGAAAGAATTATGGAGTCTGAATGCAGACTTAAGCAAACTACTTGCTCTCTCTCTCTTTTTTGTCTTGTTTTGTTTCTTCTTCCTTACTGTTCATTCCATTGGTTATAATTCTTCTTTACACTTTGACTAATGTTTAATGTGAAAGTACATATAGAACTTATATCAGATTGCATGCCATCATGGGGGGGGGGGGTGGAGGAGGAAAGAAAATTTGGAACTCAAAAACTTGTGGAACTGAATGTTGTAGACTAAAAGTAAATAATTTTTTTAATGACCTAGAGGGAGGAACAAAGAACAGTAAAAAAACTAACAAACAAAAACCCCTCACAAATAAAGTTCAACAGAAACAACAACAAAAATGATAAACAAGTAGACTTGAGAAAAACTTGGAAAGACTTATATGAACTGAAGCTGAACGAAGTGAGCAAAACCAGAGCACCGTACACAGTAACAGCCACAGTGTGCAATGACTGACTTTGATAGACTTAGCCCTTCTCAGCAACACAAGGACCTAAAACAATTCCAAAGGACTCATGATGGAAAAGGCCATCCACATCCAGAGAGAGCTATGGAGTCTGAATGCAGAGCGAAGCAGACTATTTTCTTATTGTTTTCTTTTCTTTCTCATAGTTCCTCCCATTCATTCTAGTCCTTCTATACAACATGACTATTGTGAAAATATGTTTAATAGGATATATATGAAGAGCCTATATAAGACTGCCTGTCATCTTGGGGAGAGAAGGGGAGAAAATTTAAAACTTATAGAAGTGAATGTTGAAAACTAAAAATAAATAAATTAACTTTTAAAACCAGCACTACTAGGTCTGTATGCCAAAGAGATCATAAAAAGGGAAAATGACCCACATGTACAAAATATTTGTAGCAGCTCTTTTGTGTTGGCAAAGAATTAGAAATTGAGAGGATACCCATCAACTGGGGAATGGTTGGATAAGTTGCAGTATATGAATGTAATGGAATACTATTGTTCTATAAGAAATGATGACTTAGTTCTTCTCAGCAATACAATGAATCTAAATGCAGATTGAAGCATACTATTTTCTCTTTTTTTAAAACTTTCACATGGTTTTTCTCTTTTGTCCTGATTCTTCTTTCACAACATGACTAATGTAAAAATATGTTTTATATGATTGTACATGTATAGCCTATACCAGACTGCCTGCCATCTTGGGGAGGGGGGTGAGAAGGGAAGGGGATAAAACTGGAACTCAAAATCTTATAAAAGTAAATGTTGAAAACTAAAAATTAATTTTTAAAAAATGTGGCAATCACATGAGAGAGTTTCTATGAAAGCTCTTTGAAAATTGTAAAGTAGGGGCAGCTAGGTGGTACAGTGAATACAGCACCAGCCCTGGAGTCAGGAATATCTGAGTTCAAATCCAGCTTTAGACACTTGATACTTACTAGCTGTGTGACCTTGGGCAAATCACTTAACCCCACTTGCTCTGCCTTCCTCCCTCCAAAAAGACAAAAAAAAAGAAAATTGTAAAATGCTATTCAAATGTAAGGTATTAGTATTATAGTTAAGTAGTTTGATAATAACATAAATACAAGACTGTCTTTTATTAAGGGCCAAATAAGTGTCACAGTACTACAGGCAAGATCAAAGGAGGATGCCTTGGGTAGGCAGGGAAGGTTTCCTTTAAGTAGTCAGCCAGATTTTCAAATGTGCTATTAAAAGAAAAGCAATCCAGTAACTTAATCCCTTGCAGGGGAGGCAAGGAAGGAGTTAAGAATTCTGCCAGCTAAAGTCTCTGTTTCTTTAACAAGAATCCTATAACAAGTCTAGAACAGACAAAATGTTGTTCTGTCCTTTAAAGACTGACCATGCGCAGCATGGTATAGAAAAAAGAATAGATTTACAGCCAGAGGTCCAGAGTTCAAATTCCAGCCATGTTCCTTACTACCTGCATGACCTTGAAAAAATTACTTCATTGGGTCTCAGTTTCTGTATCTTCAAAATAGGGACAAACAGAACAAGTCTCAACTCTCTTCCATATGATAGCCCTTGAAATGACGCCACTGTTTCTATTAATGCAGACAACAGTCTTACTATTGTGTTTCACATCCACTAAAATCCTGATACGTTTTCTATACAAACTATCACTGAGCCTCACCTTTCCCATCCCGAATTTGTCAGCCCCAAATAAACATGCACTTGATTTTTTTTAACCCCAGTGTAGAACTCTCAAGTTATACTTCTAAAAAAAATGATGAGAGATAGCTAGACCATTTCTGTATGTCTGGATGACCAAACTCAAAGCACAGCCATCATTATTAGGTTGAAGCCAACTTGGAAAATGGTCTCAAGTACGGTCCCTCAGGTACTTCACGGGCCTGTGCTGTTGATCATTCCTACCAATGGTGTTAATGAAGAAAAGATTGACATGTTTTTCATGCAGATGATACAAAACTGGGAGGGATACTTAATATGTTGAACAACAACATCAAGATTCAATCTTGTCAGGTTAGAACCAATAACAAAATGAGAAAGCCAGATTCAATGACAGAATTTCCTAAACCTCATTCTACAGAATCCTGATATTCTATGAGGCAAGCAATAGTTCTCTTAAAATATCAAATATGAAACTGTATATGTGACAGTTATTCTTCACAGCAATTTTTCTGTATGAAAAAATGTCTTAATTTTCTCCATTCTATCCCCAAATTGTATGTAACTTCTCTTTAATCAAGGTATAGTCTACAACTTCAAAGTAGCACTATGGGATGCAACAATGTTTCAAAACCAGTACTGTTTCATAACCTAGCACAAAGCTGACCCTTACTAAATGCTTGTTGACTGACTGGTTGACTGACTGGTCAAATTAGTCAGGGAAATACCGGAATAAACGATCTCTAAATTCCCCTACAGGGCTGAAGGGCTCTGTCAGGCTAGGAAACAAACTAATATTACACTGCCACCTAGTGGCTGATGTGAAACTAAGAGTCAAATTTAAAAGAGAATTTATATAAAATGTTGACTGATTTAGCACCACCTGCTGGCATCAAATTATCAAGGCTCCTTCAAGTTAGTTGCCCCGGTACAAGGATATCATTCACTAACTTTTAATACAAACATATTAAACACTGAATCTATGGAAGGTCCTGTGCTTCTGACTGGAAAGATATAACTACTGTTTTAAGCAATCCTCATAAATCATGCTGCTAGAGCTACATGAATGTGAAGCTGCAGGACTGAAATTCATTACATTGTTTCATATATGTGTGTATATATGTGTGTGTATGTATGTGTGTGTGTGCATGTGTTATATACACATATATATGTATACAAATATATGGATATATGTGGGGAAAATGTATATTACATATACAGGAGATGCATGGGATATATCACTATATATGGGATATAATATATTATACCTATTCATATATATACATAAATAAAAGCATATATAATGAATTTTAGTCATGCAGATGCACATTCATAAAGGTCTATCAGGACGATTTGAGGAGATTATTTTAAAAAGCAGTGGTATATTAACATATATACATACATGTTCACATACACATACATGCATGTGTCCTCTCTCCTCTCCTACTTCAGAGGTCTAATGCCTTTCCTTTTATTCATTCATTCCTTAAGTGCCTACTACATATGAAGAATTGTGGCATAGGTAATGGGGCAGATACAATGATAATTAAGACATAGTCTCTATTCCCCCCAAAAGCATAGAACTTAACAGAGGAAATCATTCAGTTAATAAGCACTTACTACACACTCACTATGGAAATGGCATTAAGCTAGGCACAAGGGATACAAAGACAAAAATGAGACAGTCCCTGTCCTCAAGGAGTTTACAGTCTAGCAGAGCCAACGTATACATATATAGGTATAAAATAGACACAAGATTAATTGGGGGGGCTGCATTAACATGGTGGGGAAGACAGGAAAGATTGTCTAGAAGCTGGCACTTGAGCTGAACCTGGAAGGAAGCTAGGGACTCTGAGAGGCAGAGGCAAGAAGCGAAAGGGGTCTAACCAATACAAAGGCAAGGGGATGACAGACTGTGTGTCACCTGAGGCACAGTAAGGCCAGATGACTGGAGCATCATGTGTGTGAAGGAGAGAAATGCAAATTAATGATGAAAAGGTGTGTTTGGGCTGGGTTATGACAGGCTTTAGATGTCAACTCAGCAGAGTGTGTACTTGATCTAAAAGGTAAAAGGGACCACTGGAGTTTATCAATCAGAGAAGTGGCAAGGTCAGGTCACTGGAAGCTAAGGTCCTTATGAGCAGTAATTTTCATTTTATTTGTTATCTCCAGTGCCTGCCACATAGTGGGAACTTAACAAATGCTTACCATAAGACTGTCATTTGGCACTATGTGGTAAATGAATTAGAAAAGAGAGAAACTTGAGGCAGGAAGACCAATTAGAAAGTTATTGCAATGGTTCAGCAAGAGGTAATGAAGGCCTGAAGCAGGGAGGTGACTGTGTGAGTTGAGAGGAAGGGACAGCTGCAAGACATGCTGTGGAGGTAGAATCAACAAAACTTGGAAGCCAACTGGGCTATTGGGAGGTAAGAAAGTATTAGAAGCTCACGATAATTCTGAGGTGGCAAGACTGGGTACCTGTAACATGGAAGTGGCCTCAACAGAGACGGAGAAGTTCAGAGGAGGAATAGGCTTGGGGGGAGGGGAAATTAATTCTATTTTGGAGATGGCTATAGGACATTTGAAATGTCTGGTAGGTAGCTGGAGACAAAAGACTGGTGGTCAGGAGAGTCTAGGGCTAGATGTATGAGGTGAATGATGGGATGTGGCAGTCAAGAAACCAAATGCAATCTTAGACTGCAACTAAAGGGAATTTCCAAGAATAAAGTAAGAAGCCCACTGTATTCTGTTCCAGTCTATCCACGTCTACGGTACTATGTTCAATTGTAAGCACCATATTTTTATAAGGACATTAACTGATAAGCTGAAGAGCAGCTGGAAGAGGGCAAAGAGGATCATGAAGAAGGCCTTGAATTCATGCCATGTGAAGACTGGCCAAGAGAACTGAGGATCGTGAGTCTGATAAAGAAAAGTCTGAAGGGAGATCTGATAGTTGTCTCTAAGTATGTGAAGGGCTGTCAGGACAAAGAAATTAGACTTGTTTTTCTTGGGCCCTGAGGGCAAAACCAAGACCAATTGGTGGAAGTTAACAAAAAAAAAAATCTAACCAGAATGCCACTGAGGCTCCTTCCAACTCTGAAATTTTTTGTGAACCTGTGCAATAGTCTTCCTAGGGTAATAGCCAATGTGAACCTGGGCTTACTATGCCATTGTGGCAGGCTGAAAATCCTTTGAGCAAAACATGTCTATTGGCTGACTGTTAAAGGTAAACTCATTAGTCAGATGCTGGAGTACAGACCCATAGAGTACCCTGGAATCCATGATAGTAGCTGTGTGTTGTCCCAAGGACCTAATCAACAAATCTTTAAGGGCTTAATTGAGCACAGATCCTCAGAAAGAGTCCAGTAATACAAAACAGAAAAAGATAGAATGGCATGCATATTCAGGACTTGGAGTAAAAAAGACCTGAATTCGAGTAATGCCTCTGACACATGATCCTGGGTAAATCATTTAATGTTTCAGTGCTCCAGACAGCTAAGACTAAATTATAGACCAAGTGCTGGTCTGCATTGGTAGAAGGAATTTCCTCACTAAACAGGCCCTATCCCAGTGAAATCAAAAGTCTAGTCAAAGAATAATAAAAAAAAAATGCAAAGCAGAAAATGCCAAGGGACATATGAGAAGTACAAAGTTAACTACAGAAGTTAAGAGCAGGGAACAATTATCAATTAGACCACTTAGTTCAACACCATTGTTTCATAGCTAAAATTAAGGTGGGGATTAAGTAACTTGCATAAGGCCATACTAGAGTAAGTAACAGAATCCCATTCCACTTTTGGATGGTTCCAAAGGGTACAGACATTTAAGTCACTTAATTTGCTTAATTCAAAACTGCTTTCCAAAAGGGCTGTACCATTTCACAGTGCCACCAAAAATGTATTGGTGTGTCTATCTTCCCGCGCCCTCTCCAACGCTGACTTGCCATTTTTGGCCATTTTTTTCTGGTCAATTTACTGGGTCAGAAGTGAAACCTCCGAGTTATTTTGATTTGCATTTCTTTTGTTTTTAGCCATTTGGAACTTTTTTTCCATGTGGTTGTAATAATTTTGCAATCTTCATTTCAGAACTGTTATTTCATATCCTTTGGCCATTTATCTTTTGGGGAATGGCTATTAATCACATCTGTTCATTCATTATTTATGTATTTTGGCTACCAAATCCTTATCAGAGAAATTTGATACAAAGACTTTTTTTTCCCATTCAACCACTTCCTTTCTTATTCTAGATGTGTTAATGTTATCTGTGTGGAAGCTTTCAGTTTCAAGTACTCAAAGTTATTTATCTTTTGCATTAGTTAAGAATACAGCTCTATTACCCATCGCTGTGAAAGGCATACAATCTGTTTCTCTTCTAATTTTTTTTGTTGTGTGGCCTTTTATATTAAGGTCATACATTTAGAATGCATTGTGAAGTGGAGTGTAAGGTATTGGTCTAAGCCTAATTGCTGCCAGACTGCTTTCCAGTTTTCCCAGTAGTTTTTTATCAAATAGGGAGTTTTTCTCTAGGTAACTTATGTTTACCACTTTATCAAATACTGGATTATTGAGTTTTGTTATTTCTGAATCTTCCTTATCTAGTCTGTTTCACTGATCCATTTTTTTATTCTTTAACCATTACTAGATGGTTTTAATGACTGATGCTTTATAATACAGTTTGAGGTTTAGAAGTGCTATTCCTACTTCATCCTTACTTCTTTTCAGCATTTCCCTTGATATGGTAGAACTTTTGTTTATCCAAATGAATTCTGTAACTATTTTATCAAGTTCTATAAAGTACCTTCTTGGGGATTTGATTAGTACAGCATTAAAAGCATAAATTAATTATGGCCTAGCCATGAGTACTGAATATTCAATTCTTGAAGAAATTATCTATAATTGAATCTATGTAACTTTTAATACACTTTAGGAGGTAGATTCTCCAGATACAATACGCATTTTGTAGTTATTTAGAATAGGATTTCCCTTTCTATTACTGCTTCTTGGGTTTTGTTATTATTATATAGAAATGCTGTTGATTTTTGAAAATTTATTTTGTTGCCTGCAATTTTGCTGAAGTTATTAACTGTATATCTTTGCTAGTTCCCTGGGGTTTTCCAAGCAAACCATCATAACATCAACAAACAGAGATAGTTTTATTCTTTCCTTACCTATTTTTATCCCTCTGACTCCTTTCTCTTATCTTATTGCTACTGCTAACATTTCCAGAACTATGCCAAATAATAGTGGGGACAGGTATTAATGATGGTATTAGCTCCTTATATTTCCTCAATTTCAGACGTCTGAAGGAAGAGGACAAACCTGTTGCCACCCTCCCCTCCTCTACCTAACAAGTGTGACCACTACTTTTAATAACTCATCCTAGATTTCCAAATACCAGGAACTGATCATTGAATTTAGAATGGGCAGGGGATCAATCTAGTCCAATATTCTCATTTTAAGGATAAAAATATGGAGATCTAGAAAAATTAAAGAACTCTGCAAAGTATCAAAAGTTGTAAGAAACAAAACCAGGATTGAACCCCAGGTCCTTTGACTCCAAGATCAGCATTCTTTTCACTCTTATTCAAGTCCTAACTGTGCTATTCACTACCTGTGACCTTAAACGAGAACTTGAATTTAATAACCTTTAAGGTCCCCTTTTAGTTATGGTGTTCTGTGATTCTGAGTTCCTTCCCCTACATCTAAATCCAAAAGTTGGTGGAGGTCTGACATTCTCTCTCAGTCATATCTTTTTTTTTTTTTTTTGCTTTTGGGAGGGGGGAGGGCAGGGCAATCAGGGTTAAGTGACTTGCCCAAGGTCACATGGCTAGTAAGTGTTAAGTGTCTGAGGCCAGATTTGAATTCAGGTCCTCCTGACTCCAGGGCTGGTGCTCTATTCACTGCACCACCTAGCCGCCTCCAGTCATATCTTAATTCAAATATCTTAGAGACCAAGAAATACAACTACAAGGAGTAATTCAGTGCTATAGATATACTGTAAGCTACAGCGGATGCTCAATCTTCAACACATGCTTTACTATACCTCCAACTTCTTGTAGAAACCTATCAGCTAGGCAGGAACTGTGAGGGAAGGTTTTTGTCTTTTAAATAGACCTACTTCACTTTCTTTCTTTTTTTTTTTTTGCTTGACTATATTTACTAGTTATAAGCTAAAGCTTCTATTTGGAGAGGAACAACTGGAGGGGAGGTCCTGCTTGACTTTCTAACTATATCTGACTTGCTATAACTGTTTTATGTCTTAGCCAGTTGTCCTATTGATTAATTTTCTCTCAGGTTCAAAAAGTCTAACAGCATTAACAAGAAGCCTAAGGAAGAAATGAATTCTCCATTCCTGGAGGTCTCAGAGCAAAGACTGGATGACTACCTGTCAGAAGAGTAATGGTGGTGTCAGCTCAAGCATGGAATACAACCTCTGAGGTTGTTTCTAGTTTCTATTGTAGAATTCTATTAAATTTCTTACCCTTTGAAGCTCATCGTTTCCATTAGCTAATATTTCTTATTTCTTAAAGTCTTATCTTTTAAGGGGATTAAAATCTGTTCTGCCTTAAATATAGTCTTTTAGGATTCTCTAGACTTTTCCCATAATCTATTATAACATTTCTTCTCATTTTACCAAACAAAATCTGCTTCCCTGAAATCCAATATCCTCTTCGTGGACCTGTAATTTTGCTATGCCATAAGAAAATGGATTGTGGTCACTAATGTCCCTCCTCATTATTTTTGTTTTCTTAATCAGTGTCTCCTCACTGGAAAACTAAAACAAAACAAAATAAGGCCTTATGGTCAAGAAAAGACAAGGGTGCTGATCCTGTTTATTGTCAACAAGCTAAGTACATGTTTCCCCAGAATTCTACCCCCTCACATGCACAAAAACAAACATGATCTTCTGGGAGCCCTCTCATTTAAACCTTGGTAAGAAATCACTCCCTAGTGACTGCCATGGTTTCTGGATCATAAAACTGTTCTTTGTCTAATTTGTGAATCCATTACAATGACATAGGTTTGGCTTGGTTTTATTTTTTACCCAACAGATGAGTAAGTAGCACATTTCTCTGAGTATGACATTCACTGGTTTCAAGAATCACAACAACTAGTTTGGTAATATTCCCCATTTGCTACAGAAGTCTCTAAGTAAGCAGTCAGAAATCCATTTTAGTTTCTCCTTTCTTTTTAATTAGTAGAATTCCCCCAAACTATTTACTGTCATATTTACTGCCAATATCAATTAAGCTAGTCAGTATATAAATCAAAGCTTTGTGGAATTTTTTTTTAGTCTGGAGCTACAAAGAAACTACAAAATACACCATGATTAATTGTTCCTATGCCAAGGTTCATATTATGGATAACTGCAATAAAAGTTAATCAACAGGTCAGATTTTGTATGCATTGGGGATTCTTCAGGAGCACTGAGGTTTAAAATGTTTCACTAACATTTAGATTCAACAAATGTTTGTTTGTTTGTTTTATAGTGGCTAATATCACCACAAACGTGTAGAGATTTCTGAGCCACAGTACCTCAAGTGGAGTCACAGCTCTGACACTTACCAGCTGAGTGACACAGGGTTATTGTGAGGAACAGTTTGTGAACTTTAAGAGAGATGCTGTACCAACATGAGTTACTATGAATAATCATGATAATGACATTTTTAAGTAGCTAAGAGATACTCAGTCACTTTTCGAAGGGTCATTGATCCTTCTTCTGGGCCTGGAGTTTCACCCTGGCTATCAGGTGAGGAGTTTATCTTGTTTTGTTTAATGGTGACAACTCATGAAGACAGTTTCCTAAGGCATGAAAGGTTTGGATTTACATGAGAAAAGGGTGTGTCATCACCAATGAAATCACAGTATTGTTTTTTGGTCTTTTTGGAGGGGGGAAGGCAGGCAATTGGGGTTAAGTGACTTGCCCAAGGTCATACAGTTAGTAAGTGTTAAGCGTCTAAAACTGGATTTGAATTCAGGTCCTCCTGACTCCAGGGCTGGTGCTCTATTCACTGCACCACACAGCTGCCTCTCACAGTATTTTTAAAAAGTTTTCTGTATCAGGAAGTGTTTTCCCCAGAACTCCTCTAATTTTTCACAATATTCTACTTCATTCTGAAGATCCCCTACTATAAGTAATGTTATACAATTAGTTTATTGCAGAATCAAGTGGATACTTGAAGACTTTTCTATTATATTTCTAGCATCCATGATAAAACATACCTCAATGCCAGAAACAATAAATACTGTTTCATAACATAATTCTTTGGACTAAAATTAAAATTCTTTGGACTCGATGGTCTTCAAAGTCCCCTTTTCAAGTTACCACATTCTGTGATTCTACCTCCAAATTCAAAAGTTGTGGCAGGTATGACATTTTCTCTCACTCACATCTTAATTCAAACACTCTGGGGAGTCCAACAATTATTACTACAGAAGTAAGGCAGAACCATAGCCATATCAGGAGCTATAAAGGCTATTATATCCTGAACACAAGCTTTAGTACAACTCCTACCACCTGGAGAAACCCATTCTATAATCTCCCTGAAAGGTCATCAAGTCTTTGCTTTAAGACCTCCAGGGATGGAGAACTCACTACTCAATATCCTTTGAAGCATCATCACCCACATCCTAGTCCCTATTTGTGAACATACTCCAAAGTTCCTTCTTGGGTTTTCTGTTTTTCCTCTTTACTACCTCAGGGCTCTCTCATCATTTCCCATGGAGTCAACTACCATCTCTCTGCAGATGCCTCGAAATCAACATAACCAGCTCTCTCACTTTTCTCTTTAACTCTAGTCCTATCTCCAAGTGACTGACTGACCTCTCCACTGGATGTTCCAAAAGCATTTCAAAGTCAACAAGTCTGAAAACCAACTCATTTTCCTTCTCCCCATACTCATTCTTCTTCCTAGTATCCTAATTTCTGTCAAGGGTACCATTCTTCTGGTCACCCAGGTGCAAAACTTTGAAGTTATTCTTGACTGTCCCTAACGTATTATATCCAAACAGTTGCCAGGCCTTATAAAGTCTACCTCAACATCTCTTCATCCAAACCCTGATTTCCAGTGAAACCACTTCCCACCTAGACTACTACAACATCTCAAAGTTGATCCCCACACTTCCGGTCTCTCCTGTCACCAATCCATCCTCTATGTGGTTTCCAAACTGATACTCCTAAAGCACAGATCTGACCATGTCACCCCTCTGCTTCCTATAATATATAATCTCCTCTGTTTGGCATAAAAAGCTGTTTACAATCTGATTCCAGTTTAGTTATAAATTACTCTACTCTCAACTATGAATTAGAAATTGAAGAGATGTCCATCAACTTGGAAACAGCTAAACAATCTGTGGTATATGATTGTAATAGAATATTACTGTGCTATAAGAAATGACAAGCATAATGATTTCAGAAAAACCTGGAAAGACTGACACGAACTGATACAAAGTGAAGTGAACAGAACCAGGAAAACATTATACATAGTAATAGCAATACTGTTCAATGAAGAACTGTGAATGACTTAGCTATTTTCAGCAACACAATGATCCAAGAAAACCCCAAAGTACTAATGATGAAGCATACTATCCTCCTCCAGAGATAGAACTCATATTGTTTGAATATAGACTGAAGCATGCTATTTTTCACTTTCTTTCATTATTTTTCTTTTATTCAAGTTTTCCTGTACAAAATGACCAATATGGAAATGTTTTATAGATTACACATGCATAACCTATATCTGATTGCTTACAGCCTCAGAGAGGGAGAAGGGGAGTAGGGCAGTGAGGGATAGAATTTAGAGCTCAAAAAAATTTTTTAAATTGTTTTAACATGTATTTGGTGAAAAAAATAAAATAAATTTTTAATATTTTTAAATTATTCTACCCTCTGTACAAACTAGACTATCTGTTGTTCCTAGATGACATCTCAACTCCACTTATGTATCTTTTAATAGGTTGTCCCCTATGCGTGAATGCTCTCCCTTCTCACTTCAACTGTGTAGCAACAATGCTCCTTGCAGCTGTTGTGGGGGTGTAAAACCAATAACACCAGTACACAGGAGGCCTGCTAGCACAGGTGCTTTGATCTGCTTTTCCAAAGGAAAGCAACTCAAAAGAAATTCAAAGAATTAGACTTAAGACATTTGACTCTAAATTAATTTAATTTAGCTTATATGTTCCTTTGGGAAAAGGACTACTAACTTTTTAAAAAAAAGACAAAAGTCTTTATATTCCAAGTGCTCTAAGAGAGTGCCTTGCAAATAGCATGTTCTTAATAAAGACCAGTCTAGTTCAATAGTTGAATCTCTTTTAGATGACTCAGTGAGATCTTTCAAGGCTCCAGAAGCATCACTATCAATATCCATCTCCATTTCAAGAAACAACATGGAAGAGTCAATTAATAAGGGAGATAGGAATAACTTAGCTTGCATCATACAATTTTAGTGTGAAAATAAATCTGCAATATTTGAATAAATGGCCTCTTATTTTAACAACAGCCTCAAATCGTGTCATAACTCATTTGAACAAAATAGTCCTAGGATTCTGTTTTTATAGTCTTGTGGTACCCACTGCTGTCGCCATACCTCTTCTCTGATTCTAAGGATGATATGGATGGAGGTGATGAAGGTCAACTCAGCTTGCACCCACTCTCCCTTTACTGTCACATAACTCAAAAGACTTTTAAGCCCTTTCCTTCCTCACTATCTATTTCTCCTCATTAGAGGTGCAAGGCTAGAAGGAAAAGCAGAATGAGTTGGAGTGGGATGCAAAGGCAGGAAATTAGTTATCTTTAAACATTCAAATGTTTTCATTTTGAACTCACATCTGGAATTATAGGTATATACAGGCTTATACTACTTTCTAAAGTACTATCAAGTCAGGATTTGAGAAAGAAAAGAGAATAGAACGTCAATTAGTTCTGAAAACACAACAGACAGCCTCAGAAGAGCGAGGTACAAGCCCTAGCTCTTTATTAACTGTCATTCAGGCAAGTCATTAAATCTCTCTGTGTCTACCTAACCACACGAGGCGATTACAAGGAAATTACTTTGTAAACCATTAAGTGCAACAGAAACACACGCCATTTTACCTACAGAGAAGCATTTGCATGTGTAGCATTTAGCAAGTATAGACCACAGTCGTCACAATATGCCTATGAGAAAGATAGTCCAAGAATTCCTATTTTATAAAAAAGAATACTGAGGGTCAGAGAGATTAATTGCTCAGCTCACATAGCTAGTGAATCTCTGAGCTCCAAAGTTAGCTACAACAGATCTCCTATACCAGATTCTTTCTACTGTAACATGCTGCCTTTCAAAATGTAACACCATAGCCCTTGCTAACCTAGCTCAAATCTTATAAGCATATAACTTCCCCAGCTCCTGTATTAGTATTTAATCTCACCCACTTTCCTCAAATAAAAGATTCATTCAGAAACAAACATGTCAATCTTTATTTAAAGTAATACAATGATAAGCATTTACATTAAACGATAAGAAATAAAGATGCTAAAATAAAACATTTCTTTAGAATTCATAAGATTATTTTAAACAGTAATTCTGGCCCTGCTGCTTACTATCCGAATTACCCAAAGAAAACTTTTTTCCTTATCTGAAAATGAGTTTCCTCACCTATCAAACAAGGAGGCTGGACTATATTTTCGAAAGGAAAGCAACTCAAAAGAAATTCAAAGAATTAGACTTAAGACATATGACTCTAAATTAATTTAATTACCAGTACCCCAAAGTACTAATGATGAAGCATGCTATCCTCCTCCAGAGATAGAACTCATATTGTTTGAATATAGACTGAAGCATGCTATTTTTCACTTTCTTTCATTACTTTTCTACGAAATTTCTAAAAAGCAGTCTTTGCTTGAAGACCTTGAACAAGAGATAATATATATGATTTTTTTATACTTCTAGTTTTATTTCCTTATATCAAGACTAAATCCTCTTTGAAACTTTACCTATTACTCCAAGTTCTACCTTCTAAGGCCAAGAATAAAAAGTTTAATCCATTTTTCAATAAGACAGTGTTTTAAATACTTGAAGACCATTATCACATTCCACTCTCCTACCTAAGTTCTTACCTTCTTCAGCCAAAACATCCCCACTAGTTCCTTCAGCCAACCCTGATATGGCAAGAATTCAAGGCCCTTCACCATTCTCTTATCCTCCCAGGTATTCTCTCACTTTTCACTACCAAAGTCCTTCCAAAAATGTGGCTCCTAGAACTGACCACAAAATTACTTGACTTGACCAAGACAAAGCAGAGTAGGATTGTCTCATTATATTGTTCTTGGAACTTTCCTTTCTTAAGGCAGGTGAAGATTTCATTGGGTTTCTTGGCTACTATATCACACTGTTGACTTACATTGAGCTTACTGTCTATTAAAACCCTCAGATCATCTTCAAACAAACTGCTACCTATCTATATCATGTACTTATGAAGTTGATTTTTTAACCCAAAGTATAAGTCAGTTATCCATGTTAAATGCTGTTTCTGATTCAGTTTAGTATTCTAGCCTGTCAAGCCTTCCTAGTTATGTCATCTGAAAAATTGATTTAAAAAAAGCCACCTATGTGTTTTAGCCAAGTCACTGATAAAAAGTTAAATAGCATAAGGTTAAGTACTAATCCCTTGGCCATTCTATAGGAAACCACCTTCCCAGGCAACATCAAACCATTAATGAACTACTCTTTGTGTCCAACCATCCAATCCATTCTCCACCTGCCTAATAATACTCACATCTAGCCCACATTTCCCCATCCTTTCCACAAAAATGCTATGAAAAAGTTTACCAAACACTTTGCTAACATCTAAGTAAACTATATCTACAGCATTCCCTTCATCCACCAATTTAATAAATGCTTTTTTTTTTAATGAAACTAGTTTGGCACAATCTGTTTTTGATGAATTCATACTGGCTCTTTATGATCACCGATTCCTTTTCTAAATATTCCCTACCAAAACTATAATTCTATGTGTACTTCACTTTTCAATCACTATACTCCTGAAGAAGCTGTGTGAATAGAAGCCTATTTTGAATACATGTGATATAACAAGGGATCAAGAGAAACCTGTATCTTGAACAAATCTTGGTGAATCATCAAGTACAGAAAAAGGTCCTTTAATTTTTGCATTTTGCAAAAGAGACCTGTTTCATCAATTCACATTTTTATTTGTCAGTTTTCTTAACATGAGGCACCACTGAATTTGGAAGTACTGTGCATTCGACAGTTAGATGGAAAAAGCAAACTGATATGATTTCTTAAGTAACTGACCAAAATTACTTATCCAAGTTGTTGTTTTTTGTTAAGGTTATTCATAATAATGCTTACCTTTTTGTCCTCTTTCATCTTTCTAATGTTTCGATGAGGGCCAAAGATGGTTTGCATTCCAAAAGCTTTTTTAGACCATTCACCCTTGTGAACACTTAGTTGAGACTGAACAAAGTTTCCCTCAACCCTGTATCGATCCGCTGGAATTTTATTCATTGGAGGAGGAAGTGTGCCACAATTCACACTTGACCATCCATCTGTAGAATCCGTGTATGACTCCTGATCACTGGCATGGCCATGTTGCCATTCCTGGAGGACGTGGACAGGCAGCCACCTTTGGTTGGAACCACCACCTATGCCCATAGCACTTCTTTTGGAAGGAGGGACTGAACTCCGTGCAGAAACAAGAGGAACTTCCATTCGGGAAGAAGGTCCTAAATGCTTATTTAAATCACAAAATTTATCATTCTGAGTTGCTTCTAAAGAATTTCCTTCTGAATCATGACAGAAACCATTCCAGTGTGCAGTAGGTGGGTTTGGTGCTCTTCCTCCTGGATTTTCCCACATATTACTAGGAATGTGCTTACTTGAACTGCCTCCTAAATCAACCACCAAAACTCTGTTGCTTTTCTCTTCCTGGTTGAAATTGCCAATGCCACTGTCACTATTGCTACTTGTACTATTATTCTGATGAGCATCAGCATCACCATCCAGGAAGGCCCGTGCTCTCATTCCTTCAATCAATTCCCCCATGTCTCTATAGAGGACAGAAATAAATTGCAAAACAGGTAAGGATGATGTTGGGAATTCTAGACAACCATTAGTGTCTGGATCAGCTGTACAGTCAAACCCAAACCGTCTTGCAATACCTTGATGAATTTTATGGCTAAATAGCTCTGGATCTACCATGAAAACATGACAAGAAGTTCTCAAAACTCCTTCATCTTCCTGTGCTAAACTTCCATCATCATTAGTCTGCATGGTGACCAGTCCAAAGAATCTTCTGTCATCAGGGCATACTGCACTAAATGCCAGTTTCTCTGCGGGATATGCAGCCACTATACCAGCTTTGTCAGTGCAGAGTTGAACACAATCATGCATAATCTTCATCATCACCAATGAATGTATTTTCTGTTCAGCCCGCAAGCGTCTCATACATCCACGAATAGCCTGCAGACTATCATATTCAAGGTTGGAGCTAGTTGAAGGAAGTTCTATTGAACCTAGATAACCTACCACCATGGCAACATTTAAAATGCTTGCATCTAATCCAAAGTCATCATGATTTTCTAGTCCAATACTGAAAACTGAATCATCATGTATAACTTTAGACATTTCTTCCTTAGAATGAAGATTATAATTTGGACTATTTATACTTTCCTGTGCAATGTCAAACCGAGCAGCCGCAGCAGCTGACTCTGAAAGGGATCTTTGTTTTGGTTTTGAGTGATTTGAACTAGCAGCACAAAGAGTAGGATTTTCAAAGATCATGTTAAAAATTCCACCAGACTGCATTTCTTCAACAACTCTCTCTGCTCTGTTGATACCTAATGCTTTGGAATCAAGTTTGGGTTTTAGCCAGCCTTTTCCTTCATAAAATCCAACTTCTTCATCACTAGAACAAGAGTCCATGTGACTGATGCCTTCACTGATTACCATATGCAACACCCCCGAACACTTCCCTATGAGCTTCACTACATCTTCATGAGAAGCCTTTTTTACATTGATGTCATTAACAGCAAATATCTGGTCTCCAGCTTTTAGTCCTACATAATCTGCAGGGCTCCCTTTCATAACACAGCTAAGAACACAAGGTGCTTGTCCAGAAAGGGTAAATCCATACCCTGCTCGTCCTCTAGCAACATCTACACTTCTTATTCTCGGTGGTGCATGCACATTGAGTCGACGTTTCACTGTCTCTGATGGCTTATACATTTTGTTGTGTTTCTGAGAATGAGAATCCTTGAATTATTTCAATTTGTGTCCATATTTTGTAGACTGCTTGATGCAACCTTTCTTTCGCACAATAATGTCCTATGGAAAAAAAATGCACCATAATTTAATATTTCCTTTCCCCACAATTTCAATAATTCAGATATACAATTTAACAGATATGATGTCCTACTAATGCAGATTATAATCCCTTCACATCTTATTAGACATTTTTTGTGAATAGCCCAAGCAAAAAAAAAAGTATTCCTTAGTGCCAACCCTCTGATGGATCAGCTAGGATGATCCCCATATACCAGGCTGAGGGACAACTGCCAGGAACTTATTTGACACTTTTCCAACTCTGTAATATCTGCCAGAGCTAAGGCTCTACTGGCATGACCTCTGAGAAACTCGGGACATCTCCACAATACAGTGAAGCACCAGAACACAACTTCAATGAAAGCCTCATTGTTAAACTATCTTAAATTTCAGAAATATATTAATGAAATTAGATCACAGTAGAAAACCATCACAGAATAAATATTTAGGCAAAACAAAAAAGATATTACAATTGAACCTCAAATGTAGCACTTTACATGGCTAGCAGATATTCTTTCACAATTCCTATTTCTATCATGTTTAATAACTAGCACTGACTACATCATTCTGTCTTTCCAGACAGTTGAAATTTTGGGGAATCCTGATTTTTACGAAGGACAGAACAGAAATTCCAAAAGCTCTCAAAAGGACAAAACAATGGAACAAAATTAACCAAATGAACTTTAACTTTCCCATCTTTATAACAGTTTTATGAGACTAATCTATACATATATCAAGCATTCTTCCTAAAGGTATGAGCAGGTTAGGCTTTTACAAACAATATTCTGTAGTATATCACATCTTCCCAGTCACACAGTTGACTAAAAAGTAAAGAGAATATAAGACCCTACTGTGCTTACTTGTTGACTATTTGTTTGGCTTATTTCTGGATTAAAAAAAGACAAAAGTTCTACTCTAATAAGGTACCTCCCATGCAAATGTCCAAACCACACAAGATTCTTTGAAAGATACTGCAACAGGCGTGACTGTCTGACAACCTTCTGGCAATTATCACGCCCGGCATAAATAGGGAGACACTGGTGAGCCAAAAGTGTTTGTTCTTGTCTTAGTGAACATACTGCCCAGAATCCAAATGAAAAGGGGCTTTTCCATAGTTGGTAGAGATATCCACACGCCACCATGGAAGGGAGGGGAGAAAATCTGAAACTCAAGTGATTGTGGAACTGAATCTTGCAAACTAAAAGTAAATAAACAAATCATTCAAAAAAAATAATAAAAAGTTTCCATTGTCCTCTACAATGAATATGACTTTATCTTTCTTAAAAAAAAAAAGATATCAACATGCTCATGTTTTCATTAAGCCAGGAACACTGTCACCTCCTAATGAGATTGCAAAGCACTAAAAAGTGTTCAGCCTAACTATGTACACAGGAAAAAACCAAGTGGATTAAGAATAGATGCTATTTAGACTATACCGTTCAGTTAGACGACCAGCACAAAGAGCTTGGGACTGCAAACTTAGGCCTACTTCTTTTTTAAGGCATTCTTCCAATGATGCCATATGGATATAAAGTATGTGATGTCTCAAGAATATGCAAAGAATTAAGGTTGAGGGAGGAGCTAAGACGGCAGAGAAAAGGCAGGCACTCACCTAAGCTCTCCCCAATCCCCCTCCAAACATTAAATAATGCCTCAAAATGAATTCTAGAGCGGCAGAACCTATTAAAAGATGGGATGAAACAATTTTCCAGCCCAATTTTCCAGACCCTTAGAAGGTCAGCAGGAAAGGTCTGCTATATCAGGGTAAGAGTGGACCATTGTCCAGCACAGGTAATCCCCTGGCAAGCTGGCAGCAGGCCTTGAGGGTAACTGAATACACAGCAGCTGCAGCTTCCGGAGCTCTCAGCCCACAGAGGGTCAGAAAGAGATTAAAGGGGTCCCTTTTCTAGCACAGGGTACGGGACTCTGTTGCATTGCTTATACACAGATCTAGGTTGCAATCCTGGGTTGCAATCTCAGGGCAAGGAGGAGCACTAGTACACCAGATCTTGAGGCTGCAGGGACCCTGGTCACAGTGCCAGGGAAGAAAAGAGTGCTTAAAGTCACTCACAGACCACAGCACAGGCCAGGAAAGTAGAAAACATACCACTTCTTAGATCACACCACTTTGAAAGACCTGAAAACTTACAGACTCTCAGAATTTAGAGTTCTGAAAACAGCTGCACAAAACCTGAACCTTGGGAAAGTGCTTCTACCACCCTGAGAACCCAAATCTAACATAAAGTTAAAAATCAAGAAATAAGCTTAAAAAATGAGCAAACAAAAACAACAAATAATCATAATAACCAATCCATAAAGAGCTACTATGGTGATAGGGAAGATCAAAACACAACCCCTGAAGACAACAAAGTCAAAACTGCTATATCCAAAACAAAAAAATATGAACTGATCTCTGACCAAAAAGAATTCCCAGAAGAGCTCAAAATGGATTTTAAAAATCAAATAAGATAGGTAGAAGAAAAACTGGAAAAAGAACTGACAGTGAAGCAAGAAAATACCAAAAACAGAGCCATCAGCTTGGTAAAGGAGGCACAAAAAAGTACTGAAGTAAATAACACCTTAAAAAAAAGAATAGGCCAAATGGTAAAGGAAGAACAAAAATTCACCAAAAAAAAACTTTTTAAAAAGCAAAATTGCCCAAATGGAAAAAGACGTACAAAAATTCACTGAAGAAAAGAACTCCTTAGAAAGTAGAAATGGCCAAATGGAAAATGAGGTACAAAGGTCACTAAAGAAAATAATTCCTTAAAAATTAGAATCAAGCAGATGGTAGATAATGACTGCATGAGACATCAAGAAACAAGAAAACAAAACAAAAGAATGAAAAAGGGGTGGCTAGGTGGTGCAATGGATAGAGCACCAGCCCTGGAGTCAGGAGGACCTGAATCCAAATCCAGCCTCAGACACTTAACACACACACCAAAAAAAACTAGCTGTGTGACCTTCGGTAAGTCACTTACCCCCAATTGTCCTACCTCCCCCTCCAAAAAAAAAAAGCAAAAAAAAAAAAAAGAATGAAAAAGAGAAAATGTGAAATATCTCTTTGGGGGAAAAAATGACCTAGAAGATAGATCAAGGAGAGATCATTTAAGAATTATTAGACTATCTGAAAGTCACAAACAAAAAAAACCCCTAGACATCATCTTTCAAGAAATTATCAAAGAAAACTGCCTTAATGTTCTAGAATCAGAAGGCAAAATAGACATTGAAAGGATCCACCAAATATTTCCTCAAAGAGCATCCAAAATGAAAACTCCCAGGAATATTTTATAGTCAAATTTTAAAGCTCCCACGTCAAGAAGAAAATGTTATAAGTAGCGAGAAAGAAACAATTCAAATATCTTGGAGCCAGAGTCAGAATATCACAAGATTTAGCAGTTTCTATATTAAAGGATCAGAGGGCTTAAAATATGAAATTCCAGAGGACAAAGGAGCTAGGATTACAACCAAGAATCACCTACCCAGCAAAACTGAGCATAATCCTTCAAGAAAAAAAGTGTACATTCAGTGAGATAGAAGATTTTCAAGCATTCCTGATGTAAAGACCAAAGCTGAATAGAAAATCTAACTTCCAAATACAAGACTCAAAAGAAGCATAAAAAGGTAAAGAGGAAAGAGGAATCACAGTAAGTGAAACTGTTTGCATTCCTACATTGGAAGATGATCATTATAATGTCTATTAACTTTATCAATAATAGGGTAGTTAGGAGCAGCATACATAGACAGAGGGCATGGGTATGAGTTGAATATGATGAAATGATAGCTAAAAAAAATTAAATTAAGGGTTGAGGAAGAGGGAGGCCCTGGGAGAAAGGGAAAGGGAGAGATAGAATGGAGTAAATTATCTTACATAAAAAGATACAAAAGAGCTTTCATGGTGGATGAGAAGGTGGGGAATGTGGGGGTAGGGGGAGTGTTTAAACCTTAGTCTCAATGGAATTGGCTCAAAGAGGGAATAGCATACACACTTAGTTAGGTATAGAAATCTATCTTACCCTAGAAGAAAGTAGGAGGGTGAAGGAGATGGGGGGGTGGAGGGAATGGATGATAGAAGGGATGGTGATTGGGGGAGGCAGTAGTCAGAAGCAAAACACTTTTGAGGATGGACAAGGTGAAAGTCAAGAGAGGTACAGGGGTGGATACCTTAAGGCTACATGTTGCCCTCAAGGTCCTCAAGTGAAGCCCTTTGACTAAATCTAAACTTCACAGAACAAATTTCCTTAATAAAAAGGATTTTCTGGGGCGGCTAGGTGGCGCAGTGAATAGAGCACCAGCCCATGAGTCAGGAGGACATGAGTTCAAATCCGGCCTCAGACACTTAACACACAAACTAGCCATATGATCTTGGGCAAGTCACTTAACCCCAATTGCCCTCCAAAAAAATTAAAATTAAAAAAAATAAAAAGATTTGATCTGTAAAACTTGGACTCAGTCAAAAGGCCACACCCAAGGACCCAGAAGACCACATGTGGACTCAAGGCCACAGGTTCCCCACCCCTGGAAGATAAACAGGAAGAAAATAGGATGAAGGAAAACAAACAGTAATCATAACTATGAAAAAAAAGTTTTATAGAAAATATTTCTGATAAAGGCCTCATTCCTCAAATATATAGGGAGCTTAATAGCAATGCTACTTGCAGCTGCTGTGGGGATCTAAGACCAATAACACCAGCACACAAAAGGGCTGCTAGCACAGGTTCTTTGATCTGCTTTTCTAAAGGAAAGCAATGCAAAAGGGGACAACAATCTTACTTTAATCAAACATATGTATACATACATATACATATACATACATACACACACATATACATATATATATATAAAATTTATTTAGTTGAGGGGGAAAAGTCAGCACCCTGAACTTCAGAGAAAATATAAACATAAGTTACAAGCAGGAATAATAGCATAAAGACCAAGGGATTCTAATCATATGACCAAATAATATATACATCAGAGATCAACAGACAGATCCAGCTGCCTCATCATTACATACATAGTTACTAGAGAGAGAAGTACCAACATCTGAGTTTTCAAAGGTGGGAGGGGGGGAAGGAGGGTCCTTAACAGTTACCTAGAGTCTCATCTGGCTACATCACATGAACACTCTTCCCATGAGTGAGCCCCAAAGTAAAATGCTAACCTCGGAATATATATACACTTCTTCAGGATCAGAGGTCATGACAGCCCTAGTGACCTAGGCTCATGTGACTCAAACTCATGTGACTTAGGCTTCCATGTGACTTAAGCAGGTCACATGGGCCTATTAATGGATGGGAAAGAGCTTCCTATTAAGCAAAAAATACATTAACAATACAAGAACTGAGTTAAATTTTTCAAAATTAGAGCCATTCCCCAATTGATAAATGGTCAAAGGATATGATTAGGCAGTCTTCAGATGAAGTAATCAAAGATATCTATAGTCATATGAAAAAATGCTCTAAATTACTACTGATTAGACAAATGCAAATTAAAACAATTCTAAAGTACTACCCTACACTTATCAGACTGGCTAATATGACAGAAAATGAAAATAACTAAGGTTGGAGGGTATGTGGAAAATTGAGACATTAATACACAGTTGGTGGAGGTGTGAACTGATACAACCATTCTGAAGAGCAATTTGAAACTATGCTCAACTGTCTAAAAAACTGTGCATACCCTCTGACACAGCAATACCACCAGTAGATCTATATACAAAAAGAAAAAAAGAATCATATGTACAAAAAATAATTTATCACAGCTCTTAGTGGTGGCAAATAATTGGAAATTGAAGGGATGCCCATTGACAGGGGAATGGCTGAACAAACTGTGGTATATGATTGTGATGGAATACTACTGTGCTATAAGAAACGGCAAGCACAACGCTCTGAGAAAAACCTGGAAAGACTTACATGAATTGATAAAAAGTGAAATGAACAGAACCAGGAGAACACTGAACACAGTAACAGCAATATTGTACACTGACAACCTGTGAGTGACTTAGTTATTCTTAGCCATATAATTATCGAAGGCAGGGGGCGGAGCCAAGATGGCGGCGTAGAAGCAGCAACACATCGCAGCTCTCACAGAGCCACCCCAAAATACCCATAAAATAGGACTCTAAACCAATCCTGGAACTCCAAAACGCACACAAAGATACTTCCCACTAAAGTCA